>BTPG01000002.1:88224446-88636946 GCA_036245525.1 Semisulcospira habei
GTGGGCCTCACCATTCACAAACAGAAAACAAAGACAATGAGGCTGAACGCAACCAGGGAAGAACCAGTCTTGCTTGCTGGCACCCCGTTGGAGGAGGTGGAGTCCTTCACCTATCTCGGGAGCATCATAGACAAAAAAGGCGGCACTGATGCAGATGTCAGAGCACGAATCGGTAAAGCCAGAGCAGCCTCTCTCCAGTTGAAAAAAGTGTGGAGCTCCAGAGAGCTGTCACAACACACCAAAGTCTTGATTTTCAACTCCAATGTAAAAGCAGTTCTCTTATATGGAGCAGAGACTTGGAGATTGACAAAAACCACAGTCAACAGAGTACAGACCTTCATGAACAGTTGCCTTAGAAGAATTTTGAAAAGCCACTGGCCAGAGAAGATCAGCAACGTCAGACTCTGGGAGAGAACAGAGCAGATAACAGCAGAGAGTGAAATTGGGCGAAGAAGAAGGGATGGATCGGTCACAGTCTGAGAAAGCCAGCTTCCAGTATCACTAGGCAGGCATTGTCATGGAACCCACAGGGAAAGAGGAAAAGAGGTAGGCCGAGAAACTCCTGGCGTCGAGACCTCCAAGCAGACATCAAGAGACTGGGAACCACCTGGAGTAGAATCGAAGGAGAAGCACAGGACAGGAGTTGCTGGAGGTCTCTCGTCGACGGCCTATAACCGGGTAGGGGTGACAGGCGTAAGTAAGTAAGTGGTGTATTCCGAATGATAAGGGTTAACAACGCCTTTTCAGGGCTGCCGGCGCGACCGCACTTTATTTCAATATTATTTACTCCGCTTATAACAGACTTCGGATAATAACTAAAATGTTTTGATGTTTTGATCCCCCAGAAGTTATAGCCGAAGAAGTTTCCTTTTCCATATATTTGCTCCAGTTTTGCCGGCGGATACAACGAAAGAACAAAAAGCCGGCATACGGCTAAACGCAAGATCATACACGTCCCCTATTTTGTTACTTAGCAGAAAAGGCGATTTCGTAGACCAGAAATAAGCTGGGTGTAATGTTACAAACGAAACGAAAGAAAAACAAAACATGAAATGCAGCATGTCGTTGAACTCGTTCAGTGCCGAGACAATTTGAACACCACGCAACTGCAAGAGGTATAGATCCTCATGAGCCCACGCAGTCGCGGGGGCTTATAAGGATCTATATCTCTTGCTGACACCTCACAAAGTTGAATTCATGTTCCTGAGACAGCTAGGGCTTTTTGGTATTGCAGAAACACAATCTACGTCAGCTAACACTGAACAGGTTAATTAAAACCCAAGTTTGCTATACTATACACATACAACTCGTACCTACTGAAGTGAAGACAACATGCCATTATTTGCCCCCAAAAATGCAAAAAACTGCATTATCCCCTAGACAAAACAACAGATTTAAAACTGACGTCTTTACGAGCCGTTTAAACCGAACCGTACAAGGTAAAATGGTGCAACCAGCGTGCAAAGGGCCTTCGGGCCGATGCCGGGCGCCGCACTTGGACCGCACATATCCATGCGCGTTCCGGCCAAGTGCGCTCGTGACATCGGCCCGAGAATGATTTGCTTACTGGGCAATTATGAGTACAAGGAGAGACTGAGAAATAAATCAAATTGATTTTGACAGGGAAACGCGCAAGCTACGCAGAAAACATCTCGCTTTTGGCGCCCTCCAGCGCTCTGTTGACGGTGTAAGGGGACTTTATGCGTCACTTTTTGACAAGAGTTATGCCCCGTCCCTGATTGCATCTGGCCCCCGCGCGGTAGGGCGTAGATTTGCATCAGGCAAATCTGTCTGCAAGTTAGAACACACGCAGTACAGGGGGATTTTCTGTGGTAGAACGCAAGACTTAGTGCAGAGTTACTGATACATTTTATTTATTTATTTATTTGATTGTTTGTTGTTTGCTTGCTTGCTTGGTTTTTTTTTTTTTACATTCTTTGTTTGTTTGTTTGTTTATTTGTTTGTTTGTTTGTGTCGTTGTGTCTTTGCTTGTTTGCGTGTTATTGTTTTTTTCATTTATGTCTTTGCCGTTTGGTCGTTTGTGTCTTTGTTTTGTTGGGTTTTGTTATGGTATGTTTAAAAGCATTGCTCAGTGATTCACTCGTCCGTTGGTCGTTCGTTTATTCTTTCAATTTTGTTTACTTCATGCATTTTTTTTTTTTAGCTAGCGAGCTTTTGTGTGTTCGTTTGTTTGGTTGGTTGGTTGGTCGGTCGGTTGGCTGGTGGATAGGTTGGTGGGTTGGTTGGTTGAAGAACTCTGCTTCAACATGTGACTGACATGCGTGTCTAAGAAATTGTGACGTAACTCTCTGCCTAGCATGTGTTGACAAAAGATCACACACACACACACACACACACACACACACACACACACACACACACACACACACGCACGCACGCATGCACGCACGCACGCACACACACACACACACACACACACACACACACACACACACACACACACACACACACACACACACACACACACATCATCCCACATAAACACACCCCGATTTCTCACAACCTCGAGCAAAACACAACATCATATACTGCTGCAGTGTACACCCCTACCTGCAAGGAGCATCTAAATCTTCATGTGCCCCCGTAATTGCGGGGACTCATGAGGATCTATACCTCTTGCTGTGCGCATTTAATCCTACATTCCTCGTGCCAGGATGTCATCGGGCATTCGCTCTATAATGGATCACCCGCTAACCTTTTCACAAGCTCCCCAATCTGAATCGCATTAAACATGTCGCCTCCGTGAGACACAAAAACCCTGATATATACACGATAACAGAAAACTGAGAGATGCAAAACTAATGGTAAATAATAAAAATAATAAACAGCTTGCTGCCGAAAGCCAGCTAGACACGTATGCCTTCATCGCTCCGGCTTGAGTGTGGCGTCACCAACACACCCGCGCGATCCACTGCCATAATGACCCATGCCTCACTGCTCTATGTTACGTTGCAGTTGTAAACTTAAGCGGAATGATTTTCTCAGTCGGAGGATTAAGTGGAGCCAGTCTCTACCAGCAAGAGACATAGATTCTCATGAGATCCTGCTGTCGCAGGATCTCATAAGAATCTATGTATCTTGCAGATGGATCGAGCTGGGTTCATTTGGACTGGATACATACACACACACACACACACACACACACACACACACACACACACGCGCGCGCGCCGCGCGCGCAGACCGTACACACACATACACAAACACACACACACACACACACAAACACACACACACACACACACACACACACACACACACACACACACACATCTCATTTCCATAACCATTGTCTGACACCCTTGCTACAACCACCACCACAGTTTCTCACAGCCACGTCAGTCCCACCCATAACCATCACCACTACCAACATCACACCTCCACCCCCAAGGCCCCCACCCACCCCCCACCCCTCTCTCCCTTCCCCACTTACCCCTCCCCTAAAAATGGTTCCCGGCCAGCTGTGTTGTGTCGGTACTGAAACATACGCTCGCGCGGTAGAGTTCGGGAGTTTCATCTCGTTCTAATTACTCTCAGTCGGCCATGGCTTCATTTTTAACACTCAATTTGCTCCTTGCATCCCAGAAGGTCCTTGAAACGCTGTCTACCTTAGTTAAATAACTATGGCGGCCCGAGGACCTTTCCGGCACTCACAGGCATTTGTTTAGTCCACCGCTCAATGCTCGCGAGAACGAGGAACATGGCCGGCCGGTGCGGATTAAACCCGAAGACTGAATCGAAATCTATCCCTTGAGCATAAGGTAAACCTGAGCGAAGAACTTCATCTGTAAGGCATCACCAGTTACAGTTACAGTTAACCCTTGGGCTGTCGGTAGCGCTTTTAGTCGCGATGATTCCTGCAGGAATCATCGCAACTAAAAGCGCGACCAACAGCCAAAGGGTTAAAGGCTGAGGTTAAAGGTTAAAAATGAGGGTACTGTCCAGTCTCTTCAGTAGCCATGGTCAGTCCCAGGCATCCCCTATTATTTCAATCCCCTAAAAAAAAAAAACACTACCGCCCAACAGCTGCACATTTGCCGTGCACAAAATAACAAAACAAAAACAAACAAACAAACAAACAAACAGCACATTGACAGTCTCTTTTCTTGGCTATGAACCTGATTCCTTACCAACCCCACACCCAAGCACAGCTGAAATCAGCGTGCCCCTCAAATCACTACGTCAACGGCAACTCAAGATAGGCCCACAATTGTCCACTGGATTAGCTCAGGATGGTATGAATCAAAGCACCAAACATGTCTCCTCTTATCTAACCAGAAATTTCCAGCAAATTCCAACATTCAGCCCTGCTACAAATTTTCAAATAAGGCAAAAATTATTTTTAAAAACACCGGTCCTAGCACTGGCTGAACTGCCCAATTTAAATATAACATGACCTGTCGATACCAACTCAAAGTAAGCACGCGTACCATAAAGTACATGATTTAAAACATTTCGGGACATATGGCTGACGCCGGATATGTAAAGTGAACGAAATCCCATGACAGAAGAGGTTTACAAATTTAAACAATGTTCACATGTTGGTAATATTTCTGGAATTATTGTAAGTTTAGCTCAACTCTCAGAGATGAGCAGCACGTAGGTAAACCGTAAAACCGCATCCTGCTCCACTATTAGGTATGTCAGTCTTTTTCTCCCACTGCATGTAGGACCAGCTTCTGGTCTCGATCGAGCAGACGCTCTCTACAGTCGTGTTCGTGTCATCATGTCAACACAATCAGCTTCGTTTCTGGTACCCGCCGCTGCAAGCCGGCGGGTGCAAGAACTAGATGACGTAACTTCATCACCTGCCGGCGGCGGGTAGCAGAATAAAGGACGTCAGAGTGAGTTACCACTGGCCGGCAGCGGAGTGAAGGAACTCAAGTAAGTTAACACTTGCCGGCGGGTGCCGGCCAGAACGACGTAACTAAAGTAAGTTACTACTTGCCGGCGGTTAGCAGAATGACCTAAGTTGACTTACATAACAGCCTTATCAGAATTGTCGGAGGGTGGTGGACTGGCGTACACAATGCGCAAAAGGCCAACGGCGGCCGACGTCGGTCAGATGACCTCTTGCGTATTGGGTAAGTAATGTAAGTTTCCACTTGCGGGCGGGGTATGACGTACTGAACTTACGTAAGTAACCACGTGCCGGCGGGCACCAGAAGTGACGTAACTTGTGTGAGTCGGTGCACCAATCTCTCGTTTTTGTTTCCGGGTCAAAAGTTAAGTAAGAAAAAAGTCCCCCGGTCTGACAGCAGGTTGCGCGCACGTGTCACCTCTCCGTCTCACGTCGTCTCCCTCCGCCAGAAAAATTAGGCCACCCTTACTCAAAACAAGATGGCGAGGGGAAATGGAGACATCATGAGGAAGGAGTTGCGGTCCCTGGTCACTTTCTTCCATCTGCAAGAGGCTTAGATTCTCATGAGCCCGTGCGGTGGCAGGGGCTCATGAAATTCTATGCTTCTTGCTAAAAGCAATTGGTTTCAGCAGTTTGACAGACTGAGTGTGCCGTTCTCGTTTAAAATAAAGACTGTTTGGGTGGAAAGGTGGCGGGGGGGGGGGGGGGGGGGGGGCGGTGGTGGGGGGGAGAGGTAGGTGGGGAAAGAGAAGTTGGTAGTGACACCGTCATGTGAATTTTGACACAGAGAAGCCTGGATGGATGAATGGATCGGTGGGTGGATCGGTGGATGGACTGGCGGATTGACACACGAACCCATGGATTGGTAGATTGGCGGACGGAAGAATGGATAGATGGATGGATGGGTATCGTCGGAATTTGTGGGGAGATGCCGGATGGATGGACGGACGGATCGGTGGGTCGGTGGATAGATTGGCAGATGGACACACGAACCCATGGATTGATGGATTGACAGACGGACGGACGGTTGGATGGATGGATGGATGGGTCTACTGTTGGATCGATACGATTAATTATTTTAATAGTTATTTTTATTTTGGCTCTGTTCGTTACGAGCGTTGGACTCTTTAAATTTTAATTCGGTATGTCATGTTTACTGTACGCATGTTCTTTATCTAACAGGCAGTGTTAGGAAATTTGACAGTTCTACGTTACGTCAAAAAATGGTATCATAATCTCTAAAGTGTATCACGTGAAACTAGCTGCATTTTCGGCTGTCACAAGTTCATAAGAACCGCTCGGCTCAGTGATACCATTGTCATAGTTGGATCGGAAGAACTTGGGGACATGGGCAAAAAAGAAGGGAAGGGGTGCCAGTGTGGCTAGATGACGGGGATATGGGGGGAGGTGTGTGTGTATGGGGGGAGGGGGGGGGGGTTGTGGTGGAGTCAGACAAAACAAACTGGAACGATCAGGGAAATGTAGCGACACGTGTGAGTGCAACCACCCTCCGGCGTGCAGCCAACTACGTGATCATATCGTATTTAAGTGCTGCTACACTGAAAGTCTAGAACCAAAACTCACTACAGCAGGAGATGGCTCAAACATGATAATTCAAGGATAGTGTCAGATTAGCTTGGCGCCGTCAGGCGCCAAGCTAATCCGGCACAACCCTTGAATTGTCATGGTCGAGCCCTTCTCAGGCAACTAGTGAAATAGTCTTTAGGTGACGCCTTCAAAGTTTGAGAAATGCGGCCTCTGAATTAAAAGGGTTAATAGTGTCGAGTCGGCAAGTGCGCGAGGAGATTTTGTATTTATTTATTTATTTATTTACTTACCTAACTAAGTGGAAAGTGGGTGAGAGAGCGGTCGGCAAGGTTTCGTTATCGTCTCCATAATCTTCTGAGTTTCTTTTCGCTATAGTGTCGACTGTCGTTAGCATTGTCGTCGAAGATGACAACTTGTTATTAAGCCAACGTCCCGATTTCACCCAGCTGTGTAGGGTAGACAAGTTATTTGTTACTTAACCTCCTTGTCACCGGAACCGGTTGACAGTTCTGTCGGGCGGCATGAACAAAGGGGTTAATTTATCATACAATGAGAATGCACACCGGTTGTCTCCCTCGATTCGCTGCGCTGACCAGCGCAGCGAATAGAGGGTGACAACCAGAGTGATACTAGTGCTCTGTTCTCCCCCAGTCACACTATATAGTTGTGATATGATGATCATGTTGTCCACACACACACACACACACACACACACACACACACACACACACACACACACACACACACACACACTTTGGTGCACGGTAGTCCCAGAGTTAAAAGTCAAGAAACAGGTCGGTTTTGCGGTGCCTCCTGAAGGTGCCAATGCAGTCAATATCCCTCAAGGATTGTGATAGTTCATTCCACAGCCTAGGTCCGCAGTGTGATAATGCTCGGAAACCAAGATGCTGTTTGTGTGGCTTTCAACACTGGGGTACAGAGTTTGGACCAGACAGCAGAACGGAGCTGCCTCATATGATGTGGAACTATTTCCCGGGTACTCTGGTGAGGCTGTGTCATTGGTAGACCTGTGGCTCAAAGTGAGAATCTCATTATCAATTCTTTGCAAGCCAGTTCAACTGCTTAAAGACTGGTGTGATGCGGAGTTCCCCTATTTTGGTTCTTGTAACAGTTCCAACGGCTGCGTTCTGAACCGGCAGTTGAAGACGTCTGAATTGTTGGTCTGGTAAACCCCAAAGACACATGTCATTCATATCAGTGATGGGATGACAGGACGCAGTTTGCGGGCTTTGTATGAAGATGAATATGCCTACTGCTTGATTCGTTTATCTTTCTGTTCTTTTAGCGAAGCTTGTCACAAGGCGTTTAATATTGAATGAGTCTTTTAACCCTTTAAATCCCTTCAGTGCCAATAGCCATCACCTGAAGCGGAATGGTGGCTGTTGGTAATTGCGTTTTCTGTCGAGGTGATCATTCCTACGTCATTAATCCTTTAGCTGTTGGCAGCACATTTTGTCGAGGTGATTACTGTAAGGAGTCACCTCGACGAAAGCGGGGTTAATGTGACTTGCAAGAGGCGTAAATCCTTGTGGACGAAAAGCGCTGCCAACAGAAAGACGGTTAATGTGGATTGCAAGAGGCGTAAATCCGTGTGCCCCTCACCACCACCACCAGAGTGTGCTCATGAGGATCTATGCCTCTTTCAATAGGGTGCTATACTCAATGCCTTCGTAGTAAAGGCTCCAGAGACGCGAGACTGACATGAAAAGATGTGCCGGCCAAAGACACAATCGCAAAATGACACCTCAAACCGTTGAGTAACAGCTCCAGCAATCTTGGCATGGATCCTCATGAGCCCCCTGCAGCTACGCATGGGCTCATGAGACTCTGCGTCCCCAGCTGGGGGTTTGGCTTAGCGACTGAACGTCAATAACAGACAAGGAATACAGCCGTTCCCGAACCTGACCCAATAAAATGGCTACAAGAGACCCGACAGCAACATCAAAAACTCTGCGGTGAGTCTCAGACAGCGATGACAAAAAAGCCGTTTTGAGGTTCTTTGTAAATCTGGTTCCAAAGTGATAATGACTAGGAAATCTAAGCAGTCAATAGCACATTCACCGTTTGGCTGTCGGTAGCGCTTTTTGGCGCCATAACTCCCGAGGATGTCAGGCTGTTATTCCTGCAGGAATCATCGCGACATGAAAAAAACGCTCAGACCGACAGCCAAAGGGTGACACGTTCCTCGCTTCAGTCCAGAGCATATTGCGTTCGTTTTATTTGCTGGTCTGTACTTTTGAACCTTACGACTTGAAGCCGTGAGGTCCAAATTCACAGACCAGCATCGTGACTTCTTGTGTTTGTCTCATCCACGGTATGGCGTAGACTGACAGGACATAGTTTAATTTGTCATTCCAGCTCTCTCCATCAGCAATAAACGGAATCAATCAATCAATCAATCAATCAATCAATCAATCAATCAATCAATCAATCAATCAATCAATCAATCAATCAATCAATCAGCTACTCACTCACTCACTCATGCACGCACGCACTCACTCACTCACTCACTCACCGTCACTCACTCACTCAGTCACACTCACACTCACTCACTCACTCAATCAATCAATCAATCAATCAATCAATCGAATGGTCGATCGATCCATCCATCCATTAGTCACAGACGACGGAATGATAGGTGTCACGGAAGACTGCATACATACGAGATTATACGAGAACAGTACATTTTACACATGAGCATTAGCCTGATCTTAGCCTGGTCGCCTATTTTACGTGAAAATTCACACATAACCGCGAACGTTATAACTTTGCAAGGGCACTTTCACGCTCTTTCTTACTGTAACAAGTGCAACGCGTCTTGAATCACAAAGATTTTATGTTTTTCAGAGTGCGTGTTATATCCCGCGTACGAGTGGTGTAAACCCCGGTATGAACCTCAATAAGCCACGAGCGAGTGATATACAACGGGTCTGTCTCTCAGCCAATCCAGTCAGTTGTTTTACGGGTGCTATGTTTCATGTCTGTTGTATAAACATCACAGCAGAGTGCCTCGTGCCAAAACTCCGCGAACTGATCGTCGCTTAACCCCTTCTCTGCAACTGATCGAGGATTGTGATCGAGGATTGTGATCGAGGATTGTGAATTGGGGGGAAAAAAAAGAAAAAGAAAAAAGAAAAGAAAACAACACCAACGAAACCACCAACTAAAACTCTAAGCAACCAACCAACCTACTAAAGAAACAACCAACCAAACATCCAACCAACCAAAACTCCAACCAAGCAGCCAAGCAACCAAGCAACCAAGCAACCAAACAAACACAACAAAAACCCGAAAGCCATTCAAGGAACATGAAAATACGGTTGCGTGAGCAGGAGGCATAGATTCTCATGGGCCCCCGGGACTGTGGAGGTTCTCTTGCAGTTAGACCTTGTTCCCTTTTTCTCGGCAGCGCGGAAGGAGTTAACTCAGACAGAGTCAGCCTGAAGCTTAAATTATATATGAACCAGTGAGGCGAACAAGAGACATAGATCCTCATGAGCCCCCGCAAATGCGGGGGATCATGAGGATCTATGTCTCTTGTTTTTGCATGTTGTTTGATGTGTCATTCCAGCATTCAATATACATGTATCTATAGGTTACATTGCAAGCTCCGATTATTGGCTTAGTGAGTTGGCCGCAGTGTGTCTGGGGAGTCCACACACAGTAAGCGAAGGTCCTCGGGCCAACTGCGACTTTCGTGAGCCCGAAGACGTTTTGCTACTCGGGCAGAGGCACCCACTTACCAGGCAAACCTCAGTGGTGTGAAAATGATCGCAGAAGTGACAGAGGGCCTGGTGAACGGTGACTTTGCCATGCTGGTTCCACTCGCAATACTCCTTCACTGCCGAGAAAAAAGGGAACACGTTCCAACTGCAAGAGACATAGATCCTCATGAGCCCCCGCGACTGCGGGGGTTCATGAGGATATCTACCCCCACCCGGGTCTGCCCTGGGGGACTTGGTTGGGGTTAACTACTTTTTAGTTCCCAGGGTCACCCTGGTCAGCCCCACAGGGTGGGTTTCCCCCCCTATTCTGGGGCATGTGTTTCTGTCTACCCTTGGTCCATTCACCTGTAATTTCCTTTTTTAAACTCTCCCTACTGTCTGCGCCGCCTGTAGCTCTTGATATTGGATGTGTGTTGCTAAATGGTCTTAGGTTTATTTAGCGTATTAGACCGGCTGGCGACATACATTCAATATTCTGTTTAGTTTTTTTTTTTTTTTTTTTTTTTTTTTTTTTTTTTCACAAGCAGTGCAGGCACCCTGAGAAAGTCTTGTTGCTGTCGGGACGTTAAACAATGTACAAGCAACCAACCATGAGGATCTATGCCTCTTGCTGAGACCAATGTGTATCCATGTTTCGTGGAAGGTTTGGCTTTTTGTCGTCGAATGAACCAAGATTACAGAAACAAAACTGTACGTGCAGTACGTCAACCGGCACTAAATGCTGTACGTGCAGTACGTCAATCGGCACTAAATGCTGTACGTGCAGTACGTCAATCGGCACTAAATGCTGTACGTGCAGTACGTCAATCGGCACTAAATGATGTACGTGCAGTACGTCAATCGGCACTAAATGATATTGGTTCATAAAGTGGTACAGAGAAGTGTTTCTTTGCGGAAATATTTGGGGAAAACGTTGTGCGCTCCGGTGTCAAACGGCCTATACTTGGAGTGTTGCGCCGCCAAGATGACATATCAGAAGATAATTATGTTTGCTTTTTGTCTTCGAATGAATCAAGATTACAGAACAAAAAATATACGTACAGTACGTAGCAGAGAAAGGGTTAAGGCCTTTGCGTGCGACGGCAGGCTTGTGTGACTGGTGTGAAGATATATGAGAGAGAGAGAGAGAGAGAGAGAGAGAGAGAGAGAGAGAGAGAGAGAGAGAGAGAGAGAGAGAGAGAGAGAGAGAGAGAGAGAGAGAGAGAGAGAGAGAGAGAGAGAACAAGAAGTGTGAAATGTGTCTGTTGCTACGTTTGCTCACTCGCCCAGTACGGGCCTCGATCAGTCAGTGCACCTCGTCGGTAAATTGAAAATGAGCGGTCATGGTTCGTGCGCTGATAAGATTACGGGTGTGTTGATCAATGACTTTGGTCCTTACAACTCCAGGGTAGGGTTGAAACCCACATTTCAGAATACATGTACACGGAATGATACAGTGGGGTTGTCAGAGTGCGAGGCCGCTCTATCAAACAATTAACCCTCACACGTCGATATGTGGACACATAATGCAACTGCGCTCACACACACACACACACACACACACACACACACACACACACACACACACACACACACACACACACGCACACACACACACACACGCCCGCACACGCACACACAAACATTAGAGAAAATGTTAACACGATCCAAAGTTCTGTAAGAGGCATAGATCCTCATGAGCCCCCGCATTCGCGAATGCAGGGGCTCATGAGGGTCTATGTCTCTTGCCGTTGGATTGTGTTCACTTTGTTTCTTGGCAGTGAAGGGTTCAAACGATGAATCTTTTCAAAGTGATTGTCTCTCGCGCGTTCGCGGGGGGCGCATGAGGATCCATGCCTCTTGCTGAGACCAATTTGCTTCCATGTTTTTTGGACGATTGTGACTTTTGATCGTTGAATGAACAAAGATTTGTTTTAGAAAAAAAAAAAAAAAATACGCAGAGTGGCAGGGAAGAGCACACGGAACACATTACTTACTCTCAATGACCTTAACCCTCTTCTTTTGAGGTAGTGAGGACAGCTTGTCACATCGTTTCAGACGACGGTCACGTTCTGCATGGTGAATGATCTGTTACCATCAGCTATACGTTCAGATACGGCGCAGCCACAAGGGTTTATGACAATCTGCACCTCTTAGATGCAGATGGGGGCGTGCTATAGGGCTCGGGAAGCTGATGTAGTCATCACGCCAGTCGAGGCGGCCATCTTGTGAGGATACGGGACTAAGCGCTCATAGGGAAATCGCTGTTTTTGTAATGTCAGAAAAGTCCTGACGTACTATAAGCAATAACAGCAAGTCTTGCCATCACTGTAGGAAACTGCTCACCAGAATCTGTTTTTGTGTGTTTCCGAAAAGGAAGAAAAATGAAGAAAAACGTGTTGAAACACTATTTCGCTACTATACGATGACTATGGTATCCTCTTAAGATGGCGGCTGATGCGCCGACGCTGCTAGGCAACGCGGGGAACTTCAGTCCCGAGCCCTATAGCGCTGAAACTTTGAAATTCTCTTTCGGTGAAACTAATCAAGGACTGGAGAAAGATGCACAGTCTCCATGTCATGGCAGTGTTGACTCAAAACCAACGCTGCACAGAGTTCGGAAACAGCCGTGCACTAGCATGCGTTGTGCCGCTGAAACTGTCGAATGTCTTGCGCCTGGTTACAGCGACCAGGACGTTGAAAGCAGTGACCAAGCAACGGGTCCAGTGCTTGTAAATCCGACTCCAATACTGCGCAAAATGTCAAGGTTAGATCAGTCAAGCTGACGCTTGTACAAACGGAAATGATGCGGTACAAATAATAATAATAATAATAATAAACACCCAATGCTACGTCGAGTTTCAAGGGTGCATGTCATTACGAACGACTATGTCAGCGAACAGGAGTCTGAAGGTAATACCCCAGTATGCAAAGCTCCTCGGGCCGACGACGGCCGCAGTGGGCCCGCGCACGGATGTGCGCGGGCCCACTGCGGCCGCCGTCGGCCCGAAGGTCTTTTGCTACAAGGGACTGAACTGGGGAAAAATGACGAAACGCCAGAATTTAGCGCGCGGTTGTATCCCCCACACTTTCCTGCGGCGAGTTTCAAGGCTTCATATCATCACGAACCCTGCTGAACTAGAGCAAGAACCTAGCGAATGTGACCAAGAAAACGACGACAACGGTTCAGAACAGGAGCAAAACGACACATCGCCTTCTCGAGGCGTTAACCCACAAACAGCACATCCTAGAGATTCAAGGCTCGGTAGAGAAAGCGACGCTCATTTTCACATCGGCTATTCTTGTTACGCGGCGTCCTCCGCTAATGCCAGCTACCAAGAGTCTGATACAAACGATCTATTTAATGAGAATCATGTAGACAGACCTAGTGTTTTGGTACCACAGCAAACACGTCGACGAGTTTCGAGGCCTCACAGAATAACTGACGCTCAATTTTACATTGGCTGCTCTATTGGCACATCCTGTGCAAACGTCAGCTTCCAGAAGCCTGATATAAATGATGAAGCGTATGAGAATGACGTCCAGTCACGTGGCATTTGTGATCTGAAACCACGACAAACACTTGGTAGAGCTCCAAGGCTGGATACAACAAAAAACACTCGATTTCACATCGGCTACTCTAGTGACAGTCCTCCGCATACATCAGCCGCCAGGGGCCTGAATTGGATGAAGCTTCTGAGAATCATGGCAGTCACATGAACACGGAGGTCTGGAACCACTTCGACGAGTTTCAAGGCCTGATGTGAACCCAGCCTTGAAGTGCGTCAAAGATTTTGACTCCAGCTACGAGGAAGCTAACATAGATTATGAAGCTCCAGGAGGCCTGGAGCCACGGCAATCACTTCGGCGAGTTTCAAGACTGGATGGCAATCCTGACTTGAATCTTGTCACAGAGTCTGGCACCAGATTTCACAATGGGGGATTACCGTGCTCAAGTACCGGCGTGGTTTTAGATCAGGACCCAGTGCCGTCTTCCAGTCACAGCAAACACAATGTGTTGCCCCAGGAGAACGGGATGAAGCCGGCTGTTCTGTACAAAGAGGAAAACGTCAGAATGACTGGTTCAGACAAAACAGACCACGCCCACTACGCCAGGATAGCTCAAAGTAATGGACACGACAGCAGTCACACTGGTTATCTCCCTCGATCCGCTACGCGACAGCGTAGCGGATCGAGGGACATAACCAGTGTAGACACAACTCCAGGCGGTGACAACGATCTTACTTATCGTATGTTCGCACCGCGCACCCGCCAACAGACAGCGGTCTTTTACGTATCTGTTTCTAAGGAGGAAACAGACTCCCTCTCAGTTCGTTCACCCGACTGTAGTGAGACAAAGCCAACAGCTGCCATCTTCAACCTGTATTCCAGCTCAACCGAAGCAAGTTCATTTATGGCGACCAAGCAGCGCTTTCGCCCTTTCAGACTGTCCCCCTCGTCATAGTGAGAACGAGAACGACTTAAAAGCTGGCATATGCAATCTGTTGAACTCATCCCAACGGAGTACTTCACGTCAAAATGGCGAGCAAAAGGACGGCGATGCAGCCTCTCAAATATGCCCTTTTTTTTTTTTTTTTTTTTTTTTTTTTTTTTTTTTTTTTTTTACTTTTTCTGACTGAGGCAAAACCAGACTTAGCTTAGAGAATGGGCCACGACGCAGCCAGACAGAAGAAGAAAGCCAAAGGCGCCATCTTCAATTTGTATTCCGAGTCTTCCGAGGGGAGCACGCGCACCTCTCTTCAAAACCGCCGAGAAATGAATGAAGTTTCTGAAGGCTGGGCAAACCGTGTCTTCTGCATTCCTGACGAAGAAACGACCACGGCCTCTCAAAATGGCAGAAGTCTTAAAAATGGTCAGCAAAATGGCAACGCTCATCAGAAAGGCAAGATTTCGTTCTACATTTCTGACTCTGACGAAGAAACCGCCACCTCTCAAAATGGCCGCAGTCGTAAAAATGGCTACTGCAATGACCGCACTCTTTAGGGGCTACCAGAATTTGCGACTGGCAATGTGTGCAACAATTTGCCACCTGCTACATCGGCTTCGTGGCACACGTTTCAATGTGCACGCAATATGTTTCTACTGACTGACCTGCCATTACCATATATGGAACAGCTCTCACGCGCGCGGTTGAAACATATATTCGGAGCTGCGGGAGTCCCACATGCATGGGAACTCTCGGACAAGGTTGATCAATTAACTGACTGGAGACGTGCCGCATACGGATATGTGGCTATTCGCAGCGTTTCCGCATGCGGCGCGTCTCCAATGAGTTAACAGTTTCAAAGCCGTCGTTCAGCTTCTCCGCCATTTTTTTCCGACTCGGAAGAGTGAAGAAACGGGAAGTGGCGCAAGGGCACCGCTGATTGGATGAGAGGCGGCAACATTGCTCCAGCCTTGCGGGCTACCACAAATAAATAGACTCGGATTGTATCGGGTGGCAATTTGTGGCGGCAATATTGTAGGCGCCCCGCAATGTGGCAGGAACATTGCCGCCACAAAATTGCGCCCGGCAATAGGTGTTCGTGGTAGCGTGTGCCCAGCCTCTTACAAAGACTGTATTTCGACGAAATCTGGCCTTTGTGAAGGTATTGGGCATTCTGCAAGATACTTAACACAACTGGTGCAATCCCTAAAACTGTCCCGGAAAATCGCCCGACTTCTTCCAGAGGTTTCCCTGAAAGTCGATCAGGTCGTCTGCAGAGGTTACCGCCACACTTGGTGACGCGGGAAAAGTGGACACAACAGTTGAGTGTTTATGGTACAACAGATTGAAACAAACGACAACAAAGCCCCACATTTCAGTGCAGTAGGGCGCAAGCACATAAACTGACTAGTTTTAACCCGTCCAGTGCCACCTGACGCAACCAATGTTTCTGTGATCTTCGTCAATTCAAGAACCCTACGTGTCCCAGGAACATGAATTTAAAGTAGTGTCAAAAAGAGGCATAGATCCTCATGAGCCCCCGCAACCGCGGGGGCTCATGAGGATCTATACCTCTCTTGCAGTTGGGTCGGTTTTTCTCGGCACTGAACGGGTTAAAAGCGAAAACAGGAAGCAAGAAACAAAAAGACGTGGTTGTCCCAGTGCATTTTATTTGGAGTTGACAGTTCAGAAATCAGTTTGAATTAACCCTGTGGCTTTCGGTAACGCTCCTGCAGCAATCATCGTGACGAAAACTGCTACCGACACGCAAAGGGTTAAGGTTTTCTTCTGATTTAACCCATTTAGCCCCGACGCACCACAGCAGAAGATACGCCGACCATGAAAATTCACGGCTAGTGCCAGATCAGCCAGGCGCCAAGCTAATCTGGCACTACCTTTGAATTATCATGGTCGATCCATCCCTTGCAACTGGCATATTATGAATAGGCGACTCCTCCAAAATTAGGGATGGCTAAATGGGTTAACCCCTTCAATGCCGAAGAAAAAAGTGAACATGAGCAACTGCAAGAGACATAGATCTATGCCTGTTGCCGAGACCAATTAGTATCCATGAAAGTGTACGTACAGCGGCAGGGGAGGGGTTAAAGCCATCAAGTAACCAGTTCCTGAGGTGGTCAAAGTCACAATCACCACGCTACCAGGCAACCTGCCCAAGAATGATGTACAGCGTGTCGTCAATTACAACCTGATCACCGGATATTTCGGCAGTCCTGCGCATGCATCTTTCAGGCGTCACAGCTGCCTTCTCCCCCTTTGTTCCTGCGCCTGGCTGGACACTCTCAGCATCTCCGTCTGGTTTGTCTCCCTTTGTTTCTTGTCCTGGCTTATCTTCCATAGCAGTTTCATCTGATTTCTCTTCTACAGGCTTTTCTACCTCGACATCTTCCTCAAGCGCCTCTTCTGCTGCTGCCGGCTGTGCTGCCCCTTCTAATTCTGTCCCTGTATGCAATTTTACATCCGCGAGTTTTGCTTCTCCTGGGGAGAGATCCATCATAGAGGTGTCTGTCAGGATCTTGAACTCGCGCCCCAGCTCTTCAGGATTCATCTCCACGGCTTTGAGGATCACGTTTCCTAATACGCACTCTCTGCGCGATGTTAGACAGGATGACACGGCCTTCAAAGGGCTCAATGCCGTAGCTATCCGAAAGGTCAAGGGTCGTCATGGCCGGCATGGGAAGGGCGGCGAGGGCCAGGCGTTGTGCGGCGTTAGCGGGGATGTTGGAGTGTTGGAGCAGCAGTTCCTGCAGGTATGACAGGCCCCCCAGCACGTCAGCCAGCTTACAGGCGCCCGTTTCTCCGATAGCGTTCTGGCGCAAGTTGAGGTGGCGGAGGTAACGAAAGACGCCCAGCTGGATGGCTTCAGCGAGCTGCTTGAGGTGCTCGTCGGTCAGCCCGTTGTCCTGCAAGATAAGGCGTGACACACCGCGCAGTTGCCACGTCAGCGTGGACAGCCGTTCCATGAAGGGTGTGGCACCCAGCCGGCACTTCCACAGTCCCAGATAGTCCCAATAGCCGGAGGCGGCCAGAGCGGCCGTCAGTCTGTGCGCAGATTCGTTCCCCTCCTCCTCCAGCGGACACTCGCCCAGCTCCAGGTGCTGCATGCGGGGACATTTCGCCAGGTGGGCAAGGAACGGCGCCAGACCGGCGGGCGAGTAGTTACCGGAGCGCAGGGATATCTTGGTCATCCGCACGTGGTCCTGCAGGGCCTGTGACAAGTGCTGCAGACCCGAGTCCAGCAGGCGGCAGTTACTGAGGTTCAGCACGTGCAGGTCTCGCGCGGCAGCCAGCAGACATCCCAGCACGTAGGCGGCGCCGGCGTCCAGATTACAGTAGGCCAGGCGCAGCACGCGCAGTGTGTGACGGGACCCCAGCACGGGCGTCAGGCGCGACAACCCCAGGGTGGTGATGACATTGTGGTCCAGCGTGAGTTCCCGCAGGTCGGACATCTGCAAGAGCTGAGAGGCAAGCCACTGCATGTGGTCGTCCCGCAGTCCCGTGCTAGTCAAGTCTAGCACACGCAGACGCCTCAAGTGGGACAGGCCGGGCAGTCGCTCGCCAACAGTCAGGGGCACGCTACTCAGAATCAGCTCCTGCACAACATCCACGCGCATGGTGCTTAGCAGGAAGTCAAGGTCAGCAGAGGCCATTGTGCACCCTGACAAATCAAAGTGGATGACAGACTCTATGCCCGGCATGGCTTCCACCAAACACTGTACGTGCCAGTTCTCCAGCCTGTTCTTCCCAAGCTTCATGGCAGGCTGTAGTGTACCAACATCAGCAACTTCGGCCAACTTGAGTGTCACCCAGTCGTTTTTGTCGGCGAGGACGAAGCGAGCGGCGTTGCTAAACTGGACGCAGACCAGAACAGCTCGCAGTTGGTTCTCGCTGAGATGAGTCAGTTTTCCCGCGAGGTCCACCTCCCGCTGGGCTGTAACCACGTGCAGCAGCAAGCCTCGTGTCCTCACATCGCATTCCTGCACCGACATCAGCGGGATACCATCCATCATGTCAGTAGCTTTTAAAATACGTAACTGTTTCTTTAATTGTGCGCTGTACTTTGCCCAGAGTGTTTGAGGGAAACTTTTCATTATATCTGTTTCACCAGCAAGAGGGAAAGACAGGAGCCACTCTACTGCGGGCCGTTTAAGGAGTGGCAAAACCAACTCATCACAAAGTAGGTTTCCTACAGTCACCAGATCCACAAGATGCAGGACTAGGAACTGGGAGCCGAGCTGGAGGGCACTGGGCAGCAGACTTGGAGTCGTACGCACGGCCATGCTGAGGGCAAAGTCGGCGACAATAGGTGAGTTAAAGGTGAACGTGTTCTCTCCACCCGGGACCTCTATGACAACGACCAGTCCCGATTCCTGCATCGTCTTTAACCTTTCCAAGAGGTCAGAGCCCGGTGTTGCCTCCACGTATGGTAGCTTTCGGGGATCACAAGCTTCCCCTTCTGCTGTGATCTTGAAGGTCATGTACGTCGGGAATTCCCCGCGGTCATACGCCTCGATCATCTCCTTGCCGACATATTCAAGGTCGACTCGATGATTGTTCCTATCCAGCTTGAAATAATCCGCACACGCCTGCAAGGTTTGAACGCGGGTCTCTTCGAGTGGCAGCTGACTGAGGGCGTGAACCACGTCGTGTGCGAGGTCCGGGTGCTGGGCTAGCAGCCAGGACAGGAAGTCCAGGAGGAGACTGGGAAGGCTGCGGACATGCTGCACCCTCGTCGCTCTACTGTCGGCATCGCCATTAGCTTCAGCAGTCTTCAGCAGCAGGGCTTGGGCTGCGCTTGTGGGGCTGGCATACTCTGTGTGGAAAGAAATGTTTTCTGGTCAATGGTTCAGGATGCAACTTTCTTCTGTATTTGCAGCATTTACTTTACATGAAAAAAATTTGTTGTAATAGCAAGAATAATATGTTGTGCAGAGGGACGTTTTTAACACTCACATGTCACGTTTTTTTTTCAAGAATTTAATCGTAGCTTATTATTAAAGATGCTGTTTTTCGTGAACAGGTTGGAACTTTTGAGAACCTTATCATTTCATCTTTATCAATAAATTTGGTAAGCACAGAATATTATATTCCATGCATGGATAATTTCATGTTATTGCATACTGCTGTGTTTTCATTATTTTAGCTCCACATAATGCTTGTTATGCGGAAATGTCATTGTATTTTTATTTTTGTGTAGAGATTGTAAAGTGCTTAGAGCTTTGGATTACGATTAAGCGCTATATAAATACATAATAATAATAATAATAATAATAATAATAATAATAATTAATTATTATTATTATTATTATTAATGCCAGCCTACTTCATTCCAAAAATGCCTCATTGTGAAGGTACCCATAGAAAATCTACCCCGATAACCTAGCAACAGAGATGTTAATCATACATTTTATTCCAAATCCTTTCTAGTTTCATAGTCTCGACTTTTGAACCTGTACAGTACACACCCAGTGCTTAAAGGCCTTCGGGCCGACGTCGGCCCGATGGCCTTTTGCACTTAGAATCAACACAGAACAGACTATTAAACATGTATTCCCTTCCCTGCCACTGTATCTACATTACATTTGTGTTTCTGAAATCTTGGTTTATTCAACGACCAAATGCCACAACCGTCCAAGCCACGTGGAAAGAAATTGGTGTCAGCAAGAGACATGGATCCTCATGAGCCCCCACTACTGTGGGGGCTCATGATGATCTATGTCTCTTGCAGCTGGCTCATGGTCATATTTTGTCGGCAGTGAAGGGGTTAATAGGCATTTATGTCGCAAAGACCAATTGCAGATTGTTGATGGCCCATTGCTGAGACCACCCACCAATCATTGAACCACACACGACCGCAGCGCGCGTCACTCCCGCCGTACCTTTCGCCAAGCTGTGTATTCATCAGCCTCCTGTCAAAAACATTTAAAAATCCCGAAGCTAAACATTCTTTCTCCTTTTTAGCCCCATCTCACTGCCAATCGAACAGCGGGAATCTGCCCAAATTGTCCCAGTTCAAAAGTCGCTTGAAGACTTTCAGTTTTTGTCATGCATTTAGCACGCCGCTCACCATTTTCCTATCAAACTGTTAATTTAACTGTTTTCGTATTCTGTGTTTGTATGTGACAGGGACGTGGATGCAAGAGCTTGCAGGACTATCTATCTATCTATCTATCTATCTATCTATCTATCTATCTATCTATCTATCTCTATCTATATCTATCTATATCTATCTATCTATCTATCTATCTATCTATCTATCTATATCCCGTAGTCTTGCCGACCGTTGGGGCACCACTGATGACTTGGCAACCAGCTCATCCTTCGCTTTTTCCTCGACAGCATGCGTCAAAATGGCATTATTTGAAATTTGATAAATCAGTGTATCGGCCTCTCATATCCATACAACACATCATGACATGTATGACGGAAGCGGAAGTATAATGAATCGGTAGATTGTGATTTTTGGGTGATTTTTCTTTTAGCACCAAAACACTACAGCAGGAGATGGATCAGGAGATGGATCGACCATGATAATTCAAGGGTAGTGGCATATTATCTTGGCGCCTGATGGCGCCAAGATAATCTGCCGCTACCCTTGAATTATCATGGTCGGTTCATCTTCTGCAACTAGGGCATAATCGATAGGTGACACTTGTAACATTTAGGGAAATGCGCCCGTGAAAAACACAGGGTAACACTTACCTTCCTTCACTCTGAGGAAAGTCTCCACCTTGTCAAGGTCATCTTCTCGCACCGTGACCTTCAGTGCCATCTTGCGCCATCGAAGCCCGTATTCTGCCGCCTGGTCGACTAGCCATGAGCGCCATTTGCTTGACAAAAAACCCTTCTCCAAGGCGTCGCGGACAGCCCCGCCTTCAAGAAGTCTTCTCAGCGCGTGTAGGTCATGTGAGCATTTGATACGCACGCGCAGTTCCAGGCAGCCGGGAGCGGCGCTCATCGTTAGGATGCTGGATATCCGCTCGAAGTATTCCAAACGACGCTGGAGCTTTAGAAAGACAGAGGCAACTGAGAATGAAAGTCAATACATATTATATATGTTAGCTACAATGTTTACACCTGGATCCGAACTGCTGTTACTCTGTTACCGTCAACAGTCAAAGAACACTTTTGCCCCGTCTGTACAGTCATTAACTCATTCAGCCCGACGGCCGTATTTCCAAAATTTTGGAGGCGTCATCTAAAGGCGTCAGTTGCAGGAGATGGGTCGACCATGATAATTCAAGGGCAGTGCCAGATTAGCTTGGCGCCGACAGGCGCCAAGCTAATCTGGCACTACCCTTGCATTATCATGGTCGACCTGTCTCCTGCTGTAGTGCGTCAGGGCTGAATGAGTTAACACAAACAGTAACACTCACTGATAGTGGGTCAACGTTTGGAGATGAAAAAAAAAAACCCCACCAAAAGCCCTTGAATATATAAATGGGAATAAGCACACAGAATTAACTCACTAAGCCCTGAGGACGAAATCACCAAACTCGGAGGTCCACGTCGCAGTTCTGGAGACACTGACATCGCCCACGATAGTTCAAGGGTGGTGTCGGAAGACCTTGGCGCCTAGAGGCGCAAAGCTCTTCTAACATCACCCTTTAACTAACTGAGTCTATCGTGGGTGATCCACACCCTGTCGTATCATGTCAGGACTTTATAGAATCTTTCAAGACCACTTTTACATAGGAAACACTCCAAACACCATATGTCCCTGTCTTACCGCGCTAAGCTTTCTGGGATATCATGGTGAACCTGCCACTAAATTAGTCTATCACGGGTGATCCACACCCTGTCGTATCATGTCAGGACTTTATAGAATCTTTCAAGACCACTTTTACATAGGAAACACTCCAAACACCATATGTCCCTGTCTTACCGCGCTAAGCTTTCTGGGATATCATGGTGAACCTGCCACTAAATTAGTCTATCATGGGTGATCCACACCCTGTCGTATCATGTCAGGACTTTATAGAACCTTTCAAGACCACTTTTACATAGGAAACACTCCAACATAATATGTCCTAGTCTTACCGCGCTAAGCTTTCTGGGCTATCATGGTGAACCTGCCGACAGTTCGCAAACTAGAGTGTGTGATTGTTCGCCCCCAAAACACATACTCCGCATCTGAATGGCTAAAGCTCAATTCCTACATCTAGAAAGGTCACGCACAACCCGAAAATATACTCATTTCCCCATTATTTATTTCGAAATAAGTTTATATCACGCAGAGAGGTTTACATACCGAAATACTACAAGAATGCGAGCAGTTAGTAACAAAGAAAACAACTTCACATTTGCGTTGTAACGTGGATTTCGGATTATAGATACTGACTTCAAAATAGTTTCCTATTACAATTTGTTGTTTCACATGTTACACTTACAAATTTCATCATATTTTTGTTGTTACGAATTTTATTTGTTGATTCAACTGTTGAGTTGGAGTTATTGTGTACTATTTACAAAAAACAAATGCGTCGATCCTGTTCAAAAGATGGCTTCGACCTACATCGCTATTCTGCGGTATATACTATCATTTCTAGACAGACCTCGCGGCTGACACTTTAGGCGATCGAAGTGTCAGCTGCACGGTCTGTCTAGAAATGATAGTATACAAACACTTTACTTCTATGCCATAATAGGTTAAGACATGCCTCCGGCATAGGTTTCAGATGGTATATATACCTTTTGCATTCTGTGACTTTAAATTTTTTTTGTTTAAATTTTTTAAAATCTCATTCTACTCCAGGACCGAAATCCCAGAAGTTTGAAGTTGCCCACTGAAAGACTGTATTACAATTCTAGAGACAGATCAAGCATGATAGTTCAAGAGTGGTGCCAGAATAGCTTGGCGGCCATGGGCCATGGGCCATACTCGATCCATGTCTTGCTGTGGTGTGTCGGGGTTGAATGAGTTAACGAATCTGCTTCTCATTGTTAAAACCAACTGCACGAGGCGGCACAGAACATAGAATAATAATAATGTTTATGATTATTTTTATGTGTAACCCAGCTCACCTCTTCCAGATTATGTGTGGACTCTGCAAACAGTCTGTGAGCGATCTCTGTAATCACCAGCTGTCGATAATGTGCGAGATTTTCGGCAGTCAGATCCTGCAGCCGTCTACCATCCAAAATGGCTGACATTTGCCCCTGTAGGCCAAGGTCACCGGCAGGTGGCGCTGGCTGAGTGTCAGGCACGACCTCCGGCACTGCATCCACCTCCATCTCCATGGGTACCTCTTCTGAAAATGTCACACACAGCCGGAGGGTAACCGCCATGTGCATGCAGAAACACCGGCACATGCATAAGGGGGCCAACCCCCCCCCCCACCTTCCCCCCCCCCCCCCCCCAAGGCCCCAGACTTTGGAGGTGTCACCTAACGTCTATGTGCCAGTTGCAGGAGATGGGTCTACTATGATATATCAAGGGTAGTGCCAGATTAGCTTAGCGCCGGATGGCGCCAAGCTAATCTGCCACTTCCCTTGAGTTATCATGCGGATCCATCTCCTGCTGTAGTGCCTCTGGGCTAAATAGATCGTGCGGTTAATTCCCAATGTGCAAAAAGCCACCACTACTGTTACACATGCAGTGACTATTAGAACAAGGGGTATAACCCAGGATGGACAACGTAAAACAATGCCGCTAGACCGACGTGCGCTACTGTTACAGCAGCAGTGACTATTAGAACAAGGGGTATAACCCAGGATGGACAACGTAAAACAATGCTAGACCGACGTGCGCAAGAAATGCGACATTTTTTAGAATGTTCGACGTTTCCGATGTTATTCCAAAAATGTCACATTTTGTTTTTGCTCGTCAGTACACGAAATGCTAATTTTAGCGTGAGCTTGATATTCGCGCTCATACACTACCAGCACAATAATAATAATAATAATAATAATAATAATAATAATAATAATAAAGAGGATTTATAAGGCGACTATACAACGTAAGATGCTCTAGGCGCTGCACATATGAACAATGATACGACACAGAAAGTGAAAAAAACCCACAAAAAACATACATTACACAATAGAACAGAAGATGACTGAATACATGAACACTGATAGTCAAAATCGGAAATGATGGGTTTTAAGAATGCGTTTAAAACTGGCACTTGAGAGTCGTAGCTTTTTTAAAATTTACCCCAGTCAATCACACCGTAGCTGGGTACTGTATTACCCTAACGTGATGGACGCCTTTGCTTTTAGTCTAGCAGATGCCCTTCATCAACCTTTTACGAGATAGTGATTTTCTTCAGAATAACAAAGGTTTGGGTATAACAAAAGGAAGTCTAGTATGAATAAAAGCAGTGCGCACTCGTTTTAAACCGTCGGTGGATGGAGACATTTTTCTGTAGCACATTTTGTTTCCAGTAGGGCTGCAGACGAAACCAGGACTGTTGCAGCGATGTTCACTGGGGATCAGTAGTTTACACGGACCTCACTGTTCCTGTATTCAGTGGTAGTATTAGCATTATATGTTATTAAAAGGATTTCAATTTGATTTTTGAAGTATATTTCCAGACTTAATTATATTAAAAAAAGAAACAATTACCAAAAAGCATGCATTGAGTTCAAATATCGTTACTCAACAATAAATATACCAAATCACGTGACTGTCACATGATACAAGATACACGCGGACTCGTTGCCATGAATTTCGGTGTGCCGATGAGTTCTTTCGATTTGTTCTACATAGGCTTGTTTGTTTCCCCCCCCCCCCCCCCCCCCCAAAAAAAAAAAAAAAAAAAAAAAAAAAAAGAAAAAAAAAAAAAAAAAAGAAAAAAAAAAGTGAATGTTCAAAGTCGCTTTGTGCATTTTTACGTCTTATTAAAGGTTTGTCACGTTTATTTCCATTCACTTTACCATCGATTTGCCCGTTTCATTTCGACACCACAGCACAAAACAAAACGCAACCCACAAAACAAACGCTATCTTCGAAACCGATATCCAAAGTGCAACATGCTGCATGATTTAAAAGAGGAAGAGTGCCATACCACTTGGTTTTAACTGACATTGCTGAACAAACTTGATTAATTATATATTACTGGGGGAGGGGGGGAGGGAGAGGGGGGGGGAGGGAGAGGGAGGGGGAGGGGAGGGAGGGGGAGGGGAGGGAGGAGTAGGCACATACTTTATAATGCACTCGTACTATTTCTTTTAGTGTTTCCATCACCTATTCATGACACCATTGGGCTCGATGAGTGAGTCTCATGATTTATTTGAGTGATTTACAAAATCATTACTTGCTGCTGTTATCTTATTTTCTTAATGGCTTTGACATTTCGCTGGAAGATTTACGGTCCCATACTTTAAGCCTGTCCCGCCTAACGCACTTGTGGAGGTTGACTGTATCATTGATATAACGTTTTGTTTGAGGTGGCAGTTGTGACCTCATCTTTAAGTTTGGTGCCCCTGTGCATGTGGCCACCAGTACTACTTACAGAACTGATGGCTGCATACAGTGCAAGTTCACAGTATCACTTATCAATGTGTACTGGGCAGCCTATTGTTTGAAGTTATCAGTGGTGGCATCATCCATGATGTCTGTGTGCATTGGGCCACTGGTACTGTTTACAAAGGTGCTGTTTACAGAACTAGTGGCTGCGTATACATATTAGTTCTGTTATTTTTATCAGGTGTGGCCTTATCTCAAAGTTTTGGTGCCCCTGTACATGAGGCCAACAATACTTTTTCACAGAAACTGATGGGTGCATGTGCAGTGTGATTAACTGTATACATAAGATTTGTAGGTGGGCAGCTAAAATACAGGCAGTCAATACAAGCCACTTTCTTAACCTCAAGTCTCTATATAGGTTTTACGTCCACTAAAGCCCATCAGTATACAATTGTGCATGTCTTTTGTGGTTTGTTCTTCGTTTTTGTGTGTGTATGTGGGGTGGGGTTGAAAGAGGGGCAGTATGGCACCTATTACCCTGTATGTGTATGTTTTCATGTTGTATGCTGATGCGTATGTACAAACCCTACATTACAAACAAACATAAATAGATAAATATTAAAATAAATAGTTATTTGGACTTAACGCTGAGCAGGCAACGAAGACCATCTCACGCAGGTTAAATAAATAAGATAAAGCAAGTCAAAGATCCTACGATATATGAATGCTAAGTAAAGGATAAGAAGTGCCCAACGGAGAAAGAAACACGCTTAAAAAGATAGGTACAACACAATAACTGGCTTTTCTAAGCGTGTTTCTTTCTCCGTTGGGTACTTCTTTGCATTTTACACGCTTGGCAGTCACCGTTTTGGTCTGGATTAAGTAAAGGATAGATTATGAACATGCACAGATGTACATTTTTTGGGTGGGTGTTCTGCGGTTTTGTGTGTGTAACTGGAGTGGGGTTGGAAGCGGGTGGTATTACCTATTTTACCTATTACCATGTATGTGTATGTTCTTATGTTGTATGCTGATGTGTATGTACAAAACCTGCATTACAAACAAAATAAATAAATAAATAAATAAATAATTGACATAAATAAGATAAAGTAAGTCAAAGGTACCTGGGACATACGCATGCTAAGCAAAGGATAGATTATGAGCATACACAGATGTGCATGTCTTTTGGTGGGTGTTCTGAGGTTTTGTGTGTGTATGTGGGTAGGGGCTTGGAGCGGGCGGTGTGGCACCTATTACCATCTATATATGTGTATATTTTCTTGTATGTGTATGTACAAACCTGCATTACAAACAAACAAAAGTAAATACATAAATAATTTAAACAAATAGTTATTAGGGCTTAACGCCGAGCAGGCGACCAACGCCATCTCATGGTGGTTAAATAAATAAGATAAAGTAAGTCAAAGATACTTGGGACATATAAATGCTAAGTAAAGGATGGATTATGAACATAAAGATGTGCATGTCTTTTGGTGGGTGTTTAGCGGTTTTGTGTGTGTATTTGGGGTGGGGTGGGGTTGGGAGCGGGCGGTATGGCACCTATTGCCATAAATATAAGTGTATATTTTCTTGTTGTATGCTGATGTGTACGTACAAAACCTACATTGCAAACAAACAAACCAAAAAAATGTAAGTAAATAAATAAAATAAAGTAAGTCAAAAATACCTGGGACATATGAATGCCAAGTCAAAGCTAGATTATGAACATGCACAGACGTGCATGTCTTTTGATGGGTGTTCTGTGGTTTTGTGTGTGGGGTGGGGAGTGGTTGGCATGGCACCTATTACCATATATGTGTACATGTATGTTCTCATCTTGTTTTGCTGATGTGTATGTGCAAACATACATCACAAACAAACAAAAAAATAAATAAATAATTTAAATAATAAAAAAATAATAAAATAAGTCGGAGATACCTGGGACATATGAATATGCATGCTAAGTAAAGGATAGATTATGAACATGTACAGATGTATCCATATTGAAAATATTTTTCCTTTCCTCTCCTTGGTGTCCACTACCATACCACTAGTAATCATATGCATCAAGGAATTCCCGTACAGGACAAAAAGTCCTCAGAATGTTGAAGATGGTCGGCAGATCTTACAATGCAAAACATGCACGAAGCGAGTTTACTTTGATATGCTTTCCTCCCACAAAAGACCGAGTTCTATGAGAAAGCTGTTTTCAAGACCAGGAAAAATAACGTATATGACGTTGATAAGATGTACTTCAAAGTTCAAATCCAAAATAATCTATGTCTCACTTCAGGAGCAAAGTAAACCTGTATCAACCGTGCGCGTCTGAGTGACTTCTTTCGAAGGCATCTCGCTGACCGCCATTTTGAAACTAGCGACGCGACTGTGCTTACGGCATTTAAAATCAGCATTACTTTTTGAATTATTTTATCGTAAATATGTATACATGCTTACTTGCCCATGATTTTAATTTACTCACTGGAATAAACTTGTAAATTGTATGCTTGAAATTTTCAATGTTTATTCACAAAAAAAGTCTTGCGCCTTATCCGGGCCGTGTACGAAGACTGGTTCCCTCACAGCGAACAATGAATAGCGTTCAAAAAACACTTCTACAAAAATGTCTCCACCCTAAGGACAAATATTGTTGCTGTGCATAAACCATATGGCATTAGTACTTTCGTTTCGTACCTGCAAACCATTGTTACTCTTTTAACGAACTACTTACCTCTGCAGAAATAGGGCTCGGGAAGCTGACGTCATCACGCTAGTCGTGGCGGCCATCTTGTGAGGATACGGGACCGGCTAAGCCGCTCATGTCAGGAAAGTCCTGACGTGCTATAGGCAATAACAGCAAGTCTTGCCATCACCGTAGGAAACCGCTAACCAGAATCTGTTTTTGTTTGTTTCCAAAGAGGAAGAAACATGAAGAAAAACGTGTTGAAACACTACTTCGCTACTATCTTAAGGCTATCCTATCCTCTTAAGATGGCGGCTGACGCGCCGACGCTGCTAGGCAACGCGGGGAACTTCCCGAGCCCTATTGCGTAATCTGCTAGATGATTTAGGACCTCTCTCTCTCTCTCTCTCTCTCTCTCTCTCTCTCTCTCTCTCTCTCTCTTGGCTTGACTTCGCGAACGAAGATTTTATAGGAGTTGCCCACGACGTCTGCAGGCTTGTTCGTGGCTGCGGACGGGCCAATCCGGGACAGGCAGGTTCGACCGCAGTGGCTGCAGGGGAAGGTATGGCCAGGGTTCTGAGTTGCGGCATCTCTGTTTTTTCTCCTGAGCCGCTTGTCCTTAAGGCTAGCTCTGCGAGAGTCCTCAAAGGAGACAGCTGCCTTGTAAATGGTGGAGCGCCAGGTGTCACGGTCCACAGCAAGCGAGGACCACTGGTGGTGGTCGATTTGGCAGGCACTAAGTGACTTCTTGAGACAGTCTTTGTATCTCTTCTTTGGCGCCCCTCTGTCACGGTGTCCAGTAGCAAGCTCGCCGAACAGGGTGATCTTTGGTAGGCGATGATCCTCCATCCTGGAGACATGCCCCGCCCAGCAGAGCTGTGTCCGCAGCAGCAAGGCCTCGATGCTCACAGTTTCAGCCTGTTCAAGGAGCTCGACGTTGGTGACATAGTCACTCCAGTGAATGCCCAGGATGGTACGCAGGCAGCGCTGGTGGAAACGTTCGAGGAGTCGTAGTTGGCTGCGGTAGAGGGCCCAGGACTCGGAACCATACAGCAGGGTGGTGAGGACCACAGCTCTGTACACGCTGATCTTGGTGCCTGTTTTCAGCTGTTGATTGTGCCACACCCGCTTGAAAAGTCGCCCGAAAGCGCTGTTCGCTTTTGCCAGCCTGCTGTCAAGCTCCCTGTCCAGCTTGGCGTCCGACGTGATAATGCAGCCAAGGTACGTAAACTGGTGCACTGACTTTAGTTCAGACTCACCAATGGTGATGTGAGGAGGGCGATACACTGTCTTGGGTGCCGGCTGATGGAGGACCTCTGTCTTTTTCAGACTGACCTCGAGTCCAAAGAGCTGGGCAGCGTCTGCGAAGCAGGACGTGATGCGCTGCAGGGCTCTCTCTGTGTGTGCAACGAGGGCAGCGTCATCAGCAAAAAGCAGCTCACGAATCAGTTGGTCTAGGGTTTTCGTGTGGGCCTGCAGTCGTCCGAGGTTGAGCAGGCTGCCATCGAGACGATACCTGATGTACACTGCATCGTCATCATCGAGGTCTACTGTGGCCTGCTTCAACATCATGCTAAAAAAGATGGTGAAGAGGGTCGGTGCCAGCACGCAGCCCTGCTTTACGCAGTTGAGAATAGGGAATGGTTCTGAGAGAACATTGTTGAGTCTGACCTGGCCTTGCTGGTCCTCGTGTAGCTGGACAATCATGCTGAGGAACTTTGGGGGACAGCCAAGTCGCTCCAGGATCTGCCACATGCCTTGCCTGCTCACAGTGTCGAACGCTTTTGTTAGGTCGACAAACGTTACGTACAGCCCTTTGTTCTGCTCGCGGCACTTCTCCTGAAGCTGTCTCAGCACAAAGACCATATCGGTGGTGCTCCTGTTTGCTCTGAAGCCACACTGGCCCTCTGGGAGGTGGTCTTCAGCGATGGCAGGTATCAGCCGATTCAGGACCAGCCTTGCAAGAATTTTCCCAGCAATGGACAGCAGGGTAATTCCCCGATAGTTGGAACAGTCAGACTTCTCGCCTTTGTTCTTGTACAGGGTGATAACGACAGCATCACGGAGATCCTTTGGTAGTGTTCCTTCCTCCCATCAGCAGAGAAAGAGGTCATGGAGCTTGTTGTGCAGTGCTGTGCCTCCATGTTTCCAGATCTCTGGTGGTATTCCATCAATGTCTGCTGCTTTGCCACTCTTGAGCTGGTGGATGGCTGTGAGGGTCTCTTCAGCGGTGGGCGGTTCGTCCAATTCAACCTTTACTGGGAGTTGTGGGATTTGTAGGACGACTGCTTCTTGAACAGTGCGCTCAGCGCTGAAGAGGCTCTGAAAGTACTCCGACCAGCGGTTCAAGATGGAGGTATTATCTGTGAGGAGTGCCTGGCCATTCGCGCTTCGCAGGGGACTTTGTACCAGGTGTCTGGGGCCATACACTGCTTTTAGTGCTTCGTAGAAGCCCCTGTAGTCACCATTGTCAGCGCAAAGCTGGGTCCTCTGTGCAAGTCTGGTCCACCACTCATTCTGGAGATCTCTGAGCTTGCGCTGGAGACTGCTGCAGATGAGGCGGAAGGCAGACTTCTTCACAGGGCAGGAAGGCTGGGCTAGGTGGGCCTGATGGGCAGCTCTTTTTTTTTTGCTAGGTGTTCCTGGATCTCTACATCGTTCTCGTCAAACCAGTCTTTGTTCTTCTTTCTAGCGAAACTCAGGACTTCTGCAGAGGATTTTGCAATAGCAGTTTTCAGTTGTTCCCAAAGTGTTTCAGGGGAGGAGTCTGCTGGGTCCGCTGTGTCTTTGAGCCTGCGCTGTAAATCTGTCTGAAAGGCAGCTTTCACGTCGTCACGCTGAAGGCTGGCAACATCAGGCTTTTTCTTGGGGGGCCCCCATTTCTTGGGTTTTGGCTTGACGTGGAGCCTGAGTTTGCAGCGGACAAGACGGTTGTCAGTGTGGCACTCTGCGCTGGGCATCACTCTGGTGAGGAGGACGTCACTGCGGTCCCTCTGACGCACTAGGACATAGTCGATAAGGTGCCAGTGTTTGGAGCGAGGATGCATCCAGGTGGTTTTTCGACTGTCCTTTTGCTGAAAAGTAGTGTTGGTGATGACCAGTTGCTGCTCTGCACAGAACTCCAACAGTAGGCGGCCATTGTCATTGCAGTTCCCGACGCCATGCTTGCCGAGGACTCCTTTCCAGGCTTCAGAGTCCTGGCCCACTCTGGCGTTGAAGTCGCCAAGGATGATGACTTTGTCGTCTGCAGGGGTGCTCTGTATGAAGCTGCGCAGGTCAGTGTAAAACTTGTCCTTTTCAGCAGGCTCTGCCAGGAGGGTTGGGGAGTACACACTGAGAAGGGTGACGTGTTGCTGGTGTCTCAGTGGGAGGCGCATGGACATGATGCGGTCTGAGTGACCCGTTGGTAGGTTTTCCAGCTTAGTCGCAATGGAGGTCTTGACCATGAAACCCACGCCTGAGAGCCGTCTTTCTGATTCAGGCCTGCCTGACCAGTAGAAGGTGTACCCAGCGCCAAGTTCTTGGAGGCTGCCTTCGTCCGGAAAACGTACTTCACTGAGCGCGGCGATGTCGATGTTTAACCTCCGCAATTCATGTCTGCTTTGTCGAGCATGGTTCGGATGTTCCAGCATGCTACATTGAGTCCGGTCGTGGTCGTCATGAGAGTGGATCCATTATTCTTTCTTGTTTTTTGACCGCAGGAGAAGATGCCCGTTGACCGCGGCTAGCCAACTGGGGTTGCGAGGGGACGAGCTTTGGTTAGGCCACCTTTTCTAGGCCCCTCTCCGTGTAGAGCAAGCAGTGCTGTCCCTAGAGAAGGCTGCTTGGTCGTTCAGGGTGTGCCGAGTGATGTTGTCATCCCCAGGTCAACATCAGGCGACCAATATCCTGAACCGCCTGCATGCAGGTTTGAGACTGCGCAGGGCTCGAAATTAGCGGGGGCCCGGGGCCAAAAACCCGCAAAGTTGATTTCGGGCTCGGAAAGTTGAAAAACGAAGGGCCCGCTTGGCCCGCAAAATAATTCGTCTGCTACAGCTAGCTCTACTCGGCAGTTTCGTATTTGGGCCAAGGGAAGCAACCCACACCGGTGCCCTCACTCACAGTAATAGTATTGTGTTCTTTTTTTTTTTTTTTTTTTTGTTATTGTATTTTTAGTTTACTTCTGTTAACTCAAGTGCACATAAGTGTAATATGAATAGATGATTGGAAAAAAAAAAAAAAAAAAGGCAAAATCTGTTTGTTTAACTTTAGTTTATCAGGAAGAGTACTGTTAAGTTTAGTTCCCTTTCATGGTTTTGTTTTGAACTTTTGTGCATTGAGGTCAGATTTTTTGTTAGGTTACTCATATTAAAAATTTAATGATGTGTATTGTGCAATACTCAGTCACAAAACTGAAAAGTATTATACAAGAGACTCACTTGATTTTTTTTCTATTTTGTTTAATGGCCATTTCAGGCTCCCTAGTCACTGGAATATGTGTGTCACTGAATGTGTGTGTGTGTGTTTTTTCCCCTTTTTTTGTTGGTAATGTTTGAAAGTGAAAGAAAAGGCAAATAAAAATGACATCACTCAGCAAAATTGGAAATTCAATTGTTTTTATTTTAGATTATCAGACAAATTGTACTTTCTACTTATTATATTGTCAATAATTCTTTTGTTTTTTGTTTGCAATATTTTTCAAAGTTGGGCCCCGAAAGTTGCTTGTGGGCCCTCAAATTTTTCAATCAAGGGGCCCGGTGGCCCCCAAAGAAAAAAGTTAATTTCTAGCCCTGCTGCGGCTTCCAGTGACATCTTTCACCTGCCGTTTCGCCCCTCGCCCGTCGCTACAGGACTTGGAATGGTCTGTGTCATGGTCCGTGGACGTTTCCTAAAGCCTGCGCGGTGGAGCTTTTTGGTGGAGTGCAGTGTGCGCAGTACTGGCCCCACCCTTTAAACCCTTGGTTCGTCTGCCATGGCCTAGCAAGCTGGGACGATGGCATCGAGGTCCTCGGGTCGTAGGTTTTATATCAGACTGTCCTTGTCCTAGTCTCTGGCTCAAAAGCCTTCCCCGGAGACACGGGGGCTTTGATGTCAGGGGGAATCACTCAGCGCTGGACAGACGAACAGTTAGATTAGCTATCTGGTTTGTGAGTATCTCAGTATAACTCGAGGCAAATTTGTATCGTTACATTGTTGTGTAATGTTCTGTGCATCTACTGTGGGAATTCAGGGTATTTACCCGACCACATATAGTAATGCACCTTCGTGTTTGTGTATGTATGTTTCTCCTGCCTACTTCCTAAGTTCCGGAGAAAGACATGGGTTATATAAGAGACCTGATGCATCCTTTTTAGGGATGTAGATGATCGTCTTGTTCTATACCTGCGTATTTCTCTGTGGGCTGGCGAATGGGTGCCTGATAGGCGGGGGCAGGGGATCTAACTGTTCGTCTGTCCAGCGCTGAGTGATTCCCCTTGGTTTGTTGTACAATTCTGCCAGCGCTAGCCTCACCTATCTGGTTTGTGAGTATTTGATGTCAGGGGTTTCCTCCCTTAGCCTTTCCACAGCCAAGCGGCCAGGCCTGCAAGGCAGCAGGGGACTCGTGGAGGGCGGGGTCGTCTATGTCCCGTGCAGATGTGAACATCTGCCCACTGCCCCAAGGACCAACAGTGGGATATTAATCCATTTAACCCATGGTCCCCTTTCCCTAACGACTATGTACCAGTTACAGGAGATGGATTGACCATGATAATTGAAGGCAGCTCCATTGGTCGACCATGATAATTCAAGGGTCATGCCATATTAGCTTGGCGCCACCCCATGATGTAGTGCTTTGTAGCACTACATGGGTTAATTAAAAAAAAAAAAGAATCTGTTGTATGGTTGTCAGCAAAAAAAAAACTTATTACCGTCTTTGCTGTGACTTGCTAGCGCTGATGGTGTGGAATTATGTGGTTTCACTCGTAAATGTCTGGTGAATTTGTACTCCTGTTTTGCAACCAGTGACTCATTTCCGGTAGATTTTGTACCCACAGCACGCCGACAATGGATTGTACATCTACTTTGCACAAATTATCACATAATTCGTCGGACAACTTGACTTCTTTTGTCCGGCTTCTGAGACTGAATAGCCCGCTCACCCAATACTGCCGGCAGGACTGATGCTCGCGTGGCGCTTTTGGAGACTGATACTGAAGAGTAAGAAGTAAAGGAGTAAGAAGAAGAGAGGGTGGGGTGGGGGGTGGGTGGGTGGGTGGGGATTGGCAAAGTATCTAATGGTTGAATCAGGAAACAACATCCATTATTCTAATCAGGTTCTCACGTAAACGTCGCTCAATGTCGTCTGCGAAGTCCGCTAACCCCACGTCTCTGTGACGCAAACCCTGCAGCAGGGTAGGCAACCAATCTCCACGACGCGATAGCAACTGCAGCATGAGTCGCGCCCCTTCCGTCCGACCATACTGTGTCTGCCAAGCGTGGATGCGCTCCTGAGGAAGTGCAAGACAAAACATTACAATGAAATCACAGGCTAGCGCATCTACGAAATCGTAGCGAATAGGGTCGATATGCAACGGGACAGACAACACTTCCAACATCTCCACTAGGAGCTGATCCTCGTGAAATACTGAAAGGGCACATGATGGTCTATGCCTCTTTGAGATGTTTGATTGTTGTCTATGCTTATGGTGGAAGCAGGCTGTCCGCCGCTGATGACTTCGATCTTGTTCGTTGATGGGAGGCGTCCAGCGAAAACGTAACGTCTCTGTTAAAACATGTAATGAGGTTTCGTCTGCAACTACGAGTGACTCCCAACAACGAACGAGAGCGAGATCAAGGCGGATAACCAGCGAGTGCCATAAGCATAAACCACACTTGAAACAGCTCTGCTGTTGGCATCCTTCTGTCGTGCTTGCTGGGTCAGTCCGTTTTTAAGATTTACAGTGCCTGCTGTGACTAAACAGTCCAATGCGAGAGTGGCAGTGTCTGTTGCATTTGCTACAGGTGAAGCCTGTGACTGTTGCTGTGGGCACTGGCTCTTCTTTCTTTCGTCTGCGCTGCCTCTTCTCCTCCCACTGGTTTTCTCTCCTTTCCTCGCTCAGCTTTATGCTGGTCTTCACTGCGAGCCGCCAGCTGGCACGATCTGCGGTGGTGGCTTCTAAGTCTGCGGGATTCGGGCTTCCAGCTTTCAGATCACGCTTTTGTATCTAAGCGCTGGTCTGACTGTTGGTCTGGTGCCGCCGGAGGCGAGCTCACCATACAAGATGTCCTTAGGAATTCGACCATCCTGCACACAGCAGACATGACCGAGCCAGCGTCGGCGTCTTTGTGAAAGGAGTGCGTACATGCTAGGAATGTTTGCCTGGGCCAGCACTTCAGTGTTTGGAACACGGTCCTTCCAAGTGATGCCCAAGATTCTCCTCAGGCTGCGCAGATGGAAAGAGTTAAATCTGCGCTCTTGACAGGTGTACAAACTCCACGTCTCGCTGCTGTAGAGAAGAATGCTGAGCACACAGGTCTGGTACACTTTCGTCTTAGTGTTGATGGTAAGCAAGCTGTTGTTCCACACTCGCTTGGTCAGGCGAGCCATCGCTGTTGATGCCTTGCCGATTCTGGAGTCCAGTTCGTTGTCCAGAGAGAGGTTATTGGAGATAGTTGAGCCAAGGTATGTAAAGTTCTCCACTACCTTGAGGGTGTGATCGTCTATAGAGATGCAAGGGGTGCTGCTGACATCCTGGCCCATAATGTTTGTCTTCGTCAGGCTGATGGTCAACCCAAACTCATCGGTGGCGCGAGCGAAGCTGCTGACGAGACGCTGTAGTGCTTCCTTAGTGTGGGCAGTCAGGGCAGCATCATCAGCAAACAGCATCTCTCTAATCAGGACCCTGCGCACCTTGGTCTTTGCGCGCAGACGTGAAAGGTTGAAGAGGCTGCCTTCACTCCTAGAGTGGATGAAGACGCCATCTTCTGACTGATTGAAGGCATGGCGCATAAGCAGGGAGAAGAAGATGCCGAAGAGTGTAGGGGCGAGTACGCAGCCTTGCTTCACGAGATGTTAATCATACATTTTATTCCAAATATGGAATCCTTTCTAGTTTTACAGTCTCGACTTTTCAGCCGGCCTGTACAGTACACACCCAGTGCGCAAAGGCCATCGGACCGACATCGGGCGCCGTTAGCCCGCCGCGTTCACGTAACCTCACTGTTGGAACCGCCACGCCTACGAGTAACTTTGACTTCTGAGTAACCACGACTGTGCATGCAGCCACCGGTAGTCAGTGTATACTGTAACGGTGGCTGCGTGCTCCAGCGGGTTAATTGTCAACTCAGAACCGATCGACGCTTATCCAAGCCTTGTACCTGTCCCATTCAGGGTCTGCATAGGAAATTACGTTGATCCGTCATCCCCCCCCCCCCCCCCCCCCCCATTTTACATCCCTATCGACACTGATCCTGGCCAGGGCTAGAAATTAACTTTTTTCTTTGGGGGCCACCGGGCCCCTTGATTGAAAAATTTGAGGGCCCACAAGCAACTTTCGGGGCCCAACTTTGAAAAATATTGCAAACAAAAAACAAAAGAATTATTGACAATATAATAAGTAGAAAGTACAATTTGTCTGATAATCTAAAATAAAAACAATTGAATTTCCAATTTTGCTGAGTGATGTCATTTTTATTTGCCTTTTCTTTCACTTTCAAACATTACCAACAAAAAAAGGGGAAAAAACACACACACACACATTCAGTGACACACATATTCCAGTGACTAGGGAGCCTGAAATGGCCATTAAACAAAATAGAAAAAAAATCAAGTGAGTCTCTTGTATAATACTTTTCAGTTTTGTGACTGAGTATTGCACAATACACATCATTAAATTTTTAATATGAGTAACCTAACAAAAAATCTGACCTCAATGCACAAAAGTTCAAAACAAAACCATGAAAGGGAACTAAACTTAACAGTACTCTTCCTGATAAACTAAAGTTAAACAAACAGATTTTGCCTTTTTTTTTTTTTTTTTTCCAATCATCTATTCATATTACACTTATGTGCACTTGAGTTAACAGAAGTAAACTAAAAATACAATAACAAAAAAAAAAAAAAAAAAAAAGAACACAATACTATTACTGTGAGTGAGGGCACCGGTGTGGGTTGCTTCCCTTGGCCCAAATACGAAACTGCCGAGTAGAGCTAGCTGTAGCAGACGAATTATTTTGCGGGCCAAGCGGGCCCTTCGTTTTTCAACTTTCCGAGCCCGAAATCAACTTTGCGGGTTTTTGGCCCCGGGCCCCCGCTAATTTCGAGCCCTGCTGGCCCAGTACCTGTCCCATTCTGGGTCTGGTCAGGAGATTACATTTGAATCGGCCGTCACCCCCCCCCCCCCCACTCCCTTGCCCCCTTACCCCCACCACTTTTACATTTTCGCCCCCCACCCCCACCCCACCCCTTTTGCGCGCTTGAAATTAGCCCCATTATGCAGTACCGGCGACTCCATGGATGCACAAGGCTGTATATTGCTCATTCCCGACAGCAATACGAAAGACTTAATAATGGGGTACCTGCGCTGCATCTTTAAAAAATGCGGAATGTATGTCGTCAGCCCATGAGATGTTGAGAGATGAGAATGTGACAAAGAGGAGACAGAAACACATGTATATAAGCTCCAGAAATAAGAGAAAACCCATTCTGTGTGGCTGACCAGGGTGGCTTTGGGATATAAAAAGTAGTTAATCCATTTAGCCCGAACGCCCTGTAGTAGGAGATGGATTGATCATGATATCACCATGCGTCACTTATCATTTCTTTCCATTTTCAAATCCAAGCTTAAAACACACCTTTTCTCTGTTGCATATACGTAAAGACCATTTTGTCTGACGGCTCATCATATGTGTGTGTGTGTGTGTGTGTGTGTGCCGTGTGTGTTTTCTGCTCCTTGTAAATCAATGTATTTTTGTTGTTGTATGTGCTTGTTTTTGTATTTTGCTCTATGTTTCATTACTGTGATTGTAATGCACCTAGAGCTCCTTGGTGATTAGGCGCTATACAAATTACCTTTATCATTATTATTATAATAATTCAAGGGCAGGGCCAGATGAGCTTGGCGTCTGAAGGTGCCAAGCTTATCTGGAACTGTCTTTGAATTATCATGATCAATCCATCTCCTACAACTGGCACATAGTCGTTAGATGACACCTTCAAAATTGGGGAAATACGACCGCGGGGTTATATGGGTTAACCCACCCAAGTCTGTCCCATCCCCCCCCCCCCCTCCGCCACCCATCCCTAGGGAAGTTCTAACGGGAAGTCACATACCTCATCTGCAGTTGTCAGAAGATTGTGCGGGAGAAATATCAAGAGCTCCCTAGGATTCACACGACGGACAAAGTCTTCCTGGATGATGCGGGCAAGGGCGTCGTCATGGTGATGACCTTTAGTGCTGACACCCAAGGTCAGTGGTGGGTGTACAAGGGCTGTTGCCATCTAGTGGAATCAAGGATGGTTCCAATAAAATGCACAAATACGGTAAAAGGAATCTAAATCACATATCTATTCATAGTCTTCACTTAACCCTTTTAGCCTCAACACCTTTCAAGCTCCAAGCTAATCTGGCACTACCCTTGAATTATCATGGTCAATCCACCTCCTGCAACTGGTACATAGTCGTTAAGTAACACTTCCCAAATTTGGGAAATGCACCCGTGAGGCTAAAAGGTTTAAATAGTGTTTCCCCATGGTCCATTTTTACAGTGTCTTTGCCACACCATAAACAAGACTTGAATGGGGTACTTTTTGCTGAAGACATTAGTTGTTTCAAAATCATGTCAGAGTACAAGTCATCAATGTCACAATGTAACAATGGGTATTCTTCTTCTTCTTCTTCAGCGTTCCCGAGTTTCTGCCTCAGATATTAAGATTAATATCCACCTGAGGCATAATCCATGAGGGTTGCCGTGTGTGCTCGTTTCCCAACAATGGGTATGATTTGCTCGGTGCGACCAGATGATAAAATTATGATGTATGATTTTTGTTCTTGTTGTCTTTTGTTTCTTTAAGCAAAATCTAAAATAAAAACAAAATTCTTTTTTTTAAAAAAGGGGGTGGGGTGGGGGTGGGGGTGGGGGGCACGGAATACTCTGGCTCCCACTACATTTTCTTCGGGCGGGGGCCCTCCCACGCCGGTGCCTACGCCACCGTAGGACTATTATCAAAATCAGGTTCATGAATTGTACAGTTGCTACAAAGTTTGACCCAAAGCAACCGGTGACGTCTGTCGTGACTGATTTCAGTTGGAAAAGGTCAGCTGCCCATTTCAGTTTGACTCGGACAAGCAAACTTTCATTACTACCACTGGACCAGTTATGCAATAAAATCATGCCAGAAGCCTGTGTGGCAGCTTAGTCGACTTGCCGAGTACCGGCGGCACGGTGCCAGTGGTACTCCGAGTCGACAGCCGGACTGAGTACACGTATCTATAGGTGCACACACCAAATAATTACCGTCAGTGGGAACTGAGTTGAGAATTCAGAATGAACACTTTCTTACTACTTAAAAAATTCAGTTCGTTTTGAAGTTGTCTTGCTACAGAATGTATTTAGTCTCTTTAAGTTAAGGCCCATTTAGCCACTAGCACTACACTGAGCAGCAGGACTCCAGATGGGTCGTCCTTGATAATTCAAGGGTAGTGCCAGATTATCTTGGCGCCTTCACTGAGACGCCAAGCTAATCCGGCACTACCCTAAAAGAAATTATCAAGGTCCGGATCCATCTCTTGCAACTGTTACAGTCTAGTTGGGCGACATGTCCAAATAGTGAGGTGTCATTAAACGCGGTCGTGGAGATAATTTTTTTTTTTTTTTTTTTTACCAGGCTCCGCCGGGAAGTGATCAGCCGGGTCCTGTGATCTGCGAACACTCGCAGGCATCCCGGGTCATCTTGACACCAGCAGCGGTACTAACAATTAGCTCAGTGGTATCAAAACGACCCCAGATGCCTGTGGTTTGCATGCTTTAAACCGAGACTGATAGCGAAAAACGGGCACGCCAGCCATTAGTTAGCCAAAATTGTGCAGGTAGCCTACATTTTACACTTATTACCGTCCTTGTCTCGACTGACTTGACTTACCGTCACTGCCGATCGGGTTCTCCTTCGCGCTGTACGCCTGCTGACACAAACACTGGACTGAGAAACAGAAGGCCCGGCCAGGGTAGTCAGTCAAATCTTGTAACTGCACGACACATGCCGACAACCCTCTTGTGCATTAAGTATGGCGCACGCTAGGCTGTAAGACTCTTTCACGGCTGTCTAGCGAAAATGTGTGAAGCGGGACAACACGCGGTGTGTAGGTTGTGAAGGGGGAGGAGAAATGTCGAACATACGTCACAAAGTCAAATCGAGTCAACGGAATTTTCCGATACTATTTTTAGAAATTCGCGCTTCCGACGTAATCACCGACTGAGACGCTTAGAGACCGTCCTAGTCCCTGCAGCTGACGTTATCCGCAAGAGGCAAAGATTCTCATGAGCCCCGGCAGCTTCGAGGGCTCATGAGAATGTATGCCTCTTGCTTGCATAGACTGCCCCCTCCACATGCCCAGGCTAGACGGCTCCCTCGATCGACCCCTGACCTTAGGCAGGAAATCGCGTGACCAAATTCAGTATACATACCGTATAGCCCGGTCTGATCTAGGTGAGCGTCACTCTGGAAAAACCAAGCATATTTTTCTCTGCGCTGGACCGTGGAAAAGAAAATACCCGCACCGCTCTCCGTATTTCTATGCATACCGTCCGCAATACGCATCAGCTGCGTTTATAAAGATTTTGAAAAGAAAAAAAATTGGAGAGGGGTGGTTAAAAAACAAACGTGACACCGCGATTACTGAAATGTCGCCACCCCACACTTACTGTAGGTGATTCCTTTTTTTTTTTTTTTTTTGTCTCTGAAGTTTGGGATGGAAATCAGTGCAGAGAAGACAAAAATGATGACCAATAACACCAGTGGCATTGGCAATGACATCATCAGTGATTGGAGGCCAAAAACTGGAAACTGAATACTGAATTCAAATACTTAGGCGCCATTGTGACAGACGAGGGATCAAAACCAGAAATACTGTCCAGGATTGCGCAGACGACAACAGCACTGCCGACAAGATTGAAGACCATAATGAAGGACAGAAACATCACACTCTGCTCCAAGATCAGACTGATGCGCTCATCTCAGTGCCGGTTCTTATATGACTGTGAGTCACATGGACCCTCACAGCAGACCTTGAAAGGAGGATACAAGCCACTGAAATGAGATGTACGAACGAGGAAGTGGGAAGCAGAATCAGGCAAGTCATCGGGCCCTATGAAGACCTATTAGCCATTGTGAAAAACGCAGAAGTGGTATGGGCATGTCACGCCGCGTCAAGTTCAGCAGGACTAGTGCCAAAACAATCCTGCAAGGCACTGTGCAAGGAGGACGAAGGAGATGAAGACAGAAGGGACAATATCTCAGAGAGGACAGGACTGAAGCTGGGCGATACACTAATATAAGAATGGCAGAGAACAGAGAGGAATGGAGAGAGCTGGTTGCCAACTAAAGTCATCAGTGGTGCCCCAACGGTCGACAAGACTACGGGATAGATAGATAGATAGAAGTTTTCTAGCGTTTATCCTGGACTGAAATACGCCAAGCTAACAGAGCAGAGCAGTAGTTCTGCGTCCCCTTCCGTCACCGTATTTGAAAGCTGAACAAAACAACAAATAAACAAACAAATAACACAATTTGATATTTCTAAGGTTTAATTTGAACATTTAACCCATTATAATTGTTCGGGCAAGGCTAACACTACCCATCTGCGAGAGACATAAATCATAATGAGCCCTGGCCCGGCAGTCGGCGCGGGGGCTCATGAAGATTTATGTCTCTTGTTAGGCCTGTGTCCTTCGCGGTGCCCGCGTTTGGTCCCATTTCCAGTGATTTGTGTTGTTCACGGGAATATCGGTCAGTGTGCAGTGATTTCAGACGTAAAATTCGTGATCGCTGGGAGCGAAGGGGTTAAATAATAGTAAGTAAAAAGAAAGACGAAGACAAAACTGAGGTTTAATGTTTAACCCATTCAGCCCTGACGCACTACAACAGGAGAAGCGTCGACCATGATAATTCAAGGATAGTGCCAGATTAGCTTGGCGCACTGGTTTCTGAGCTCCTAACAAGAACAAAAAAAAAAAATGATCGGGACAACCGCAAAATTCACAGTGCCCAAAAGGCCATCGGGCCAACGTCGGCCCGATGGCCTTTTGCGCTACCCATGAATTGTCATGGTCGATCCATCTCCTGCAACAGATGCATAGTCGTTAAATAACGCCTTCAAAATTTGGGAAATACGTGCGTCGGGCTGAATGAGTTAATTGATGCTACACACTGGCAAAAGAAAGAAATATTTCAATCAGGAAAGACATACGCATAGCATGTACAGTGAACTGAATAATTTTAAAACAAAACAGAAAAACGGTAAGAAACTGGAACGGAACAGCAGCAATACAAACCCAACGCGCAAAAGGCCATCGGCCCGACGGTCTTTGGGCACTGGGAATTTTGCGGTTGTCCGATCTTTTTTTGTTTGTTTGTTAGGAGTTCAGAAATCATTGTCAGTTTCTTATGTTTAGAGTTCACAAACCAGCTCTTTCGCGCATCTTTTCTGCGCATTTAGATACCGCTATCTTGCGTCTGCCGTGACCTGAGACTAGAGGTCACCGAAAAAAACCGCCGTACGGCAAGTCGTATTGCAAACAAGCTCAATTTATCGATAATTGACAAAAGATATATACTGTCTGAAATAGGTGTGTAAGCTGACTGTTTCTATGCATAAAATGTTGTGTTTCCTCAGAAATAAGATACTTTTGCATAAGTTGCGACAAGTCATCGAGCGTCAGTAGTAACGCATAACCATTTCTCAGAAGAAGAAAAAAAAAATGAACGGGCCAACCGAACGAACGGGCAGCCAGGAAAACAACAAAATCTCTTCAGACATCAGCAAGGAAAAGGTAAACTAAAGTAGAAAAAGAGGTTGGTGGTGTTTGCTAAGTGACTAGAACACGAGTTACTAGTAGTGGAAGAAAAAATGTCGTACGTAAGTGGCATATCTGACTGGTTTTCCAACTCTTTAAAAAAAAAAAAAGTTTTATGCACCGCCGTGAGATGTCACCTGCACGGCGTAAAACCCCAATAGCTAACTGTCCTTTTATGCATGGAAATTTACAGCCTACCTGCAATGAAGAAGACTACATTTTATTGTGGGTTGACAGGGGCATGCATTCCATGTATGTCAGTCACCACCTAGAAGTAGAACATTTCCATACATTCTCAGAGAGCCTTTACTAATACGGTGGAAGGAATGTAGTCCACATTGTAGTGATATTAAACCAGTGCCAGTGCTTATTATTTAGGAAAACGTACTGTGTGTAGTAAAAAGTCCTGCTAAGGGAGAATTTTGCATTACTAACTCAGTAACTGCTTTCAGTACTTAGTAACTTAGTTTTCTCATCCATTCTCTGTCTTATGAAGGCTATATTACAGATTAGGAGATAGGTCCAGCATTTTTTTAGTTCAAGGATGGTGCCAGAATAGCTTGGCGGATGAGACGCCAATCTATTCTGGCACCACCCTTGAACTATCATAGTCACATTTATTTCAAGCAGTGGGTGTATCAGGATTAAAAGGGTTACCTAGTAAAACGCTACTTTGACTGAAACCCTAATATTTGTTGACTACCATTTTGGATGACCGTAGAATGTGTGAAAAATACAAATTTGACTAGTACAAAAGCAAGCCTTTATGTTGAGACTCGTGACACTTATTTCAGCTACCTTTTGGAAAGGTCACACAGGTTGTGAATCAGTTATGCGCATGAGGCGTACAGACGTGACTTTGCCATTGTTGTTTGTTCTTTGCGGTTTACACAGTTTTTGTCGCATTTATTTTGAAAGTAATAATCTGCCCCTGCATTTAGTTCACGCAAAGTGAAATTGTCATGCTGCCGAACAACACAGTAATAATCATGTATTTCATTTCAGGCTAATACTGCTGTTGACCTCTCGCTGTGGAGTCTCAGTACTTTCACCCAGAGTACATACTTGCAAACAAGCGCAGAAGTATGACGTCTACACCAACTGACCAAGGTCACACTCACAGCTCAAGTGAAGTGAGGGAAGGTGACACTTATTCTCCTGGACTCAAGGTAAATCATACCAGTAGATCTGTGATGAGAATCAGGTGCAGAACACAACACAACTATGGTGTGAATGAACACATCATACTGTAATGCCTTCTTTCATTGGCTCATGTGCGAAGCAAGTGTAAGGCTATGTTCTGGGCCATTGGTCGTCCATGGTAAACTTTAATGTTGGCATTTTCTCGGAGACTATTCAAACCACAGTCTTCAAACGTAGCCGAAGGATACTTTGTGGCAAGACCTTTCTTACTCTTAGCCTACCAGTTTGAGTTCAGGCCAAGGGTCATGAGAAATCAAGAAATAGGTAAAAAAAAAAAATAGCCATATTTTGACAAAAGATATTTTTTCTCCAATACTATTCACAACTGTACATAAGCCAGCCCTTTACTTATGCTTAGACTCATGGCACTTAAATTTCAGTCACCTTTTGGAAAGGTCACACAGTTCAGATTAAGAAAATGATCAGTTTTAAATGCACACGAGCGATCCAGGCTTCACCATTCTTGTTTGTGGTGTTCACAGTTTATTTCACATTAGTTTGAAGGTAGTAATGTGTAAACTAAATGTAGGGACGAATTGGGTGGGTGGGTGGGTGGGTGGGGGGGACTCCCCCCACCGGCCCCGAATTGTTTATAATGCTATAACAAAGTCCCTGTTTGTGGAGTTTGGAACCGACCCACCCTGAAATAAGATCAGAAGTGAAATTGCCATGCTGCCGAATAACACGATAATAAACATGTATTTCATTTCAGGTCAGTGCTGCTGTTGACGTCTCACTGCAGAGTCACGCCCAGAGGGTATACTTGCAAACAAGCACAGAAGTATGACGCCTACACCAAGAAGAGGCAAGAGCTAGTCAGGTCATGTTTGCTCAAAGGAGAAGGCCACAGCTAAAAGCAGGCAATTTCAGTTCCAGCGGATCAACTAAAGTGAGAGAAGGCGACACTTATTGTCCTGGACTCGAGGTAAAGCATACCGATTGATTTGTGAATAGAATCAGGTTCATAACAAAACACAACTGGTTGGGATAAACACATCACACTGTAATGCTTTCTTTCATTTTGAAGATGGTGTAGTAGTAGTACCAGCATTCTCAACAACACCGAATGCTAAAATCACTTGCTGTCAACAAGTGGCACCATATTGCATTTGATTTGAAAACTAGAGGGTTGGGCAAGTCTCCAAATACTGTCGTTTTCTTTAATAAGCACTTAGTGCATACAAAAGGACTAGAAAAATCTGAATACTACCCATTTGGTCCAGTGTGTGCTGTTGCTAAACAGCAATGCGTTGTGTCCTGTTTGAAACAATTTCTGCAAGTTACACTTTGAATATTGATGCTGATTCTAGATATATGTATACACCCTTTGTGGTCATTTCAAGCTCAATGGCGTCTAATTTTTGGCGCACGTGTGATAGCAAAAGTAAGTGTTTGTAATGGGTCGTCCGTCAACTGTCTGTTACCTGTGGGCAACTTTAACATTGGCATTTCCTCGAAGACTATGCAAGCCTCAGACTTCAAACTTGGCACAAGGGTACTTTGTGGTAAAATAATTCTAAACATACCAATTTCTGTGACCTTTCAAAGGTCATCTCAAGTAGTATTTTCAACTTCAAACTCAAACTTGCTATGGAGATACCACATGATAAGGGTGACAAAAGTTAGTTTCGGGTAGAGTTGTAGTTTTTATCAATGTTTTTGCAAACTTTTCAATAAAATTTGGCATGATGATAACACTTTTCTGTGCATACTAATGTAATCAGCCCCTCACAGAGGTCAAGGGTCACAGAGGGTTGACAAATGTGTGAAAAATGAAGGGATTTGGAAAAATACTCAGGTTTCACTGGTACAAAATCCAGCCCTATACTTATGTTTAGACATTTTCAGAGACCTGTTGGAGAAGTCAAGCCAAGGTAAAAAAGGACAGACATATTATGTGGATTGGTCATACACGTGAACCATAAGGACATTGCCTTTCTTGTTCATGTTCTGACTACTGTCATATTATGCATGTATGTACTTTGTATAAATACTTGCAAACATATATGCACGCAATATGTGCATGTCAGAACTTTTTTTGATACAAAATTATCTTTTGCAGGTTGCGAAAGATGAGAGAAGAAGAGTTCAGCGGGTACATCTCTCCGCGATGGCCAACCAACGAGAAGGCAAAGGAAGTGAACTGATTGTCCTGTGTAGGAGGGCAGACGTCCTGTTATTTTGATGTCCATCCACCAGGCTGGCCACAATGTCAAGGTTTTGGACAGTCACATCATTCGCAATGCAGCAAAAGCCTGTGCCGCACTGCCTGAGCTGATGCATAGCCATATATTAGGAGAAGGGCAAGCAGGCTTTAGGCCTGGCTATTCAACTACAGACACAACAGCAGTGGGGCAGTGACAACAAAGTGACAATGACAAAACTCGAGAAAATAGAAATAAAGAGGGAGTGTTTCCATAAGCCTGACATAGAAGCAGCGGGGCGACAAAATTGTAACGTGCAGTCGAGCAGTTCAGGGGCTATTGTACAGTGATGGAGGTGTGCTTTGTGTGTTTTCATATAACAACGTGACAAAGCGATTTGACACCCATGTTGTAATTTGTAGTGCAGTACAAAAGGTGAAAAATATCTGTATTTTGACCAAAAAGATGTTTTCTCAAGTATACATAACTTCAAACCCAGACTTGGTACAAGGTGGTAAGAACTTTGCATGCATACTAATTTCGTATGCATGAAAGGTCCGAAAGGTCAAGGGTCACAAGAAATCGGGAAATAGGTACAAGATAGCCATATATTGCCCAAAGATGTTTTTTTTCTCAAGTATTCCTAACTGTAACCCTAAACTTGGTAAAGAGATACCTGATGGTAAGACCTTCCTATGCATATTTATTTGGATGACCCCCTCAGAAAAGTTACTTTTTGTCACTCTCCTGTCATGTCGCGATTTGGAAATGCAGCTTAATATGTATTAGTTTTTGATTATCCAAGGAAAACCCCTTTACTGACAATGTGTTCATTTTTCGAAGACATTTCATCATATGAACAGGTCTTTTTTGTGACAAGTTCCTAAATACTGGCATACATCAGTCATTCAAAATATGTACTCCACAGCTGACACTTATGGGGTAGGAAACAGTGGTACAGATAGATTTTGTGCAGCATCGGTGTGAGACAAGGAGAAAACTTATCACTGCTCCGCTTTGCATGATTCAAAATGATATACAGGGTTCATTCTGAAAATGGTCAGTGGCCTCAGAGTATAAAACCCACGGGTCCTTTCTGAAGAGGGGATGTGCGGAAATATAGAAACGTGGGGATGTATATTTATGTCATTAAACCCTCAGCTTAAAATGTTGTGCAAATGTGGACTTGCTCAATGAAAAACGCAATACTTCTCAAGAGTGAGTTGACCATGCAGTTCTTGCATTACCCTCCAGCTGTCACAGCAGATTTAAGTGGTTGGGTGATAACTGATCATAGGCATATGATATGTACTGTACTTTGTGTTTGTTTTGTTTTTTTCTTCCACTGTCAATCTTTGACTTTCAGCTGTGTGGCTTTACTTATCGTATCAGAATTGCTAACCACATGGTTCATTTCACAAGTTTTACAGATGTACTGTACATGACACACGCCAGCAAACAGAATGACCTGACTATGATCCGTGTCCATTTGTGATTTGTGCTAAGGAACATGCGTACAGTGTAGTAATAAGGATAATATTTCATTTCTGAGCACATTCATGTAAGTTCTTTTGTGATTTTTTTCATGCCCCCAGCGGGTCCAAAATTAAATAAAGTAAACTGATGCCAACATTGTGCACAGTACCAGAGGGTACGTGGTGGGTGCTATGCAGCAATCAGTTGTGACATGATAGCCTGCACCATGTTGAGTTTTTGGAGAGCAGCAATGGTATTGCTTGGATTACGGGCCGGCATGGTGCAGACTCTGTTGTAGACACTTTGCCAGCGTAGCACTCATGTATTTTGCAGTGTTATATGGTCGATTTTGTATCAAGAGCAGTACAGGTATTGTTTGGTGTGCATGCCTATATTATGCAGACTAGGTGACACAGTGCATTGTACCCTTGTTATTCAGTTGTTATGGTATTTTGTGTTGACATCAGCATTGTGCAGTGCAAGTTATGGGGCTTGAGACTGCATTTCACTTTGTTGTGCTGCAATTGGACACAGTGTGGTACTGGTAACAGTATTGTTTGATTTTCATGCCAACATTGTGCACAGTATCTGTGTAATGTAGTTTGGTGGCTGGATACTGCATTTCACTGTTATTATGTTGTGGGATGTGCAATGTTGAATTATATCAGGACTACAGTGATGGTCTCTCTCTCTCTCTCTCTCTCTCTCTCTACCCCACCCGGGTCTGCCCTGGGGGACTTGGGTGGGGTTAGGTATTTTTTAGTTCCCAGGGTCACCTTGGTCAGCCCCACAGGGTGGGTTTTTCTCTCTATTCTGGGGCATGTGTTTCTGTCTACCCTTTGTCCATTCACCTGTATTTGCCTTTTTAAAACTCTCCCTACTGTCTGCACTGCCTGTAGCTCTTGATATTGGATGTGTGTTGCTAAATGGTCTTAGCTTTATTTAGGCCCCATGTGTTAGGTTTATTTAATGTATCTGACCGGCTGGCGACATACATTCAATGTTCTGTTTCTTTTTTTTTTTTTTTTTTTTTTTTTTTTTTTTTTTCACATGCAGTGCAGGCACGTCCTGAGAAAGCCTTGTTGCTGTCGGGACGTTAAGCAATGTACAATCAATCAATCAATCAATCTCTCTCTCTCTCTCTCTCTATCTCTCTCTCTCTCTATATATATATATATATATATATATATATATATATATATATATATATATATATATATATATGAGCAAAATAATATATGTAGTGGAAGGCTCTAAATGATAAGTCTGTCATTCCTTCTCTCCTATACTTCTTTTATATACTGTGCAGTTGGCTCCCAAATAAATACCTCATGAGCAAGTGGTTGCCGGCGTCGGTCTCCGTTGGCATGCACACAACTAAAAATGACATCAGCTCCACTTTTCCCCCAAATAGCTTGTATACAGTCAGCAATTTGTCAATGTAAATGTGAATAATGTTACATGTAGTTGAAATATGTTCTGCAGTAAAGCTGTATTTTGAGGGGGAGCTGGGTGGCTCGGTGGTAGTGTGTTTTTGTTTCCTTATAATTTGTAACCAAAAACTGCTGGGAAACTGAGATTCAGCTAGAGAGATAGGTACATCCACTACCAATCTGTTTACAAACATCTTTCAACCAGAGATGTTCATCGACCTGCTTTCACGGAGACACCAAAGGAGCATGTAGCATTTCTTGCAGCAGGTATATTAAAACAAATTCACATCAATTAATGTTTGTAGATGATGCCAGTAAAAATTAAAAAAAAACAACTGTCTGTGACAACACTCTTTGGTGTGCTTTTTCATCAGTGAAGCTGTGAATGATTGAATGAATGTAAACATGTAATGTAAACATGCTCACACAATGCCTGGCTGAAAAAAATGAATGAACAAATGTACCGAGGTAACCAGTGTGCATTTTTATCCAAGACTGAATCCGGTTGTTTGGTTTATGGTTTAACATTCACATTACCACAGTGATGATAATCGCATATTTAAAAAATAAAAATAAAAAAATACCACGCGTTAATTTTTTTTTTTTGCTTTTGGTTTAAAGTGTGTTTGTTTCATTTAGCGAAGTAGAAACTGTATGGGTTTCAAATGTGAGCAGGAAAAAAATGTCGCCATCTACGGGACTCGAATCCTGGTCACCTGCGTGGCAAAAAAAAGTACCTTACCACTGCACTAACTAAATTACTAAGAAACAGCTCGTGCATTTAATTACTTATAGATAAACGTTTTCATCCCGTATCTGCCGTTGTTGTTTGTTTCAGTTTACTGTCACAAATAGTAATCGAGGACTAGCAGTTTGCGTAGTTTGCAACAGTTTGGGCTTAGGTTTTCCCTTGTAGGTTTGGCATAGTCGTTTTCCCTTCTTTCTAATGCGGGCTTGTGACCGGCTACGGCGGAGATATGATCTGCCGGAAGTCAGACATCGCTTGTATCCCTTATTGAATACGCACTCGAAAACGACCCAAAGTGCCAAATTTTGTGCGGGACCCCATATTTTCTTCATAATCAATGTGATAGTTATAACATAAAGTACGACTTTATCGAATAAAAAGGGCCTGAGCAATTGCCCAACATTGCAAACACTTGTAATGTTATTGATAACATCCGGGCAATTTGCGAATTTACAACATACACTTTTCTTGACTGCACTTAGAATTCCAATTATCAGAACACACTTTTTTTATGAGAAAATACTAACATACTTTATGAAGTGACCGAAATGTTTCTTTATCATTTTAACACACTATTCGATAAATTTTTATTGTGTTCTGAAATCGGCTATTTTGCTTGTTTTCCCTCGTGGGGTACCTCATAAAAAGGGCTCAAACTTACAAATATGCCCGGGACCGTGGGTCTGTCAGGGTGGCAATAGCCTCCAGACTCAACAAGGCTCTCAAAAAACCCTACAAAGGGCAGTTTTCAATTAAAAAATGTAGGTATAGTATACAACCTTAAGACTGACTTAGATTGTCGGTCATAAAGCTGTTTTGTCAAAGTGATTGATTGATTGTACATTGCTTAACGTCCCGACAGCAACAAGGCTTTCTCAGGACGTGCCTGCACTGCTTGTGAAAAAAAAAACAACTAAACAGAACATTGAATGTATGTCGCCAGCCGGTCAAATACATTAAATAAACCTAACACATGGGGCCTAAATAAAGCTAAGACCATTTAGCAACACACATCCAATATCAAGAGCTACAGGCAGTGCAGACAGTAGGGAGAGTTTTAAAAAGGCAAATACAAGTGAACGGACAAAGGGTAGACAGAAACACATGCCCCAGAATAGAGAGAAAAACCCACCCTGTGGGGCTGACCAGGGTGACCCTGGGAACTAAAAAATACCTAACCCCACCCAAGTCCCCCAGGGCAGACCCGGGTGGGGCTTTGTCAAAGTGATTCCTACAGGCACCATGATCTCGACTGGACAAAAAAAGCGCAACCACAGACACCAGCAACAACATCAACACAGAGAACTGTCGTTTTCAGTATGTGGTTTCCACAATCAAATCATAATCATAATCAACAACAAGAAACAATAACCTTGACGACAGTTATTTTCTGTGGTTCATTATTATCACTAGCTACGCATATCACGTACAATTCTTGAAACCAAAAATAATTTAATCAGTCACTGCAAGCAATCCAAAAATGTTACATAGATTTGCAAAAATCACAACTTTACAGCAGCTTGCGGCACACGAAAATTAAAGGCCCACTGCCGCCGTAACTGTTCAAAGATACACTTCTGTCACAGGTGGTCACGAAACGCTACACACAGGTCTAGTCATGGTTCATTTAGACACAGGACAATCCAGGTCAGCACACGTCGTCTTTATATCAAGTAACCTGACAATGACTCCACTCCGTTCTAGAAATACAACGCTTTCAGTACCAGAAACAGCTAAAAATAGATTACCTCGTAAGCGGAACCGCAGAATAAATACGTGCGATTACGCGTGTGATTTTGCTGCGTGTCTAAACTGCTGCTAAAGTTCATTAGGTGTGTTGACAAGGCCAAGGCATAACAAACACAACCGGTGTCCTCAGATTTATGCGTCCGGTGTCCTCAGATTTATGCGTAATGGTACTTTAAGTCTCGAGCGAGAAGCACAGATAGTCATGGGCCCCCGGCGCGTCTGCGGGGGCCATGCGAATGTATGCCTCTTGCATCTGCCGGGGGCAGTGTTTGCTATGTCCTGCAGTGAAGAGGTTAACTCATTCGGGACGTGACGACTCCGGATACTCCGAAGGCGGCACGTCTCGAATGAGTTAACATTGATACAGTTTACTAATGGACTGCTCTGTGTGTCTTCGACACAAGTCGCGGGCGATTCTTGGAACTAAACCGGCTGTGCAGCAAGTCTATGCACTAGAAGCACAGAAGTTTAGAAGCGAGGTCACGTGGTAAAGTTTGCGTTAAGGCCCTGCCACACATGCCCGATTTTGAGGCCGATTCTTGAGCAGTTTCGGATCGGAGTGTGATCGGACCGGACTTCAAAAACGTGTGCACTGCCACACATTCCACGACTTTATTTAGCCGACCGGTTTGAATCGAAGATCAAGGTCGTACCCTGTTCAGCGAAATAGCTGCTAGTTTGGACAGTGATGATGATGTGCTTGCATTATCAGCAGTTTTACATCATACTATTCGGGAAGACTGAGGCGGGCAAAACATCGGCAACGAAGGTGGTTGACTGATCTTTCGCCATTTGCAAAAGGCCCCGCCACACATGCCCGATTTTGAGGCCGATTCTTGAGCAGTTTCGAATCGGAGTGTAATCGGACCGGACTGCAAAAACGTGTGCACTGCCACACATTCCCCTACTTTATTTAGCCGCCCCGACCGGTTTGAATCGAAGATCAAGGTCGTACCTGTTCAGCGAAATAGCTGCTAGTTTGGACAGTGATGATGATGTGCTTGCATTATCAGCAGTTTTATATCATATTCGGGAAGACTGAGGCGGGCGAAACATCGGCAACGAAGGTGGTTGACTGATCTTCCGCCATTTGCAAACTGAAACAACGTGCTTTGCGAGACGCGCTCTGATTGGTTGAAGCTTTCAATCGGGGCCGATTCGGATCGGAAAAATAGAGCAGTTTCTAAACACCCGATTCCCAGCCGATTGCGATCGGATCGGATGTATGACGTCATCCGATCGCAATCGGATCGGAATCGGCTTCAAAAACGGGGCACAACCGGCAAGTGTGGCGGGGCCTAAACTGAAACGACGTGCATTGCGACTACGCGCTCTGATTGGTTGAAGCTTACAATCGGGGCCGACTGTTCGGATCGGAAAAATAGAGCAGTTTCTAAACACCCGATTCCCAGCGGATTGCGATCGGATCGGATATATGACGTCATCCGATCGCATTCGGATCGGAATCGGCTTCAAAATCGGGGCAGAACCGGCAAGTGTGGCGGGGCCTTTAAGGCCCCGCCACACATGCCCGATTTTGAGGCCGATTCCCGGGCAGTTTCGAATCGGTTGGTGATCGGGCCGGACTATAAAAACGTGTGCACTGCCACACATTTCCCGATTTTTTTAGCCCGGCCGACCGGTTTGAACCGAGGATCAAAGTCGTACCTGTTCTGCACAATGGCTGCTAGTTTTGACAGTGATGATGATGTGCTTGCATTATTAGCAGTTTTGCATCATATTCGGGCGGACGGGCGAGACATCGGCAACGAAGGTGGTACTGATCTTCCGCCATTTTCAAACTGAAACGACGTGCTTTGCGAGACGCGCTCTGATTGGTTGAAGCTTACAATCCGGCGGGGCCGATTCGGATCGGAAAAATAGAGCAGGTTCTAGACACCCGATTCCCAGCCGATTGGGATCGGATCGGATATATGACGTCATCCGATCGCAATCGGATCGGAATCGGCTTCAAAATCGGGGCACAACCGGCATGTGTGGCGGGGCCTTTACGCAATGTTGATAATCTGTTCGATAGAACTGTGCACTGGCGTATGACACTGGTGGAGGAGGGGGAGGGGCGAGGTGGAGAGGGTCAGTGGGGGTTGGGAGGGGGGTGGGGTGGTTGGAGTGGGGGAGAGGGGGCGGGGTGGTGGAGGCGAGGGGGTAGCCATACCTACTTTGGACGTACTATGGCCAGAGTATGTTTTGTCCATACCGACTTAGTCTCGTGCGAGTGTCTTTTGTCATGAGAGAAGTTCTAATTCAGCACCAAAACGAAAGGGCTATCCTTATGAGCCTTAACGCACCCACGACAGTCTTTGGGGCTCGACGGCTCATTCCGGCGCAAAAAAAAAACAACAAAACAAAACAACAACAAAAAAAAACACACGTCAGTCTTACACAGTTCATTCTTTGCGTCATCAAGGTAAAACACTATCTCTACACAGGTCAGTCTCATTTACATAATGTGACCCAGCGTGATGTAAAGTTTTCCGTCGATAACAACCTGATCACCAGATATCTCGGCTCTAGCGCGCCTTCCAAGCGTCACTACAGCAGCGCGTTCAGTTGACTTTTCATCCTTTGTTTCTGCGCCTGGCTTAACTCGGTCTGATTCTTCTCCCTTCGTTTCTTGTTCTGGCATAACTTCTTCAGAAGGTGCTACGGAAGTACCTTCGGCAGGCTTTTCTAAATTGACATCTTCCTCAATTCGCTCTTCTCTTGCTGCGGGCTGTGCCGTGCCTTCTAAATCTGTCCCTGCGACTTTTGCTTCCCCTGGGGACTGGAGACCCATCATAGAGGTGTCTGTCAGGATCTTGAACTCGCGTTCCTGTTCTTCAGGATTCATCTCCACGGCTTTGAGAATCACGTTTCCTTCTCGCACTCTTTGCGCGATGTTAGACAGGATGTCACGGCGTTCAAAGGGCTCAATGCCGTAGCTATCCGAAAGGTCAAGGGTCGTCATGGCCGGCATGGGAAGCGCGGCGAGGGCCAGGCGTTGTGCGGCGTTAGCGGGGATGTTGGAGTGTTGGAGCAGCAGTTCCTGCAGGTATGACAGGCCCCCCAGCACGTCAGCCAGCTTACAGGCGCCCGTTTCTCCGATAGCGTTCTGGCGCAAGTTGAGGTGGCGGAGGTAACGAAAGACGCCCAGCTGGATGGCCTCCGAGAGCTGCTTGAGGTGCGCGTCGGTCAGCCCGTTGTCCTCCAGGATGAGGCGTGACACACCGCGCAGTTGCCACGTCAGCGTGGACAGCCGTTCCATGAAGGGCGTGGCACCCAGCCGGCACTTCCACAGTCCCAGATAGTCCCAGTGGCCGGAGGCGGCCAGAGCGGCCGTCAGTCTGTGCGCAACTTCGGTCCCCTCCTCCTCCAGCGGACACTCGCCCAGCTCCAGGTGCTGCATGCGGGGACATTTCGCCAGGTGGGCGAGGAACGGCGCCAGACCGGCGGGCGAGTAGTAACCGGAGCTCAGGGAGATCCTGGTCAGCCGCACGTGGTCCTGTAGGGTCTGTGACAAGTGCTGCAGACCCGAGTCCAGCAGGCGACAGTTACTGAGGTTCAGCACGTGCAGGTCTCGCACGGCGGCCAGCAGACATCCCAGCACGTAGGCGGCGCCGGCGTCCAGATTACAATAGGCCAGGCGCAGCACGCGCAGTGTGTGACGGGACCCCAGCACGGGCGTCAGGCGCGACAACCCCAGCGTGGTGATGGCATTTTGGTCCAGCGTGAGTTCCCGCAGGTCGGACATCTGCAAGAGCTGAGAGGCAAGCCACTGCATGTGGTCGTCCCGTAGTCCTGTGCTAGTCAAGTCCAGCACACGAAGACGCCTCAAGTGAGACAGGCCGGACAGTTGCTCGCCAACAGTCAGGGGCACGCTACTCAGGATCAGCTCCTGCACAACATCCACGTGCATGGCGCTCAGCAGGAGGTCAAGGTCAGCAGAGGCTATTGTGCACCCGGACAGATCGAAGTGGACGACAGACTCCATGCCTGGCATGGCTTCCACCAAACACTGTACCTGCCAGTTCTCCAGCCTGTTCTTCCCAAGCTTCATGGCAGGCTGTAGTGTACCAACATCAGCAACTTCGGCCAGCTTGAGTGTGACCCAGTCGTTCTCATCTGCGAGGACGAAGCGAGCAGCGTTGCTAAACTGGACGCAGACCAGAACAGCCCGCAGTTGGTTCTCGCTGAGATGAGTCAGTTTTCCCGCGAGGTCCACCTCCCGTTGTGCTGTAACCACGTTCTGCAGCAAGTCTCGTGTCTTCACATTGCATTCATGCACCGACAGCAGCGGGATTTTAACCATCTTGTCAGTACCTTTTAAAGTGTGACCTCCCAAAGGTAAAATTTTCTTTGCTTGTGCGCTGTATTTTGACCAAAGCGTTTTCGGGAAAACATCACGAACAAGAGGGAAAGTCAAGAGCCATTCTACTGCGGGGCGCTGAAAGCGTTGTAAAACCAACTTTTCACTAAGTAGGCTTCCTACAGTCACCAGCTCCACAAGATGCAGGACTAGGAACTGGGAGCCGAGCTGGAGGGAACTGGACAGCAGACTTGGAGTCGTACGCACGGCCACGCTGAGGGCAAAGTCGGCCACAAAAGGTGAGTTAAAGGTGAACGTGTTCTCTCCACCCGGGACCTCTATGGGAACGACCAGTTCCGATTCCTGCAGAGTCTTCAACCTTTCCAAGAGGTCAGAGCCCGGTGTGGCCTTCACGTACGGTATCTTTCGTGGATCACAATCTTCCCCCTCTGCTGTGATCTTGAAGGTCAAGTACGTCGGGAATTCCCCGCGGTCATACGCCTCGATCATCTCCTTGCCGACATATTCAAGGTCGACTCGATGATTGTCTCTATCCAGCTTGAAATAATCCGCACACGCCTGCAAGGTTTTACCGCGGGCCTCTTCCAGTGGCAGCTGACTGAGGGTGTGAACAGCGTTGTGTGCGAGGTCCGGGTGCAGAGCCAGCAGCCAGGACAGGAAGTCCAGGAAAAGACGGGGAAGGTTGCGGACATGCTGCGCCCTCGTCGCTCTACTGTCGGCGTCGCCATCAGCTTCAGCAGTCTTTAACAGCAGGGCTTGGGCTGCGCTTGTGGGGCTGGCATACTCTGTGTGGAAACAATAAACATTTTCAGGACGATGATATGAAGTTATCGAGTAGCATACGTTATAGTGCGAAAATAAATATTGCTCATAGCTATTACACTTGTCATTTGCTGGTTATTTCGGTGAATAGGGAGTTGTGTGACAGAGTGTTCTACTCGTCCGAAAGGTCGCGGGTTCGAATCCAGCTGGGGTCAAATTTGCTCAGACTCTTAAGTGCCCCGTCTTTGAAATCACCTTACAAAAGACCGCCATGAGATGGCCTTAGTCGGTTACTCGGCTTTAAACCGAAATTACTAACAAGACAAAAGACGTTAAGCCCTAAACGTTAAACTTTTTATTTATTTATATGAAATCGTTTCAAATTAGTTTGTATTGTGTAGAACTAAAACGTGTTTTTACGGAAACAAGCATCATTTTCGACAAGACCCCTATACCATTTTCATGGTTGCCAATCTGATGACGTGACTCGCACAACAAACCAGTGTTGAGAAAATATATGCCAAGGGTGTTGCTATTTACTAAAGAACCGTCCTTATACCCATTCTCAGACATATTAGTAATTCAAGCTGAAATACGAATACGAATACCTTTATTGTCCCAAGATGGGAAATTTGTTTGCATCGGAATATCTTAAAACAGTTGTAAAAATACAACAAATGTGAACATAAACAAATAAATACATTTGACCGACTAGAAGACACCGACCGATGACAGTGAGTATGTGCACCTATATAACATCACAACCATCTGTAATGTTAATATCCACCTTTAAAGAAAACGTTCTTAAAAACTAACTGAGACGACACTACCTTATACCACGCGCACAACACACACGCACGCACACACGCAAACAACACCCCCCCCCCCCCCCCACACACACACACACACACACTTGCGTATCACATGACATTGCAATTTTAATTCATCGACCCGCGGCTGGCATCTTGACCGTCCTTCAAATGATGCCATGACTATAGGTCTATGCCATTGAAATTGTAATGTCCCTATGTTGGGGTCACTACATGCCACTTTTTTTCCATGGTTGCGACGGTCGTGAGGTTGGGAACCAACAAGTTCCTGTTATCTTTTATCGTTAATCTCGTAATAAATGTGGATCAGCACAAATGAAACAACAACAGTTTGTATCCAGGGCAAGGTAAATTGGTGGGCAGGAAAAAGCGCTAATATAGGAGAGAACTGTGCTGTCATAGACCAACGATCTCAAATCTGCCGCTGTTTGGCAAAAGCCAGTATGTTCATTTTTGCGAAAAGCGAGATTTTCAATGTAAACCATGAGGCAATAAAAACGCGAATTTTTCACCATAGGCTTTTTAAGTCCCTTCTATTTATAGAAGGGACTTTTTAGGACCGGTCGCGGTGAGGCGAATTTAATAGCATGTCCATGATGTCAAAGGCGGACAGGCTAAACCTCTAACAATTGAAGTAACAAGATAACAATTACGTCATGTCTAGTTACGCTAGCCTCGCTGCTGAACGTACATTTGGAGCGAAGCGCTGTATGTGCGTATGTATGTATGTGCGTATGAATGTGTGTGCGTATGTATGTAAACAAGAGAATCTCCGATATTTCTGTACACACAAGCTTGAAACTTGGCGAAATACTTTCTTAAGTGGGTGGCAAAGAGAGCCTCCGAACATATTGTAACTGAATGTCTCATTGAAGACATAAGCAACCGTTTATAGGAAGTCGGTTGACCCAGATTAGAGTCCGTAATTTTTGTCATATTTACTTGAACTTTTGCATATAGCTAGTTTGGAGAAAGACATTGATGAGTTCGTTAGTCAGCTTTGTATCTTTTCAACTTCTTTAGTAAAAATAATTCTTTTCAGAAAAGAATTAAAACACTAAAAAGCCTTTACTTCTAGAGAAAGTCAGACAGTGGTGGAGACGTAAAAGAGGCAACTCCGTCACCACGCAGACACTGACATAATACTCTAAATATGACCTCATTCTCTCTCGCGCGCGCGGCTCTTTCTCTCTCTCACACAAACATGCGCGCATCTCCAGGAGGAATAGATCCTCATGCGCCCTCCAGGCGCATGAGGATCTATGCCTCTTGGAGATGTTTGGAGCGCGCACGCACTAACACGCACACACACATCGACGCGTTTTCAGAAGAGCATGCAGGTGACCGGTATACTTAGTATATCATGTAGCTAGGTAAAGTCAACCTGCTTTCACACAAATTATAGCAAGCCTGAAATTGTACCGTGAAATTCTAGTTGTGTCACCATTTTCTCAAGCTTAAGAAGCAAAAGTGAAACTCATATCACGTAAAATATAAAATTGCGTAAAAACTAAAACTTACGTCATGACAAATAATGTTTGACAAATCAATGACGCGTATGTCCTGCGCCCCTTATACAACTTAACTCACTGACGCATTAGCAGATCTGCGAGACTTTTTCAATAGGAGATAATTCAACATCAGAATCAGGTCAAAGACTAAAGGTAGAGACCATTGACAGCGAGGACGGCTGTCATATAGAAGGCACTTTGTGGGCTATGGTTCATCCCATATTGTTCTTCGTAAAATTTAATATGCTTTGATCTGGGTTATTTTGACGTCATGTGTGAGAAAATATTATAAAGAGTATGTTATGTGTCGTGGAAATGGAATGTATAGTCTTAAAAATCTCACATCGATGACTTATGTCGTCAGTGACCCTACCATCACGGGATATTGAAAGTGAAATGGGGAGCATCTGCAGAGGACACAGCTGAAAGCCAACCAATGTGCAGTGTCACTAGGGTCCGCGTGAATAAAAATCCGGCTTGTTTTTGTCTTGACCTGCTTTTCGTTTGTCAAAGGCACCTAAATGATAAACAGGACCGACAAACATGAAAATGAAACAGTTTTTGCGTACCGTATTGAAAATACGGTAGACTTTGCAGGGGTGGATCAGTTACTTCGAGGGGGAGGGGGGGGGGGAGGGGGGGTCCAAGTTTTTGTTTGGGACTTTCAACCTGATACAAAAGGCCTCCCCGACAGTAGACCTTTCTTCCAGGGGCCGAAAATCAAAAAGCGGGGATGGGTTGGGGGGGGGGGGGAGGGAGGGAATAGCAAAAGGCGCATGCGTGTTAAGACTCTCGCCATTCGCCAAAATATTAAACAACGGGAGGGGGGGGGGGGAGGGAGGGGCTCGGTCCAAACACCTCAAAAAGTGACTGTTATAGCATTTTAAAGAATGTTGGGTCGGGAAGGGGGGGGGGAGGGCGGGGGGGGGGGGGGGGGAGGTCCGAACCCCTGTAAACCCATCACCCCCCCCCCCACCCCCAGATCCGCCCAGAAACAGGCTGCGTGCCGTTCGGATGAGTGACGTGAAACAAATTCGTCATTTTGTACACGGCGTCGTGGCACTAGCGATGCTCTGATGTGAAGCATATATTTCTCCACTGACTCGGGCAACATCTCCCTTCTTACGCTACTCGACCTCTCTGCCGCCTTCGACAACATAGACCACTCCGTCCTGGGCCCGGTCCTTTTCACACTCTACACCTCTCCCCTGTCCAACATCATCCAGTCTCACCTCATACACCACCACCTCTACGCTGACGACTCACAACTACTAGACAAAGACAAACTCGACAACACTCAAGACACTACTGACTCGCACGGCTGACTGCTATGAAGACGTGAAAAACTGGATGACAGCAAACAAGCTCAAACTGAACGACGACAAAACGGAAGCCATGCTGGTAGGCACTCGCCAGAAACTTTCCCAGCTCCCTCCCTCTCTCCACCTTCAACTCGACAGCGCCCCCATCTCCCTCTCTGACTCGGTCAAGAACCTTGGCGTTATCCTCGATTCCTCTCTTTCCATGACCAGCTTCGTCTCCGCCACGGCCCAGGCATGTTATTTCCACCTCCGCCGCATCAGTCAGATCAGAAAATACCTCACTACCGAAGCTGCCACCAAACTCGCTGTCTCTCTCATCTTATCTCGCATCGACTACTGCAACTCTCTCCTTTCCGGCCTTCCTAACTCCGCCAATCTCACTCTCCAGCGCGTCCAGAACAATGCTGCCCGCCTCGTCCTCAGAAAGAAAAAATCCGACCACATCACTCCCCTGCTCAAGCTCCTTCACTGGCTCCCCATCCCCCAACGCATCCAATACAAGATTCTGTCTCTCTGCTACAAATCCCTGAACAACTACGCTCCTACCTATCTCTCCAACTTACTTCACCCCTACACTCCTTCCCGCTCCCCCCGCTCCGCCTCCGACCCTCTCCGCCTCCTCATCCCCCGCACCAAACTCAGCACTTTCGGCCCCCGCTCCTTCTCAGTATACTGTCCATCCACCTGGAACACTCTCCCACTCTCCGTCAGAAACACTCTCTCTCCTCCTTCCAGTCCGCCCTCAAAAAAGTGACTCACCTCTTTCAACAGTTCTAGCACTACATCACGACACTCCCCACCCCAAGCTGACCGTCGTAATGTATTTTCACTATTTGTGGTACGTGAGTCATTGTCTAAAGCGTGCGCATGCGTGTGCGAGTTGTGAGTGAGCGGTTAGAGTTATAATTATTATAAGATAAGCGCATTATAAATACCGTAATTATTATTATTATAAGTCATTTTGCTGCATGTGCTATTCTTCTTCTTCAGAATTTCCGTCGCTACTCTAGCCCACAGAGCGTACTAATGGCGGGAAACGCCGCGTGTCCGTCTTTATTTGTGTACGCGGTGTGTGTTGATCAGAGGTTGGGTTAGAGAGGAGGGAAATAGATGAGAAGGATGAGCTAAACAAATATGAACAAGTCTGAATATTCATAAAAGAAAAACGGATGTCAGCTCCAAACAATACGGTAGACTTTGGGGTGAAATACTCATCTGTTTCTTTTATTTTATTTTTTATTTTTTATTTTTTTAAGGTAGCGGTCATATTTACCTGATCACATGGATATGGGTGCGTTCTTTATCTCTGTGCCTATCATTGGAGCATAAAAATGGTTTGAAAAAAATTCACATTAAATAAAATAAGATTTATTAGAAAATGGTGTGCACCGGAAGTTCTGCTTCTCTTCTGAATTTTGTGAGTCAAATTTCTTTTGAGGCAGTTAACATCATAAGCAGTTCGCACATTATGTGTTAAAACATCTCACTAGAAACGTGCCTGTCAGAGTGTGTCCAATTGTGTTTATTTTCAACCCTAATGAAACCCTGTGTCCTCCAAGGTAGTCAAGGGCGATAACTCTTCCAATTTTGAGAAAGGAAGGTTTCGCTTGTTGTATTAGGCGAAAGGTCCCCAACAAAAAGTTGGCAACTCCCCCCTCCCTCAAGGTAAGGTAACTGATCCGCCCTTGCCTTTGATACATTGAGACTGTAGCCTTTTCCGACGGCAGGACAGCCGTGTCTGAAATGAAGGTCTAAACTGATTGCCTCCTCCTCCCCCTCCCCCACCACCACCCTACCACCTCAAACGTCTGAGAATTACCTCAGTGTAATCTGTCATCGGTGTAAAACGCCAGAATGACCCCTACATCAGATCGACCCCGGCCGCTCAGTTTGACGTTGAAACTTAGGAAGTAGGGGTTATTCTGGCATTTCAGTATGCAAAATGCTAGTCGGGCCGAAGTCGGCCGCAGTGGGCTCGCGCACGGTCGTGCGAGGGCGCACTGCGGCTGACTTCGGTCCGATGGCCTATGCGTGCTAGCATGTTATCTCCGACTTACCATCTTTCACTCTGAGGAATGTCTCCACCTTGTCAAGGTCTTCCTCTCGCACGGTGACCTTGACAGCCATTTTGTGCCACCGGAGCCCGTATGTTGCCGCCTGCTCGGCTAGCCACTGACGATGTTCTCTGGTCAACAGCCCTTTCTCCAAGGCCTCGCGAGCTGCCCCACCCTCGAGCAGTCTCCTAAGCGCGTGCAGATCACGTGAGCAAGTAACACGCATGCGCAGTTCCAGGCAGCCGACTGCAACGGTTGTGTTGATAATATTGGCGATGCGCTCTAAGTAGTTGATCAGTTGTGGGATCTGAAGAAGTGGAAACACGTATATGTTGTCCATTGTCTGATTCTGATGTTCAAAGAGTTGTACAGGTATATTCAGTGTAAGAAACGGAATATATTTCTCAAGTCAAAAGTATATTTACTGTTAGAGTCACTGATAGCGGCCCGCTCAGTAACGACTAGCAAGTCGCGAAATGGCGGGAAATACCGTCATCTGTGAAACTACGAAATAAGAAATCACAAAATATTCGGCAGAATAAATGAATTAATTGATAAATACGCATGCCATCTGCTTTAAAGATAAAATGGAGTCCGAATGATGAAATTGGTACAAAATGTATTTGCGGGTCTCTTGAACTTTGCAAAGCCAGATATAGTTCACGGAACACAGAGGATGTGCTTTTAATTTTTCACATATTAACCACTGTCCGAGTGACGTACATCAGCATAGAGGGTACATACCACACTGGTTATCTCCCTAAATTCGCTGCACTGATCAGCGCAGCGAATTTAGGGAGATAACCAGTGTGTGATACACACATTGTGCCGCATTAGTAGTACCTGGTCCAGATTTTGTATGAGGCGTTCACTGAAGAACTGGTGAGCAATCCTTGTCAGCGCGAGACGAATGTAAGCGTTGAGCGTGTCGCCATTCAGGTCTTCAAGCCGTCTACCTCCCAAAATGGCGGACAGCTGCTCGTCAAGGTCAAGGGCAGGGGGATCTGGGTCGGCGTCCACTTTCATGGGTTCGTGGTCAACTTCCATGTCCACCTCAATGGCCAGCTCGCCTGAAAAGCGTCAAACAGCCCATTATATAGCAGCAAAATGCCATCGGGTTGTGGTTATTGTATACGTAGTGCTCTGGGGTCCGAGTCATTTGCATACGTGAGCTTAGTCTTGCGCCAGACACTAAGCAAGGTGCTCCACTATAGTTATATCGGGGCACCTTGCTTATTGGCTGGCGCAGGACTAAGCTCACTCATGCAGGACTAAGCTCTCTCATGTAGTCAGGTAGAACAGGTAAACGAACATCGCGTACTAGGGATTACAATCGACAGTCAGCTAAAATGGCAAGCTCATACAGACGCCTTATGCAAAATAGTTGCAAAAAAATTTCTTTATGTTATCAAAACTAAAATATTATACTGATTCAGATACCCGTAAACTATTTTATAATGCTCACATACGTTCTCACGTCGATTACGCGTCAACGGTATGGGATGGATGTAGTGAGGTCCATTTAAAGAGACTCAATTCCCTACACAGACGGGCGGCCAAAATAATCTGCCCTGATCCACACCTAACCACAGAAGAAAAGCTCACAAAAGCAGGTCTCCTGCTTCTTCACGTTCATTTCAAATATAACGAAGCAATTTTTATGTTCAACGTGTGGAAGCGCAAAACACCTGAGAACATCTCCACTTTGTTCCGCAAGTCTGAGTCCAAGCTTGGAAACATCAGAAAGCTTTTCATAGTCCCAAAACCAAGGATCGATCTATATAAAATCAGCTTATCCTTCTCAGGGACACACATCTGGAATGCGCTTCCCGACCATGTAAAATCCGCCTCCTCGCTAGCCTGTTTTAAAAAGGGTCTCTGCAAGTATTTCGTGGATCACTCGTAGGGCCTAGGGATGCCTTAACTACATGTATTATATGTCTCTTTCTATGCTGGGTCCAATTTATTCGCAATTAAGCCTGTTATCTTTTTCATTTATCATTTAAACTACTGCTTATATGAACAGTGTTGTCAATTGTTTGTAAGTATTATGTTTTACTTATATGTATGTGCATGTGTAGATAGTCTTGTAGTTGTTAGCAACGGCAGGTTTATAAAATGGCTGTGTCAATGACGATGTCAATGCCTTAACCGTTGTAAAATAAAGTTTCATTGATTCATTGATTCAACTGGCCCTTGGAAATCGGAATTAGGACATTTTGCTCTCTGCGAAAACGCGAAAAGTGTGTTAGTGTCACTGTATTTAAAATATACGGTAGACTTTGAAATGGGGGTGGTCGGAGTTCATTCCAGAGCATGCACATGACGTTTTTGGCGTGCGGCGCAGAAATTCTGGCAAAGAAGTAACACGATAAAAATGACGTCACGTCTAGCTACGCAAACCTTGCTAGAGAACGTCTTTTTGGCGTCAAGCGCCGCGCGCGCGCTCGCGTGTGTGCGCGTGTGCGTGTACGTGTGTGTGTGTGTGTGTGTGTGTGTGTGTGTGTGTGTGTGTGTGTGTGTGTGTGTGACAGCGACTAGAGGATGGACAAGCTTGAAATTTTAGGATATTGTCCCTAAAAGAATTACCTCGGGACCTTTTTCTGTTGCCACTTGCGCAGTAAGAGAGAAGAGAAATAAAGAAAGAAAATGTGTCAGATCTATGACATTTCACGTTTTGTTGAAAAGATCGAGTCATTGTTGAATGTGTGTATGAGCTCTGTACTGGTTGGCGAAAGATGCCAACAATACATGCTTCATGAAATCAGACCTACCGTATATCCAGTCGCTTGCCACGCAGTCCTGCGCTCAAAATGTAGAAGTCTATCACTTGAACCCAGTGAGAAAAGTCCGCACTTGATTGCTGCAGATTCTGATATTGTCACTGGCTACTTAAAAGCAACATCGCTGGTAAACGTTTGAAATTCCAGCGGCAAAAATCAAGCACATTTGCGCGTCCAGGCATGGTAACCTATTCACAAAGAGTCACGTCCCTTGTGTATTTCCTAGAACTAGTCTGACGTCAAAAATATTTGACGTTTTACTCCTGACGTCAGACAGACATTCGAGGCTTCAAATAGTGCATAATTTAGACTGAACGACAATGGCATTGAACCGTGTGTTGGACTACTTCTCGGGTTACGTCGTGGTTTGTATTTCTCTGAAGCTGATTATCAGACCTTTCTGCCTTCGGCGCATCGGTCTGATAATCATCTTCATCGGACTACAATACCACGATGTGACCCTCGAAGTAACCAAACACAGACGGTTCAATGCCTAATTGTACCTCTAGAACTTTTTGAGTGATAATTAAATATTTTTAAAAATATATATATTTTCACTTTTGGGGGATTAATTTCACGAATTATATGGGTTAATCTGAAAACAATTGAATCTTTTTTTTACGAAAAAAACCCCCAATTTTCTCAGTAATAATAGCATGATTTTTCGTATACGGTATTTACATAAGCCTACAGTTTGTCTCGGCTGTCAGGTACGGTTAGGTCAATTGTGACCTGTATGCCCTAGGTGTGAAAATCAGACAATGTTCTTCAACACTTTTTAGGAGTCATTTGTAAAACAGCTAACATAACTTTCATTTTTCTCTTACGAAAAAACCCTATCTTCTTAGTAATACCCGCATGATTTTTCATAAACAGTGTTTGCATATAAGCCTGCTGTTTGTCCCGGCCCTGGGGTAGGATTAGGTCAAATTGTGACATGTAAGCCATAGCCGTGAAAATCAGCAAGAAAATTGCAAAGTTGATTCTCTGATACGTCAAATGTTAGTACTGCGATGAGTGACGTATAACATCGAGTCGTCAATATGAACACAGCGTCGTGTCGACTAATGATGCCATGACGTGAAGCTTGAAGTGACGTCATTTCGCTGCTCGTGCTGTTATTTTTCTTCAGACTAGCTATGCTACGCCAGACCTCGGAGATTACAAATGGAGGGAATCGCCGTGTGTCCGTCTTTATTTCTGTGTGGCAGTGTGTGTGGATCAAAGGGTGGGTTAGAGTAGAAGGAAATGGATTCCTGTCGCTACACGAGCCCACAGAGCGTACTAATGGTGTGTCCGTCTTTATTTGTGTGCGCCGAAGTGTGTGTTGATCAGGGGTTGGCTTAGAGAGGAAGGAAATGGATCAGCATAATAAGCCAAACAAGTATGAACAACCCTGAATGTTCCTAAAAGATAAACGCATCTGAGCTCCAAACAATACGGTAGACTTTGGGATGAAATCCTCATCTTGTTTATGTGTGTTCACCCCGGGACTGAGACCATTTGGCGATGAACTGGTCAAAATAATGTGCTGCAGACTGATGGAAAGTGTTGAGTACCCGGCCTCGCGCTGGGGACCATATGGCGTTGAGGCGCGTCCCTTGGGTGGTGGATAGGGGTCCCTCGTGTGAGGAATGGACCGAATGAAATAAGGTGCCGTGAACCAACATGGTCTAAGGGAAGGAGACCCCGACAGAAAACCCCTGGTCCTCCTAGTAAAGGGGTTGGGCATGGGGGTAGCTTCCCCACCCTGCAAATAAGGAAATAGCTACAGAAACGCCGACGAAAAGACCAACAGCAATTCCTTTCCTAGAGGAGGAAGGTTCTTCTACCTGAAGATTTATGACGTGTGGTGAAAGCCGGAAGTCTTCGGAAGCCACAAGACCGAGCCGCCTCTCTCTATCCAGGGACACAATCATGGGCACATGGAATGTCAAGACCATGTACCGGAGCGGGAAGGCCGCCCAGATAGCAGCGGAAATGCAAAAGTACAACCTTGCCCTGCTAGGTATCAGTGAAGCCAGATGGACGCAGTCTGGTCAGAAAAGGCTGACAAGTGGGGAGATGATTCTGTATTCCGGACATGAACAGGAGAATGCCCCCCCCCCCCCCAATACAGAAGGTGTAGTATTCATGCTGTCACCAGTGGCACAGAGAGCGCTGATGGGCTGGGAGCCGCTTGGGCCAAGAACTATCACAGCAGCCTTTAGAACTAGGAAAAAGATTCAGTTCAACGTCATCCAGTGTTATGCACCCACTAATGACAGTGACGAGGAAGAGAAACAAGAGTTTTATGACCGACTCCAGAGTGCTCTGGACAAATGTGCGGCGCGAGACATCACCATCGTCATGGTCGATTTTAATGCCAATATAAGGGAGGACAACACTGGATACGAAGAGGTGATGGGGAGACATGGACTAGGAGAGTTGAGTGAGAACGGGGAGAGGTTTGTAGACTTTTGTGTTCTAAACAGACTTGTCATTGGAGGCAGCATCTTCCCACACAGAAGAATACAAAAAGCAACTTGGGTCTCACCTGACCATACTACAGAGAACCAAATAGACCATATCTGCATTAGCAAGAAATTTAGAAGATCCCTTCAAGATGTTCGAGTGAGGAGGGGAGCGGGTGTCGCCTCAGACCACCATCTGCTTACCTTAAGAATAAAGCTCAAGTTAAAGAAAAGCCGCACAGAGACAACAAGAAGACAGCGCTATAATGTAGGCCTCCTGAGAGAGACTGGAGTGAGAGAAGAGTTCAAACTGGTGCTGTCCAACAGGTTTCAAGCGCTACAGGAGCTAGTAAATGAAGAGGCGACTACCACAGAGCAGCAGTGGAAGGCAGTTAGAGAGGCGCTGAACACAACCTGCAAAGACACTGTAGGGTTCAGGAAACGCCATCACAATGAATGGCTGTCGGCGTGACAGACCTTGAAGAAGATAGAAGTGAGGAAGCAGAAGAAAGCAAAGAAGTACCCAACGGAGAAAGAAACACGCTTAGAAAAAACGGTACAACACAATTTATTAATATTTCGGGTAAATACCCTTTGTCAAAATAGACAAACAAACAGAGACATTATTTGCTACTTATCTTCAGATGCAGAAGGAATGTGGCAACTGAAGGTGACGTAAAAAGAAAAAGAAAAGAAAAAGGAAATGAAGAACAAAAGTAAAAATGACGTCAAAGAAAAAAATCGTAAGAGAAAGACTCCGAGAGAAACTAAACACGAGAGACAAGAGTGTGTGTAAGCGCGCGCAGGAGCGAGCAAAAGTAAATGCGCGTGTGTGAGGCCGGGGAGAGAGAGAGAGAAGAGAGACAGCGAGAGAGAGAGAGAGAGGGGGAGAGAGAAAGAGAGAGAGAGAGAGAGAGAGAGAGAGAGAGAGAGAGAGAGAGAGAGAGAGAGAGAGAGAGAGAGAGAGAGAGAGAGAGAGAGATAAAGAAGATAAAGAGAGAGAGAAGAAAGCAGTTGTCAACAACAGTCGCACGAGAGCAGCCAAAGCAAGGGCACAGGAGGAATACTCGGAAGCCAACCGCGAGGTGAAGAGAAGTATCAGGACAGACAAGAGGGCCTACATAGACAGCCTGGCAGCAGAGGCAGAAAAGGCAGCAGGCAGCAGCAACATGAAACAGCTCTACGACATTACCAGAAGAATGTCGGGCAAGTATGCCATACAAAAAGACCAGTAAAAAAAAATAAAGAAGGCAAGCCTATTGCGGACAGAGCAGACCAACTCGACAGATGGGGCCGAGTATTTTGAAGAGTTACTGAACAGACCCACCCCACCCGATCTCCCAGACATCCAGCCAGCAGAGACTGAACTACCCATCAGCTGTGACAGACCCAGCCGGGAAGAGATCAGAAGTGGAATTTTTGAAGAACGACAAAGCTGCAGGGCCAGGTGGCATCCCAGCGGAGGCTCTGAAAGCAGACCTGGAGACATAAGTAGAGCTGCTGTACCCACTGTTTGGAAAGATCTAGGAGGAAGAGGTGATGCCGGCTGACTGGAAGGAGGGGTACCTAATCAAGCTTCCCAAGAAAGGCGACCTCAGTAAGTGTTCCAACTACAGAGGAATCACCTTGCTGTCAGTACCAGGAAAGGTCTTCAACAGGATCATCCTGGAGAGAATGAAGAGCTCCGTCGACCCCCAGCTGAGAGACCAAAATGCAGGATTCAGAAAAAACCGATCATGTATGGACCAGATCGCCACTCTCCGCATCATCGTGGAACAGTCCCTAGAATGGCTCCCCGCTGTACATCAACTTTGTGGATTACGAGAAAGCATCTGACAGCGTGGATCGAGAGACTTTGTGGAAACTCCTACGACAATACGGTGTACCCACAAAGCTCGTCTGCCTGATCAAGACTGAGCACCTATGATGGCATGACATGTCGCGTGATCCACGAAGGGCAGTTCATCAGGTAGCTCCAGGTCAAAACCGGCGTCAGGCAGGGGTGATTGCTGTCTCTGTTTGTCTTCCTACTGGCCATAGACTGGGTCATGAAGAGGACCACTGAGCATAGAAGAAGCGGAATACACCGTGGACACAGCTTGACGACCTCGATTTTGCAGACGACTTGGCTTTACTGTCCCACACTCGTCAACAAATGCAGGACAAGACCACGAGGCTTGCTGACATCTCGTCCCAAGTGGGCCTCACCATCCACAATCAGAAAACGAAGGCAATGAGGCTGAACGCAACCAGGGAAGAACAAATCTTGCTTGCTGTCACCCGGTTGAAGGAGGTGGAGTCCTTCACCTATCTCGGGAGTATCATTGACAAAAAGGGCGGCACTGATGCAGATGTCAGAGCACGAATCGGGAAAGCAAGAGCAGTCTTTCTCCAGTTGAAAAAAGTGTGGAGTTCCAGAGAGCTGTCACAACACACCAAGGTCCGGATTTTCAACTCAAACGTAAAAACAGTTCTCCTATATGGAGCAGAGACTTGGAGGTTGACAAAGACCACAGTCAACAGAGTACAGACCTTCATAAACAGTTGTCTTAGAAGAATCCTGAAAATCCACTGGCCAGAGAAGATCAGCAACATCAGACTCTGGGAGAGAACACAGCAGATAACAGCAGAGAATGAAATTGGGCGAAAAAGATGGGGATGGATTGGTCACAGTCCGAGAAAGCCAGTTTCAAGTATCACTAGGTAAGCATTGTCATGGAACCCCCAGGGAAAGAGGAAAAGAGGCAGGCCTAGAAACACCTGGCGTAGAGACCTCCAAGCAGACATCAAGACACTGGGAACCACCTGGAGTAAAATCGAAAGAGAAGCGCAGGACAGGAGTCGCTGGAGGTCTCTCGTCGACGACCTATCCCCTGGAAGGGGTGATAGGTGAAGTAAGTAAGTGAGTACCCGAACCGAATAAAAACTGGGAGATGTTCGCAAAATATCTCGTTTTTCTTAGGATGAACTGCGAGGGCTGACCGTTGAAACTGGCTGTTTGTGTTTGTTTCCGTGTGTGTCACTCTGTGCACTCCACGTTTTCAACAACACCCAAGACCTCGGTCCATAACGATAAGGTTTTACAATATAACGGTGGAGCGCAAAATTCTGATATAACACAGTTTAAGGTCTAAGTTGACAACTCGACATTCAGAGAAACCTTGAAATTCTGTATATTTTACTACTTGTTTAGACGTATCTCACTCACAAATATTTCTTTGTTCATTTCCCATTGAAAATGGGAGTACTCACCTTGAAGTCTTTCAATGTTGTTTGCAAGGTCCACCAGTCCCACCTCTCTGTGGCGTAATCCCTGCAGGAGGGGAGGCAACCAGTCCCCACGACGCGTCATCAAGTCTAGCATGAGCCGTGCCCCTTCCGTCCGACCGAAAAGCAGCTGCCATGCGCGGATTCGCTCCTTGGGGAAAACAAGTAATCAAGGCGCTCAACCCAGCGCGGTAAAAAAAAAAGCACGCTTAAAAGAGCAGAGAAACGCAATTACAACACTTTTTTTTTTTTTTATTAAACCCCTTTTTCGATATGGACTTTTTTTCAATATGGACATACAAACAAGTAGCCTACACAATGCTCTACTTCAGTATCTTCAAGCGATGCCACCTGTAAGATTTATTTCGAGTGTATTAACGCTGGGGATGTCTCCTGACGTGTAGATTTTAACTGACATGCAGACATATACAAAATAATGAATCTTCCAGCATTTAGTAGGCCTAGCATGGTCACGCTGAATGTTACGATTGTGGTTGTGTTGTCCTGTGAGAGCATGCATGTGTTAAGTCGTAGGAAACGATCCGATATTTATTTGAGCTATCACTATGGTTACGTATCACGTACCTTTTTAGTTTTAGTGAGATTCTTTATCGTTCGTCCATGATAGTGGTTTTGGCTTTGTAGTTATGATACGTTAATTTTAGTCCGGAAGCTCACAAGTCGCACGGAGAAGAGCGGTCGATTTTCGTTTTGCGTAGATTAGTTGAGAATGAACCAGAACGTTCGAAACAGAGTCGCGCTGTCTAGTGACCTCGTACATGTGACGTCAAAAGAGTAAGGTACATTTTTGTAACATAGTAGCAAAGCTGCTGGTCATAGTTGTTTACTGTGCGCGTGAAATTAGCAGCCGTTCTTTGCGTGTTGTGAAAAGTCGTAAACGGTTTGCCATATTTTTGTGTGATATCATTAAATACTGGGATTTGGGGCTGAAATGAGCAGCCGAATTTTTGTAGACAATTTAAGTTATTCGAGAAAGTTCTTCTTTTATTAATATTTATGAGTTTCAGTAACGTGTTTCGTTCTGATTGGTTGCGTTGTGTAAATTCATTAGATTATTCTAGAAAGTTTTTATACTATAAAAACTTTGTGCTGGGAAGCACGGGGGTACATTGTCTTGCATTGTCAGTTGTAGAGACACACAGTTTATCGTAGGTACGTGGCCCGTATAGGGTGTACATTGTGAGAGACACAGCCTATCGGTGTGGTGTACGTTGTATGAGAAACTTTGTGTCGCCAGTGTGGACATTTGCAGAAGAGACATTGTATAAGTGTTGATGCATTTGGAAATGCATTGTGTGGAGATCGCATCGCTGAATTAAAATATTGTTGGAACTGTTTCTCCAGTATTGTCTACATCCTTAAGCCACGTGTGACGGGTTGCAGCTGAATGAAGTTTATTTAAAAGAACCTTACGTGCGTGCGTCGGGTGTGTTTATCATACTACGACTACGACTTTACCACGTAAAACTGAATGTACGTGTTCCAGTACCCAAACTTAAACCTTTCACCATCCAAACCTAGGCAGCTGGATACTGGAACGCTGGCAGGAGCTATGTTTTTGCAAAAATCTCAAGATCATTATTAGACAGCATACTACTGGTTCTGTGAGGGCACCCTTCAATTCATGCGTTAACCTTTGGCCTTTATGCTTTCATTCTCAAGATCACCGTTTCCAAAACATGAACATTGTAATTTACGAGTTCCAGTATTCAAGCTTCTCCCCTATACCTGCTCTCGTCGACATAATAGTCAAGCTCGGGCTATTGTATCGATCGTGTTCAGCATTAACCCAGTTAACTTCAAGACCGCATTTTCCAAATTTTGGAGGTGTCACCTAACGAATATATACCAGCAGCAGGAAATGGATCGACCACGATAATTCAATGGTAGTGCCAGATTAGTGCCTTGGGGCGAAACCGGTCGTAGGCGGCAAACTTAAATCTACTTAATAGCATTTCCAATATCTATTGTGAGTATATTGATATCCTCCCTGGGAGTGGGGAGGGTAGTCAAGTGGACGGTGGGGCGCCTGGGGGTAGACCCTATTGCTTTTTGCAATGGGTGTTTCAGTGGAAGGCTCAAAATGATATGTCTGTCATTCCTTCTCTCCCATCCCCGTTCTTTTCTAGACCTAGTGAGCCTTGCAGTCACAAAAAGGGCAGCTGATGTCATCACGCAAAGCAGGCTTACCAGCCTGGAATTCCATGGCATTAGCACTGCAGAGCCGCACTCTCAGAATTAAAATGTAAAATTATGTCCCTTAGTGGAGCTACTCTGAGTGCACTTTTGGCTTTGGGCGACGCCTTTGTATGAAATTTAAAAGTATATATATATATATATATATATATATATATATATATATATATATATATATATATATATATATATATATATATATATATATATATATACAGGGGCGGATCAGTTACCTGGGGGGGGGGGTCCAACTTTGTCTTTGGGACCTTCAACATGATACAACAGGCCTCCCCGACGCTAGTCCTTGCTTCCAGGGGCCGAAAGGGGGGGGGGGGGTGGGGGGTGGGGGGTGGAGGGGGGAGTGTGTTGACTGAAGGCGCGTCTATGTCTATGTTCCAGGCACCCCAAAAAGGACCTTTGTTATAGCATTTTAAAGAATTTATTGGTCGGGGGAGAGGGGGGGGGGGTCGTCCGGAACCCTTGTAACCCCCCTCCCCCCCCCCCGATCCGCCCCTGTGTATAATATAAGTATGGTAATAAGCAGTATTGAGGTCGATCTGCTTAAAATGTGGACAGAGTTGAGGTACCGACGAGGTTAACTTCTTACCTCATCTGACAGCTTTAAGAAATCGGGCGGCAGAAACGTCAAGAGTTCTTGAGGATCCACGCGTCGGACAAAGTCTTCCCGGATCCAACGGGCAACGGCGTCGTCATGGTGATGACCTTTAGTGCTGACACCCAAAGCCAATGGCGGCATCTAGCCGAAACAAACGTGTACAAATAACTTCTCGTTTTGAAGAACATCAGTGGAAATCACGTCACTTCTCGTTTCAGTATTCAGAGGGCAGACCAGAATCCTGATTACCTTCTTTAACCTTTGGTCAGTTTTTGTCACACAGTCATCGCGACAAAAACCCGGCTACCTAGAGCCAAAGAATGCATGCGGCCATCGGTATTGTACACGACCGTCCCAGTGGCTACATGCACGGGAGGGTCACAAGTTAATCGACCTATCCCACGTCACTAAAAGCGGGAAATAACCAGTGCGGCCGTGGCCGTAAGTGTTGATACACGAGTGCTCTGCCTTGCACCCGCATCACGTACACTCAATAGTAGACTAAATATTATTGTATCACGCGCGCGCCGGCACACTGACAAACCGTATTTACACATATCAACGCGCACCCCACACTGAGGCACCTTTGCAGTGCACAGGCATGGCGGTGATTGTTGCAGGCTGATCAACTCCTATCACCGGTAGTACTAGAGTAAATAGCACCCCCGCCCGGAGGTAGGCCGCCACATCTGAGAATCCAGCCACCACCCCTCTCTCACCCCCCCCCTCCCCCCCGGCCGCCTCACACACTCACACACACACACACACACACGGCGCTCACACGCACGGCATACGCACACCGAGAGGTAACGCCCCTACACCGCGGACAGCCGCGAGATAGCCGGCAAATAAAACTCAACAAGCAAAACCAAACTATATGGCCGTGCTGACTTACCTTTGGCGATCACAGTCGTGTTTGAGTGTGACTAAACGACGTCGGATCAGTCCAGTAATGGGAGGCCTCAAAGAGTTTACCGTGACTGATATCCTCGGCCCCAGCGATTCTCTTTTGTTTATCGACGGCGAAATATTTTTCAAATGACTGTTGTGAAATCTGTGAGGCTACTTCAAGTAAAACAAGTCTCTAGTCACTCAGTCGAACCTTGAACAATCCGCCCCTATCATAGTGAAAGCACGTACGCCGTCTATATAGCCTCTTTAACGGCATCTAGCGATGGTACGCACAGGATAACAAGACGCAGTGTGTTGAAGGCAATGGCGGTGACTAGGTCGTCGGATCGACTTCAACAGAATTTCCCGATGATATTTTTAGAAAATTCTAGTTTTCAGTGACGTATGTCGGCGCCAAGCTAATCTGGCACTACCCTTGAATTATCATGGTCCATCCATCACCTGCAACAGGTGCATAGTCGTTAAATGACGCCTTCAAAATTTGGGAAATACGTGCGTCGGGCTGAATGAGTTAATTGATGCTACACACTGGCAAAAGAAAGAAATATTTCAATCAGGAAAGACATACGCATAGCATGTACAGTGAACTGAATAATTTAAAAACAAAACAGAAAGACGGTAAGAAACTGGAACGGAACAGCAGCAATACAAACCCACCGCGCAAAAGGCCATCGGGTCGACGTTGGTCCGCGTACGGCCGTGCGCAGGCCAACGTCGGCCCGATGACCTTTGGGCACTGGGAATTTTGCGGTTGTCCCGATCATTTTTTTGTTAGGAGTTCAGAAACCAGTGTCAGTTTCTTATGTTTAGATTTCAGAAATCAGCTTGAATTAACACTTTGATTGTCGGTCATAAAGCTATTTTGTCAAAGTGATTCCTACAGGCACCATGATCTCGACTGGACAAAAAAAGCGCAACCACAGACACCAGCAACAACATCAACACAGAGAACTGTCGTTTTCAGTATGTGGTTTCCACAATCAAATCATAATCATAATCAACAACAAGAAACAATAACCTTGACGACAGTTATTTTCTGTGGTTCATTATTATCACTAGCTACGCATATCACGTACAATTCTTGAAACCAAAAATAATTTAATCAGTCACTGCAAGCAATCCAAAAATGTTACATAGATTTGCAAAAATCACAACTTTACAGCAGCTTGCGGCACACGAAAATTAAAGGCCCACTGCCGCCGTAACTGTTCAAAGACACTTCTGTCACAGGTGGTCACGAAACGCTACACACAGGTCTAGTCATGGTTCATTTAGACACAGGACAATCCAGGTCAGCACACATCGTCTTTATATCAAGTAACCTGACGATGACTGCACTCCGTTCTAGAAATACAACGCTTTCAGTACCAGAAACAGCTACAAATAGATTACCTCGTTAGCGGAACCGCAGAATAAATACGTGCGATTACGCGTGTGATTTTGCTGCGTGTCCAAATTGCTGCTAAAGTTCATTAGGTGTGTCGACAAGGCCACGGCATAACAAACACAACCGGTGTCCTCAGATTTATGCGTAATGGTACTTTAAGTCTCGAGCGAGAGGCACAGATAGTTATGAGCCCCCGGCGCGTCTGCGGGGGTCATGAGAATGCATGCCTCTTGCATCTGCCGGGGGCAGTGTTTGCTATGTCCTGCAGTGAAGAGCTTAACTCATTCGGGACGTGACGACTCCGCGGGATACGCGGCTTATGCCGCGTATCCCGGCGGCGGAGGCGACTGGGACACGTCTGGAATGAGTTAATATTGATACAGTTTACTAATGGACTGTCCCGTGTGTTTTCGACACAAGTCGCGGGCGATTCTTGGAACTAAACTGTGCAGCAAGTCTATGCACTAGAAACACAAGGGTTTAGTAGCGAGGTCACGTGGTAAAGTTTGCGTGAAAGAGATCGGCCCTTTTGATGTGGGAATAAAACAACAATAGAGTGTCACGCTTTGTTGATAATCTGTTCGATAGAACTGTGCACTGGCGGAGGACACTGGTGGAGGAGGGGAGGGGCGTAGTGGAGAGGGTGGGCGTGGGGGGGGGGAGGGGTGGTTGGAGTGGGGTGGGGAGGCGAGGGGCAGCCATACCTACTTTGGACGTAGTATGGCCAGAGTATGTTTTGTCCATACCGACGTGTCTTTTGTCATGAGAGAAGTTCTAATTCAGCACCTAAACGAAAGGGCTATCCTTGTGAGCCTTAATGCACGCACGACAGTCCTTGGGTCTCGACGGCTCACTCCGGCGCAAAAAACAACAACAACAAAAAAAAAAAACGTCAGTCTTACATTGTTCATTCTTTGCGTCAACAAGTCAAAACACTATCTCTACACAGGTCTCATTTACATAGTGTGACCCAGCGTGATGTAAAGTTTTCCGTCGATAACAACCTGATCACCAGATATCTCGGCTCTAGCGCGCCTTCCAGGCGTCACCACAGCAGCGCGTTCAGTTGACTTTTCATCCTTTGTTTCTGCGCCTGGCTTAACTCGATCTGATTCTTCTCCCTTCGTTTCTTGTTCTGGCATAACTTCTTCAGAAGGTGCTACGGAAGTACCTTCGGCAGGCTTTTCTAAATTGACATCTTCCTCAATTCGCTCTTCTCTTGCTGCGGGCTGTGCCGTGCCTTCTAAATCTGTCCCTGCGACTTTTGCTTCCCCTGGGGACTGGAGACCCATCATAGAGGCGTCTGTCAGGATCTTGAACTCGCGTTCCTGCTCTTCAGGATTCATCTCCACGGCTTTCATGATCACGTTTCCATCTTGCACTCTCTGCGCGATGTTAGACAGGATGTCACGGCCTTCAAAGGGCTGAATGCCGTAGCTATCCGAAAGGTCAAGGGTCGTCATGGCCGGCATGGGAAGGGCGGCGAGGGCCAGGCGTTGTGCGGCGTTAGCGGGGATGTTGGAGTGTTGGAGCAGCAGTTCCTGCAGGTATGGCAGGCCCCCCAACACGTCAGCCAGCTCACAGGCGCCCGTTTCTCCGATATCGTTCTGGCACAAGTTGAGGTGGCGAAGGTAACGGAAGACGCCCAGCTGGATGGCTTCAGCGAGCTGCTTGAGGTGCGTGTCGGTCAGCCCGTTGTCCTGCAGGATGAGGTTTGACACACCGCGCAGTTGCCACGTCAGCGTGGACAGCCGTTCCATGAAGGGCGTGGCACCCAGCTGGCACTTCCACAGTCCCAGATAGTCCCAATGGCCGGAGGCGGCCAGAGCGGCCGTCAGTCTGTGCGCAGCTTCGTTCCTCTCCTCTTCCAGCGGACAATCGCCCAGCTCCAGGTGCTGCATGCGGGAACACTTCGCCAGGTGGGCTAGGAACGGCGCCAGACCGGCGGGCGAGTAGTTACCGGAGCGCAGGGATATCTTGGTCAGCCGCACGTGGTCCTGCAGGGCCTGTGACAAGTGCTGCAGACCCGAGTCCAGCAAGCGGCAGTTACTGAGGTTCAGCACGTGCAGGTCTCGCGCGGCAGCCAGCAGACATCCTAGCACGTAGGCGGCGCCGGCGTCCAGATTACAATAGGCCAGGCGCAGCACGCGCAGTGTGTGACGGGACCCCAGCACGGGCGTCAGGCGCGACAACCCCAGCGTGGTGATGGCATTGTGGTCCAGCGTGAGTTCCCGCAGGTCGGACATCTGCAAGAGCTGAGAGGCAAGCCACTGCATGTGGTCGTCCCGTAGTCCCGTGCTAGTCAAGTCCAGCACACGCAGACGCCTCAAGTGGGACAGGCTGAGCAGTTGCTCGCCAACAGACAGGGGCACGCTACTCAGGATCAACTCCTGCACAACATCCACGTGCATGGCGCTCATCAGGAGGTCACGGTCAGCAGAGGCCATTGTGCACCCGGACAGATCGAAGTAAACGACAGACTCCATGCCCGGCATGGCTTCCACCAAACACTGTACCTGCCAGTTCTCCAGTCTGTTCTTCCCAAGCTTCATGGCAGGCTGTAGAGTACCAACATCAGCAACTTCGGCTAACTTGAGTGTCACCCAGTCGTTGTCGTCTGAGAGGACGAAGCGAGCGGCATTGCTAAACTGGACACAGAGCAGAACAGCCCGCAGTTGGTTCTCCCTGAGATGAGTCAGTTTTCCCGCGAGGTCCACCTCCCGCTGTGCTGTAACCACGTGCTGCAGCAAGCCTCGTGTCCTCACGTCGCATTCCTGCACCGACATCAGCGGGATACGATCCATCATGTCAATAGCTTTTAAAATAGGTAACTGTTTCTTTAATTGTGCGCTGTACTTTACCCATAGTGTTATTGGGAAACTTTTCATTATATCTGTTTCACCAGCAAGAGGGAAAGACAAGAGCCATTCTACTGCGGGCCGTTTAAGGAGTGGCAAAACCAATTCATCACGAAGTAGTCTTCCTACAGTCACCAGGTCCACAAGATGCAGGACTAGGAACTGGGAGCCGAGCTGGAGGGCACTGGGCAGCAGACTTGGAGTCGTACGCACGGCCACGCTGAGGGCAAAGTCGGCCACAAAAGGTGAGTTAAAGGTGAACGTGTTTTCTCCACCCGGGACCTCTATGGCAACGACCAGTCCCGATTCCCGCAGCGCCTTCAACCTTTCCAAGAGGTCAGAGCCCGGTGTTGCCTCCATGTACGGTAGCTTTCGGGGATCACAGGCTTCGCCTTCTGCTGTGATCTTGAAGGTCACGTACGTCGGGAATTCCCCGCGGTCATACGCCTCGATCATCTCCTTGCCGACATATTCAAGGTCGACTCGATGCTTGTTGCTATCTAGCTTGAAATAATCCGCACACGCCTGCAAGGTTTTACCGCGGGCCTCTTCAAGTGGCGGCTGACTGAGGGTGTGAACCACGTCGTGTGCGAGGTCCGGGTGCTGAGCCAGCAGCCAGGACAGGAAGTCCAGGAGGAGACTGGGAAGGCTGCGGACATGCTGCGCCCTCGTCGCTCTACTGTCGGCATCGCCATCAGCTTCAGCAGTCTTCAGCAGCAGGGCTTGGGCTGCGCTTGTGATGCTGGCAAACTCTGTTTGGAAAGAAGAATGTTTTCAGGACAATGGTTTGAAAGTTATCGAATGGCATACGCTGAACTGATAAAATAAATATTGTTTATAGCTTTTTACGGCAATTGTCACATGCTGGTTGCTTCTATGAATGGGGAGCTGGTAGAGCGTTCGACTCTCGTCTCAGAGGTCGGGGTTTTGAATCCAGCACCAGTCAGAATTTGTTAAGTATTCGGTGCCTCTTCGTCGTGGACAAGAGACGTTAAGCCCTAAACGTTTAACTTTTTTGTTTATTTCTGTGAGATCGTTTCAAATTAGTTCGTATTGTGTAAAACCGAAACCTTTTTTTTTCCCACAGATACAAGCGTTTTCCATAAGACCCCATTACCATTTGCATGGTTGCCAACTGGATGAATACGTGACTCACTCACACACACACACACACACACACACACACACACACACACACACACACACACACACACACACACACACACACACACACACACAAATGCTTAAAAAATATATGGCCAGTTGTGTGGCTAATTACTGAATAACCGTCAACATACCCATTCTCAGTCAATTTTAGTAATTTGGTACGTTTGTGGTTGTGTTATTCTTTTGAGCACGAGTGTGTTAATCATAGGAAAGATCCGATACTCATTTGAGTTATTTTGGATAAGAATTACGTACCTTTTTAGTGGGATTCGTTTTGTTTGCACGGATAATTGCGATCGATTTTTGTTGTGACGCGTAGTTTCGCTACAATGTTGTAAAGTTTGACCTACATTAGACTGGAAGGTTCCAGCAGGGTCGCGATCGTTTTAGTGACCTCATATATGACGTCAAAGTTGTTGGCAACATTTTGTAACATTGTATCAAAGGCGCTTAGAGAGTAGTGGAATTTGTAGTAACTTCTAGGGAGTTTTTTTTTTTTTTTTTTAATGAATATTAATGAGTTTTGGTTACGTTTTCTTTCCTGATTAGTTGTGTTGTGCGAATTTGCTGGATTATTCTGGATATCTGTAATAGTATAAAAGACCGCGTTAGGAAATATGACTAATGTGGCGAGAAGTGGAACACGACAGCACTCTTAAACATATTCCTTCAATGTCGTCCCTTTGCTCTTGTTTTATATTTCCCTCTCTTTTCCCTGGGCAATATGTAATAATCGCTGTGATTTAACTCAGCAGATTGACTCAAAGTCCCTTTAGAATTACCTACAGCCCATCTTAGTTGGTTATAGTTCTTTATCCAATTCTTAGACAGGATATACAGTTTTATGAATACATATGAATTTGTTAATCTGTTTTCGTTACAGCTCACTTGGCGGTTTTTGTTGTCAGAATATGCTTATTATGTGATAGATTTATCTTATTTACTGACTTAGATGTTGTGTGTGCATATTTAGTAGAATGACTGCTATACATATGTATGGTTTGGTATTTTAGAGTCTGCTTGATTATGATGTATGTATGTTTTATGTGTTGGTCTTAACATGGACGCTCGTCAGTTATGCCGCAAAAATTCCTAATGTTTATGCATATGGCAATAAAGTTTTTCTTATCTTATGTGTGTACATTGTATGAGAGACGCAGTGTGTCAAAAGTGTTGATGCATTGTAGAGGAGACAGTGTATCAGTGTTGGTACAATTGTGGATGCATTGTGTGGAGATGGCATCGCTGCAATAAAATATTGTTGGAACTTACTCCAGTGTGGTCTACAAAATTATGCCACGTGTGACGAGTTGCAGCTGAGTGAAGTTTCTTTACAAGAACTCTACGTGCGTGCGTCTGGTGTGATTGTATCATACTACGACTACGACTACCACGTAACTTAATTCAAGATGAAATTGTTATGCCCCCTACATTTCTATGAGCACTGTCGCTTTTTCCATGGTTGGGACGGCCGTAGGGTGGGGACCCAACAAATTCCAGTATATCATGCGTATTATCTCGTAATAAATGAAAAACATCGTATCATCGGAATGGCATAATCATTACAACAGTTAAATACAGCATTTCAGTATAGATGACAGTTGCCTGAAAACACAGACCAGCGTAAGAACAAAGACTGAGAGCAAACCCAGTTTGCAAGGACCATCGGGCCATGCGCGGGCCGACGGCGGCCGACGTCTGCCCGATGGCCTTTTGCGCTTTGGGACATGTACCAGCAACAGTATGTATCCAACGTAACGTAAGTGGTGGGCAAGAAAAAGCGCTAGTAAGGGAGACAACCTTGTTGTCATAGATCAAAGAGAATGAATTGGCCGTTATTTTGCAAAGGGCAGAATGTCCATGTTTGAGAAAAGCGAGACTTCATTGTTATACATTGTCACCGGTGTCAGTAAAGCGCCAGAATGAGACCTACGTTAGCTCGACCTGGGCCGGTCAGTTTGGCGTGGAGAACTACCACACCAGATCTGCCACAGGGTCACTTTGGTGCGCAAAACCGTGGCTTGGGAAGTCGGGGGTCATTCTGGGATCCCAGCACGCAAAAGGCTATCCGGCCGAGGTCGGCCGCAGTGGGCCCGCGCACAGTCATCTTGCGAAATCCCACTGCGGTCGACTTTGGCTCGATGGCCTTTGGTGTACTGGCCTGTGACCTTCCACTTACCATCTTTCACTCTGAGGAAAGTGTCCACCTTTTCAAGGTCTTCCTCTCGCACGGTGACCTTGAGAGCCATCTTGCGCCACCGGAGCCCGTATGTTGCCGCCTGCTCGGCTAGCCACTGACGATGTTCTCTGGTCAACAGCCCTTTCTCCAAGGCCTCGCGAGCTGCCCCACCCTCGAGCAGTCTCCTAAGCGCGTGCAGGTCACGTGAGCAAATGACACGCAGGCGCAGTTCCAGGCAGCCAACTGCAACGGTTGTGTTGATGATATTGGCGATGCGCTCTAAGTAGTTGATCAGTTGTGGGATCTGAAGAAGTGGAAACACATATATGTTGTCCATGTCTAATTCTTATGTTCAAAGAGTTCAAAGAGTTGTACAGGTACGTTCAGTGTAAGAAGGAAACGGAATAGATTTCTCATGTCAAAAGTAAATTGTTACGATTGTGGTTGTGTTATCCTGTGAGAGCATGCATGTGTAATCGTAGGAAACGATCCGATATTTATTTGAGCTATCATGATTACGAATCACGTACCTTTTAGTAAGATTTTCTCTGTTTGCGCGTAGAGCGAATTTCATAAGTTTTACCGGAAGTTTCTAGAAGAGTCGCACGGACAATAACGGTCGATCTTTGTTTTGCGTAGATTAGAACCTTCGATAAGATCGCACTGTCTACTGTCTAGTGACCTCGTATGTGTGACGTCGGGTAGTTGGCGATCGACAGTTCGCAACATTTTGTTTTTCTGTGCGCGTGAATTGAGCAGCCTTTTTTTGTTTTGTTTTGTGAGATGTCGGGAACCTTCTAGAGCGGATATGCAAGGTCGTGATAGGGCTTCCATACTTTTATGGGACTTCATTATACATTAGAATTTAGAGCTGAAGTTAGCAGCCGAGTTTTCGTAGCCTGTTATAGTTTTTTTTTTGAAAGTTTATTTTAATGAGTTTCGGCTGCGTGTTTCGTTCTGATTGGTTGCGTTGTATGATTTTCGTAGATGATTCTGGAAATTGGTAGTATATATAAAGAGGGCGCTAGGAAAACACATGTGTACATTGTCTTGCATTGTCAGTGATAAAGACACGCAGTTTATCGTAGGTAGGTGGCCCGTAGAGGGTGTACATTGTGTGAGACGCTGCGTATGAGAAACTTTGCGTCGACAGTGTGGACATTGCAGAAGAGACTTTGTATCAGTGTTGATGCATTTGGAAATACATTGTGTGGAGTTCGCATCGCTGAATTAAAATATTGTTGGAACTGTTACTCCAGTATTGTCTACATCCTTAAGCCATGTGTGACGGATTGCAGCTGAATGAAGTTTATTTGAAAGAACCCTACGTGCGTGCGTCTGGTGTGTTTATCATACTGCGACTACAACTCCACCACGTAACATTTTGGCACCTCCGACGGGACTTCTTCAGTTGGTCCGTGGATAGGGTAGCAGGAGAAAACTGCCAGCAGTGAAAAGCAGAGATGGCGACATCGGAAATGGAGACATTCCTGAAAATTGGCGGAAAGGAATGTGGACTCGAAGGAGCTCAACTCCTCGAGTTTGTAAAGGAGAGAGAGAGGAAAAGAAACGAGAGAAAGAAGAAAAAGAGAGATGGGAGAGAGAAGAAAGAGTTAAGGAACGTGAAATCAGGAAACTCAAAATTCAAGCAGAAGAAGCGGAGAAACAGCGAGAAGAGGCAGAGAAACATCGAGAAGAGGCGGAGAGGCAGCGACAACATGAAATTCATTTAAAGCAGATGGAGATTGAGGCACAGAGCCAGAGGGTTTCTGAAGCAACAGCCTTAGCCAGCAGAGAGCAAACAGCCCGTGCGCCAAAGCTTCCACCTTTTGTTGAGAACTCAGATAAGATAGACGCTTACCTAGAGCGATTCGAGCGCTTCGCAAGTAGCAACAATTGGAAACAAGAGACTTGGGCTATCAAACTGAGTGCACTTCTAACTGGCAAAGCGCTTGAATTTTATACTCGCTTACCAAGAGAAGAAGCCGAAGATTATACGCAGTTGAAAGCCGCCCTGCTGAGACAGTATGACTTCACTGAAGATGGTTACAGGCGACGATTTCGGAACTGCAAGCCTGAAGAAGGAGAAACACCCGGCCTATTCATTGAGAGAATCAGAAGCTACCTGGAGAAATGGATAGAGCTGGCTGGTTTCAACAGAGAGTACCAGGACTTGTGTGACCTCATCATCAAAGAGCAAGTCCTCAACGCATGTTCTAAAGACCTGGCCGCCCACCTCAGAGAGCAAAAAGACCAGTCTCTAAAGGCCCTGGGCGACTTCGCTCAAAGATACCTTGACGCCCACAACATGAAGTTCGGGTCCAGTAAGCCGCAGCGTGTGTCTGCACCAGCAGAGGAAATTCACAATGTCAGAGACACCCCGAAATACAAGCCGATGGAGAACATGACATGTTTTCTCTGTGGAAAGAAAGGTCACAAAGCGATACGGTGTCCTTTTAAAGATGTTCCCCGAGGCGACAACATCAGAAGATCCAACCAAGATCGCGGGATAGCAGACAGAAGCAATACTACGTCTCAACACAGAGCCGCCGCTGTATTAGCTAATGATGTGACACCCATCCAGTGACTTTGAGTCTAGAGAAACGCGAGTGACACCAGAGCTGATTGAATCTTTCAGAAAGAATGGACACATCCCAGTAGGAGATGGGGCTACATTCTTACCAGTCTCAAACATCGCGCTGCCTGAGAATGAAGTGCCGAATATGCCGGTGGTGTCAGGATTTGTTGGCAAAGCATCAGTGAGAGTGTTGAGAGACACTGGTTGTAGCTGCATCGTCGTGAGAGAGGACCTAGTAGCTGAAGACCAGAAGCTACAAGAGTGGACCACCCTCATTTTGGCTGACGGAACTGTAAGGATTATCCCCCTTGCCAAAGTCAGTGTCGACACTCCGTACCTGAAAGGAGAGGTGAAGGCGTTGTGCGTAAAGACCCCTGTCTACGATCTTATCATCGGAAACATTGATGGTGCCAGAAATGCAGACGATCCAGATCCAGAGTGGAGACATGAAACATATGCTGTTACCACCAGAAGTCAAGCAAAGAAGAGTCATCAGACCATCCCTCTTAAAGTGGCGGACAACACGGAAGCAGCCGTGGTGAAAAAGGAAAGGCTGGTGGAGCTACAGAGAACCGACCATACGCTTGACAAGTTCCGAGGTCAAACCGAGCCCGTGACGCGAAAGGGAAAAGAGATAACCTTCGAGACGAGAAGAGATATCCTGTACCGGATATTCGACAGCAATGGAGATAAACCTGTGCGTCAAGTAGTAGTTCCTGAACCTTTGAGAATGCAGGTGATGAAATTGGCCCATGATTCCATATTGGGAGGACATTTGGGAATCAACAAGACGCTTGATAGGATCCGAGCCGTCTTCTACTGGCCTGATATGGGAGGCGACATCACCCGATTCTGCAGGTCGTGCGACATATGCCAGAAGACAATCTCCAAGGGAAAGGTCCCCAAAGTTCCTCTAGAGAAAATGCCACTGATCGATATGCCTTTCAAGCGGGTAGCTGTGGACCTGGTGGGGCCAATATCCCCTCCAAGTGAAGATGGTCATCGCTACATTTTGACTCTGGTGGACTACGCTACACGTTATCCGGAGGCCATTTCATTGAAAAAGATTGATACTCCAACAGTGGCAGAGGCGCTCGTCGACATATTCAGCCGTTTGGGGATTCCTGAAGAGATCCTGAGTGACCTGGGAACCGTCAGTTTGTCTACGACTGCATGGAGGAAGTCAACCGGCTATTGAGCATCCGACACCTTACTACCACCCCTTATCACCCCATGTGTAATGGGCTGGTTGAAAAGTTTAACGGAACATTGAAGGCTATGCTGAAGAAACTGTGTGCTGAGCAGCCAAGGTTGTGGCTCTTCGCATACCGTGAAGTTCCTCAGGATTCGACAGGGTTTCCCCTTTTGAATTACTGTACGGTAGGACTGTAAGGGGGCCCATGCACATCCTGAAGGAGCTGTGGACCAAGGATATCGACGCACCTGAGGTGAAGATCAGCTACCAGTACGTTTTCGACCTGAGAGAGAAGCTGGAAGATAACATCATGATGGCTCGAGAAGAACTGGGGAAGGCGCAGAACAAGGGGAAGCATTACTATGATCGTAAGGCGAAACCTCGACGATTCCAGCCAGGTGACCAAGTGTTGGTTCTTCTTCCTACCGACAACAACAAATTCCTGATGCAGTGGAAGGGACCATACGTTGTCGACACGGTGGTTGGTATCAATGACTACAGAGTCAAGGTCAACAACAAGGTGAAGACTTACCATGCTAATCTGTTGAAGATGTATATTGAGAGAGGTCGTCAAGACAAAACACAACTGGCGGCATCGGTGCGTCTTGCTGATGACGAAAGACTATACGACGAAAACCTGTTTGACCTTAATGAACTCCGACACAAGGAGGACGTAGAAGGCATCCAGTTCGGTCAGAATCTGACACAAACTCAACGAGAAGAACTGGGCGTCCTGACTCAAGAGTTCAAGCATCGGTTTACACCTGACCCAGGGACAACAGACCCCATCCAGCCCGAGGATAATCTAACATCCGACAATCCGGTTCGCGACGAGTCGTGTCTTCTGTTTCGCAAAACGAGTGAAGGACTGAGAGAGAATGTTGGGGAGACGCCGGACCCGGAAGTCGACAGAGATTCCAGATTACCAGTGGTCATCGGGAATAGACCAGAGAGATCTAGTTTGGTGTGTGGGGACTTTTGTACTTTCCGTGGGCCGACAGCGTTTGACCCAGGACCAATAACTGTGTGAACCGTGAACTGTACCCCATGATTTGACGATGTCCAGAAGTGAACTTTGACATTGATTTTAGTTTAATCAAGGATTCACAGAACTTTGGAGCGGACTACCTGAGCAGAGCAGTTTGAATGAACATTTCTGTGTCCAAAACAGTTTAGATAAACATTTTTGGTTTTCGTGACATTTTAAGGGACATGCCTTCGCTCAGGACTGTTTAAAGGAACTGTGAGACGATTATTTTTATTTGATTTTGATGTGAAATTATATTTGTTTAGGGTTCTGTGTAGTTTAACACAGCTACAACCGGTTTTTTTTTTATTTGAAAATAAATTTTTGTGAAATTTCATTCTAAAGAGGGGGGTAATGTTACGATTGTGGTTGTGTTATCCTGTGAGAGCATGCATGTGTTAATCGTAGGAAACGATCCGATATTTATTTGAGCTATCATGATTACGAAGCACGTACCTTTTTAGTAAGATTTTCTCTGTTCGCGCGTAGAGCGAATTTCATAAGTTTTACCGGAAGTTTCTAGAAGAGTCGCACGGACAATAACGGTCGATCTTTGTTTTGCGTAGATTAAAACCTTCGATAAGATCGCACTGTCTACTGTCTAGTGACCTCGTATGTGTGACGTCGGGTAGTTGGCGATCGACAGTTCGCAACATTTTGTTTTTCTGTGCGCGTGAATTGAGCAGCCTTTTTTGTTTTGTTTTGTGAGATGTCGGGAACCTTCTAGAGCGGATATGCAAGGTCGTGATAGGGCTTCCATACTTTTATGGGACTTCATTATACATTAGAATTTAGAGCTGAATTTAGCAGCCGAGTTTTCGTAGCCTGTTATAGGATTTTGGAAAGTTTATTTTAATGAGTTTCGGCTGCGTGTTTCGTTCTGATTGGTTGCGTTGTATGATTTTCGTAGATGATTCTGGAAATTGGTAGTATATATAAAGAGGGCGCTAGGAAAGCACGTGAGTACATTGTCTTGCATTGTCAGTGATAAAGACACGCAGTTTATCGTAGGTAGGTGGCCCGTAGAGGGTGTACATTGTGTGAGACGCTGCGTATGAGAAACTTTGCGTCGACAGTGTGGACATTGCAGAAGAGACTTTGTATCAGTGTTGATGCATTTGGAAATACATTGTGTGGAGTTCGCATCGCTGAATTAAAATATTGTTGGAACTGTTACTCCAGTATTGTCTACATCCTTAAGCCACGTGTGACGGATTGCAGCTGAATGAAGTTTATTTGAAAGAACCCTACGTGCGTGCGTCTGGTGTGTTTATCATACTGCGACTACAACTCCACCACGTAACATATATTTACTGTTACGAGTCACTGATAGCGGCCCGCTCAGTAACGACTAGCAAGGGGCGACATGCGGGAAATACCGTCATCTGTGAAATTACTAAATAAGCAATCACAAAATATTCAGAGTAAATGGACTGGTTGATAAAATACGCAGGTTTCTGATTAAAGATAAAATGGAGTCCGAATTTTAAAATTGGTACAAAATGTATTTGGTCTTTCTCTTGAACTTTGCAAAGCCGGATATAGTTCACGGAAAACAAATTTTCACAAATTAACAACTGTTCGAGTGACGTAGATCAGGGTAGAGGGTATATACCACACCGGTTATCTCCCTCGATTCGCTGCGCTGATCAGCACAGCGAATTTGGCGAGATAATTAGTGTGTCATACACCGCACATCATGCATTGCATACCTGGTCCAGATTTTGTATGAGGCGTTCAAAGAACTGGTGAGCAATCCTTGTCAGCGCGAGACGAATGTAAGCGTTGAGCGTGTCGCCATTCAGGTCTTCAAGCCGTCTACCTCCCAAAATGGCGGACAGCTGCTCGTCAAGGTCAAGGGCAGGTGGCACTGGGTCGGCGTCCACTTCCATGGGTTCGTGGTCAACTTCCATGTCCACCTCAATGGCCAGCTCGCCTGAAAAGTGTCACACAGCCCATTATATAGCAGCAAAATGTCGTCGGGTAGTCGGTGGTTATTGTATACGTAGTGCTTTGGGGTCAGTTGCATACGTGAGCTTATTCCTGCGCCAGACACTCAGGATTGCCGGGTGCTCCGCTATAGCTATAACGGAGCACCTTGCTTATTGGCTGGCGCAGGACTAAGTTTACTCATGCAACTGGCCCCTTGTAGTCAGAATTAGAACATTTTGCTCTCTGCAAAAACGCGAGAAGTTTGTTAGTGTCACTGTTAGTGTTATTTGTACTTTGATTTTTGTCAGTTTTTGCGTGTTCACCCCGAACCTGAGACCATTTGGCGATGAACTGGTCAACATAATGTGCTGCAGACTGATGGAAAGTACTGAGTGTTGAGTACCCGAACCGAACAAAGACTGGGAGATGTTCACAAAATATCTCGTTTTTCTTGGGACGAACTGCGAGGGCTGACCGTTGAAACTGGCTGTTTGTGTTTGTCTCCGTGTGTGTCACTCTGTGCACTCCACGTTTTCAACAACACCCAAGACCTCGGTCCATAACGATAAGGTTTTACAATATAGCGGTGGAGGGCGCAAGACTCTGATATCACACAGTTTAAGGTCTAAGTTGACAACTTGACACTGTCAGAGAAACCTTGAAATTCTGTGTGTTTTACTACTTGTTTAGACGTATCTCACTCACAAACATTTCATTGTTCATTTCCCATTGAAAATGGGAGTACTCACCTTGAAGCCTTTCACTAATATCGTTTGCAAGGTCCACCAGTCCCACCTCTCTGTGACGTAATCCCTGCAAGAGGGGAGGCAACCAGTCCCCACGACGCGTCATCAAATCTAGCATGAGCCGTGCCCCTTCCGTCCGACCGAAAAGCAGCTGCCATGCGCGGATTCGCTCCTTGGGGAAAACAAGTAATCAAGGCGCTCAACCCAGCGCGGTAAAAAAAAATATATAAAAAAAAGCACGCTTAGAAGGGCAGAGAAACGCAATTACAACGCAAATCATTAAATCCCTTTTTCCAAATGGATTTTTTTTTTCAATATGGACATACAAACAAGTAGCCCACACAATGCTCTACTTCAGTATCTTCAAGCGATGCCACCTGTAAGATTTATTTCGAGTGTATTAACGCTGGGGATGTCTCCTGACGTGTAAATTTTAACTGACATGCAGACATATACAAAATAATGAATCTTCCAGCATTTAGGAGGCCTAGTATGGTCACACTGAATGTACGTGTTCCAGTACCCAAACTCAAACCTTTCACCATCCAACCCTAAGCAGCTGGATACTGGAACGCTGGCAGGAGTTACGTTTTTGCAAAAATCTCACGATCATTATTAGACAGCATACTACTGGTTGCGTTAACCTTTGGCCTTTATGCTTTCTTTCTCAAGATCACCGTTTACAAACATGAACATTGTAATTTGCGAGTTCCAGTATTCAAGCCTCTCCCCTATACCTGCTCTCGTCGACATAATAGTCAAGCTCGGGTTATTGTATCGATCGTGTTCAACATTAACCCAGTTAACTCCCAGACCGCATTTTCCAAATTTTGGAGGTGTCACCTAACGAATATATACCAGCAGCAGGAAATGGATCGACCATGATAATTCAAGGGTAGTGCCAGATTAGTGCCTTGGGGCGAAACCGGTCGTTGGCGGCAAACTTAAATCTACCTAATAGCATTAATTTTCCAATATCTATTGTGAGTATATTGATATCCTCCCTGGGAGTGGGGAGGGTAGTCAAGTGGACGGTGGGGCGCCTGCGGGTAGAGCCTATTGCTTTTTGCAATGGGTGTTTCAGTGGAAGGCTCAAAATGATATGTCTGTCATTCCTTCAATCCCATCCCCGTTCTTTTCTAGACCTAGTGAGCCTTGCAGTCACAAAAAGGGCAGCTCATGTCCCATCACGCAATGCAGGCTTACCAGCTTGGAATTCCATGGCATTAGCACTGCAGAGCCGCACTCTCAGAATTGAAATGTAAAATTATGTCCCTTGGAGCTACTCTGATTGAGTGCACTTTTTGGCTTTGGGCGACGCCTTTGTTTAAAAATTTAAAAGTATATATATATACAGGGGCAGATCAGTTACCTCGGGGGGGGGGGGGGCGGGAGGGGGAGGGGGGTGGGGGTGGGGGCAACTTTGTCTTTGATACCTTCAACCTGATACAATAGGCCTCTCCGACGCTAGACCTTGCTTCCAGGGGCCGAAAGGAGGGGGAGGGAGAGGGGGGGCGGGAGTGTGTGGACAGAAGGCGCGTCTATGTCTAGGTGGGGGTTCTAAGCACTCCAAAAAGGACCTTTGTTATAGCATTTTTAAAAATTTGTTGGTCGGAGGAGGGGGGGAGGGGTCGTCCGGAACCCCTGTAACCCCCCCCCCCCAGATCCGCCCCTATAAATATAAGTATGGTAATAAGCAGTATTGAGGTCGATCTGCTTAAAATGTGGACAGAGTTGAGGTACCGACGAGGTTAACTTCTTACCTCATCTGACAGCTTTAAGAAATCGGGCGGCAGAAACGTCAAGAGTTCTTGAGGATCCACGCGTCGGACAAAGTCTTCCCGGATCCAACGGGCAACGGCGTCGTCATGGTGATGACCTTTAGTGCTGACACCTAAAGCCAATGGCGGCATCTAGCCGAAACAAACGTGTACAAATAAGTTCTCGTTTTGAAGAACATATAGCTGGAAATCACGTCACTTATAGAACGCAGACGGGAATACTGGTTACCCTCTTTAACCTTTGGCTGTTGGTAGCGGTTTTTGTCGCGATGATTCCCACAGAAATCATCGTGACAAATACCCGGCTACCTGAAGCCAAACGGTGCATTGTGCATGCAGCCTTCGGTATTGTACACGACGGTTCCAGTAGTTACATGCACGGGAAGGTCACATGTTAATCGACCTATCCCACGTCACTGAAAGCGGCAGTATGCTTACCTATCATAGCATACCGTCAGTGCACACTGGTTGTCTCCCTCGATTTGCTACCACCGTAGTCGAGGGAAACAACCAGTGCGGCCGTGGCCGTAAGTGTTGATACTGACACGAGTGCTCTGCTTGCACCCACAGCACGTACACTCAATAGTAGACTAATATGTATCACGCGCGCGCCGGCACACTGACAAACCGTATTTACACATATCAACGCGCACGCCACACTGAGGCACCTTTGCAGTGCACAGGCATGGCGGTCATTGTTGCAGACTGATCAACTCCTATCACAGGTAGTAGTAAATAGCACCCCCGGAGGTAAGACACATTTGCCGAGAATCCAGCTGTATTCAGACTCGACTGCGCACCCATCTACCCACCACCACTGGCACCACCCTCTCACCCCCCCCCCCCCCCGCCTTACACAAAACACACACACACACACACACACACACACACACACACACACACACACACACACGCACGCACGCACACACCCGGGAGGTAACGCCCCTACACCGACAGCCGCGAGATAGCCGGCAAATAAAACTGAACAAGCAAAACCGAACTATGTGGCCGTGCTGACTTACCTTTGGCGGCGATCACAGTCGTGTTTGACTAACAGACGTCGGATCCAGTAATGCCGGGGAGGCTCAAGTTTACCGTGACTGATATCCTCGGCCCCAGCGAATTCTTTTTTGTTTTTCGACGGCGGAATTTTTTCAAATGACTGTCAATCAGTGTTGTGAAATCTGTGACTACTTCACGTAAAACAAGTCTCTAGTCACTCAGTCTAACCTTGAACAATCCGCCCTTATCATAGTGAAAGCACGTACGCCGTCTATAGAGCCTCTTTAACGGCAGTCTAGCGATGCTACGCACAGGATAACAAGACGCATTGTGTTGAAGGCAAATGACTAGGTCGTCGGATCGACTTCAACAGAATTTCCCGATGATATTTTAAGAAAATCCTAGTTTTGAAGTATGACAGTCCTGCCCATGCCATATGCAGTTCACTATACTGAAATTATATCTATAGGACTACAGGACTGATGAAAACCTGTGCCTCTAGCTGACATAATTACCTCCCACTGATATACTCAATGGTATGGTATGGTATGGTACGGTGTCTCCAAGGCGCACATATCCATTTGATTAAAGATGCTGAACTCGCAATCCAGGGAAAAAAGACGCCGGCTTGTTCCATAGCATGTCCGTTGAAAGGTCCTGATAAATCAAAGTGGCACAGTCGCAGTGTGCCTGAACTGATCAGTGTTCAGGTCGTCCTCCATAGGCAATATGTCCCCCATAACCCGCCCGTCACGGCCGTCCACTATCACTTCGGTGGCGCGGACGTTAAACCTATCTGAATCCGGATGCCCTAAACCCAGTAAACCGGCACTACTCCTGAGCAAAGTGACTGACAGCCGGCCAGTTGCTCCACACATCATCAGTCCTTGTCTGTATGAACACCTTTAGGGTTGCACGATAAAAATTCATTGATTTAGTTTCAAATAACTGCGAATCGAAATTAGCTAATGAGCTAGCTTGTCCTGCACTAATCTCCAGCTATCACAGACAATTCATCTCTCACAGCTGGCGCTGTCTAGAGATCAAACAGTTATTTTGCTGGCAGTCGAACACTGCCTAACATTGCACAAGGCCTCCAATTGATCGAAAATACCGCTCGGAGCGGTGCCAGAAACAATAGTCCTAACTTAAACGTTTGAAGCTACAGTCGGCAGAACAATTCCTACGTTAGCCGATTCCACTCACCAGTCACAGGCAGACACACGTATAGTGGTTGTCTCCCTCGGTTCGCTGCGCTGATTCAGCACAGGTGAATCGAGGGAGACAACCAGTGTGCTGAGAACATTGACACAAAAGCGACTTCATTATCGGTGAAAGGAATGAGACTGAAACGCAGGTGAGGGCAAGAGTCTTCTCTAGTAAGGCAGCTTCCCAGTGCGCAAAAGGCTATCGGGACGACGTGGGCCGCCGTTGACCCGCGCACGGCCCCAGCGGCGGCCCATGTCGGCCTGATTGGCTTTGCGCACTGGGCTACCACCTCTAGTAAAGCAGCTTACTACAAGATGCTGTGCCGTTTTCAACTAAGTGGCTGAGAAGTCAAATCCAGAGGTTGGCACTGGTCACCGAGACAGAGGGGCACCAAAGAAGAGATACAAAGACTGTCTCAAGAAGTCACTTAGTGCCTGCCAAATCGACCACCGCCAGTAGTCTTCGCTTGCTGCGGACCGTGACACCTGGCGCTCCACCTTTTACAAGGCAGCCGTCTCCTTTCGAGGACTCTCGCAGAGCTAGCCTTAAGGACAAGCGGCTCAGGAGAAAAAACATAGATGCCGCAACTCAGAACCCTGACCAGACCTTCCTCTGCAGCCACTGCGGTCGAACCTGCCTGTCCCGGGTTGGCCTCCGCAGCCACGAACAGGCCTGCAGACGTCGTGGGCAACCCCTATAAAATCTTTGTTCGCGAAGTCAAGCCAAGAGGGCTGAGAAGTCAAATCCAGAGGTTGGGGTAGGGGGAACCGATGCCCAGATGGAGACTGTGGGGCGGGGGTGGGGGTGGGTGAGTGGGTACAACCTAGAATGGAGGGGACTTCCAGTGAAGGGGTCGACTTCGATATATTGCGACCGTGACCCAGAGTGAGAAAACCCAGCGAAAAACTACCTACCTCGAATGCAACCAGGCGTGAATCTACCTAGTCAGTGAGCCGGAGTTGAGCTAACATTACACCACTGTTTAGACATAAATCTACCCAGTGTAAATCTACCCAACGTAAATCGACCCACCATAAATCCACACAGGCTTGAAGCCTGTAACATCTTACTAGTAGCAGCAGCACAAATGTACTCGGAGTGGATTCACACCTGAGACGCGTACTGTGTCGATTTTTGCTGGGTGGCCATTTGCAGTGGGCAGACCTTGGATGTAAGACAAGTTGACCCTTTCAGGAAGTGGTAGGGTTGCAAGTCGGTGGGATAAATTGAGATGAATCAAGCACGAGTTAAAGTCCCTTTATAGCGGCTCTTTTATGGGAATATTGCGTGGTTGCTAACCACACCACAATGCGCAAAAGGCCGTCGGGCCGACACGGTCGGCCGCCGTTGACCCGCGCACGGCCGTGTGCTCGGGCCAAAGGCGGCCGACGTCGGCCCGATGGCCTTTTGCGCATTGGGATGTATATCCCATAAAGAGCCGATGGCGTGTAGAATTCCTGCGCCTGTGATTGGATATGCACGAAAAGTGCTTAGGACGGGTTGTGTGCAACGTTGCGCCGGTGTGTACTCTCTACCTTCAGTCCTGACCTGGTGTCAACAGAATGCACAGCCCCTCGGCGATCGTGAGTCCGTCCGGAACTCAACCCAGTTGTGCTGATCTGCCAGCCGGAAGGTCCAGGATCTCAGACCAACACTGACACACACACACACACACACACACACACACACACACACACACACACACACACACACACACACACACACACACACACACAATGACACGTCACGTTGGCTATTCGTGATTAGAAGACATGCCGCATTACATCAGTGACGTCATAGCGATGTCAGAGAGTCGAATGCTCGTCAGCAACTTTACTATAGACGTACGTACATCAGTATATGTCATTTCAAACCGACTAACTTTTCAATCAGCAAGAGGCATAGATTCTCATGAGCCCCTGCAACTGCGGGGGCTCATGAAAATTTATGCCTCTTGCTGACCGACCAGCCTGAGGACTGAAATCATTAAATGGTGGGGTGGTTGGCGTCCAAGTTCGGTCAGAAGCTGTTTGGTAGTTTTACTAAACTGATGATTCAGATTTTTTTTTTTTTTTTTTCTTTTGGTCTACCGTATTGAAAATACGGTAGACTTTGAGATGGGGCTGGTCGGAGCACGTTCCTAAGCATGCAAATGACGAACATAGGCGGATAGGCGGGCACACATCAGACTCTGACAGTGAAGTAACACGATAAAAATTACGTGCATGCCTGAGTGGCTACGCCGAACCGCGCTGCTGAACGTACATTTGGCGGGACTAACGCCGTGTGTGTGTGTGTGTGTGTGTGTGTGTGTGTGTGTGTGTGTGTGTGTGTGTGTGTGTGTGTGTGTAGTAGTAGTAGTAGTAGACACGAGTTTCTCCTGTGTCAGACGTTCAGGTCTGAAAATTTAGGAAATGCTTCCTTCAAGATTATCTCTGAGTACATTTCAGTATTTTTAGATTGGATTACGCATTAGAAAGAAAAATTGCCGTTTATACAAAGTCGGTTGACCCGAATTTGAGTCCGTAATTTGTGTTATATTCATTTGAAATTTTGAATACAGCTAGCTTTGATAAAGAGTATTGGATGAGTTTGTTAACCACCTTTATATCCGACTATTGAATGTTTTTGTAAAATATAATTCATCGCAGAGAAAAAATGTCGACACGAAGAATTCTCGATTTCAGGCAGTGACGATAACGTAAAAAAAAAAAAAAAGCGCTAGCCACATTATACATTGTTGCTCAGTGTTGTTATAAACTTTGCTGAACTGACGCAAAGCGGCCGCACCAGACACGCCATTGTCATACATGAATTGACACAAAGAAAATCTCTCTCTCTCTCTCTCTCTCTCTCTCTCTCTCTCTCTCTCTCTACTTGCGCCTTCACTGCAAGGGACACACATCTCTCTCTTGGCTTGACTTCGCGAACGAAGATTTTATAGGAGTTGCCCACGACGTCTGCAGGAAGTTGTTCGTGGCTGCGGAGGCCAATCCGAGACAGGCAGGTTCGACCGCAGTGGCTGCAGGGGGAGGTATGGCCAGGGTTCTGAGCTGCGGCATCTCTGTTTTTTCTCCTGAGCCGCTTGTCATTAAGGCTAGCTCTGTGAGAGTCCTCAAAGGAGACAGCTGCCTTGTAAATGGTGGAGCGCCAGGTGTCACGGTCCGCAGCAAGCGAAGACCACTGGTGGTGGTCGATTTGGCAGGCACTAAGTGACTTCTTGAGACAGTCTTTGTATCTCTTTTTTGGTGCCCCTTTGTCACGGTGTCCAGTAGCAAGCTCGCCGAACAGGGTGATCTTTGGTAGGCGATGATCCTCCATCCTGGAGACATGCCCCACCCAGCGGAGCTGTGTCCGCAGCAGCAAAACCTCGATGCTAACAGTTTCAGCCTGTTCAAGGACCTCGACGTTGGTGACATAGTCACTCCAGTGAATGCCCAGGATGGTACGCAGGCAGCGCTGGTGGAAGCGTTCGAGGAGTCGTAGTTGGCTGCGGTAGAGGGCCCAGGACTCGGAACCATACAGCAGGGTGGTGAGGACCACAGCTCTGTACACGCTGATCTTGGTGCCTGTTTTCAGCTGTTGATTGTGCCACACCCGCTTGAAAAGTCGCCCGAAAGCGCTGTTCGCTTTTGCCAGCCTGCTGTCAAGCTCCTTGTCCAGCTTGGCGTCCGACGTGATAATGCAGCCAAGGTAAGTAAACTGGTGCACTGACTTTAGTTCAGACTCGCCAATGGTGATGTGAGGAGGGCGATACACTGTCTTGGGTGCCGGCTGATGGAGGACCTCTGTCTTTTTCAGACTGACCTCGAGTCCAAAGAGCTGGGCAGCATCTGCGAAGCAAGACGTGATGCGCTGCAGGGCTCTCTCTGTGTGTGCAACGAGGGCAGCATCATCAGCAAAAAGCAGCTCACGAATCAGTTGGTCTAGGGTTTTCGTGTGGGCCTGCAGTCGTCTGAGGTTGAACAGGCTGCCATCGAGACGATACCTGATATACACTGCATCGTCATCATCGAGGTCTACTGTGGCCTGCTTCAACATCATGCTAAAAAAGATGGTGAAGAGGGTCGGTGCCAGCACGCAGCCCTGCTTTACGCCGTTGAAAATAGGGAATGGTTCTGAGAGGTCATTGTTGAGTCTGACCTGGCCTTGCTGGTCCTCGTGTAGCTGGACAATCATGTTGAGGAACTTTGGGGGACAGCCAAGTCGCTTCAGGATATGCCACATGCCTTGCCTGCTCACAGTGTCGAATGCTTTTGTTAGGTCGACAAATGTTACGTACAGCCCTTTGTTCTGCTCGCGGCACTTCTCCTGTAGCTGTCTCAGCACAAAGACCATATCGGTGGTGCTCCTGTTTGCTCTGAAGCCACACTGGCCCTCTGGGAGTTGGTCTTCAGCGATGGCAGGTACCAGCCGATTCAGGAGCAGCCTTGCAAGGATTTTCCCAGCAATGGACAGCATTGATTGATTGTACATTGCTTAACGTCCCGACAGCAACAAGGCTTTCTCAGGACGTGCCTGCACTGCTTGTGAAAAAAAAACTAAACAGAAAATTGAATGTATGTCGCCAGCCGGTCAAATACGTTAAATAAACCTACAACATGGGGCCTAAATAAAGCTAAGACCATTTAGCAACACACATCCAATATCAAGAGCTACAGGCAGTGCAGACAGTAGGGAGAGTTTTAAAAAGGCAAATACAGGTGAATGGACAAAGGGTAGACAGAAACACATGCCCCAGAATAGAGAGGAAAACCCACCCTGTGGGGCTGACCAGGGTGACCCTGGGAACTAAAAAATGCCAAACCCCACCCAAGTCCCCCAGGGCAGACCCGGGTGGGGTAGCAATGGACAGCAGGGTAATTCCCCGATAGTTGGAACAGTCAGACTTCTCGCCTTTGTTCTTGTACAGGGTGATAACGACTGCATCACGGAGATCTTTTGGTAGTGTTCCTTCCCCCCAGCAGCAGAGAAAGAGGTCATGGAGCTTGTTGTGCAGTGCTGTGCCTCCATGTTTCCAGATCTCTGGCGGTATTCCATCAATGCCTGCTGCTTTGCCACTCTTGAGCTGGTGGATGGCTGTGAGGGTCTCTTCAGCGGTGGGCGGTTCGTCCAATTCAACCTTTACTGGGAGGTGTGGGATTTGTAGGACGACTGCTTCTTGAACAGTGCGCTCAGCGCTGAAGAGGCTCTGAAAGTATTCCGACCAGCGGTTCAAGATGGAGTTATTATCTGTGAGGAGTGCTTGGCCATTCGCGCTTCGCAGGGGACTTTGTACCAGGTGCCTGGGGCCATACACTGCTTTCAGTGCTTCGTAGAAGCCCCTGTAGTCACCATTGTCAGCGCAAAGCTGGGTCCTCTGTGCAAGTCTGGTCCACCACTCATTCTGGAGATCTCTGAGCTTGCGCTGGAGACTGCTGCAGACGAGGCGGAAGGCAGACTTCTTCACAGGGCAGGAAGGCTGGGCTAGGTGGGCCTGATGGGCGGCTCTTTTTTTTTTGCTAGGTGTTCCTGGATCTCTACATCGTTTTCGTCAAACCAGTCTTTGTTCTTCTTTCTGGCGAAACCCAAGACTTCTGCAGAGGATTTTGCAATAGCAGTTTTCAGTTGTTCCCAAAGTGTTTCAGGGGAGGAGTCTACTGGGTCCGCTGTGTCTTTGAGCCTGCGCTGTAAATCTGTCTGAAAGGCAGCTTTCACATCGTCACGCTGAAGGCTGGCAACATCAAGCTTTTTCTTGGGAGGCCCCCATTTCTTGGGTTTTGGCTTGAAGTGGAGCCTGAGTTTGGAGCTGGAAACCAGTCTTTCGTGCCACTGAGCCGCGCCTTTCCAGACTTCAGCCACAGTGACTGGCTACGGCTTGCAAACTGAACATCTATTGTCTTGTCGGTGTCGCTATACGCTAATATATACGCTGATTCTATGACACTGTCTTAGATGAGTATAATATTAATACAATACAATACAATTATACAATACAATACAATACAACTTTATTGTCTGTTCGAGTCAGGGCACGACAGAAATTTGCCTTTCTATGCACTCATTTATTTCCCTTGCTTTTTGCATCGGTGGCAGTTATAAATTCTCCAATGCCATTTTTTTCACCTTTAAATAATTCACCTATTGTGTTTTTTTATGTTATTTTTCTAAAATTTATTTTATATTATTATTATTTGCATGCTGTGTTTGTTTTCCTGTTATGTTCTGTTTTGTTTACAGGACAGCTTGTAAGACAGGCATTGAGTTGCCTAATAGCTTTCAGATAATGAATTTAAAAAAAAGATTCATCATCATCATCATCATCATCATCATCATCTCTCTCTCTCTCTCTCTCTCTCTCTCTCTCTCTCTCTCTCTCTCTCTCTCTCTCTCTCTCTCTCTCTCTGACAGTTTGATTTAGGAAGACCGCTTACAGAAAGTCGGTTGATCCACATTTGAGTCCGTAATTGTCGTTCTATTCACTTGGAATTTTGGATAATAATGGGCCTCTGTCGGTCTGATCTGACTGCCTGCTCAGCTGGATTTGAAGCAGCATCTTTTGTGACTGTAGAGGTCAATGCGGGAGTAGCAGTCCCTGCTGCAAAGATCACAGATGTACGTGGTCGCTGGTCTGATGGAGTTGTTGCAGTCCTTTCTGCGTGCCCACTTGTCTGCTGCTGCTTTCGACATCTTCTCTTCCCCTGTCTTGAGGTGTTGGTGGAGGATACTTCTCCACTTTGCACGATCATCCGCAAGGCGTTACCAGGACCCAGTGTCAATGTCCATTGCTCTCATGTCCCTCCTGCAAACATCTACAAATCGTAGCTTGGAACGACCAGTGTTTCTCCTAGCTGCCAGTTCTCCGTAGATGATTTATCTAGGGAAATAGGACGGGCTTGTTCCATACCATGTCCGTTGAATGGTCCTATTAAATCAAAGTGTCACAGTTGCAGTGCGCCTGAATTGATCAGTGTTCAGGTCGTACTCCATAGAAAATAGATTTCCCTGTCCCCCATAAACCCGCCCGTCAGGGCCGTCTATTATCACTTCGGTGCCGTGGACGTTAAACCCCGAACTAACTAACTCTCCGTAGATGATGTCTTTTGGGATGCGACCATCTTCCATGCTGTGAACGTGGCCGAGCCAGCGCAGTCTGCGTTGTCTGAGTAGGGTGTACATGCTGTTGAAAGGCCAACGCGTGACAGGACTTCGGTGTTGGTCACTCTATCTTGCCAAGATATGCCCAGGATACGGCGGATGCTTCTCAGGTGGAAGGTGTTGAGTCTTCTCTCCTGTCTAGCATATGTGGTCCATGTCTCACTGCCATTATAGCAGTGTGCTGATGACGCAGGCATTGTACACAGCCATCTTTGTTTTCACAGTCCAGCTTGGGATATGTCCACACTCGAGTTGTGAGGCGTGCAAGAGTTGCAGCAGCCTTCCGGCCGATCCTCTTGTCGATCTTGATGTCCAGAGAGAGGTTATCGGTGAGGGTGGACCCAAGGTACGTGAACTGGTACGTGGACGACGTCGAGCTCGTAATTGTCAATGGTGGTGAATGGTGGTGTCTCTGTGTCCTGTCCCAGGACGTTCGTCTTCTCAGTTTAGACTGATAGTCAGTTCGAAGTCTTTGCAAGCCTGGGAGAATCGGACCATCAGTGACTGCAGTTCCTGCTGGGTATGAGTCGAAACTGCCGCATCGTCAGCGAACAGCATGTCTCTGATGACGGCTTCGCGTATCCTTGTCTTGGCTTTGAGGCGGGCAAGGTTGACAAGCCTAACATCTGATCTGGTTCGCAGGTAGATTCCTTCTGTTGCATTACCAAAGGCATGCTTGAGCAGGACAGCGAAGAGGATCCCAGCGAGTGTAGGGGCCAGGACACAGCCTTGTGTGACTCCGCTGCATACGCCAAAGGGTTCGGATGTGCTGCCGTTGAACTGCAGTGCACTGTCCCCTTCATGTTGACTCGATGTGGAAGGATTCTATCATACTCTGCAGTTTGGGTGGGCATCCAATCTTTGAGAGGATCTTGAACAGACCGTCTCTACTGACCAGGTCGAAGGCTTTGGTGAGGTCAATAAAAGCGACATACAGAGGCATGTGTTGTTCCCTGCACTTCTCCTTGAGTTGACAGAAGGAGAAAACCATGCCTACCGTTGACCGCTCAGCTCTGAAGCCACACTGTGACTCGGGATAGACACGTTTTGCCAGAATTTTGGATAGCTAGCTTTGAAATAGATATTGGATGAGTTCGTAATCCAGCGTTGTCAGTAACTCTTCAACATTTTGAATAATACATTCATTTTTGCAAGTTTTAGATCCAGTATATACTCCCCATCAAACAGTCAGCCCTGGCAGAGACTGTGTGGAAGAAAACAATCAGCCCTGGAAGAGGCTGCGTGCCTTTCGGACAAGTGACGTGAAACATCAAATGCGTCACTGTGTACACGGCGTCGTGAAACTAGCGATGCCATGACGTCAAGCTTCTAGCGACATCATTTTGCTGCTCGTGCTATTATTTTTCAGAATTCCTGTTGCTACACGAACCCACAGAGCGTACTAATGGCGGAAAGCGCCGTGTGTCCGCGGCGGTCTTTATTTGTGTGCGCCGGCATGTGTGTTGATCAGAGATTGGCTTAGAGAGGAAGGAAATGGATCAGAAGGATAAGCTTAAAATATGAACAACTCTGAATGTTCCTAAAAGAAAAACGCATGTAAGCTCCAAACAATACGGTAGACTCAGTTTGGGATGAAAGCCTCATCGTGTTGTCTACCGTATTAAAAATACGGTAGACTTTGAGATGGGGCTGGTCGGCCCCCCTTTCCGTAGCATGCAAATGACGACTAAAGGCGGGCACACATCAGACTCTGACAGTGAAGTAACGCGATAAAAATGACGTCAGACCTAGCTACACTAACCGCGCGTACATTTGGCGGGAACCGGCGCGCGCGCGTGTGTGTGTGTGTGTGTGTGTGTGTGTGTGTGTGTGTGTGTGTGCAGGGGCGGATCGAGGGGGGAGGGGCATCTTATGGGTTCCGGACCCCCCTTTATCCCGCCCCCATACCCCCCCTCCCCTCCGACCCAACATTGCGGTCCGGCACCTTAAAATGCCATAACCGCCGACCCTTTTTGGGGGTGTTTGCAGTGTAACCAACACCCCCAGTTGTAACCCCCCCCCCACCCCCTCGAGGTAGCTGATCCGCCCCTCAGCGGGTGCCGTGTGCCGTTGAGTGCGGCCGTGTGTGTGTCACTCGTGTGTCAGTGCCGGTGTGCGGCAGCGGTGCCGGTGTGCCGTGTCGGAGTGTGCCAGTGCGGCGTGTGTGTGTATGTCAGTGTGCGTGTGTTAGTATATGCTATATATCTGGCCATAATCCGATTATATAAACAAACACATGGGTCACTGAGCCGGCGGCGTAGGGTGCGATCATTACTGCCGGTATGCCACGCGTCAGTACTGCCGCAGGTCACAGCGGTGTCACGCGTGTGTGCCGGCGGCGTCAGTCAGTCCGTGCCCTAGCCGGTATTATTATGGTATTATTGCTGAGTTGCTAGTACGTGTATTTTGTCATCTTACTTTATGGGGTCGACATAGCCGTCAAGGGGTAGGCTATATCATGCAAACACTGATCGATTGACTGAGGTTAGTGCCCGGACCGGCATTCCGCAGCCGTGTCCGGCAACACTTGAACTGAAATCAGCCTGTGATGTCTGAGTCAAGTCATTGATGCTCACGTTGAAACCGGCCCCATCTCCACATGGCCGGGTCGAAACGAGAGGCACAACTAGGAAACAGACATGAACGTGCATATCATATCCCTCTAAAACGTGTTCGTTATGTTGAAGTTCGTCGCTGGACACAATACAGAACGCCCGGACTGCGGCGTGGCGACTGAAGATTAGCCGCATACACGCAAAAGGGGCGGGGGGGAATTGTGAAGGTGACGTCATCACATTTAACCAATCATTGCAGGCGTTTCTTACTTCCGGTTTCATTTCTTGCAGCGCATTTCGGCAGTTATCCCAGAGTGTCAGGTGCTTCGCTCTAAACAAGAAAGTCTCAGTCTGTGGCTGTGCTCTCGAGGTATGCACCATTTATCTTTATCAATTTAGTTATTTAAATTCGTGTTATGTGTACATTCTTTTTAAAAAAAATCACAAACTACGCGCCTGTTTTCGTAGTCTGTTCAGACTTTCTCGGTGCAGTGCCCAGGCAAATTTCGGAGTAAATCAAACAAAATTTTTACATTTTTTATGTATCGCGCAAAGGTAATTAATTTAGTGATAGCATGAAAACTTGGTATGTCTGAAATGCTGTTGTTGCTCAAATATTGTAATGATGAGTTGAACGACCGGCTTCGGCGTTTGTCTGCCGGCTTCGAAGGTGAAGGACGCACCGACATTGACCTTGGAGTAGGTGACATTCCGAGTCCTAACCTTTCTCAAAAACAAACCGAAGTCAACCCTAATTGGCGGCTTTTCTCGAACTCGTACAATGGAAAATATACAAATAATTGATAAATAGCCATGGCTGCGAGTATATTTGGGTTTAGCTTTTGCATTTAGGGAAATAGCGCTGCTGATAGTGTTGGCATTGGATCAACAAAAGGGAGGGGGTTGGGGGAGGGGGGTGTCCTCAGCTAACCTTGACATGCGCACACCGAGGGCAAAGCTCGATAGGTCACCGTCTGTGCAGACGAAAGCATACATCTACGAAATAAAACCCGTGATCACGTTGTATTAACGCGCAGGAGGGTAAACAGATCAAAGACAATATTGTCCAAGCGAAAAAAAGTCAACTGTGCATGATGTTTATTTTAAATTAGGAAGCTATTGAATGGCATACCATTATCAACCTGCCTTTTATGAAAAGTGTGTATCCACTGCCAGAAACATAGGTCTTTCTTCTGCAGGGTTTTGGTGTGAAATAAGAAGGGATTTCTATTCTTTAAAAACAAAAAAAACAAACGCAACATAACTGTTCTTAACAAAAACGAACACAAAAGATGCAGACGACAAGATTAAAGATTAGTACACTACAGCATCCTTAAAAGGTTTGCCTTTGGTCACTCGAAAATGCTTTGGAACTCCATAAACGGTATCCTGACTGGTGATCTCAAAATTTGGAGCTCAGATGAACAGTTACATTTGATGGACAACTTGAATTTGTCTCAAGCTACCAAAATTTTAGGCTTTTATCACTCCTGGCTCAACATTCATAGTCGCTAGGGGTAGAAATTTTATTGTTACAGTGAAATCTCACATTTTTTTCACCATACTTGAAAATAAAAGCTGCTAGCAACATGTCATAAGTGTTGCGTTACCATTGCCAATCTTTTGGGCTTACAAGAAATTAGAATTGAGGAAACTGCATCTGCTTTCCAATACTTTGTCGAGTTGATTCTGAAAAAAAGTGTTCACTGGCTATGTTATTTGTTAGAGCCTGGGATGCGAGGTTTACAAAGCATTACAGCTCCAACAAATAACATGCACGAGGAGAACATAAATCCTGTTGTCTCCTTCTACTTACTGTTTTTTGGGGTGAAATATGACTGAAAACAACCTTCAAAGTTGTTTCCATGACATATTTAGTTTGATGCCTCTGTACTTAAAAATGTGCTTCCGATGTGAGAAAATCTGAAAATTCACTAGAAACATCCTGTAACCTGTTAGTGTTACTAACATGTACCTTCCTTCAAATCGTTTTAGACACTTGCACAAACATCTGTGATCCATGGGATGCTGTCATTGCTTTATTACAATGTAGTTGCAAAAATAAACCTATATTAATTACTAAACGTCAAACTCTAATTTCAAACTTGAAAATGACGCACTTGCCTGCTCCATACATGAATGCATCACTTCAATATGCAAGCCGTGTTAAAAGATTTGTTACATCACACTTCCACTTGAGTATGTGCTAAATTGGGTCATTTGATGAGGTTAGAAGTTTCATTGTTAGGTAAATTGCACATTGTTAATCCACCTCTGAAAATGTGCTGCATGTGGAATAAAAATATGGATTTGCACATCATACATTTTTGTGCGCATGTGCGAAGCAAAAGCAAGTCTATGTTCTGGGCCAGTGAACGTCCGTCATCCGTCCGTCGCCATGCGTGGTAAACTTTAACGTTGGCATTTTCTTGGAGACTATTCAAGCCATAGTCTTCAAACTTGGCCCGGGGATGCTTTGTGGCAAAACTTTTGTAAACATACCAATTTGAGTGTCCTCTAAGGTCAAGGTCACCCCATCGTAAGGGATGAGAGAGGGGGGGGGGGGGGTTGACAGAAGCTAGCCCTTTTTGTCCAAAAGGTCACATGTGGATCAGTCATACACGTACGTGACTCGTGAGCTATAAAGGCTTTGCCTTTCTTGTTGTTTTTTTTGTATTGTGCAGCCTAAGGTATCAAAATGACGAGCGCAAGGATGTACCCGGATATCCGGGAGGAGGATCTGTTTCAAGAGGTGCGCGAAATCATCGTGCAGAAGGTCGGCCATATTCCCCTTGCGAAGGGCGACTTCTCCAAGCTTCCCCGCGCTGTCCGCATCTTTGTCAGCCATTGCGTAAGGATTTTGTGCACATTGTGCCATTGCTTGTTAGCTTAGATGTTCTTGGAACATTTTAGATGGGTGAAGAAAAGGGGAAAAAGAATGGTAATTTGTGTGCTGTTACAGTACGACCTGTTTTGAGCAAACACTTTTTTTTTTGGCAAGAAAATTGTGTTTTCAGATGGGTGTTTTCAGCAGAGAAGTTTTGAAGGGTACAAAACTGTCGCCTGTCATTCATGACGGGTTGAGTCAAGAGTCGTAAAGAAGCTGTACATGACTGTGGATCATACTTGCACAGAAAACCCATATTTTGTATGTCAAAATTTAAATTGTCTAGATCTTTGCATGTTTCTGATTGCTCTGGGTATACTGTTTGCAAATATACATCTATATATATACATGGATGCGTTGGGTAACTCTGATGCATGATAATACTAAATCATGTCATGTAGACATCCATTAATTAGTGACTAAAATTTTAAAGAAGAAATTGTCGGCTAACTTGAAATTTGGCATAATGGGATCGGTCAGACCAAGGACATGCTTTTCTACTGGTAATCTGTTATAAGCTCGTTTGATACCTGTTAAAACTGGGTGATCCACCCTTATTGCCCAGTTGTTAAAGGATGAATGGCTGACTGAGGTGTATGTGTAATAAATAAATAATCCATTGTCCCTGCCTGTTCATCTGATAGGTTCAGCTGATGAACCCCCGTGGTATTTACATCTGTGACGGTTCCCAGGAGGAGGCTGATGAGATCATCCATAAGCTCTTGGAGCGTGGCACACTCACCACGCTTACCAAGTACAAGAACAGGTACGTCCACCCATCACACCTTTCTAGATGTTGTGAAGTTAAAGCCTGCTTGCTGCATCCTAGCAGCATATTGCCAGCTTGATCACATTTAGTGCCAATTGACCTAATATGGGCTATTTTTACTCAACTCCTATAATTTGTTGATTCTGCTGTACAGTCGTAAAAATTTGGTGAAGAGACAGGACCGGGTTTAAGAATAAGAATAAGAGTACTTTATTATCTCAAAAAGAGAAATTCGGTTGTGGTACATTTATAACAAATAGTACAAACAAGACATGAAAACATAACATAATTATGAACATTTTCTCCCTGCACTTGCACAGCTACAAATTCCAAATGGACATAAGTGAACACCACAAAATCTTTACACATAATTCTTACACATCTCGCACATAAACATCTTTTATGGACTGAACTGAGCGGCACTTATACATTCACAACCAACCTCTACACATGCATACATAATACGCGTGTTTCAACCTAATCCTAATCCTCGCTACTTATTATACAAACATCTCAATACAGTATTACACTTTATTAAACAAGCTGCGTAATTAAAATCTACCTTAGTAAAATAAGTAGTGGGTAAACACTCGGTAACAACAATCCCAATATATCCATGTTCACCACCAAATAAAACACAATATAATCACTTCTCTAAAATCAACAAGCTCCATTCCTACTGATTGCACAGGTAAAGGAGGATAGGGGGAGGAGTTGGGTTTGGGTATGTGTCGATGTACCTACAGATTGCTTAGAGTGATGGATTTGGGGATGAAACTGTGCTGTAGTCTGAGTGTCCTAGCTTTGTGCGTACGGAGTCTGCGGCCAGAGGGGAGGAGTTCATAGAGATGGGCAAGGACATGGGATCTGTCTGAAGCTATCCGCCTACCCTTTCTCACCACACGCTGTTCATACAGGGACTCCACACTGGCTTGCTTACTGCCAGTCACTTTGCTGCAGATGTTTCCCATTCGTGCCAGGGTGTTCTTGTTCTTCACACTCAGACCTCCATACCAGCACACAGAACCGAAAGTGATGACAGACTCAATAATAGAGCAGTAGAAAGTTAGGACAGAGGGGTTCACATTCACCTTCCTGAGTTTCTGGAGGCAGTAGATGCATGACTGACATTTCTTGTGTATGACGGTGGTGTTTGCGTTAAAGGACAACTTATCTATTTATCATCTTAACTGTTCCAAGATACTTATACTCAGTCACACGCTCAACAGAGACATCATCAATCATTAGAACAGGGACAGGGGCAGAGTTTCTTCGAAAGTCTATCAGTAGTTCCTTGGTCTTACTCACATTTAGGTCTAGAAAATTATCTTTACACCAAACACTAAAACGTTATACTTCTGCAAAGTAAGTCGCATCATTATTGGAGAGATCTTCTAAGGCAGTGTCATCCAAGTATTTTATAAGAAGGGTAGAGTTGGTGCAACTACAATCGTTGGTGTAGAGTGTGAACAGCACAGGGGAGAGAACTGTACCTTGAGGGGCGCCTATGGAAGTGAACCTAAGGGATGAGGGAGCTGTTTGAAAGCGAACTGACTGGGTCCTATTTACAAGGAAGTTGACAATCCATAGGATAAGCCTTTGAGTTACATTGTAACAGAAGTTTTTGAGCTATGAAATAGGGTTGTCTAGTGTTGAAGGCTGAAGAAAAGTCTATAAAAAGAATGCGTACAAAAGAGCCAGGTTTTTCTAAATGTGTATATGCATGGTGCAGGAGTGTGAGTGTGGCGTCGTCTGTACATCTGTTTTGCTTGTATGCAAACTGGAAAGGATCTTGATAGGGCTTGACCTGATCGAGCAGTCTAGAAAGGACAACACGCTCAAAGCACTTCATTACTATAGAGGTGAGAGCAGGCATCAGAACTGTTCACCCAAAAAAAATCGGAAAACGGCGATTTTGAAGAATTGTAGAGTTATTTAAAGCCATTTCCAAGTCAAAAGTGTTATTAAACAGGGGCCAGGAAAATCGGAAAATCGCCAAAAATCGGACAGTTCTGATGCCTGGAGAGCTACAGGGCGATAGTCATTGAGTGTCTTGGGCTTGTTGTTCTTGTGACAGGGCAGACTGAAGATGTTTTCCAGAGCCTAGGTACAGTGCAATCCTTCAGAGACCAGCTAAACAAATGGCTATAAACAACAGACAACTGACTGGCACATAATCTCAAAACTCTACCGCAAATATTATCAGGGCCTACTGCTTTCTTTACATTCAGTTTGCTAAAAAGCTTCTCAACCGCCTTGCCATGGATCTCGAAGTCTTCATCAACATTGCCTGCCACATTTACTTAAAAGTTTAAGCTGGGAAATCATGCTAAGTCGTCCTTCAGATCATCTTGAAATACTTTTAAAAAGTACGAAGGGCCCCCTGTTAGTAAAAGTAGGGGGCCCCACAGAAAAGTAAGGGGCTCATGAACCATTAGTCGTACAGGTAAAAAAATATAAACAAAATGTCTGATTCTGCAGACAGCGAAACATAGGAACTCTCCTTCACGGGAGGAAGCGGCTTTAGCTAAAAGAATAGCGAGCTGCAAACGGTGAACGTATTGCGCTAGACCGCTATGCAGCAAAGAGAGGTTGATGCAATTCGTACTGTGCCAAAAATATCCAGCCACGTGTGTTTGATGAAAAGTTCATGACCTGTGTCGGGACCGCGCTGATGCCTACCACTGCTTTGAGACGAAGTAGGTCTGAAAATAAGGGGGCACATCGGGGGCCTGTGGACATGACAGTAGAGGGCTCGAGGCCAAAGTAAGGGGCTTTTTGCCCCGGAACCCCCCACCCCAGTTTTGAACCCTGCAAGAACGAGCTAATTTTTGGCTCACATGCGAACAAAAGTATATTTTGGGCCAGTGGTCGTCCGTCCATCGTCCATGGTAAACTTTAACGTTGGCATTTTCTTGGAGACTATTCAAGCCACATTCTTTAAACTTGGCCCAAGGATACTTTGTGGTAAGACCTTTCTAAACATACTAATTTGAGTAACCTCTCACAAAGGTCAAGGTCACAGGGGATCAGGAAATATGTCAAATAGCTATATTTTGACATAATTTTTTTTTTTCTCAAATACTATTCACAACTTCAAACCCAAACTTGGTACAAAGATACCTGATAGCAAGACCTTTTTTATACGTGCTAATTTGATCCCTCAGAAAGGTCAAGGGTCACAAGGGCTCAGGAAATGGGTGAAAAATAGTCCTATTTTGACAAGAGATGTTTTTTCTCAAATACTATTCACAACTTTAAACCTAAACATGGTACAGAGATACCTGATGGGAAGACCTTTCTATGCACACTATTTTGGTTGATCACTTGGAAAGGTCAAGGGTCATGAGAGCTCAGGAAATGGGTCTAAAATAGCCATATTTTGACAAAAGATGTTTTTTTCTCAAATACTATTTACAATTTAAAACCCAAATTTGGTACAGAGATACCTGATGGTAAGACCTATTGATGCATACTAATATGGATGACCCCTTGGAAAGGTCGAGTTGCAGGAGGCTGGCAAATGTGTGTAAAATGCTGATTTTTGATAAAATTGTAGGTATTCCCAAATTTTTGCAAATTTTTCAACCAAATTTGGTACAAAGATAGCTGACAAGATCTTCCTATGCATACTAATTTAGTCCACTCATCACAAAGGTCAAGGGTCAACATGGGGGGTGGGGGGGTGGGGGGGGGGGGGGGGTTGATGTGTGAAAAATTCTTACATTTTCAGAAAACATGGATTTTGCTGCTGCAGAAGCCAGCCCTTATCACAAAGGTCACACATATGTAAATCGGTCATACACGTGAGCCATAATGGCTTTGCCTTTCTTGGTATACCCTGATAGTCCCATTGGAAAGCGGCCAGATTTTAATATTGAAGTCAAGCATTCAGACTTCATGTATGCCTATGCTATTTCAGGTTTGAAAACCTGGTCAACTTAATCATTCACATGAAAATGCATCTTTCTTATACTTGGCTGAATATGTCTGGGGCACATTTAGGGATGTAAAATCAGTCATTTCATGAAAAAAATTCCGAAGTTTTACGACTCTGCAGCAGAACTGACACATTGTTCGAGTTTCTTGAAAGTACATCGTATTAGGTCAGCTGGCACTGAATGATTGTTCTAAGATTGGTTGGAAAGTGGTTCTTTGTGACGATATGTGTGAAAAACGTGCACTCTGATGTCAAATGACCGATACCTGTGTTTGAGCAAACCCCATAATATTACTATAATCCTTTGTTGATTTTGATCGCTCTATGGCGAAGAAGAAGAAAGCCATAGCACTTGGAGTACAAGACATTAAGTGTTAAACCCCATGTGTATGCAGCCACTAACGCTGTACAGGACCTGTGGCTGTATGCAGAAGGGGTTAACTCTTTTGCCTGCTAAGTAATGTTTATGTACTATCTGCCACCAAGTAATTTTGTTAAGAGTTATCTTTGATCCGGTGCGCATGCCAAGTAACAGCTTGTAACAACACATTGAACGCTAACAATAGATGAGCATATGCACTGGCAGCAAACGGATGCCGTTGCCCATAGTATGCTTTGGGAAGTTGTTTCGCGGCAGGTGGAGCCACCAGCGAAAGGCAGAGAGCTAGACAAGCTATCTGGCTTATTGTCATGCCATTTTCTGTTTTCAGCTACCTGTGCCGTACAGACCCAGAAGATGTCGCTCGTGTGGAGTCAAAGACGTACATCTGCACAGATGACAAGTACGAGACGGTACCGCATGTGCGTGAGGGTGTGGAGGGAATTCTGGGACACTGGATGAGTCCTGAGGATATGAAAGTAGAGCTCAATGATCGCTTTCCAGGATGCATGGCGGGTATGGATCATGTAATCATGCTTTCTTCTTGCAATCACAATATTGTGCTGTTAGTTGTTGATGATCATGCAGATGCAACGATCACTTCCTGGGATGCATGGTCGCAGTTGATCGTATTTGTGCTACAAAATGACATATGATCTTAATCTGTCGGTGTACTATAAAATCATGATTACAATTTTGTTCCTATGATGATCATTATCTTTAAAAACAGAATGAATGCACATAGTATAAAATCTTGAGGTACCTGACTGGCATAGTTTTGTGGCTGAAGTGAAAGCTGTTTTATTTGAAATACACATAATGGTTATTTTTCTATGTTGATACATGGCAAAAAGAGATGGAATGACCATGACAAGCTGTTCTGGCACCAACCTTGAAGTATCGTGGTTGATCTGTGTCATGAATTTAATGTGGTCTTCAGAGGGTGTCGACCAACTTTGGTTATTACAGTTATGACCTACGGGCTTGGTGTGAACGATGGCACTTTTTGTGTGTGCAGGCCGCATGATGTACGTGATTCCATTCAGCATGGGACCGATCGGCTCACCCTTGTCCAAGATCGGTGTGCAGGTAACAGACTCCAACTACGTCCTGCTGTGCATGAGAATCATGACGCGCGTCTCGACAAAAGTGTGGGAAGTGCTCGGTGACAATGAGTTTGTCAAGTGCATCCACTCCATGGGTTGCCCCCGCCCTGTTGCTCGTGAGTAGTACTTTTTGGCTAATGTGCTAATCAAAAGTAAGTCTATGTTCTGGGCCAGTGGTCGTCCATCTGTTGGCTGTCTTCCGTCCGCAGTCATCCATGGTAAACTTTAACATTGGCACTTCTCGGAGACTATTCAATCCACAGTCTTCAAACTTGGCCCAATGATGCTTTGTTGCAAGACCTTTCAAAACATACCATTTGAGTGACCTTTCACAAAGGTCAAGGTCACAGGGGATCAGGAAATGGGTAAATAAATAGCTATATTTTGACATAATTTTTTTTTTTTCTCATATATACTATTAACTTTAAACCAAAACTTGGTACAAAGATACCTGATGAGAAGACCTTTCTATGCATACTAATTTGGCTGATCCCTCAGAAAGGTCAAGGGTCACAACAGCTCAGGAAATAGGTCCAAATAGCCATATTTTGACAAAAGATTTTTTTTTTCAAATACGATTCAGAACTTTAAACCCAAAATAGGTACAAAGATACCTGATAAGACCTTCCTATGCATACTAAAATGGTTGATCTGTCGGAAAGGTCAGGGGTCACAAGAGGTCAGGAAATAGGTAAAAAAAACGGCCATATTTTGACAAGAAATGTTTTTTCTCAACTCTATTCACAGTTTCAAACCCAAACTTGGTACAGAGATGCCTGATGGTAAGACCTATCTATGCATACTAATTTGGATGACCCCTCGGAAAAGGTCAAGGGTCACAAGAGGTCGACGAATGTGCATAATATGCCAATTTTTGGCTCGCGTGCCAAGCAAAAGTATGTTCTGGGCCAGTAGGCGTCTGTCCTCCACCATCGTCCATACGCCGTTGTCCGTCCGCCGTCGTCCGTGGTAAACATTAACGTTGGAATTTTCTCGGAGACTATTCAAGCACAGTCTTCAAACTTGGCCTAAGGATACTTTGTGGTAAGATCTTTCTAAACATACCAATTTGCGTGACCTCTCACAAAGGTCAAGGTCACAGGGGATCAGGAAATAGGCCAAAAATAGCTATTTTTTTACATTATTTTTTTCTCAAATACTTTTTACAACTTCAAACCCAAACTTGGTACAAAGATACCTGATGGTAAGACCTTTCTATGCATACTAATTTTGTTGATTCCTCAGAACGGTCAAGGGTCACAAGAGCTCAGGAAATGGGTCCAAAATAGCCCTATTTTCACAAAATGTTTTTTCTCAAATACTATTCACAGCTTCAAACCCAAATTTGGTACAGTGATACCTGATGGTAAGACCTATCTATGCATACTAATTTGGATGACCCCTCAAAAAGGTCAAAGGGCTCAGGAATTGGGTCCAAAATAGACATATTTTGACAAAGGATGTTTGTTCTCAAATACTATTCACAACATCAAACCCATATTTGGTACAGAGATACCTGATGGTTAGACCTATCTATGCATACTAATTTGAATGACCCCTCGGAAAAGTCAAGGGTCACAAGAGGCCGGCAAACGTGTGTAAAATGCAAAATTTTCCTAAAATTGTAGGTATATTATCTATATTTTTGCAAATTTTTCAATCATATTTGGCGCAAAGGTAGCTGCTGACAAGACCTTCCTATGCATACTAATTTACTCGACTCGTCGCAAAGGTAGCTGCTGACAAGACCTTCCTATGCATACTAATTTACTCGACTCGTCGCAAAGGTCAAGGGTCACAGTGGGTTGACGGATAAGTGAAAAATGCTTGCATGTTAAGAAAACGTGGATTTTGCTGGTGCAAAAGCCAGCCCTTATTGTCACAAAGGTTGCACATATGTAAATAGGTCATACAAGTGAGCCATAATGGCGTTGCCTTTCTTGTTGATAAAATTGTAGTTAGTATCAACATTTTTGCAAACTTTTCAATCAAATTTGGTACAGAGGTAGCTGATGATAAGACCTCTATACTAATTTAGACGCATAGCAAAGGTCACGGGGTTTCACAGATGTATGAAAACTGATTAAATTTTGAGAAAACATGATTTAGTTGATGCAGAAGCCCCCTTTACTTTTTGTCAGACGTGCAGCCATACATCTGAGCCATAATGGTTTTGCCTTTCTTGTTTTGTAGATTTTAGTTTTTATCAGTTTTTTATTTCCTCAAAAACATTACCGATGACATGACTACATGGGAATATCTACTTCTAGGCTCAATTTTAGCCTACTTGCCCGTTGTGTGCCCACACAACCCGAGAGGCACTCGGGGAACCCCCCAGAGGGGCCGAGAGTTATCTCCCCATACCTGCCTTACCAGATCCGGTCACGAGACCATTCAGTCTTTCTACTTCGCTCGTGGAGAGAAGACGTGTCTGGCCCGCGCTCTCGCTGCCTCGACCGGTCTTCTGCCTACCGACGCTTGTTGCCGACTCTGTGTGCTCTGCGCCCGCTTCTACCCTGCCTTCTACCTGGCCTTCTCTTCCTGCTTCGTTGGGTTGCTTGCGGGGATTCTTCTGCTTCTGTGGACGGCGGTTTGACTGCCCTTTCCCCCCCTTCCCTTCGTTGCAGAGGTAAGGTAGCGGTAGTTCCCTCGGCCGTCCCTCGGGCTGAGGGCCGGCTGTCTATGGGTGCTTCCCTGCTTTTTGCTGGTGGTTTGGTTTCAGTGCGTAGTGCCTGATTAGCTCACGGTCGGCTGTTGCCGTGTCGCGCCCGTTTTGCACGTGGGCCTTGGGCTCCGTGTGTGTTAGCCCGTTTAAAGGCCCGTTAGCCCTCCGAGAGTGCCCCATTACGCTTTCACCGGGAGCCCGCCGACGCTTAGATATAGTGGTTGTGCTCCCGGTGCGGTGACTTTAGGTGACCGACGGATGCTCACTCGGTCTGCCTTCCGGGTTCAGTTGTCCCTCGGACCGCAGGTATGAGCTGTGTGCGGCCTGGCCTGAGGTCTGTGGGCGGACCTTTGGTCCTTTTACCGCCGAGAGCGTTCCCGCCCGGCTTACGAGCGTCCAGCGCCCGTTGACACGTTAGCCGCCCTGGCTGTTTCCTCGGCCACTCCCGCACGGAACGGTCCTCTCGTCGGGGTTCGCGTTTTCTGTCTGACCACAGGACCGCCACTGCTGCCACGCCCGCTGACCCTTCCGGAGGGTCTGTTTGCCGGCTTAGCGCACGTCTCACTGAGAGTGACCAGCAGCAGTCGGCCTTGAGCTGTCCCATCGTTGACGAGCCGTCCTCACCACTCTCCCCGCAACAAGCCCGCTGATCCTTCCGGAGGATCGCCTTGCCGGCATAGTGGCCTACTTCCGGAGTAGGGCCCGGAGAGCCGTCAGCACCGTCCTTCGCGACGCAGCCGCGACCCTGATCCTCTCCGTTCCTCCTCCAGACACCCGCGCTCTCGCTCGCCTCGCGAGCGCCCTCAGCGGGATTCTCGACGCCCCCTGCAGGACGATGCGCTCAGCCTGCTACCCGAAGACTCCGTCTCTTCACCGTTCCGCCTCCAGACACCCGCGCTTTCGCTCGCCTAGCGAGCGCCGTCAGCGGGATTCTCGACGCCCCCTGCAGGACGATGCGCTCAGCCTGCTACCCGAAGTCTCCGTCTCGGCTCTGTTGGACGAGGAGGGTCGCTCGACCTCGCACGCGGCCCTCGAGGATGCTCCCGTCTTCTTCCCAGTCAGAGACGCTTCTAGCTCTGGATGAAGCCGCTAGGATCGTGGCCGCGACGCGGCCGGCGGACGCCTGCCCAGCTTCCTCGCCGCTGAAGAGGAAGGTCGCCGCCTTCGTTGACGCGGAGAGGCAGGTCAAGAAGTTTAAGTCGCTTCCCCAACCGCCCGGCTTTAAGGATCTTCGAGACGTCTTTTCGTCGCACCTACAGCTGGCCACGTCCCAGGAGCCGGTCTTCTTCTCCGACCGTCGCTGGCCCGCGGATGTAGACATCGTGTTTCGGCGGGGCTGGTATGCTGGACACGCCCAGGCCTTCTCCATCCCTCTGCCTACGCTGGACCCTTCGGCAGTGTCGCTAGCCGGCGGTCTGACTCTGCTGCGGCGGTCCCCGCCGCGGGGCCTGGACAAGACAGCGACCTTGGTCCCGAACACCTTAGCCTGCTCGGGTGTTATGGAGCTCCTCACTCAAGCCTTGGTTCGTCGGGTGGAGGTATCCTGGCAGCCTTCCATCTCCCTCCTCCTAGGAGACCTGCTGGTCCTCGCGGAGACCGCCAACCGCGCCGCCTACCATTCCTCGGTCAACGCGATGGCGGCTTCGGCCAACGGCGACCTCATGCGTCGAGATGCCCTGCTCCGCGCCTGCAGTACGTTGCCGCCGGACCTGCGAGCGCAACTTCACCGTGCCCCCTTGGGTGGACCCTTGCTGTTCGGCGACTCAGTCTTTACGGGTCTGCGGTTCGTTCTTCGTGATATCTGTGCGACCTGGCCGGAGACGTTTGGTCGGACCGCGGGGGGCCTGTACCGACGGTCAACGGCCATCCCACGTTGAATACACCGGTTCTCGTCTGATCGCCGAAGTTAAGCAACGTCGGGCTCGGTTAGTACTTGGATGGGTGACCGCCTGGGAACACCAAGTGCTGTTGGCAAGAGAGCGGCCCCTGCCTGCTTCCTCACTTCCGGCTCCGGTCGATTCTTCAGCCCTTACGGTGCGGACCACCCTTTCCCGCCCTGGCCTCACGAAAAGGATTCCCGTTGGGACTCGGTGTTGCTGGCTGACCAGAGGACCGCCACTGCTGCCACGCCCGCTGACCCTTCCGGAGGGTCTGTCTTGCCGGCAGAGCGCCCGCCTCAATGAGCCCAGCCTGCAGCAGTCTGCCCTGAGCCGTCCCACGTTGACTGGCCTTCCTCACCCGTCTCTCTCCACGGCCCGCTGATCCTTCCGCAGGACCTGAACGCCGGCATAGCGCCCTGCTCTCGGAGTCTGGCCAAGAGAGGCGTCAGCCTTAGCTTGCGCGACACGGTCGCGCCCCGACTCCCTCCGTTCCACCTTCAGGTCACTTGATGGCTGATGGCCACTGCTGCCACGCCCGCTGACCCTTCCGGAGGGTCTGTTTGCCGGCACAGCGCCCGCCTCACTGAGCCCGGCCTGCAGCAGTCCGCCATGTGCCGTCCCACGTGACTGGCCTTCCTCTCCCGTCTCTCCCCGTTAAGCCCGCTGATCCTTCCGGAGGATCGGTACGCCAGCGTAGCGCCCTACTCACTGAGTCTGGCCAGCAGAGACGTCAGCCCTAGCTTGCGCGACCGAGTCGCGCCCCCGACTCCTGCCGTTCCACTTCAGTTCAGGACACTAATGTGCACCGCTCGAGCGCCTTCGGTAGGATTGCCGTTCGGACTCAACCTCCGCCCCTGGGTCTTCACTCGGCTGATGGACGCCTTAGTCGCCTTAGCCCGACAGTCCTCCTCCAGTCCACGTCGAACTACCTGGACGACCTCCGGTTGCGCAACCAATCGGAGACTGCGCTAGCCACAGACAGAGATGCTCTCCTGCACCTCCTGGCACACCTGGGCTTCCTAGTAGACGACGGCAAGTCGGATCTCTCTCCCTCCCGCCGGGTTGTGCATCTGGGTATGGAATGCGCTACCAATCTCAACACGGTACGCCTTCCGGCGCCCCGGATCAAGAAGATGGCGGATCTAGCCGACCAGTTAGCTCGGGAGGATGCAGCCCCCGCCAGAGTCTGGCTTCAGTTGCTGGGTTTGATGAACGCCGCAGCGGATCTTATCCCACTAGGGCGTCTCTACTCCCGACCAATTCAACTGCTTCTTCTTCTCCATTGGCTCACGTCTTCCGGAGACTTGACGACCGCGGTCCCAGTGTCCCAGATGCTCCGTCTGCACCTTCGTCGGTGGACCGACCCTACGTGGCTAGCGTCGGGAGTTCCCTTAGCCTCTCCCCCTCCACAGGTCTCTCCTTGCGTCGATGCCAGCCTTTCGGGGCGGGGGGCCCACCTACCGCGGTGCCTCGCGACGGCGGGCCCCTGGCCCTCACACTTGGCGCACACCCACATCAACTGGCTGGAGATGCAGGCCGTCTGGCGAGCCCTTCAGGCCGGGGAGTACCTCCTCAGACACCAGGAGCTTCTCGTGCTTTCGGACGACACGACGGTGGTCGCTTACATCCAGAAGCAAGGTGCCACACGCTCCCCTGACCTGTGTATGCTCCTCTACAGGAAGATGCGTTGGTGCGAGGACCGGAGCATTATCCTTCAAGCCCGGCACGTTCCCGGATGCCTGAATGTCTTGGCCGACTCTCGGTCTCGCCGCGACCAACTCCTACACACGGAATGGACCCTGCGACAGGACATCTTTCGGATGATCTGCGCCCGCTGGGAGACTCCCCAGGTCGACTTGTTCGCCACGAGGTGGAACCACCAGCTTCCCCTCTTCGTCTCCCCGATTCCCGACCAGCTTGCCTGGGCTGTCGATGCGCTCTCCATTCCCTGGGACGGACATGTGGCCTATACCTGTCCCCCTACCGTCCTCGTTCCCCAAGTCCTCCTCTAACTTCGGGGCTGTTCGGCGTTCCTCCTGTTGGTCGCGCCGTTCGTCTGGAACCGCTCCTGGACCACCGACCTGCTCAGCCTCGCCACAGACCCGCCCCTGCTGCTGCCCACCCCGCGGACCATGCTCAAGCAACCGCGCCAGCCGCTGTTCCACCCCTGCCCGGAGTGTCTCCTCCTTCACGCCTGGAGGTTGTGCGGCAAGCTCTCGGAGCTAGAGTCTACTCAGGTGCAGCAATGGAGGCGATTGCTGCGGCCCGGAGACTGTCGACCCTTCGAGTCTACGAGGGAAGTGGCGAGTCCTCTGTTCCTGGTGCACCAATCATGGCCTTACGCCCACGGATCTGACGCATCCTCCGCTGGCGGACTTCTTGCTCTGGCTCTTCCGAGACCAAGGCCTAGCCCTCATCACGGTACGCGGTTACCTGTCCATGATTGCGGACACCTATCGTCACCTGGGACGACCCGATCCGGGCGCCTGCAAGGACCTAGCCGACCTTATGGGACACTTCGGCATCCAGCGCCTGACACTCCGCTCGCTCATTCCTCGCTGGGTCCTACCCTGGGTGCTCACGTGGTTGAACTCCACCCGCTTCGAACCATTACCTTTGGCCCAGCTCGCGGACTGGGCACGCAAGACTTGTTTCCTGCTGGCACTTGCTACCGCTTCACCTGTGAGCGAGCTACATGCGCTTTCGGCTCGCCCTGCCGGTCTGCAATTCCGAACAGATGGCTCCGTCCAGCTGCGCACGGACCCGGCCTTTCTGGCGAAGAACAGGTCTCCTTTAACTCCGCCTCAGGTGATCACCATTAGGCCGCTGAGAGACCGACCCCGGTCCCAGGAGACAGGCTACAGGATCCCGTGCGCGCCCTTAAAAATCTATCTGCGGCGATCTAAGCCCGTCCGCAGGGGACGGTCGCGCCTCTTCCTACCCCTAAGACCCAACCGGCGTGACATTATAGCCCAGACGATCTCTTCCTGGCTCCGCTGGGTCATACGCTCCGCTTATCAGGAGATCTCCCCTGAGGGAGCGAAGAGGCTGCACATTCACGCACACAAGGTACGAGCTATGGCCACGAACGTCGCGTTTGATCGAAACTGCGCTGTCAAGGACATCGTGGCAGCCGTGGGCTAGAAAACCGAGTCGGTCTTTGCCCCTTTCTACCTCCGGGACCTGGCTAGCCAGCGAGAGAATCTCGCACTGGTGGGGGGACATCGCCGCCGCGCAACACTCCCTCCCGGTGCCACTGGCACCGTAGATATGCACTTCGCTAAAATTGTCGGGAGTGTGCGACGGGGAGAACGGCGCTGTTCTGCTGGGGGAGTTTTGGGCGGCACCCGCCTCCTCATCGCAATTCTCCCATGTAGTCATGTCATCGGTAATGTTTTTGAGGAAATAAATTCATTTTTCTCTAAAAGGTATTTTTTCGAAAAATACTTACCGATGACATGACTCGGATGACCCTCCCTCCTGCCCCGCTTGCTGCTTTCGAGCGAAGTATCAGACTGAATGGTCTCGTGACCGGATCTGATAAGGCAGGTATGGGGAGATAACTCTCGGCCCCTCTGGGGGGTTCCCCGAGTGCCTCTCGGGTTGTGTGGGCACACAACGGGCAAGTAGGCTAAAATTGAGCCTAGAAGTAGATATTCCCATGTAGTCATGTCATCGGTAAGTATTTTTCGAAAAAATACCTTTTAGAGAAAAATGAATTTTTTTTTCAAAACTTTTCAACCAATTTTGGCAGAAAGGTAGCCGAGTATAAGTCTTCTCTGTGCATACCGATCACAGACCTGACTACTGTACGAAACATTCGTACAATCTTACGAAAATTTGATGGTTTGTACGGTTGTCCGTATTTTTTTACATTTCTACGAAAAATCACATACGAAAATTCAAACCGATGCTAAATTTTGCTGCCGCGGGGCTCAGTTTTCCCTTTACACCGGTTAGCTTATGTTGCGCATGCGCAGAAGCCTCATTGTACAGTCAGACCTGCCTACCCTACGATTTTTGGGCGTATTTTTACGATTTTTTTTCAAAATACGAAAATACGATTAATGCCTAAAATTTACGATTTTACTAAAAAAAAAAAAAAAAAAAAAAAAAAAAAAAATTTTTTTTTTTTTTTTTTTTTTTTTTTTTTTTTTGGGGGGGGGGGGGGGGTGTTGTGTCGGTCAATAAAGTCTCAAAATACAAAATGTCAGAGCAAAGTAGGGAGGAGAGTGGATTTTTCTAGCTCAAAGAAAGCTAAGCACCAGTATTTTTTGCCACAGTATGCTAAATATTGGACATTTTGGCGAATGTCAAAGAAAGGACCAACCTATGCATTGTGACTTCTCATGTGCCCATGATGGTCGAAATGACATTGAAAAGCATTTATCAACTAATATCCATAAGAGACTGGCAGATGCCCAGAAACGAGTTGTAATTACAGGCTGTGTTTTCTAAGCAGTCCCATGAAGCAGTCAAAATTTTGCGTCAACAAGCAACTAGTGTAGAAATCTGCATGGTTCGTTTTATAGTTGATTCAAATCTTCCTTTGTCCTGTGTGGATTCCATGTCCGGGATGTTTAAGCAAATGTTTCCTGTTGTACGGAATGGTATAGTTTATCAGTATAAATTGATTTTTCTATTGTTTGTACGTTTTGATAATAGTCTGCTACAATTTTATGAAAATACTATTTTTTCCCCAAGAATACTATTTTTGGCGATTATAAATACTATAAAAAAAAATTGGTGGTAGGCAGGTCTGCAGCATCGTACAAGATGGTGTCTAAGAGGCAACAGTTGCAACACGAAACGGACGACGAAGAAGAAGAGACTGCCGCTGCGTGTAGTTCAGAAAAAAGAACAAAAAAATACGAGCAAGTGTTTCTAACAAGCTACTGCAAAGACTATCCTTTTATTTCGCGAAGTACAAAAGGACACACGAAAGCCTTCTGCAAAATATGCAAGAGCGATTTCAACATCGATCGCATTGGCGCGTGTGATATCAAGCGCCACGCGGAAGGTACAGTACATTTGAAGAAAATGGTGTGGATTTTGACGCGAGGGTAATTGTAACCAAATTTTTCAGATTGTACTCATTTTTTGCTCTCATTGTTTGCTCTCATTGTAACCAAAAAATTTTTTGGGGGTAGGCAGGTCTGCGATCATACCTATTTGGTTCACTAGTCTAAAAGGTCGAGGGTGATTGTGAGGTTGACAAAAGTGAAAAATGCTGATAACTTTCAATGCATACTAATTTGGTTGACCCCTCAAAGGTTAAGGGTCCCAAGAGATCAGGAAGTAGGTCCAAATAGCCATATTTTGACAAAAGATGTTTGTTTCTTTAAAAACATTACCGATGGCATTACTATTACTGTATTAGGAAGGTACACTTAGCTTACCAATTTCAGCCTCCAAACCCATTGTGTTTTGCTACACAACCAGGGATGTAACTCTAGCAAGCAGTTATCAATAACCCTGAGTAATCTCCCTTCCACCTCACGTGAGCTGTCTAGTCACACCAGTCTTATGCTTAGATGCCTTGTGAAAGTTTCGTCGACTGGATTACCTTTCTACCCGTTTCTCAAGCTTTCGCTAGGATATGGCGAGGTAAGGCCTCGGATAATGCCATTTATTCCGGTGCGATTGAGGCTGGCCCTGGCATTTTCTGTAGAATTACGGCTGAATTTGCCAGTAAATGTCAACATTGGAGCTTCAACGGACCGGTGGTGAGCTTGGTTCACGTGGCCTCTGGCACCACGCGTGGTGTTTTCACGCATATGTTCTATGTTGTGGTGCACAGGTAAGACCTGCACCAATTGCGGGGGTTTTCAGTGGCCAAGCTAAACTCACGACTGTTGCCTTCCATATTCGGGTTGTGCGTCGGATCAGACGTGCGAGACCTGCGCATCTTGGGAGGAGGAACGTTGACACAACTGGGGGATTCTACCGGTGCAAGGTCTAAGGATCCACTGAACCCCTCGGCTCCTCCCTCCACTCTAGAGCGCCTCAGGCGCGCGACCTTGGACATAGTCGGCGCGTCTAAGCATCGAGGTCAGCCGACGCCATTGGCTCCCCGTACCCTGCCCTCCCATTCTACGGAACGTGGTCTGCAGGAGACCCCGCGCTCCCTCTCCACGGAGACGGGATTTTCGCGGAGGTATGCCCACCAGTCTTCGGGGAACGATGCGGTACATACAGACTCCGGAACCGGGCCGTCCGAGACCCTGCCCACCCGCTCTATGAAGCATGGTCTGCAGGAGACCCCGCACTCCCTCTCCACGGAGACTGGACTTTCGCGGTGGCACCCCACCCACGCACCGGGGAACGGACACATCCCCACGAGGGAAGGATATGTTGATGCCGACCAGCCAGACGGGACTTCCACCTCCCCCCCCCCCCGCCCCCCGCGTGCCACGGAACCTGGCCGACACCACCGGGCTTCATCACCCCTCGACATGGTGAGTATACCCTTGTGTCATCCCGGATCCCGCATACCCGCCCGCCTTACAGTGACGATTCCGTCAAGGTGGAGATCTCGGCTCGAAACGGGAGCGGCTCCGCAGGTTCCCCCCCCCCCCCCCCCCTTCCAGCTTCGGGGCCAGACGGTAAGGCATGGGGAAAGTCGCAGGCATGGAACACACATGTCCTAAGTCAGCTTGCCGCTCGTTGGGCTCCTCGCCTGGGCCGCAGATGGATCAGAGACGCCACGGGCGGTCTGCCCCGTCGCATAGACACCAGGCCCTGTATGCGACAAGGATGGAACGGGCTCCTCTGCAGCGGGATTCCCGCCGGAAGCCACAGCTTCGGGAGGTCAGACGGAGCAGCCCTCCTCCCGATAGCGCCCGGCCTACACACCGGAGCGATGGCTCGCCCCACCGGCCTACGAGGGAAGTCTTATCCCTGTCGCCTCGGCACCGGCACCAGCTAAGTCCGCACTATTCTTCGTCGGGTGGAGGTTAGGACCGTCTGTGATCCCAGTTCTGGGCCAGCTCCCCCTTCCGCCTGTGGTATTCCCCTCGACCCTGCCTAGAGCTAGACCCACTGGCCCTCTCCCGGGTCGCATGCAGGCAGTCTCTGCCGACAGTTCCCCCCCCTCAGATGTTAGTCGTCCCCCTCCCCGGCGCTCGGCTGCGGCGGCCATGGACGAAGCACTCGGCCTACACCTAGAGGACTCTGCCTCGGCTCTGTGTCAAGAGGATCATCATTCCTCGTCCCCAAGCCCCCCCGCGGGCTCTCTTTGCAGCCGATCTTCCCATCTATGTGCCGAGTATGGAAGCATGGTGGTCTTTGAAAGAGGCCACGCGGCTTGTGTGGTTTCTTCCCACGGAGGCATGCCCAGCCAACGGCCATACCACTTTGAATGCACCAGTTCTCATCGGGTCACCGAAGTTACGCAAAGTCGGGCTCGGTTAGTACTTGGATGGGTGACCGCCTGGGAACATCAAGTGCTGTTGTCTGCTCTGCTCTAGAGGAAGGCCTCGGCTTCTGTGGATGCCACACTGCAGCCTACGAGACGGAAGTCCCTTCCTCGGCCACCCGGCTTCATGGATCTCACGGGTGGGAATTGACGTTGGGTTTCGTCGGAGCTGGTATGCGGGAAGCTCCCAGGCCTTCTTGTCCCGCTACCGTCGGTCGATGTCGCAGCAGAAGTGCGGGCACGAGGCCGCTGGGCCATTCAGTGACGGATTCCGCACGGCGTAGAGAAGACGGCTAGCCTGATCTGCAACGCCCTGACTTGCACTGGGTTCCTGGAGCTCGCAACACAGGCAGTTGTCAGAGCTCTGGAGGACTACTGGGACCCAGTTTCTTCAGCGCCGCTACTTGGGATGCGTTGCCTAGCGGTGGTGTTGGACCGGGCAGCATATCTCGCCTCTACTAGCACCTTGGCCACAGCAGCCTACTGTGCTTGATCCGGTGGGATGCCGTCCTGGGGACTTGCGTGGGATTGCCCTCCCCAGTGAAGTCACAGCTCCGACAGGCTCCCCTCGGTGGATCCCTGCTGTTGGCCCCGCCACGCAGGCAGGCAAGGAGTGGGACAAGGACATCTGGCCAGCGCCGCTCGACCGCCCTTTGCTCGCTTTCCGGCTGCCCGCAAGTCCGTGGGTCGCGCCCTGTGGATCGGCAGTCCTGTTCCCCACCCGTCCACCAGAGGCGCCCTCGGCCCTGCTCGTCCCCCCCCCCACCCGGGTCTGCCCTGGGGGACTTGGGTGGGGTTAACTACTTTTTAATTCCCAGGGTCACCCTGGTCATCCCCACAGGGTGGGTTTTTCCCTCTATTCTGGGGCATGTGTTTCTGTCTACCCTTGGTCCATTCACCTGTATTTGTATTTTTAAAACTCTCCCAACTGTCTGCACTGCCTGTAGCTCTTGATATTGGATGTGTGTTGCTAAATGGTCTTAGCTTTATTTAGGCCGCATGTCGTAGGTTTATTTTAACGTATTGGACCGGCTGGCGACATACATTCAATATTCTGTTTATTTTTTTTGTCACATGCAGTGCAGTCACGTTCTGAGAAAGCCTTGTTGCTGTCGGGACGTTAAGCAATGTACAATCAATCAATCGGCCCTGCTCGTCCCCCCAATCCCAGCCGCTCCCACGCGTTTCCGGTCCCGGGTCCCTCCTGGCCCCATGGCAGCAGGCGGCCCGGCCGTGGGAGGACCCGCTGACTCCCCTCCACGATTGCCCCTGCCGACTCCTGCAGGGTTTCCAGTCAACGGGTGGCTGTCACTGCACAGCGACGCGTGGCGGTAGCTGCTGCCGGATGACCTTTGCAAAGGTCTGAATTGTTCCGCCGTTTCGAGGATTTCCTCGGTAATCTCGCCGATTTTCCGCTCCTCAAACTACTATTTACTATACTACTACTACTACTGTTTCCGTGTATAATTTCTTGCGCCTTTTTAATTTCCGCTTTTTTTTTCAAAGTCAATTCAGACCTTTGCCTTTGGATCCTCGCTGCCATCTTGGAGGGTCTTCAGATCACCTTTCAGACTCCCGTCTCTGCTTTGCTGCTCCCTGCTCTGGACGCGGGTTCTGTGCGATCAGGTCAAGGCACAGGCTCTGCAAGGAAAGGTGGACTACATTGCTACAGAAGGCGGCCACGGAGTTGGTCACACGTCACGACCCCCGGCCTTCTACAGTCGCCTCTTCGTCATACCAGAGCCGGATGACAGGTGGCGTCCCGTCATTGATCTCTTGGCGCTGACCAAGAACTTTGCCACGCCGACCTTCCGGATGGAAGCAGAGCCTTGAGAGCGTAGGTCCGACCCTTGAATTTCGCCGTCAGTCTCGACTTGTCCGACACGTACCTTCACGTGCCCATGCATCCCTCAGCGCGCTGTTACCTCCGCTTCGCCTCCCAGTTCCGAGCCCTTCCCTTCGGCCTCATCCTCAGTCCCTGGGTCTTCACCAGGATTATGGATGCGATGGTTGCACGGGTCCGGCGGTCGTCGTCGAGTCCGACCTCCAACTACCTCGACGACCTGCTCCTCAGGAACCAGGATGCGTCCTCTCTAACGGCAGACAGGGATGCGTTGCTCTCCATGCTACGGCAGCTCGGCTTCCTGGTCAACATGGGGTAGTCGGACCTCACACCCTCCTGCAGGTTACCCACGTAGGCATGGAATTCTTGATCGACCTCAACATGAGAATTCCAGCGGGTCGAGAAGTGAGTGGTGCTAGCCCTGCAAGTGTCCCGCGCCACAGGGGTTCCGGCATGGGTGTGGCTACCCCTGGGGCTCATGAGCGCGGCGGCGGACCTGTTACAGCTCGGCCGTCTATACTCGTGGCCGATACAACTGCTTCTCTGGCACCTGTCTTCGGGAGATCTAGAAGACATCGTTCCGGGGTCTCCGCTGGTTCGGCTGCACCTACAGAGTTGGATGGGCCCATCTGGGTTGACATCGGGAGTACCACTCTCTTCCCTCCTGCCCTACCTGTCGCTCTGCACGGACGCAAGCCTCTCCGGTTGAGGAGTGTACCCGCTCCCGGACTTCAGGTCCCAAGGTCCTACTGAAGCTCAGAGGTGGTAACGCTGTGCTGTTCAGTCAAGAGCTGGACCATCGATCTCCTGAGCTGCGCCATAGATCTTCCCCTGAGACTTCCCATGCCATGCACGATGCTGAAACAGCCACGGCAGGATCTCTTCTCCCTTGCCGATGACTCTTATTACATGCCTGGAGTTGGTGCGGCATGCCCTCGCCGCTGGAGGCTTCTCGGGGGCAGCAGTGGAGGCTATTGCTGTAGCACGCAGACCTTAGACCCGGGAAGGATACGAGGGGGAGTGGCAAGTGTGGCAGTCCTGGTGTGACGCCAAGTACCTCTCCCCTACAGATCTGACTTTGCCCCAGCTCGCCGCGTTCTTCCTGTGGCTCTTCTCAGAGCAGAACTTGGCGCCTTTCACCATCAGGGACAACACTCCCTCCCGGCGCCGGTAGCGCCGTTGGTAACACTTAGCTGAAATCGTCGGGAGTGTGCGCCTAGGGGGGGCGGGGGGGGGGGGGGGGGGGGGGGGGGGGGGGGGGGGGGGGGGGGGGGGCCTTACTAAGTGCTAACGCAGGGGTAGGGCAGAGTGGGTGGCACCCTCCTTCTCATCGCAATTCTTCCTAATAATAATGCCATTGGTAATGTTTTTGAAGAAACAAATGTATTTTTCTCTAAAATGTATTTTTTTCTAAAAATACTTGCCGATGGCATTACTTAAACGTCCCTCCCGCCTACCCCGCTTGCCGCCAGTACGCTAAGATGAGACTGGTTTGACTAGACAGTTCACGTGAGAAAGGAAGGCTACTCAGGGTTATTGGTAACAGCTTGCTAAAGTTACATCCCTGGTTGTGTAGCAGCACACAATGGGTTTGGAGGCTGAAATTGGTAAGCTAAGTGTACCTTCCTAATAATGCCATCAGTAAGTATGTTTTAAGAAATACATTTTAGAGAAAAATACATCCCCCCCCCCCCCCCCCCCCCCCCCCCCGCCCCCCCTCAAATAATACTATTCACAAGTTCAAACCCGAACTTCGTACAAAGATACCTGATGGTAAGACGGTTTATGCATACTTGTTTGGTTGCCTCCACAGAAAGGTTAAGGGTCACTAGAGATCAGGAAATGGGTCAAAAATATCTAAAATAGTCATATTTTGACAAAAGATTCCCCCCCCCCCCCCCCCCCCCTCCAATGCCCCCGCCCTCGTATACTATTCACAACTTTAAACCCAAACTTGGTACAGAGATTCCTGATGGTAAGACCTTCATATGCATACCAATTGGATTACCCCCAACAAAGGTCAAGGTTCAAATGCTACCATCAGGCAGACATTTCAACTTGCCAAAAGGAATGTTTTTAAGAAGTCTTTTATTCCAACTGCTGTCTCGATTTTGAACTTTCGTTTATAACGCCGCGATAAGTATGATCTACTTAACATTACCTCCCATCTTGTGACAGATTGCTTGTGATAGATTGCTGCAATGATAATTTTTCATGATATGCTTTTGCAGCGTTTGTTAATGTCTTATATTGTTGTTTCATGACGAGCCGAAAGGCAAATTTCTGTCGTGCCTGGACTCGAACAGACAATAAAGTTGTATTGTATTGTAAAATGTAATTTTTGCAAATCTTTTCAACCAAATTTGGCGGAAAGGTAGTGGATTGTTAGACCTTTGTATGAATACTAATTTGGTTCATTACTTGCAAAGGTCAAGAGTCACAGGAGTTTATCAAAAGTGTGAAAACATTTTTAGAAAACATGGATTTCGCAGGTACAAAAGCCAACCCTTTTCTTATGTTGGAACACTTATTTCACGGACATGTCAGAAAGGTCAAGGTCACCAGGTCAGGGTAATTATGTGGATAGGTCATGCACATGAGCCTTGAGAGCTTTGCCATTCTTGTTTCATCATTTGACCTGTCATTAGGCAGGGTAAAAAACCACTGGCCATGCAACCCTGAGAAGGTCCTCATCACCCACTTCCCTGCCGAGCGTAAGATCAAGTCATTCGGCAGCGGCTATGGTGGCAACTCCTTGCTGGGCAAGAAATGCTTCGCTCTGCGCATCGCCTCTGTCATTGCTCGGGATGAGGGCTGGCTGGCCGAACACATGTTGGTGAGCATAAATGATAATAAAGCCGAGTATGATAATAATCACATTTGACAAGTCGTGAAGATTGGAGAGAGGCAGGCAAGACAATGTGATAAGTTGATGAACAGAACAGGAAAAAGTCAAATGATCATGCTCCTTATAAATATCATTGTGGCGAGGTAAGATCAACCTTTTAGCGGTCACAATACAGTGCGAGGCCACCTCTGGTGGCAAGTCTGGATGCTGAACTCTGCACCCTGAACCAGCATGATGGAAATGCTGCTGCTAAGATGTGCAAAATATGTGTAATGTCTTTCAAAGCTTATGTGTTTATTCTGCGTGTGGAAGTTGATGCAACAAATACCCATCATGTACAGATAAAAAGTTGAGACTACATGTAATTTGTGTGTGCGAAACTCTGCAGTAGGTGCTGTTCCTTAATCAGAATCATTTTAACCCATTTAGCCCCAAGTTCCTACAGTGAGAGATGGATTGACCATGATAATTCAAGGGTAGTGCCAGTTTAGCTTGGCGCCTGAAGGCGCCAAGCTAATCTGGCACTACCCTTGAATTATCATTGTCAATCCATCTCCTGCAACTGGTACATAGTCATTAGGCAACACCTCCAAAATTTGAGAAATGGGACCTTGGGGCAAAAAGGGTTAAAGTGCACACTTGACACATGATACAATAGCCGTTTCTTTAACCCTTTTTACCCCACAGCCTCATTTCCCACATTTTGGAGTTGTCCACTAACGACTGTGTACCAGTTGAAATAGATGTATAAACCATGATAATTCAGTGTTAGTGCCAGATTCGCTTGGCGCCATCACCAGCTCTTTTTTTTTTTTTTTTTTTTTTGTGGTTGCAAACTTTAAGTCAAGCTTGGCACAAGGTAGCTGATAAGACCTTTCTATGCATACTAACTTGGCTGACCCCTCACAAAGGTCACGGTCACGGGAGGTTGATGGAAGTGTTCAGATTGTATACATTTTGAGAACACGCGTATTTTGCAGGTACAAAAAGCTCCACCCTTGTGTTAGGACACTGGAACACTTGTTTGTATCAGTGACCTGTTGAAAAGGTCAAGGTCACAAAGTTCATGCGAGTGAGCCTGATGGGCTTTGCCATTCTTGCTTTAAATAATTATTTTTTTCTCTGTTTAGATCTCCGGCGTTACCCCACCATGGGGAGAGGAGATGTTCATTGCAGCTGCGTTCCCCAGTGCTTGCGGCAAAACCAACCTTGCCATGATCAGACCTCCTCTGCCAGGATACAAAGTCCAGGTTGTTGGTGAGTACCCAGCACACGAGGTCATCGGGCAGACGTCAGATGCAGTTGGCCCAGTAACCTGAGCTTACTGAGTACCTTGGTAATTTTAGACCTTACAGCTCTCAGATGGCATATGCCATAACCCATCAAGCCCTGACATGCTACAACAGGATGTGGATCGACCATGATACAGCTCTGACTCGATATATCGCAAATTGTTACTTGTGATCCTGGATATATCGCGGGAGGGTCCTTGGATCCCGAAAAAAATCAGACCGACTGCACACACCAGTGAACTGCGATTAATCTTTGTCACTGCCCAAACCCCCCACCTGACATCTCTCCCCCTTGGCGCTCTCACACCTCGCTACAAACTCAACTCCGAATGACCTCCTCCAGATTAAGACCACACCTGCAAATAATTATGGCTGTAATTAGTGTAAGCACAGAATCGATATGAAATGAAAGTCTGTCACACACCACTTCAGTGGTTAAGATGCTTTGCATAGCGGGTGATACTAGATTGAGACTGAATCCTCGAGGACCTCCTCCACATGAAGAATACATACACATGCACGAAGGGCCCTGTATGGTACAGTGAATGCTGAACGTCTAGGTTTGTCTCAGGTGGAAGTTGTTCACTGTTGAGATGAAGGGTGGCCGCGAGGTGTCTCTGGCTGCATCCGTCAAGCAATGGCCAGTCTCTGGCCAAGCGAGGTGTCGGCAATAGGTGTGACACCCCACAGCTAAACAAAAGGGACCCACTGTGCTGGTGTAATCTATAGGCTGTGGTTCCCAGGACTGCTCAATGTCTCACTGAACATCTGCTCATCCCCTTCATACACTTAAAAATGTAAATTTACTAGTTGGCAAGACTTGTAACTTCTGTTGGTCCCTAATGCCTGCAGTGCCACATGAAGATCTTAGGCGATAGCTTTCACCTCCAGAGCCAACTGCAGCCAAAAGGATCATTTTATGTTGGCTTGTGTTTAGAGACCCATTAGCTTTTAGCTTGAAAAGTTGCCATGCTGATCGGTCACTGCTACCCTTGAACTGTCATGGTCTGTGCATGTGCTGGAATGAGCATGCAGTCTTTTGAAAACTGTGAATGTGTTTGACCTTGGAAGTGAGGGAGCATTAATTAGACTGGGCGGGTTTGAAGTCCTTCAGTCAACCCCTTTCCATGGTAGACAAGACAGGCTCATAACTGCCACGCAGATTGTTAGTAGTGGTTCCCTTTTATTCCTCCCTTCCGACATCAACCCCCAACTCCCCCCCCCCCCCCCCCCCCCCCCCCCAAAAAAAAAAAAAAAAAAAGAAAAAAAAAAAGCCAAACTAGGTATATCGCGGATGCATATATTTTGCGGTCCAGTTTTACAGACCCCAGCAATCGTGATATATCCAGTCAGAGCTGTATTTCAAGGCTGGTGTCTGTCGAAATAGCTGATGCCTGCAGGCACCGAGCTATTCTGACAACACTGTTGAACTATCTTGGTCAGTCTGTTATGTAGGCTGGAAAGGATTGAAAGAAAAATGACAGTTTCATCTGCAGGATGTAATGAGTTACGGTTCTAAACTTGTTAAAGAAATAACAAAGCATTTTCAAGCAAAATGCATTTGTATGGACATCATCTGACTAGATTGTTGAAAGAGAAAGGAGAAACTCTTTAAATCACGTTTTTCATGGATTTATTTTATTCTGACCAGTGGGAATCTGTGAGTTTAAATTAGAATAACTGCGATGCTTAAATTTGTCTTTCAATGTATTGTACATTCACTATTACTTGCTAGGTGATGACATCGCATGGATGCGCTTCAACGACAAAGGCAACGGAGAGCTTCGTGGCATCAACCCCGAGGCTGGATTTTTTGGCGTCGCTCCTGGCACCAACATGAAGACCAATCCCAACGCCATGCTCAGCTTCCAAGAAAACTCCATCTTCACCAATGTGGCTGAGACAGCTGATGGTGGTTACTTCTGGGAGGGCTTGGAAGAAGAGGTGCCGAGGGTAATGATGAAATTATATTTCTCTGGCTTACTTCCTTATTAACTCATTTAGCCCTGACGCACTACAGCAGGAGATGGATCAACCATGGCAATTTAAGGGTATTGTGTGGTGAGCGTGGTGCCTATTGGCATCAAGCTTATCTGGCACTGCCCTTGAATAACAGTCCTGCCGTGAGATGGCCTTGGTCGCCTGCTTGGCGTTAAACCCAAATAACTAACTGAACTATGGTACATCTATCTCCTGCAACTGGTACATAGTTGTTAGGTGGCACCTCCAAAATTTGAGAAATGTGGCTGTGGGTTAAATGGGTTAACCTCGTGCATGCAGCAGTCGGTGCTGTAACAGTACTGGTATCTGATCGCACAAGTGGATTTAAAAAAAAAAACTGCTGTATGTTTTTGATCGAACCCCCTCTTGTGTGGTATCATTTACAGTACCAATGACAGCACGCATATGGTTAAACCCATCTAGCCTTGGAAATCTTCAGGACATAGATTAACCATGATTTCAAGGATGATGTAGAAGAATATTTTGCTCTTTGGATTTGAATCTATTGAATGTTTCAAGTCTGTTCAATTTTGACCTATTTCTGATACAGGGGTGACCTCTGTTTACAGGAGCCCCAGCAGTTGCACACAGGTCTTGTATAAGAAAAATAAAAATGCGTGGTTTGGATGGCAGGACTGTTTGAACAGCACTGATGTGTACAAGGCGTCTCTGGTTTTATGAACCAAGACCTTGTGCAGCAGCTCTGGCCTGTATTTAAAATCAGTGTCTTAACTCGCTGTTTCCTTTCATCAGGGCATTTCCATCACCAGCTGGTTGGGTCAGCCGTGGGCGGTTGGCATGGGTGGCGGCCCTTCTTCCCACCCCAATGCTCGCTTCACATGCCCGGCCTCCCAGTGCCCCATCATCCACCCCAAATGGGAAGACCCGGAAGGTGTGCCCATCAGCGCAATCATCTTCGGCGGACGCCGACCAAAGGGTAATTTCTCGACCAGCGTGCTGAACTCGGTTTGAATTGTGTGAACGATAGTTGGCTTCCTGCAGGACTGGTGTTCAGCTAAGGCCAGCTTTGGCGGCAGAGTGGTTTGATCACCAGGGGCCAGTGTCAGTAGGGAGCTTAACCCTGTGCCAGTCTGTTGTGTTTTCAGTGCTGGTCAAGTCACTCCGACCAGTAAACCAGTTTGATCCGTGTTTAACCCATTCACCTGTTTAACCCATTTAGCCCCAAGGCCCTACCACAGGAGATGGATAGAATGATAATTCAAGGGTAGTGCCAGATTAGCTTGGCGCCTGCAGGCGCCAAGCTAATCTGGCACTACCCTTGAATTATGGCCCAGCCATATCCTGCAACTGGAACGTAGTTGTCAGGTAACAACTCCCAAATGTGGGAAAAGAGGGGCCTAAATGGGGATAAGAGGATTAAGAGTCTGGTCTTGTGCCTTTACAGTGTGTCATTTGCAGGTGGAAATGGTATCATTTTCAATATGGTGTGTAATACATGGCATTTTTTAGCTCGCATGCGAAGCAAAAGTGAGCCTATGTTCTGGGCCAGACGACGGACACCGTGGTAGACTTTAACGTTGGCATTTTCTCGGAGACTATTCAAGCCACAGTCTTCAAACTTGGCCCAAGGATACTTTGTGGCAAGACCTTTCTAAGCATGCCAATTTAATTGGTCTCTCTCTCTCTCTCTCTCTCTCTCTCTCAAAGGTCAAGTTCACGGAATCAGGTAATAGGTCAAAAATAGCCATATTTTGACAAAAGATGTTCTCAAATACTGTTCATAACTCCAAACCCAAACTTGGTTACAAAGATACCTGATGGTAAGACCTTTCTATGCATACTAATTCGGATGAGACCTCAGAAAGGTCAAGGGTCACAAGAGATTAGGAAATAGGTGAAAAATAGCATTATTTTGACAAAAGATGTTCTCAGATACTATACATAACTTCAAACACAAACTTGGTACAAAGAGATACCTGATGGTAAGACCATCCTATGCATACTAATTTTGGATGACTCCTCGAAAAGGTCAGTGGTCACGAGATAGGAAATATGTCACAAATAGGTTTTTCTTAACAAATTTTTTTTTCAAATACTGTGTACAGCAAAACATCAAACGATGTAAAAAACAAAATTTTAGCTTTATCAACACTTTTGCAAAACTTTTCAACCATATTTGGCAGAAAGGTAGCTGATAAGACCTTTTTGTGCATACCATTTTGGTTCACTACTCCCACAGGTCAAGGGTCATGGGAGTTGGACAACAAAACAAAAGCATAAATTTGGAGAAAACATTGCAGGTACAAAGCCAACCCTTTACTTATGTTAGAACTAGATCGTTCATGCATGTGAGCCTTAAGAGCTTTGCCATTCTTGTTTCTCATTGATCAGGTGTTCCACTGGTGTACGAGGCCAACAGCTGGGAGCACGGTGTGATGATCGGCGCCTGTGTCAAGTCCGAGGCCACTGCCGCTGCTGAGTTCAAGGGTCAGTAATTTTGACACTCCTTTGTGCAGTCAGCCACCACTGCTTTTTACAGTACCGATGGATGTGTGCACAAGGGCATTAATGAAGAAAATCTTTTTCTTTGCTGGCATAATGGTTTCTGCTGAGACAGTGCTGCTCAAATACTGTTGCTTTTTGGGTTTTTTTAAGAAATAAACTCTAGAATACCTCTGTAAACAGCAGTCTTAACCCATGTTTGCGTGAATGACTGAGTGAGAGTGCGTATGTGCATGGAGTCATGTGACCGACCTACAGAGCACTTCGCCCAACCCTTCAGTATTAGCTTAGTCTTATGATATATATTAACCAGTCTTACTTCCAACTGTGATCACTAAATTAGTGACATTTACTCTAAGATATTCTGGTTTCTTCTTAAACGATATACCTTTAATTCATTTCGATTGCCTAGGATTAATAGGCGTGTTTGTGTGTTTGTGTGTTTGTGTTTGTGTGTGTGTGTGTGTGTGTGTGTGTGTGTGTGTGTGTGTGTGTGTGTGTGTGTGTGTGTGTGTATAAGATGAGCGTGGGTGTGTATGGTATGTATTGGTTTGTGATATCAGTTGTTTAGCTTTAAAGTTTTTACAGGGTGTGTAGGGCATTGGATCTGTGTGACAGAGTATTGATTTTTTTTTTACTGTGATGTTTGTAATTGTAACGACACCAACACACATTCCTATGCTTTATGTTCTTAAGGCAAATGGCAATAAACAGTATCTTATCTTATCTTATCTTATCTTATCTTATCTTATCTTATCTTATCTTTAGCCCCGAGTCCCTACAGCAGGAGATTGGTTGACCATGACAATTCAAGGGTAGTGCCAGATTAGCTGGCACTACCCTTGAATTATCATCGTCAATCCACCTGCAACTGGTACATAGTCATTAAGTAACGCTACCAAAATTTGGGAAATGCACCAATGGGGCTAAAATGGTAATGTAAAAAAAGTTCAGCAAGACATTTGTTTTACAGGAGAACCTGCTTTGAGCGACCACCCCTATCACCTGTCATGAAGGACCATCATTTAGGTTGATGAAACCATGTAAATGTTGGTCTTTAATGACCAGTGATGATGTTGCACTCAAGCCTTCTCTTTAGAGAGACCTCTGTTTTCTTGCAAAAGGTGGTTGCCCAAAACAGGCTGTACTGTATCTCGGGCTAGAAAGCTGTCATTTGGGACAGCTTTACAATTGTTTCGCATGGGGAGATTTGGAATTTTTTTCCCAAGGAAGATGATGCAGTGGCGCCCCCAATCTAACGTTTATTCCGATTTTTAAAATAAAATGAGCGCATGATGCTTGTTTGTGTGTGACAGGCAAGACGATCATGCACGATCCCATGGCGATGCGTCCGTTCATGGGCTACAACTTCGGACACTACCTGCAGCACTGGCTTGACATTCCCAAGGTCCCTGGACGCAAGGTATAATGCTTGTACACTGCGTCAACTGATGCATGGGTGACAGTCTTCAGCCCTTAAGATTGATTCAGATTTTTCAAAGTCGCAAAAAGCTGAATTCAGATTTTGTGTTCAGACCAATCATAGTCTTTCAGTCACAATGGGCATAGATTTTCATGAGCCACTGCATGAGCAGGAGCTCATGAAAAATTATACCTCTTGCTGGGATGGATAATATTACACACACAGACTGATTCACTCATCCATAGGTATCGGGTGGACTACGTTCAGTTATTTCAAGGTTTTAGGATTGTCACCAATGCTGAAGGATCTTGGACTACTGCCAGAGGCATAGATTCTCAAGAGTCCCTGCACCCTGCTTGGGTTTTTGTGAACCTATGCCTCTGACAGGCGTCGGTAAATATTAACCTGACATGCCCAAGGTCCCTGCATGTGAGGTACATATCTCTTCACATTGGATGACAGACTTCAGTCCTGGAGGCTGATTCAGCTTTTCCAAAATCCCAGAAAGTGAAATTAGCCAAATTTCAGGGTTTTTTGTTCATACAGAACGGCCCATCATCCAGCCTGTTCCATCTGCAAGAGGCATACATTCTCATGAGCCCCTCTTGTCTGCAGAGGCTCAGGAGATTGTATGGCTTTTGCTGGCCACGGATCATGGGGTATAGTCAGTCCAAGAGGCATACATTCTCATGAGCCCCTCTTGTCTGCAGAGGCTCAGGAGATTGTATGGCTTTTGCTGGCCACGGATCATGGGGTATAGTCAGTCCAAGAGGCATACATTCTCATGAGCCCCTCTTGTCTGCAGAGGCTCGGGAGATTGTATGGCTCTTGCTGGCCATGGATCATGGGGTATAGCCAGTCCATGGACCTTCCGCAGTCATTTCATTGTTTTGCACTGTAACCCATGTCTTCATTAGAGACTGCTTAAATTGAAGACCTTTGGCCATCAGTGGGAGGCATAGATCCTCAGGAGCTCCTGCAGTCCTCTTGAGTTGTGCCTCTTGCTGGTGTTGGTAGCCTCATCCTGTTGAACAGCATAGATTGAGCTATAGTCATAGATTTTCAAGAGCCCCAGAGTGACTTTTTGGCTGAAAACCAGCAGCAGTCATCCGATGTTATGTGGCATTGTCATAGCAAGGCGACTGTAGAGCTTTATTTATATATCGGAAGTAATTTATATTGTGTGTTTAATAGCCTCCCAAATGTTTCCAAGAACGTTTAGAACCTGCGTCAGGATCTTTTAAGAGTTAATATCTTTGTATCATTTCTCTACAGCTGCCCAAGATCTTCCATGTGAACTGGTTCCGCACGGACGACAAGGGCAAATTCCTGTGGCCCGGCTTTGGCGAGAACATCCGCGTTCTCGACTGGATCATGCGTCGCTGCAAGGGAGATGACTCCATCTATGTTGACTCTCCCATCGGCAAAATTCCCAAGCCAGGTTTGTGCTCAATGTCATTTTGAGCCTTTTGGCTGTCAAAGGTTAAAGGGGATGCACTGTGTAGTGAGTTTGCATTTTTGTGTAAGCAATGTTTTCAAATTACGGGGATGATTAACTTTTCTCGTCAATAAAGGGCTTGAAAGAATGTCTTGCTTTGTGCTGTCTGTTCACTTGCCTCTTTTTGTGCAGGCTCGATCAACATGGAGGGCCTTGGTAAGATCAATGAGACAGAGCTCTTCTCCATCCCCAAGCACTACTGGATCGACGACACGCAGGAGAGCCGGCGTTTCTTGGAGGATCAGGTGGGCTCCGACACGCCACCCATCATCTTCGAGCTCCTGAACAAGCAGGAGGCTGCCTTCAAGGCCATGAAGGACTAGGCACGCCGTTCTGTCGCGGTCTGTCGATCGACTGTAGAGCACCTACCTGTCGCAAGGTGCTCTGCCTGAGCCGCTAGGCTCTCTGATGTAGAATTGTCTCGTTTTCAGCCATCCAGTTAACTACGGAAGTGTCATGTTGAAGTGGGACAACTGTTTGCAAAAGGCATAGAGCATGAGGCCCTGCAGTATGCGGGGCCTCATGAGGATCTATGTCTTTTGCGGAATAAATTCTGCAGGGCTCCATGAGGCTCTCTCCCTCTTGTTGGCCTGCTTTCAGTTTGTTGTGATTATCACTGATGTTCTGTATCTCGAAGACTGACAGTTGGCTTGGCTTGGCTGTTCGAGATGTATTGACTGTTTCCTTGAAACCATTTATACATTGTGGGAAGAATTCTGAGAATTATAATGAAGTAGTTGCAGTGAGATCTGTTCCGATTTGCTAGTGGATGAAAATCACATCCCTGTTGTTGTTTTATGCGTACACATCACATGTATTCTTGTAGATGAAAACAATACATTTGTAGGTTTCTCGGACCACATGTATTCTTGTAAATGAAAGTGTTTGTAGCTTTATTCCTTTGCCAGGCTGCATCTCATTTTGTGGATGGTGGTCTTGGTGTGTGAACCATTCAACCAGATATTTTCCAGCTTTGTTTATGTGCGGTGTGTGTCCCTTCTTGCCAACTGAGCGTTCCCTTCACATCTGTTTTCGTTTAAAAGTATTGTGGAGAACATTCTGCTTTTGGCATCTGTGGTTGATACAAATAAATATTGGTGTGACCAGCATACAAAGAATGTGTACATGATTATGTAGGGAACTGAAACCATGCTACCCCCACCGGGTCTGCCCTAGGGGACCTTGGTGGGGTTGTCTACTTTTTAGTTCCTAGGGTCACCTTGTCTAACCCCTGCAAGGTGGGTTCTACTCTTTTGGGGGTTTGTATTTCTGTCTTTCTGGCCCATTCATCTGTTTTTTTCTTTTGAAATTCTCCCTCCTGTCTGCGCTTCTTGCAGTTCTTTTCTTCATTTAGCGCAGGCACGTCCTGAGAAGGCCTTTGTCGCTTGCGGGACGTAAAGCAATCTATACTCACTCACGCTTTCAGCTTTTTGTTAAAATTATGGTGGTCACATTGTTTCTTTTATTTTAATCCCCTCTGTAACTGCTTATTCTTGCAAAAAGCGTTAGTGTCTGAATGTTTTGATAATGTCTCATTTCAAGATGTCGTGTATTTTTGAGGTCTATAGCAGAAGATTCACTAAGTACACACATTTCAGTGACAAGTATCGACATTGTACGGTCACATGTACACAAGTATGGCACTGTCTAGGTCATCTTCAGTACCTCTGCAAAATGCCGCAGCGAGAGGAACGGCTAGAGCCAGTCAGGACGGCAAGAGACAGGATAAAACAACCAATCTCAGGGAGACTGAAAAGATCAAGCTTTGTGAAGGAGACGAGAGCACTGCTGAGAAAACGCCAGGCAAAGCTCCCTGCCCAGGTAGAGGCTCTTAATCCTGCTAGCAACCTTCCAACCTGGGAAAGTAAGCCAAAAAACATATCTTCCATGGTACCCTAGATCACCACCAAAGATGAGCACAGCACTGAGCAAGAAAGCCCTGACGCTGGCCATTCTCGAAGAAAAGTATCCCCAGGAAGCATGGATACGGGCATACACCGATGGATCGGCCACAGGTGCAGTTCAGAATGGAGGGGCTGGGGTGTACATTCAGTACCCAAACGGAAAATGGCAGGCAGAGGCAGTACCACCAACAGGCCTTCACTGCACAAATTACAGAGCTGAGGTGCTCTGCACTGCAAACACCCTTAGTGGCACTGCAGACCCTGATGCCCAGATTGTCTTCCTGACTGATGCCATGTCTGTCCTTGAGGCAGCAACAGCAAGCAAACTGCCACGTCTACAAGGGGCACTGCAAAACATCAAATGCACCAGACTGGTGCTGCAATGGATCCCTTCACGCTGGCATCTACGGCAATGAAGAAGCTGACAGAATGGCAAAAGTGGGCGCAGAGGAAGAACAAGATGAAAATGAGTCGGCTTCACAGAGATAAAGACCATCATTAAGTCAGTGTACAGACCACCACAACGGCCCCAAAACAGTTACCATCAGCTGTCCAGACAAGAGCAGGTGACCATCTTCCGTCTGAGGACCTGGCATAACTGAATCAATTTCCACCTGCACAGACGCTTCCACCTCGTGCCATCTCCCCTGTGCCCTTGTGGAGAAGCAGAGCAGACCACAGAGCACATCCTCCAGGACTGTGGGAAACCACCAGCTGCTGAGGGAGGAGATGTGGCCGAAGCCCGCCACAGTACAAGAGAAACTGTGTGGGCCAATGGAGGCGCTCTACAGAAGACCACAGATTTCATTTTGAGAGCCAAACTCCAAGTGTGACGGCGTTTTAGAAGAAGAAGAAGAATCAAGAGACATAGATTCTTATGAGCCCTTGCAGATTCAGGAGCTCAAGTGAATCTGTCTCTTGCAGATGAAACTATCTGAATAAATTCTTCTTTGCTGTTGCTACACAAATTTTTGTTGTAGGAATCAGACTCTCTCCACATTCATTCGATGATGATTCACGCCGACTCCATAGAAAGGCTTGAGACATTTGAAGAAGAAAACATTTTGTGATCAACAGACCAAAAACCAGTTTCATCTTGAAGGCGGATTGCTTTCGTTCTGTGTGCTGTAATAAGATACTATATGGTGGGATGGTCACACCGTTCGGATCTTGTGTTTTTGGTGGGGGCTTTCGTCTTGCACGTTTTCTGCAAATTTTTATTAATCCCTGTTGTATCTGAAGATTATCCAGTTTTTCTGTGAAGTGGATGTAAAAAGCAATACACTATGGGTGCAGTTTGAATGATACTTGCTTGCTGATTTTTTAAAATATTTCATTATCAGTTATCTGAGGTCTCAAAAACAGTTTTCTTAACCTCTGTGTGCTTTCAGCCACCAGTAGTTTACTGATGGGAAGCAGGCTTGTGGGATCAATGTTTAATCCCTGTACTGTGCATGCTGGTGTGTGATTTGAACATTACGGCTTGCAACATAAGGTTGAAAATCACAGACCAGCATGTTTATTGAAAGTGGTGTTGTGACCCTTTGTGAGTTTGTGATTGAAGATCCCACCAAATATGCGAGGAAAATTATGGAAAACAATGTGTAGTAGAATATTAAAGAAGCTGTTTTCCAAGGCGTTCTGTAGGTTGCGTCATTTTGTGGGTGCATTTTCATGTGCCCTACTGATCGTTATGAAAAATCTTAAAGCAGGCGTTAGCTTGGGCGAGATACAGATCTGTGATAGTTCAAGGGTGGTGCCAGAATGGCTTGGCTCCTGTAGGCACCAAACATTATGGCACCACCCTTAAACTGTCATAGTTGATCTGTTTTCATCGAACAACTTGTCTCCCAAATATGAAAGTTCGTCTTTCGGATGTATGTCGGTTTTTGTGTGTTAGCTGATGGGCTCGTATTTTAAAAATTTGTTAGGAGTTCACTTTTAAAGAAAGTTTGTAAATAAAGTTTCATTTTGACAGAAAGTTGCATTTGGAATATCCTCGGAAAATCGTTTAATAATTTTCTTTCTTTGGGAACAAGTATTGCATGTTTGCTCAATGTTCACTCAGTTGGATGATGGAAGCTCAAGTTCACTTGGCACTACCCAACATTTTGCTGTGCTCTTTAGTTTGATGATCGCTTGTTTTGAATGCTGTGGAATTTATTACAGTAACTAAAATAAGACCTCAAAGTATTTTGTGTCGGAGAAATCTGATTTAATGTGGGATCATCTTTTTAAAAATGAAAGTGATAAGCTGTTGAGGTAACATGAATTGCTCATTAATGATCGGACGTTTATCCTTTTTTTTCTGTCTAAATCTGTTGTTTTTTTTTTTGTCTTGTTCTCTATCTTGCAATCCGTTGAAAAATTTGCAGTCCTACGCTTTACCTAATTTACACTAGTGTTCATGGACCTGTGCTTGTGCTGATCTGTGAATTTGGACCTTATGGCTTCAGGCTTGTGTCCAAAATCACAAACCAGCACACATTCTCTTTGAAAAAAGTTGCTTAAAGAGATATGACAATTGATGGATATTATGTTTTGTTTCTTGCAGTCAAAGAGTACTTTTGCTTTTGGTGTATTTTTCTGTTGCTGTGTACTGTGTTAAATTTAGTGTATCGTACCATATGGAATAAACTAAGAAAAGGAAAACGTTTTTTTGTGTGTGTTTGTGCATGAGTGTGCATGAATACTTTTTGGCTCATGTGTGATGGCAAAAGTGAGTGTAATGGGACATCCGGCATCTGTCGTTGGTGATAAACATTAACGTTGGCATTTTCTCGGAGACTATTAAAGCCTTGGATTTCAAACTTGGCCCAAGGGTACTTTGTGGCGAAACCTTTCTAAACATTCTAATTTCCGTGACCTCTCTCAAAGGTCGGTCACAGGGGGTCCAGAAAGGGGTAAAAAAAAAAATGGCCATATTTTGACACGGATCATTTCTCCTTGAATACCATTTTCAACTTCAAACCCAAACTTGGTACAGAGATGCCTGATGGTAAGACCTTTCTATGCATACTAATTTGGATGAACCCTTGGAAAGTTCAAGGGTCACATGAGATCAGCAAATGTGTGGAAAATGACAGTTTTTGATGGAATTGTAGTTTTTGGGGCTCGCTTGCGAAGCAAAAGTGAGTGTTCTGGGCCAGTGGTGGTGCGTCCGTGGTCGTGGTAAACTTTAACTTTGGCATTTTCTTGGAGACTATTCAAGCCACAGTCTTCGAACTTGGCCCAAGAATATTTTGTGGCAAGACCTTTCTAAACATATGAATTTGAGTGACCTCTCGCAAAGATCACGGGATAAGGAAAAAGGCAAAAAATAGCTATATTTTGACATAATTTATTTTTTCTCAAATACTATTCACAACTTCAAACCCAAACTTGGTACAGAGATACCTGATGGTAAATATGCATACTGTACTAATTTGGTTGATCCCCCCTCCCCGACCCCCTGGAAAGGTCCAGGGTCACAAAAGCTGATGAAATGGGTCTAAAATAGCCATATTTTGACAAAAGATGTTATTTTCGCAAATACTATTTACAACTTCAAACCCAAATTTGGTACAGAGATACCTGATGGTAAGATCTCATCTATGCATACTAATTTGGGTGAGCCCTCAGAAAGGTCAAAGGTCACGAGCTCGGAAAAGGGGGGGAGGGAAATGGATCCCAAATAGCCCTATTTTGACCAAAAAAAGTTGCTTTTTCTCAAATACTATTCACAACTTCTAACCCAAACTTGCTACAGAGATACCTGATGGGAAGACCTTTCTGTGCATACTAATTTGGTTGATCCCTCTGAAAGGCCAAGGGTCACAAGAGATCAGGAAATAGGTCCAAAATAGCCATATTTGACAAAATATGTTTGTTCTCAAATACTATTCAAAACTTCAAACCCAAATTTGGTACAGATATACTTGGTAAGACCTATCTATGCATACTAATTTGGATGACCCTCGGATGTCAAAGGTCACAAGAAGCCGGCAAGTGTGTGTAAAATGCAAATTTTTGATAAAATTGTAGGTATTGTCAACATGTTTGCAAATTTTTCAATCAAATTTGGCACAAAGGTAGCTGATGATAAGACCTTCCTATTCATACTAATTAATTTAGTCAACTCATCGCAGAGGTCAAGGGTCACAAGGGGGTTGACAGATGTGTGAAAAATGAGAAATGTACTGAAAAGAATGAGCACTTATCAAAGTTTTTGCCAACTGTTCAGTTATTTGGCAAAAAGGTAGCTGAAGATAAGACCTTTCTTTGCATACTAATTTAGTGGTCCCCTTGCAATGGTCATGCGGGGTCCAGAAATAATGAATATGAATAGCCATATTTTGACAAGAACTTTTTTTTCTCAAATACTATTTTCAACTTCGCTGACCCCTCGGAAAGGTCAAGGGTCACAGGAGGTCAGCAAGTGTGTGAAAAATGTCGGTGTTTGATAGAATTGTACTTTTTATCAATCACATTCAGTATAAAGGTATCTGATGATAAAACCTTTCTATGCATGCCAATACACCCATTCAGAGTTATGACTGTGCATGCGCTATCGTTGTACCAAACAAACTTAACATTCTGGGATAAATGTGCGCGCAGCATGTCTTGTTATGGTGACTAAAATGGGCGAATCTGACTTAAGCACATGATTTTTAGTTAGCAGGAGTGCTTCGAACTTGTTCTAATGAGACGGAACGGACTAAATATCATTTTTGATCGGTTTATTTCCACGGGATTAGCAATAAACGCAACTTTAAAAAGGTGATGAAATCGGCGATGTCACCAGCACTGGAGAATGATGCAGGATCGAGGTAGTGAAGCTGAATGCCCGAGTTTTCCGAAAATGTTTTGAAAACACGATCCCTCCGAGTCTGTTTGGTACACCACCCACCCCAGCATGCATTACTTGTCTGAGATTCCGAATAGGTGTATTTATTCACTCCCTCAGAAAGTTCAAGGGTCACGGAGGGTCGACAAATTTGTGAAAAATGAATACTGAAAACTCGGATTTCACTGGTACAAAAGTCAACCCTTATGTTTAGACACAGGAACACACAAAGGTCATAATTATGCGGATTGGTCATAAACATGAGCCATAAGGTCTTTGCCTTTCTTTTTATCAAAGGTTTTGCCAACTTTTCTGACAGATTTGGCATGAAGATAGTGGATAATAAGATCTATCTATGCATACTAATTTAGTGGTCCCCTCAGAAAGGTCAAGGGTCACAGGAGGTCGGTAAGTGTGTGAAAAATGCCATATATATATATATATATATATATATATATATATATATATATATATATATATATATATATATATATATATATATTTTAAATTTAAATTTAACTATTTTTTTATAGAAGTGTAGTTTTATTAAAGTTTTTGCTAACGTTTCAATACAATTTGGCATAACGGTAGCTGATAATAACACCTTTCCATGCATGCTAATTTAGTCAACCCCTCACAAAGGTCAAGGGTCATGGAGGGTAGACAAATTTGTGAAAAATGCACACATTTTGAGAAAACTTGAATGTTGCTGGTACAAAAGCCAACCATTTACTTATGTTTAGACATTTGAACACTTGCTCATTTCAGTGACCTGTTGGAAAGGTCAAGGTCACAAATGTAACACTAATGTGGATTGGTCATACACGTGAGCCACAAGGGCTTTGCCTTTCTTGTTTCAGTAGTAATAAGAGACCTTTTGTTATGAAACAATAGTTCTAGGTACACACACAGGGTACACACAGACACACACACACACACGCACACACACACACACACACACACACACACAGAGGAGTCAGATACACATTGACGTGCACACAGCTAAGCCCGATTAGAAGTTGGACATACCTGGACACAAGACTGCAAGGGACGTTTCAAGTCAGATCTTGATGTCTTCATGCACACACAGAAGCAGATTAACAATCAGCTACTGATGAAAAGAAATGAAATTCTAAAAACGGTCAAAACATTTATTGAGGTAGTTACCTATACGCCATTTCTTAAGCCAATTCTTTTGTTACAACGGTGCAGAATATCTGTAATCTCCGTGTGTCTGAAAACAAAATTAGCATGCTGCCCCAGGACCGAAATCTCCAAATTTTGAAGTTGCTCTCTGAAGGACTATTACAATTCTAGAGACAGATCGAGCAATGGTGCCAGAATAGCTTGGCGCCTATGGGCGCCAAGCTATTCTGGCACCACCCTTGAACTATCATGGTCGATCCATGTCTTGCTGTGGTGTGTCGGGACTGAATGAGTTAAACTTTTTCAAGGCCTTCTGAGGCCAAAGTACGTCATTGTAGTACGTCTTTCCCGCAAAATATGTCATTGTAGTACGTCTTGCCCGCAAAATATGTCATTGTAGTACGTCTTGCCCACAAAATGTCATTGTAGTACGTCTTGCCCGCAAAATATGTCATTGTAGTACGTCTTGCCCGCAAAATGTCATTGTAGTACGTCTTGCCCGCAAAATATGTCATTGTAGTACGTCTTGCCCGCAAAATATGTCATTGTAGTACATCTTGCCCGCAAAATGTCATTGTAGTACGTCTTGCCCGCAAACTATGTCATTGTAGTACGTCTTGCCCGCAAAATATGTCATTGTAGTACGTCTTGCCCGCAAAATGTCATTGTAGTACGTCTTGCCCGCAAAATATGTCATTGTAGTACGTCTTGCCCGCAAAATATGTCATTGTAGTATGTCTTGCCCGCAAAATATGTCATTGTATCCGCCTGTCGGGGCAACTGTCAAAGCTTCTCTAAAGGTCTGAGGCCAAAGTACGTCTTGCCCGCAAAATATGTCATTGCGGGAGTGTCCGTCTGTCGGGGCAACTGTCAAAGCTTCTCCAAAGGCACCCACCATTTGTGCGTTGTTGTAACGATAAAGACTTGAAAATCTCGCTGTTCACTAAAATCAGCACGCTGGCTTTTGCCTGCCCAAGCAGCACCGCACGGTATGGCGTACGAGAAGGTTCATCCATAATAATACATGACGCGAGGCTTACGTCGGGCGCCTGTGCTTTACTCATCTTTGCCTCCGCAAGCCTTTAGTAAGTTGTGCCATACGCAATGCGCCAAAGGCCATCGGGCCGCGCGCCGATGTCGGCCCGATGGCCTTTAGCGCATTGGGTACGTGTACATGCAAATAAACCGAAATCATAGGCGCTTGACAAGTGCTTGCAGTGATATTAGCGCGCATGACTCGATGTATTCTTCCTTTCGTCGCCGGTGGTCCGCTGCTCTCTAAATTGGTGCGTTGCTGTCTCTTCACTTCGAAACCTCTCCTTACACAGCGCTTTAGTACTGGATGGAGAAATGCGTTCCATAAATAAATATCATCACCCCTGGTGCGTGTTATACAATATGCGGTTTTCGCCGTTACGGCGTTTCATAATATATATAACCCGATGATTGAGGAATTATTCTGGGCACAGCAGCCTTTCCAGTGCGTGTTGATATATATGTGCCCGGAATAATCCCCTCAATGATCTGAGGGTGTAAGTAAGGCAACTATCAGTCCACTTTCAACCCCCTTCCATCTTCACTGAATGGCATAGACTATCATCAACATGACCGTCTTGCAGATGGAAGGACGGTACCTGACTAAACTGAACCAAACACACAACAAACTACAGTGCAACATGGTGCGTTCACCTCTCTTCCAAGATCCATCTAAGACGACCTGCCTCCCTGTACATAGATGCTATGCTTAGCCTCCTCTTCTCGTTGTTAGTAACCTTGGGCCAGTTGCATAAGTGACTGAGCTAACTAAGCTCACTCATGCAACTGACCCCTGGAGGGCAAAAAAACGGTAATTCCATTATAGTGGAAAACAAGACTTTCATTGTATGTACAATGGCAATCGCGCTTTTCAGAAGAAAAAAAAAACAACCGGACTTCCTGCTTTCCCCTTCCGTCAAAGGGCAATAATGCCACCGCTGCTGAACAACATAACTAATGCACATCACTCATATTTCAAATATTTACATAAATGGGTCTCTCGCGAACACTGGCAATTTGACAGTACGCTTGTGCGGGAACGTGCAAGGAGACAATAGCTGCATGTATGTACACACAGTAAGACATTTACTGATTTAGTGAACAGCAAGCAGCACTGATTTGTAATGATTCTCAACACCCCACAACAACAAACCCCAATTCACAAACCGCGTCACTCCAACCGTAAATCTGGGATAAAATGGAAGTTTAATTGTTCACCACCTTCGTACGAAGCGAGTTCTGATTAAGAAAAACGATGTTTTGATTAATAGTCTAGTAAGTAGATGTTTTTGTTGTTGCTGTTGTTATGATGGTAGCCTACCAAACTACCCCCCCCCCTTCCCTCCCCCCCCCACCCCCCAACCCCCGCCCCCCTTCGGGCCAACGACGGCCGCATTGGGCCCGAAGACCTTTGCCCACTGGGTTCCTCCTTGAGCTTCTTTTTTTTAAGGGGAAGGGGGTGGGGGTTGTGGGGGTGGGGGGTTTCCCGCAGTTGTGCATACACTCCTTCTCATTTCGGCAAAGTCTCCCATTTGGGCGTTCAAAGGGTTTCTGAAGGGATGTCTTTGACTTCTGGCCGCTACGACTGGCTCTTCCGACTTGCACCGTCTGACTCTTCTATGACTCTTCTGGCGTTAAGAAGGTTTAACACTGGAGACTGTTGGCGGCACACATGTGGTCCCAGTAGTTCTTGACGTCGAAACGAATGTTGCCCACCGCGCGGTCGATGGCGTGGTACAGATTGGTCAGCCGCTGCTCGATCGTCATGGCTCCCCGCTTCAGCTCCTGAATGTCATGGGCCTATACATGTAAAAAAAAAAATATTAAAAAAAAAATAAAAAATTGGAAAAATAATTTTAAACAAAAATGTAAAAAGAAGAAGAGGAGCAAGGGGTTGGGGGGATGGGGGTTGGGGGGGGGGAGAGGGGGGAGGGAGTGTCGGGGTGGGGGAGGGGTGGGGGAGGGGTGGGGGGGGGGCGGGTGGTTAACTCATCCGTTGAAGGCGCCCCGCATTAATAGCTGCGAAAGTGTATACACTTTCGCAGCTATTGATGCGGGGCGCCTTGAATGAGTCAAACAGGTCAGTTGTGCTTGACTTGAGGTTGTTTTGTGTTCATTAACTCTGACCGCGTATTCAAGTTGTAACAAACATTAACCGTTTAGGGATGAACGTTTACTGACCACCACGAATGTACATCAGAAATGAGGCACCGATTAGGGTGTGAACAAAATAGTTTTGACCCCAGCCCTGGATGGTTAGTTCGGGGTCTAACGTCCACGGCACTGGTCTGATAATGGACGGCCCTGACGGGGGGGGGGGGGGGGGGGGGGGGGGAGGGGGGTGGGTGGGTGGGGGGGTTATGGCGTACAGAGAAATCTATTTCACGAGCTGAACACTGATCAATTCAGGCGCACTGCAACTGTGGCACTTTGATTTACTAGGACCTTTCAACGGACATGTTATGGAACAAGCCCGTCCTTTTTCCCTGGATTGCCCCCCTCCCCCCCCCCCCCCCCAGCCTTAGCTGGATTCGAACCTGCGGCCTTTTAAACGAGCGTCGAACGATCTATCACCCGAGCCATCTAGCTCCCAGGCCGTGTATTCAGTGCGACACATTGAGCAGACGGCTTTCGAGCTGAAATCGGTCTTACTTGGCCCGCACACAGCCATGCGCGGGCCAAGTAAAACCGATGTCAGCCCGGGGGTCATTCTGCTCACTGATGCTGCATACCTTGTAAGAATCGGCGGCTCTGAGTTCGTTGGAGGACTGCTCCAGGCGGCCGAAGGTGCTGCGCATGTTCTGCATCTCGTCCTGCTGCGCCGTCGCCCTGTCCTTGAAGGCCTCCAGACGACCTTCAAGCTGCTCAAGGTCAGTCTCTGCCGTCTGCAGCTTCATCTCTGCCTGGGCTGCACGAGCACGAACACAGTCACGGAGCTGTCTCAATACCAAGCCGGAATATGATGACTAAAACGGCTAAGATTTATAAAAAAAAAAAACACTGAAAACAAACAAACAAACAAAAACCAACAGAAAAACAAAACAAAACAAAAACAGCAGCAGCAACAACACAATAACAACACTTGCAGTAATGTTTTACGAACAGTACGCACCGCAACAAACCAGATCCAGACAGCATCATAATACCGTCAACTGTACACTGTATGTAGATCTAATTAGCTCGCTCTCACGTGATGCAGGGCGGATCTGATCCGAAGGGGCGGGGTGGGGGGTGGGGGAGGGAAGGGGCTGTTCCTTCTTGAGCCTCCCCCGCCCCTTACCTTTGTACCAAAACGTAACTATTCCCACAAATGTGTCGGGCAGGTGCGGATCTTGGAAGGGGAGTTGGGGTGGGATGGGGTTAATAGGGGCTATGGAATCCTGCCGCCCACAGCTCCAAAATACTTTAAAATGTTATGCCGAAGTTCCTGTTTCGGAGTTTGGTCACGTACCTACCAACTTCTCCCTGTAAATGTATCCTGGAAGCATGCATGCCGCTTACCCACCCCCACCTATCACCACCCCACCCCACCCCTTCCATCCGTTCCAACCCCTCGTCATCACTCCAACCGGCACCGGCCACCCCCGCTTTTTTATTTTTCAGTTCGGCGAGTGGGAAACAATGTCTGCCCTCTGAGTGCATTCTTTTTAAGGTTCAAGGTCCCAACAAAAGTTGGAACACCACTCTCCCCCCCCCCACCCACCCCATCCCCCTTCCCCGACCCCACCATATCGGCTTGGGAGGTAACTAATCCATCCCTGGCTATGGGATCGTTTTTCGTATATCATTTCTGGACCTGCAGTTACCTTTGAATTGCTCGAGGTCTGTGAGTTTAAACGTGTGCACTGTGGTCCTCATGACCAGGTTTCTCTGGTTGCGCCGAATTTCCTCCATCTTGTCCTCCATGTTGACGAAGGTTGACCGCTGCCTGTAGATCTCGGCCGATACAGCAGACAAGCTGGTGCCCAGTTCCGCCACCTGCCCACAACGACCACCTTTATAATAAATCACTCAAGAATCAGCCCGGCCCAAATAGACTACCTATTTCCCAGTGAGCAAAAAGTCTTCGGGCCGACGTCCGCTCGAAGGCCATACTGGGTACCTCTTGCAGCTAATGAGTAAGAATGATTTCATTAACTCTTTAAAGCCCACTACCACCGTAACTGTTCAAAGATACACTTCTGCTATGGTTCATTTAGACACAGGACAATCCAGTTCAGCACACGTCGTCTTTATATCAGGTAACCTGACGATGACTCCACTCCGTTCTATAAATGCAACGCTATTGGTATGAGAAACAGCTAACAATAGATTGACACGCTAACGGCTGCGCAGAATAAATAAATGCGATTACGCGTGTGCTTTTGCTGCGTGTCCAAACTGCTGTTAAAGTTAATTAGGTGTGTCGACAATGCATAACAAACACAAATGGTGCTGAAATGTGTCTTCAGATTTTTGCGTAATGGTACTTTAATATTACGAAACTGTTCTGTTATGTATAATGTACTCTGCCACTAAGTAATTTTGTTAGGAGCTCGTACTTTCTGGACCCGCTGCGTATGCCAAGTAACTGCCTGGGGAAAGGTGGGGGGAGGGAGGGGGTGAGGGTAAAGGGGGGGGGGGGGCGGGCGGGAAGCTCATGAAGATCTATACTCACAGGCGCCAAGCCGTTCTGACTCCACCCTAAAATATCATGGACAATACACATAAATTGAGAAAAGGCACATGCATGGCATTAGCTTTCGACGGACAGATGCCTACAAAACATTGTCACTAATTCATTTATTAAACCCTAGACTGCCGAGAAAAACTGAACACCACCCAACTGCGAGAGGTGACCTATACTTATACATATACCTTTACCTATACCTATACCTTTACCTATACCTATACCTTTACCTATACCTATACCTATACCTTTACCTATACCTATACCTATACCTATATCTATACCTATACCTCTCGCAGTTGGGTGGTGTTCAGTTTTGCTCGGCAGTCTAGGGTTTAATAAATAGTGAATTAGTGACAATGTTTTGTAGGCATCTGTCCGTCGAACGCTAATGTCATGCATGTGTTTTTTTTTCACGTTGTGACAGGGTGTGTATTGTCCATGATATTTTAGGGTGGAGTCAGAAGGGCTTGGCGCCTAGTGGCGTCAAGCTGTTCCGACACCACCCTTGAACTATCATGGTCGATCTGTCTCTAGAGCGGCTGTGAAGCGGACCTCAGACGTTATCTCCAAAATCTTGTCTTGGGGCCGCGAGCCCTGGCGCACTACAGCAGGAGATGGGTCGACCATGACAATTCAAGGGTAGTGCCGGATTAGCTTGGCGCCTGTCGGCGCCACACACACACACCACCACCACCACCACCACCAACAACAACAACAAACTAGCTATCCCAGGAAATGGAATCAAAGTTGTGTCAGCAAGAGGCATAGATCCTCATGAGCCCCCGCACATGCGGGGGCTCATGAGGATATATACCTCTTGCAGCTGGGCGGTGTTCAATTTTCCTCGGCACTGAACGGGTTAATAAGCTACTGCACCTACTGTCCACTTTGTACTGACCTCGTGCTGACTGCACCTACTGTCCACTTTGTACTGACCTTGTGCTGACTGCACCTACTGTCCACTTTGTACTGACCTCGTGCTGACTGCACCTACTGTCCACTTTGTACTGACCTTGTGCTGACTGCACCTACTGTCCACTTTGTACTGACCTTGTGCTGACTGCACCTACTGTCCACTTTGTACTGACCTTGTGCTGACTGCACCTACTGTCCACTTGTACTGACCTTGTGCTCACTGCACCTACTGTCCACTTTGTACTGACCTTGTGCTGACTGCACCTACTGTCCACTTTGTACTGACCTTGTGCTGACTGCACCTACTGTCCACTTTGTACTGACCTTGTGCTGACTGCACCTACTGTCCACTTGTACTGACCTTGTGCTCACTGCACCTACTGTCCACTTTGTACTGACCTTGTGCTCCATGGACGTGAGAGAGGTGTAGATACTATAAATATGGTTGATGATAGCGCTGTCGGGGCTGCTGGTGTAGTTGGCCACTGGCGCCTGTGTTGTCGTTGTTGTTGTTGTCGTCGTTGTCGTCGTGAAAACTGTTGGGGAATCATCACCGCTGCCGGAACCACCATCCGCAACCTTAACCGGTCAAAGGTCAAACACACAGGCAGACACTAATAGACATGAAACACTCGCAAGGCAGGATTTCACTCTCCGGCCCAAAAAGGAGGGGAACCCAATGCGCAAAAGGCCATCGGGCCGACGTCGGCCGACGTTGGCCCGCGCACGGCCGTGCGCGGGCCAACGGCGGCCCGAGGGGCTTTGTTTACCGGGAAGGTGTAGGGAAGGGGTAGTTGCAAAGTCCCCAAAAGGGAAGGTGTAGGGAAGGGGTAGTTGCAAAGTCACCAAAAGGGAAAAAGATACATAACATTTCGAAGTATCTTAATGGGGACCAAGCGCCTGCCCTGGAAACCCCCATCCCCGAGATAAGGCTGATATATAAGTCACTATAGTATACCTTTTAGGACCTGTACCCGGCTGGGTACACTGTCCGGTGTTACACTGAATGTCCTATGTTAAACTGACCTATACCCGGCTGGGTACACTGTCCGGTGTTACACTGAATGTCCTATGTTAAACTGAACACGGCGTACGCTGTCGTGTGTTAACCTATATCAAGCTTTTTCAAGTTTCGTGTGCTACGAGTGTGTATCTAGGTGCCAAATGTCCTCACAAACAGCTTTTTCACGGCACCTTGAGCGGGCACTCTTTGTCCAAGCGAGACTTGAAAAGATATATATACAGGCCCGGATCCAGTGGGGGGGGGGGGGTGCCGGGAGGGGTGCCCCCCCCCAGACCCCAAATTTGTTAAAATGCTAGTGTGGTGGAGGCCTTTTGCATGAGGTTCAAGGTCCCAAACAAGCTGTTGCCCCCCCCCCCCCTCCCCGGAGCATATATATATATATATATATATATATATATATATATATATATATATATATATATATATATATATATATATATATATATATATATATATATATATATATATATATATATATATATATGAACACAGGAGAGTATACACCATATAACTTTAATACAAGACAGTGTACCCTGTGTACAGTTTAACACAGGACAGTGTACCCGGGGTACAGTTTAACACAGGACAGTGTACCCGGTGTACAGTTTAACACAGGACAGTGTACCCAGGGTACAGTTTAATACAGGACAGTGTACCCGGGGTACAGTTTAACACAGGACAGTGTACCCGGGGTACAGTTTAACACAGGACAGTGTACCCGGAGTACATTTTAACACAGGACAGTGTACCCGGGGTACAGTTTAACACAGGACAGTGTACCCGGTATACAGTTTAACACAGGACAGTGTACCCGGGGTACAGTTTAACACAGGACTGTGTACCCGGGGTACAGTTTAACACAGAACAGTGTACCCGGGGTACAGTTTAACACAGGGCAGTGTACCCGGGGGTACAGTTTAACACAGGACAGTGTACCCGGGGTACAGTTTAACACAGGACAGTGTACCCGGGGTACAGTGTCCTAAAAGTACACACAGTTCAGCCAAGACCCAATGCCGCACACTTCAGCCAAGACCTAATGCGCAACGGGTGATCGGGCTGACGTCAGCCGGCTGTGGTCCGTGCACGGCCGTGCCCGGGCCAACCGGGCGGCCGTCCTCGGCCCGATAGCCTTTTGAGCATTGGGAATAAGCCGTGCAAGAGGCATGGACCACTGGCTCCGGCGGGTTTCTGTCTCTTGCCCTAGTGTGGTGCTTTTCTTCCGCAGTAAAGGAGTATCATGATTGTAGAAAAAAGTAAACGACCTGTAATATGGCATCGGCACTGTATTCTATAATTTCAGAAGAGTCGGTTTTCACAGCAGAGTTGTCTCCCTTTTCCGCAGAAGCCGAAAAAGAGTTCAGTTCTTCCTTTTTATCTTCTTTTCCTTTTTCCTTCTTTTCCCTGAAAAAAAAAGCTTATTATCATTGTACTTTTTCATAAAAGACACATTTGCCTGAATCAAAAAAAAAAAAAAAAAAAAAAAGAAAAGAAAAAAAAAAAAAGAAGAAAAAGAAGACAAAATCGACACTAACGGGCAGGAAAAAGCGAACAACAACATCAAAAAAAAAAAAAAAAAAAAAAAATGAACAGGGCCGGATCACTTACATGTTAGGGGGGGGGGGCAAAAAATTTTTTGGAGAAATTAACCACCTGAAACAGACACCTAAAGCAGGCTTTTGACTGTTTTGAGTATGGCTTTATTTTGTTTTTTTTTTCACCAACGTGAGCAAAGATCATCCTTCAGTGTATCAAAGTTTTATGTTGTAGTTTTTATGGAGGAAGGGGGGGGGGGCGTGGCCCCCCGTGCCCCCCTCCCCCCCCCGGATCCGGCCCTGCTGAAGCGACTACACTCGAATCGTGGGAACACTGTAGAGTGTACAGTGGAGTTGCATTTCTTTCGCTCGTCCAACAGACATTTTTAACTCATTCAGCCCGACGGCCGTATTTCCCGAATTTTGGAGGCGTCATCTAATGACTATCCACCAGTTGCAGGAGATGGGTCAACCATGATAATTCAAGGGCAGTGACAGATTAGCTTGGCGCCGACAGGCGCCAAGCTAACCTGGCACTTCCCTTGAATTATCATGGTCGACCCATCTCCTGCTGTAGGGCGTCAGAGCTGAATTTTTTATTTTTTTTTTATTTTTTAAAGTATACTATGATATGGCTCTTCTTTAAAAAAAAAAAAGTCGCCTGGTCACAACTTGAGTTACGAAAACCTAGCGGCCGTTCCTAATGTGCAAAAGGCCGACGTAGGCCCGATCGCCTGTGCGCACTGGGATACTGGCGGCTTCATGCTACACTTGCGACTATATAAACCACCGAATTGAGCGAGTTACTTTCCGAGAGGAAAATTCTGAATCAACGATTGTGACAATGAAACGCTCGTGACGTATCAAAAGGAAAGACACGCAAACAAGCCTGCCCTACAAGCCTGCCCTACAGAGTCGTTTTGTCATATCAGGAATTCATGAGCCTAGCTGATGGCAGCAGCAACGGCCAAAACCTCTGGGTCGAATTGTACGTAATTTTCAAGAGCCAGTACACAGCGCCTGGCAGAGTCCTAGCGGCTTTGTTTTGGGGCTTAAAAAAAAAATTATGTATTACTATCATTATTTCTTTTTAGCCCAATTTAAAAAAAAAAGAAAAATGCTGCAATGCCGAGGACACGGTAGGCAGTTGCTGACGCCGTGGAAGGTTTCCTGCAGCGGACGGCAAGTTGTACCTTGAAACGTTACCACGTCAGCCTGCAAGGGGCATAGGTGCTCACCCAACTGTGCAAAAAGCCACCGGGCCAACGGCGGTCGACATCCGCCCGATGGCCTTTTGCGCATTTGGCATAAACCCCTGCAACTAGCTTGAGGACCCATGTCTCTTGCAGATAGACTGCAGGTCAGGGCCGGAAAAAGACATTTTAAAAATGGTGTACCGTCTCTGGAACTCTTCACGGTCCAGTTGTTTTTTCTCCAGACGTTCCAGCCTCAGCTCCTGATTCACGCTGACGTCATGCAGTCGTTCCAACTCCCGCAACACCAGGCTCTCCAGGCCGATCAGCGCTGGTATCAACACCTGTGGACACACAGTATTTGTCGCTATCGTCATTATCTACGTCAGTTACTCCCGTACCACTCGGGGAATACGCCACGACAACACTTCTGTTCGCCGGCGGGATAAGATGAATCTGTGGGGTGCTGCGTTAGGATTTCATTTGAATAGAAGAGTACTTGTGGCGTACTCCTCCAGTGGGTCTATCTGAGGAGTACTCCCGCAAACGGTATCATCATCATCATCGTCTACACCGTCACTGAGTCGCCATCGTCATCATCGACGTCATCACAACCAACACCATCATTGTCTACAACATCATTGTCGTTATCATTTGCATGCCAGGTCTGCGGTTTTGATCCTCAAACACACAAACAAGAACATACTTAATTATGGTCTAATTCCTTGGATCAGTTGCATGAGTGAGCTTAGTGCTGCGCCAGCCACTATGCACGGCGGTGCTTGGCTACAGCTTAAAGGCCCACTACCGCCGTAACTGTTCAAAGATACACTTCTGTAACAGATGGTTACGAAACGCTACACACAGGTCTAGTTATGGTTCATTTGGACACAGGGCAATCCAGTTCAGCACACGTCGTCTTAATATCAAGTAACCTGACAATGACTCCACTAACACCCGAAGAAATACAATGCTATTAGTATGAGAAACAGCTAAAAATAGACTGACACGCTAACAGCAGCGCAGAATAAATATTACAGATTACGCGTGTGCTTCTGCTGCGTGCCCATACTGTTGCTAAGTTTATTAGGTGTGTCGACAGGGCATAACAAGCACAGATGGTGAAATGTGTCTTCAGATTTATGCGTAATGGTGTTGGAACCCATATCATTAACCCCCACGGCCGTATTCATCCCAAATTTTGGCCTGAGGCGGCGTCACCTAACCGGACCATGTGTCAGTTGGAGGATGATGATGATGAAACGTTTTTATTCAGGATAAGGTTTTAGGCATGTGAATGCCTCTCTTACAAACTGTCCTGCTAATCTACACACATAAATATACATCGAGCAACACAATAATAATAATTAAAAAAATTAATTTTTTTTTAAACCAAACAAACATAGAGGAGAGGTATTGACCATGATAATTCAAGGGTAGTGCCAGATTAGCTTGGCGCCTGAAGGCGCCAAGCTAATCTGGCACTGCCCTTGAATTATCATGGTCGATCCATCTGCGGCTGTAGGGCGTTGGGCTAAATGGCTTAAAGGGCAGCTTTCTAGTAAAATGGTGGTCCCGGCGATGGTCGCTTACCATTTCGGCATGGGGCTACGTGTTGATGCAATGAATTGAACTTACGATCAATCAGCCCGACAAAATAAACATATCAAAGTCACTTTCAGTCCACAAAGTGTACTTACTTGTGTACAGTTCAAGCAGAAAAACACATAAGAAGTCACAAATCGTCTCTAATTCACGGTACCCGGTTCCGGAGACTGCCGAAGAAAATTTCAGATTTGCCGCGCGACGGCCGAAGTGACATGACGCCGGACTAGAACTCACTCATGCAGCTGACCCCTTACCCTTAGCACACCCGGTTCCAAAGCTTCTTTCTCTTGCTCTGTCAGTTCGGCGATGACGTCATTCAGGTAGTGCCCAGTTTCCAGGCGCTTCAGGGTCCTGGTGCTACGCTCTTGTCGTGGCGGGTTCTCCGGTTGTCGTTGCGGCCTTTGTCGTTGTCGACTTTGGTGTTGTTGTTGTCGACTTTGGTGATGTTGTTCCTGCTGTTGTAGCTGCTGTGGACTGTGATGCTGTTGTTCTTGTTGTTGCTGCTGCTGCTGCTGCTGTTGTAGACTTTGATGCTCTTGGTGATGGTACGTCTCCTCCGTGGTGGCAGGGAACTCATTTTCCTGTGCTGTCGAGTCCGTTCCTAATGTAGTTAATTCCTTGGCAAAGATAATGTTGGTCGTTTCATCGTTCTGATCACTGTCTTCAATTTCGTTGCGAACAACAGTACTAAAATCAACTTCAGCTCTCTGAAAATGTGAATACACTCCTTCGCTGACGGTGGTGGTGGACGAAATGTAGTCACTGGTGCTAATGGTGTTGTCATTGTCGTAGTCTCCGCCGCGGGAGGAGGATTGCTGAGCCAGTAAAACCGACAGGAGGGTGGCGTTGGAAAAGAGAGCTAAGAGTAAAGCGCCGCCCAGTTTCGTCGCTGTTGGTATCGCCATATTGGTCAGGAGAGAAGGAGCCGTGTCGGTGTTGGCAGTGCTTATGTTCCGTCCAAGCACTTGAGGACTTGAGGAGTCCAATTGGAGACAGAGAGACTCAGCAATGTCGAACGTCGAACCCTTGATGGCTTTCTTCTGTCCGAGGGACACAGATGTTAAAGGGACATAGAGATTACTCCACTCTGTCGCAGACTGAACCCTCGTGTGGTCCTTCCGCCAGACTAGGAACTTAGACGTAAACTAAACTGAACTGCCGATAAACTGGCTGCTAAGGCCAATCTCACTTGTGAGTTCAAGAAGCCAGGCGTGAGTCCAAAATGCTCATTCAGTTCACCGCTGGCACACAACAAACCGAATGCAAATGCAAGAGGTTCAGATCCGCATGACCCCCGCAACTGCGAGTGTCATAAAGACCAGTTGCATGAGTGGGCCTAGTCCTGCGCCAGACACTAAGCAAGGTGCTCTGATGTAGCGGAGCACCTTGCTTAGTGGCTGGCGCAGGACTAAAGATCACTCATGCAACTGAGCCCTGTGTCTTGCACGCTTAAAGTGGATGGCGTTACATGAAGAAATAGGACCCACAGCGGAGACGCCTACATCTTCTTGACAACGGTTTGGTGTGAACAATCGTGGGGAGGGAGAAAGGGCCGGGGGTGGGGTGGGGCATAGGGGCCCGGAAGGGGAGGGAGGGGGGGGGGGTCGGGCGCATATTGTAGGGTTCACTGCTGAGGATTGTAAATGAGAAGCTTAGAAGTCTCCATCAGCTGAATGCCAAATGACCCCCCTCCTCTCCCTCCGTCCGTCCAACCATTGAACACAGACCGGACGTACACTGATGAAAACGTGCCCAGTCAAGCAACATCTGGTTCTGAGGGTCAGCCCTTTCAGATCAGTCTCAGTTGCAAAAGAACAATGTAAGCGGGCCACACTTTTCGCTGGGATTAATCAGTAATTGATTTTCCGGCATTGCTTCATTTGCACCTGGGGCCAAACAATTAAAGTTCTATAAAGGAGTGCATCCGTAAATCAAATGCCGGTGGGTCAAAAATGCACGAAGTTCACACATTCATCCGGTTTCAGTCCTTCAGTTCGCCGTCGGCAAGCTTTTTTAAAATCGGATTTTGTGAAAGCCCCTCTGAGGCCGGCGCGGCCGGTTTCGTTTAACTTATATCAGTGAACTGAGGTGAAACTGATTCAACTCATTCGAGACGTGCCGCCTCCGGAAGCGGCACGTCTTGAATGAGTTAAAACTATTGGACATGTTGACCATAACTTACATATAAATATAAGCCGTTAGGCTATATGGCAGAAGGCAGTATATCCATTTTTGAGAAAAGCAGAATTTTAATTGTTTTACAATGAAAATCTCGCTTTTCTAAAAATAAAAAAAGAAATTAAAAAAAAAAAAAAAAAAAGGAAAAAAGGATAGACTGACGTTTGCCCAACGACGACAGACTTAATGATACCGCACGTCAGTTCAGGAGGCGGCTCAAAGTCTCCACGCCGGTTTGCGAGTTACAGTGCACTTGGTGGCGGCCTACGCCCCATTGCATAAGCGTGGCACATCAGTATCTGCCGCAGAATCTCTCACTAATTAAGTGTCGTCCGCCATTAGTACAACCCCCAGTCAGCGATAGGCCATCGTGCCGACGTCAGCCTGGCAACAGCGGCCGAGGTCGGCCCGAAGGCGTTGTGCGCGCTGGGGGACTGACAGGCTGCGCTGGGGAATTCTTTCAGTCCGCTCAGGCCGAAGTTTGGCTGAGTTACTAGATGCTAGGTGAGATGAATGTAAATGAGTTACATGTTACGTCTGCAAGAGGCGTAGATTCTCATGAGCCCCTGCATTCGCAGGGGCTCATGAGAATCTATGCCTCTTGCGGAAGGAAGAAATTTGACAGAGGGAACGAGGTCTGACGCAATAGCATAAATCGGAACGAGCAAGCAACAGACACACACACAAAAAACAAAACAAAAAAAAAAAAAACCAGACCAAAAAGGTGACTGCCAAGCGTGTAAAATGCAGCGAAGAACCCCCCAACGGAGAAAGAGGCTCGGCCAAGGGTGTAAAATCAGTGCAAGGGAATCACCAACAAAGAAACAATCACACTTCAGAATAAACGGAATCATGGTCGCAACGAAAAAAATCCAGATCAAACAGGCGACTGTCAAGCGCATAAAATGCAGTAGAAGAAGAACCCAACGGAGAAAGAAACACGCTTAGAAAAGACAGTTACAACACAATTTTCCATCGAAGAATAAACGCCTCTAGAAAAGAAAATTTCAGTGCAGTTTTTCTATATGCCAGCTGTCAGCAGAGAAAAGGTAGAGCATGGTGTGCTTGTTTGTATGTCTGTTTTGACAAAAGGGTTTAAACCAGAAAATTGTGTTGCAACTGTCTTTGCGGCTCTGTTTCTTTCTTCGTTGGGATGTTCTTTGCATTTGACAATTGACACGCTTGGCAGTCACTTTTATTTGGTCTGGATCATATTTTAGAATAACACGAATAAAACTGTGAACGAGCAAAGAACTATACGCTGCTGAAATCACTTAACCCTTTGCGTGTCGGTAGCGGTTTTAGTCGTGATGATTCCTGTAGGAATCATCACGACTAAAACCGCTACCGACACGCAAAGGGTTAACATGTGGAATAAACAAAAAACAGTACACGCTCAAAGAAAGAAACTGTGACATGTTTTCAGAATAACAAAGATAAGACAAGGAGACTGCTGTTGTTCTGCAGTGTCAGAAGCCAACTCTTGCGGCAAGGGCTGGTACGAGCCTGTTTCATTCTACGTTGGTAGGCCTGTGTGTCTATTCAGTACTACAAGTTATTGGTCGGAGGGGTTCGCTACACGGACCCTTGTAGGCCTGAGGGAGGTCAAAGGAAACATTAGTACCCCGAAGGCCTGAGGGGTACAATGGTTCCTTTGACCTCCCGAAGGCCTACAAGGGTCCGTGCAGCGACGAACCCCTCCGACCAATAACGTATTTGTTTTCATTCCTGCACTATTTTCGTAAAAGAAATCAAGAAGACATCTTGCGATCTGGATCACGCCAGTCATGACTGACGTCAAAGGAACCTTTATACACAATAGACTTATGACGTAATTTAAAATATGTCATGACGTTGCCGTCTCCAGTACTGAGTGCTTGTTGTTTCGAAAAACACTAAGTAACTTTGTACTTTAGAACGTTTGGCGATCCGTTTTATAGAACAAAACTGGCATCCAAGATGCGTCATCGAGAGGGCTACAAAACGTCCGCCATTTTTCGCTACAGGGGTTTTTATATCGCGGTCACATGGTACGGTTTGCGCTAACGTGACTGGTCGTGTGACGTAGGGAGGAAAACAATAGATAATAGAGCTATGTTGCTGGATAGTTGGTTCAATGCATATTGCCTTCCTCAGTGAGATGGTCACAGTTACCTGCTTGGCATTGAACCCAGCATACATGTATTGCCTGGGCTGTGAGCAGGGCCGGATCCGGGGGGGGGGGGGTGCTTTGGTACTACAGCACGCCCCCCCCCCTCCCCTCGGCTGGCATCAAACTATAAATAAGTGTTTAAAATTTAGTTGTAACGCTTGTATTTCAGTGCCGTACGTAACACCAGTTAATAACTTTCAAAAACGTCAGAAGAACAGTTTCGGTTGTGGTGTTTTGATATATACTATACCCTGCCAATAGAAAAAATAAAAGTTGAGCACCCTCCCCCCCCCCCCCCTTGAAAACTGATCCGGCGCTGGCTGTGAGCCCTTCGTCGTTCTTATCCACTTTGACTGCTTTGCCGACTAACGAAATTTTAGAACGTCAACTTGGCATTTCCGTGACCGGCCACAGCTTGGAGTTTAACTCATTACAGCCCGAGGATGACATCAATTTTATTGACAAGAGTATATCCTTTGAGGTCTACGTCACAGTTCTGGAGACAGCTCAATTTCGATAGTTTAAGGGTGGTGTCAGAATAGCTTGGCGCCCACAGGCGCCAAGCTATTCTGACACCACCCTTGAACTATCATGGTCAATTCACATGCTTTCGTAGTGTGTCAGGGCTGCAAGGGTTAACACAGACCCCATATTTCCACGGCAAACGCTGTCCATCTGCCCGAGGAATAGGTGCTCCTGAGCTCCCGCAAACAGCTTGCGGGGACATCAATTCAATAAACTTTATTTCAGTATCCTGCTAGGGGCAGAGTGGCTCAGTGACTTATACACAAAAATTATATTAAAATGTGCACACAATAATCATGATACAAACAATGATAAAGCGCCTCTTCAGCGCTACTTGTGGATGTTTGTAAAAGCTCTGAGCCTTTCTTTGTGGGGATATTGCGCTATAGAAGAGTTATATATTATTATTATTATGCTTGTGATGATTCATGCTCTTGCAAGCCTTACGTGTATTGTTTGTGGAGATCATCGTGTGTTCTACGTGACACTACCACACACTAAGCTCTTAAGTTACATCCTGAGGCTGATTTACCCAAAAATTGCTTATTGTCCTATGGACACATTAGTGATTACAGATTAGAAGACTGATCAACTATTTTAGTTTAAGGATGGTGCCAGAATAGCTTGGCGCCTCAGGTGCCAAGCTATTCTGGCACCACCCTTGAACTATCATATTCAAATGAGTTTCAAGCAGTTGTGTATCAGGATGAAAAGGGTCAACTAAATATAGGTTTGATTGATTGATTGATTGTACATTGCTTAACGTCCCAACAGCAACAAGACTTTCTCAGGACGTGCCTGCACTGCTTGTGAAAAAAACCTCAACAAAACAGAATATTGAATGTATGTCGCCAGCCGGTCTAATACGCTAAATAAACCTACCACATGGGGCCTAAATAAAGCTAAGACCATTTAGCAACACACATCCAATATCAAGAGCAACAGGCAGTGCCGACAGTAGGGAGGGTTTAAAAAAGGAAAATACAGGTGAATGGACCAAGGGTAGACAGAAACACATGCCCCAGAATAGAGGGGAAAACCCACCCTGTGGGGCTGACCAGGGTGACCCTGGGAACTAAAAAGTAGTTAACCCCACCCAAGTCCCCCAGGGCAGACCCGGGTAGGGGAAGGTAGGTTTGAAAACTGCCTGCAAACCTACATGTTAAAAGCAAGCTGGTCTATGGTTCTAGACCTTGTGGCTTCAAGACGCACAGCGGAAGATCACAGATATGGCTCAGTTGGACGAGGGATTGATTGTACATTGCTTAACGTCCCGACAGCAACAAGGCTTTCTCAGGATGTGCCTGAACTGCTTGTGAAAAAATAAATAAACAGAATATTGAATGCATGTCGCCAGCCAGTCCAATACATTAAATACATGCCCCGGAATAGAGGGGAAAACCCACCCTGTGGGGCTGACCATGGGAACTAAAAAGTAGTTAACCCCACCCAAGTCCCACAGGGCAGACCCAGGTGGGGAGGATTGATTGTACATTGCTTAACGTCCCGACAGCAACAAGGCTTTCTCAGGACGTGCCTGCACTGCTTGTGAAAAAAACCAAAACAGAACATTGAATGTATGTCGCCAGCCGGTCAAATACATTAAATAAACCTAACACATGGGGCTAATATTAAGGATGGTGTCAGAATAGCCTGGCGCCAAGCTATTCTGGCACCACCCTTGAACTATCATAGTCAAATTAATTTCAAGCAGTAGTGTATCAGGATGAAAAGAGTCAACTAAAGGTAGGTTTCAAAACTGCCTGTAAACCTACATGTTAAAAGCACGCTGGTCTATGGTTCTAGAACTTGTGGCTTCAAGACGTACAGCGGAAGATCACAGATATGGCTCAGTTGCATGAGGGAACTCAGTGCTGCGCCGGCCAATAAGCAAAGCGCTCCGCTATGATGGAGCACCTTGCTCAGTGGCCTGCGCAGCACTAAGCTCACTCATGCAACAGATTCCAGCACAGCAAAAACATCAGCAATTGCAGAATAATGGTTTCTTTAGAGTCATCATTCATTAATTAATTCTCTCAAGCACACACAAATGCTACATTACATTTTAGTTGTAACCCGTCACATCTTTATTTCATCAATTTCAGAATGTAAATCAATGCATCCACATGCCACCATCACGTACATTCTCCGCAACCAGTCACACTCATGCTCCCTCTCTGTCGCTCATGTGAGATAACACTTGTACTGGTCTGTGATTTGGGTTTTTAAAATGTGAAGCCGCAAGGTGCAAAATCACAGACCAGCACAGATATAAATGAGAAGCAAGGCTTTCAGTATACAGAGAAGCAACATGCTGTTGGGTGTTGTTTCTCCACACACAAGACAAAGAAAAGCACCGTCAATGATAGTATGCACAATATATTTTCAAAGAAAAATCAAATGCACCAAAGTTATATTCAAAGACAGATTTTTTTTTTTTTAATTTTTTTTTTTTTAAAATTTTTTTTTTTAACTAAACCCAATTTAAAGAGGTGTCAACATAAACTGTGATTCACTGTGGTTAAGTCAAAATAAAAACAATGATAAGATGATGTGATTTAACCCTGTGGCTGTCAGTAGAGGTTTTGTGGCGATGAGTCTGCCAGAATGATTGCCACGAAAGCCGCTACCGACAGTCCTAGGGTGAACTTTTCAGAAGACCCGCACAGCGCGCATCAACATTTAGCGAGCACATTAAAAATTCCATCTCCACTGTTTGAAAGGTGAAGGCCCATTACAGTATGCAGGCTTGAAAACCGATAAAATGTGAAATGCATGTCGACTAGAACCTGTTTTCAGCAGCCATTTTGTCGTTGCAAGACTGACGTGGTCTTAACCCTTTTCATCCAGATACCCTAAATTAATCTGACTGTGATAGTTCAAGGGTGGTGCCAGAATAGCTTGGCGCCTGAGGCGCCAAGCTATTCTGGTGCCACCCTTGAACTAAAATGGCTGATGTTTCTCCTAATCTGTACTGTAGCCTTCACACACCAGTAAGTCTATTCAAACTAATCAGCCTCAGGATGTAATGGGTTAAAAGACAGGCCCAGTCTTTGTATCAACATTTAGCTGGCTACAGTCCCCTTAACCCATTTCATCCTGATACACTACCTGCTCCTGAAATTAATTTGACTATGATAGTTCAAGGGTGGTGCTAGAAAAGCTTGGTGCCTGAGGCGCCAAGCTATTCTGGCACCACCCTTGAAATACATTTCTAATCTGTAATGTTGCCATCATACTACAATAAACTGTAAAAAAAAAATCAACCTCCGGATGCAAAGGGTTAACAACGATGGTCTTTAGTGACAGGTGATCTCTCATAAGGATGATCGCTCAAAACAGGTTCTGCAGCACACGCGATAGTACATTTCAGCTTTGGCGTGTCCTCTCTCTCCACCACACACACGCACTCACACACACAATGCTAGTGAATGGTACATGTCATAGTTGAGCATTTGTGGGATGCTAGAAGTGGTAAGCAAATGTTTCAGGCTTTCTGCAGGACATCCGAAATCCTTTGAATGTCAAAGCATGTCCATTTACTGTCAATCAAAAAGCAGGCATCGATCTATTCTGGCACCACTCTGGAACTACATGTATCAAAACTGATTCACATCATAAGGGTGCCAAGCTATTTGGCACCACCCTTTAACAACCAGCCGCAAATCCTGGTTCATCACTGTAACTGATTAATAGTCTTCACAGCTCCCAAATTTGAAAACGTTCAACCAGTCTGCTCAGTTTTCTTGAATGTGTGCTTTGTACACAATAACCCTGCGGCTTCGCAGATAGTCATCAATATCCGACTCTGCGCTAGAAGATTCAGAGTCGGATGTATCCGTCCCGTAGAATCCAATCCCTGGAAGGATACCCGCCACTTGAGCAATGGGTATGTTGGGGTCGATCAACTTTAGCAGTTTGTCGGCAGGGTCTGGCTCTGATGAGGAAGGGTCGTTCTCTCCATTTGTACTTTCGTCTGGTGGCAGAAGTAACAAGAATACTATGTAGTAAAACTGTTGCCACAAGGGTTTCATGTGAAAGGAAAACAGAAAATAGAGGTTGAAAACCCTTTAAATTAGATACATGGAACCCATTCCACGTATCTAATTTAAAGGGTTTTCAACCTGTATTTTCTGTTTTCCTTTAACAGGAATACTGTTTGATAAGAGACCTGCAGGAGGCATAGATTTGCATGGGCCCCTGCAGCTGCTCGTGCATATCTACGCATCTTGCTGGCATGAAAATAACACATTTACATCCATTGAATGAAGTACTCGTAGGATGCTCACAACATCACTGAACAGTATTCAACCGCCTGGCCACATTTCCAAAAATGTTGGTGGTGTCATTTAACGACTAATATCAGTTGCAGGAGATGGATCGACCATGATAATTCAAGGGTAGTGCCAAATTAGCTTGGCGCCATTAGGCGCCAAGATAATCTGGCAGTACCCTTGAATTATCATGGTCGATCCATCGCCTGCTTTAGGGCGTTGGTGCTAAATAGGTTAACCATTTTTATACTTTGAACGATTGATTGATTTTGCATTGCTTAACGTCCCGACAGCAACAAGACTTTCTCAGGATGTGCCTGCACTGCTTGTGAAAAAACCCTAAACAGAATATTGAATGTATGTCGCCAGCCGGTCCAATACGTTAAATAAACCTACGACATGGGGCCTAAATAAAGCTAAGACCATTTAGCAACACACATCCAATATCAAGAGCTACAGGCAGCGCGGACAGTAGGGAGAGTTTACAAAAGGAAAATACAGGTAAATGGACCAAGGGTAGACAGAAACACATGCCCCAGAATAGAGGGGAAAACCCATCCTGTGGGGCTGACCAGGGTGACCCTGGGAACTAAAAAGTAGTTAACCCCACCCAAGTCCCCCAGGGCAGACCCGGATGGAGGGTTATACTTTGAAAAGAGAATTTTCCATGAGTGCGAGATAACTAAATAAAACATATCAGTGTCAGAGTTTAGCACCAGTGTAATCATCAAAATCAAAAAGTTTCTAAACTGGATGTGGATCAGACCAGGGTACAAAAGTGACTGTTACCTTCTGAACGCTTCCTTTTACCCGGTTCTTCTGTGGACGTCTCTGTGCTGAAATACATTTGCACACAAACACTTAGCATGTTTCACTGCAGGCAAATCAGTCAGTCTCGAGGACTGAATTAAACCACTTGTGAGTGCAGTCACCGCAACTGTTTACAACACCAGTGGCCGCACGCACAAGGGGGTTAAATAGTCACAATTAACCCCTTGACTGCCAAGAAAAAGTACACATGATCCAGCTGCAAGAGAAATATATCCTCATGAACCCCTGTAGTTGCAGGGGCTCATGTGGATCTATGCCTCTTGCTGACACAACTTTGAATCCATGTTCCTCGAATGACACGGCCTCTTTTGGTGTTAAATTAACAAAAATTGCAGAAACACAATCTATGGGTGACAGAGCAAAAACTGAAATGACTGAAAACGGTCTACAGACCAAGGATACTCCATAATATATGGCCAGCAAGAGACATAAATTCTCATGAGCCCCAGCAGATGCAGGGGCTCATGAGAATACTATGCCTCTTGCATATGGCACATGATGACTGAACCAAAAGGATGAAATTCAGCTTTTGGGGATTTTGAAAAAGCCAAATCAGTCTCTAGGACTGAAGACTGTACGTACCCATGACAATCTGCATCAACAGGCTGTGATTAGTGTGAAGGAGGACAAAATATTCTCTACGGTCTATTATCACTGACTAATCCCATCCTTCCATGCCATCATCTAGAAATGACATGCTTGGAAACATGGCAGGCTCACTTCTGTTCAATCCTGTGTATCAGAGCTGTACAAATATGAATGAGGCCAGCAAGAGGCATAGATCCTCATGAACCCCCACACAGAGGCTCATGAGGATCTATGCCCCTAGCATTTAAGTGTTGTTCACTGTGCAAAGGCCTTGAAAAATGTAACAAAACTATTATTCAAATGTTAGAATGTTTAGCGTGCATTAGTATGCACTGGTGCAAACAATTTGGAAATGAAGCAAACAATGTATATATATATATCTACAAAAGAACAAAGCTGTCAAACATTTCCGCTTTCTTGAAATGGATGCACAAACAAGATGTTACATTTGTGGTTGTGTTTTTCTTTTTAGGGCATCTAGTGACCTCAAATATGACGCCAAAGTTTTGTAGTACACATGTTGGCTACATTTCTCAACATTTACGGAATGCACCAAGATGTTAGTGGAAGATTGTACATAGATCAGCATCTAGAGTGTTCTTTTTAATGAATATTAATGAGTTTTGGTTAAGTTTTCTTTTCCAATTGGTTGAGTTGTGTAATTTGTGGGATTGTTCTGGAAATGTGTAATAGTATAAAAGAGGACGTTAGGAAATATTTGTGTGCATTGTATGGGAGACACAGTGTATCAAAACTATGGATGCACTGTACGGGACAGTATCAATGTGTCAATGCATTTGTGAGAGATAGTGCATCACGAGAATAAAGTACTGTCTGAACTGTTACTCCAGTGTTGTCTACAACCTTGTGCCACGTGCGACGAGTTGCAACCAAGTGAGGTTGCTTACCAGAACCCTACGTGTGTCTTTTGTGATTGCATCATACTACGACCACGACTACCTCATGACACAAAAAGAAGAACAGATTATGTCTAACACTAACAGTGTTAACCCATTTCATTCTGATACACCCATTGCTTGAAATAAATTTGACTATGAAAGTTCAAGGGTGGTGCGAGAATAGCTTGGCGCCTCAGGCGCCAAGCTATTCTACTTTCTAGCACCACCCTTGAACTAACAAGGTTGATCTAGTTCCTAATCTGTCATGTTGATTTTGTAGGACAATAAGCACATTAAAAAAAAATATCAGTAAGAATTATCAGCCTCAGGATGCAATGGGTTAAGAACAGTTTACTATAAAAAAAATTTACAATCTGACAGATTCTACAGAGAACATGGAAACTACGATCTACCTTTTGCGCTTGATGGCTCCCAGGAGCAGAGACTGCTGGGATTTCTTGCTGGTGGACACTGGTGGAGCGGAGGTGGAAGGTGCCGGTTTCTTTGTCTCTGTAGCCGGTGGAGATTTCTCTGCCACACGCTTCACAGCCGCCTCTTGACAGCAGTCAAGGGCGATATTATCAATTATACTGCAATAAATTTGCTCCGACAGCTGTGTAGGTGCCCTTTTTGTGTAAAATCAACATTTTACTGCTACTTCTAGTGAACACAGCTATGGCAAAGTAAATTAACCCTTATCATTCGGAATACACCAGTGTGTGAACTAAGTTTGACTAAAATAGTTCAAGGGTAGTGCCAGAATAGCTTGGCGCCTCTAGGCGCCAAGCTATTCTGGCACTACCCTTGAACTAAAGCCATTGGTCTATATCCTTGTCTGTAAGTACTATATTGTAGCTTGCATAATATATGGCAGTGTACAAATTTGAAGCTTTTAGCCTCAGTATATGGGTTAACCAATTGCAAGCTGGTCATCTGTATATGAATTTTTCATTAAAATGAATTTTTTTGAAAAATACTTACCGATGGTATTACATTGTGGAAAAGCCCTTAGCTAGCCTAATTTTAGCCAAAATTTGGTTGTGTCCATATAAGGGAGTGTTGGCAGGAGTGGGTTGATTTGATTGTACATTGCTTAACGTCCCGACAGCAACAAGGCTTTCTCAGGACGTGCCTGCACTGCTTGTGAAAAAAAAAACTAAACAGAACATTGAATGTATGTCACCAGCCGGTCAAATACATTAAATAAACCTAACACATGAGGCCTAAACAAAGCTAAGACCATTTAGCAACACACATCCAATATCAAGAGCTACAGGCAGTGCAGACAGTAGGGAGAGTTTTAAAAAGGCAAATACAGGTGAATGGACCTCGGGTAGACAGAAACACATGCCCCAGAATAGAGAGAAAAACTCACCCTGTGGGGCTGACCAGGGTGACCCTGAGAACTAAAAAGTACCTAACCCCACCCAAGTCCCCCAGGGCAGACCCGGGTGCAGGAGTGGGGCGCCATAGACCAGGTCATGGCCCGAATAGCCTCCCCTTATTCCCACCCGGTACGAGAATACCCGTCATCTCTCAGTTTAGTTCCTTAGCGCACTTGAGCAAGCGGGGTAGGTGGGAGGGTCCTTCGAGTAATACCATCGGTAAGTATTTTTTAAAAAAATGCATTTTTCTTTAAAAGGTATTTTTTCGAAAAATACTTACCGATGACATGACCTTATGGGAGTGTCTACTACTTACTCAATTCTAGCCTAAGTACTCGTTGTGTTAACACACAACCCGGGAGGCACTCGGGGAACCCCGAGGGGGCCAAGAGTTGTCTCCCGATACTCCCCATCCGGAACAGAGTACCCATAATTCCTCAGTCAGGATACTTAGCTTACCAGCGGCAAGCGGGGCCGGTGGGAGGGTCGTCCGAGTCATGTCATCGGTAAGTATTTTTCGAAAAAATACCTTTTAAAGAAAAATGCATTTATTTCATCAAAAACATTACCGATGACATGACCTTATGGGAGAATCACGAATAGGAGGAGGGTGCCGCGCACTAGCACACCTTGGGGCCCCAAGGGCCGTCCTCCCAAACGCAAATTCCCGACGACCCTGGGGAGGTGTAACCTACGGCGCTGAAGCGCCAGGAGGAAGAGGAGCCCCGGAGCAGTTCCCCCACCAGAGCGAGTAGCCCCGCTGGACTGGGAAACTCTGTGAGCGAGAGAACATGCCCGCGAGCCCTACAGTAGCCACGAAGTGGAAGACAGCACAGTTCCTGACGACTGTGACGTTCGTGGCCCTGTACGTAGCTGATAGGACTTAATTAGCCTCTAAGCTCGCTGCGGGAGGGATCCTGGAATCGGATCGCATGACTGAGCGTCGTCAGGAAGATCATCTGACTTGTAGCTTCAGGGCTGTTATTCCTAGTGACGAGGAGAAGCTCGATCCTTGTTACGCTCGCGAGGGAGAGCGAGGGTGGCGGTCCGACTTCGAGCGAAGAGAGGATCCCGAAACGTGTCGTGACGTGGTGTGCGTGTGAGAATGTCTCCGCGAGCCGGACTCTGTGGCGAGGCGGGTTCGCAGCGGCCGAGGAGGATCCAAGGCCTTCCTAGGAGACGAGTGGGGACCGGTTGACCATGGAGGCGCGAAGCACGCCTCTCCGAACCGAGCTCTGTAGCGAGATGGGTTCTCTGCCTGGCATAAGGCTTGGTCCAAGCGCGTTCCCTCCTGGGAACCCGCGCCTCGAACTCCCGACTCCGCACACTACCTTGCTGTGTCCAACGTTGAGGCCTGCCGCCACCGACGAAGGCGAAGGAGGAGGGGCCCCATCAAAGCGAAACAGCGAGCGTCGCGGCTGCAGGAGCACCTTGCAGAAGCGGGAAGCACTAGCGGGGGTCCGCGGCGAGGAGAGGTGTAAGAGGTACAGGACCGGAACCCAGTAACGGGGTGACGAACAGGAAGAGCGGAGCAACCGTCCCAGGCTAGGCCAGAGCGTCGATGTCTCGTCCAGGCGGGCGAATCCACAAAGGCAGGGCGAATCCTCAAGCACGGGGCACGCCAGTGAACCCACCTAGTGTCGAACAGGTCCGCGAAGCCATCTCGCCAGTGCGCCGGTCCTCCGAAGGCATCCTGGTGCAAACTGCGTGTAGCAACTGGATCCATCGGGGAAACAGGTTGGCGCAGCCGTCCCACGAGAAGGTGACCTACTAGTCTGCGTCAGCTCCAAGCCGTTCGCGCTCTTGACCGCGAGGTCCGAAGGCCAGGCTGGAGTTGGAGAAGAACCACGGTAGTAGGAGGCGTAGCAGAAGCAGCCGGGCTTAGAGACGACCAAAGGAGAGGAGATCCGACTTCCGAGTAGTGGCTGGGCCGTCCAACCGCCAGCACAGCCGCAGCAGTACCACGTGTTCGAAGCCCGGTGCCCTCCTGGGTGCCCAAGGGGAAGTCGAGTTGGTTAGACACCAGGGAGACGGAGCTGTGCCATGGTCCTACAGCGTAAGCGAAGCGAAGGTTCTAGAAGCCTCCACCGTTCTGCTCCCCGTAGCGAAGTCCAGGAACCCCCCAAGAAACTGCCTTGGTCGAGTCGTCAGCACAGAGGTTCCGTCAGCATCACACCGCCCCGCTCGGCGCCAGGAGTCGTCGACCTGGAGAACGAAGGATAGGGTAAGGAGCTCTACCATCTCACGACACGAAGGGAGGTACGTACGAGAGGGGTCGTCTAGTCCCAAGGAGAGGCAAGAGCGGATCCACCGCTGGAAGGGGAGGCAACTCCTGTGACCTCCCGAGCACCGTTCCGACCGAGGGAAGCCAACAGCCGGCAACTCCATGGGGGTGAAGAAGATCCGTGAACCGAGAGAAGAAGCGCAGGGTAGTCGAAGCGCCTGGCACGAAGTCCGGAAGCCGCTGCCAGCTCCGAGCTGCATCCGAGAGGGCACCAGGGGAGACAGAAGCCGACGCACTCGCAGACCCGTTTACCACCCGTGCGAAGTCAGAGTACTTCCACTAAGTCAATGGAACTCACGCGTAAGGCCACCAGCTAGTGAGTCGTCAGATCTCCAAGGAGTATTAGTGCACAACTGGGTCGAACCGAGTACTGTAACCGCAGGAGGAGGTAAACAAGTCCGAGCAAGGCGAAGGAACGACAGCATCCTCCCCGAGAACCACCGGAGGGGGTCGGATGTCCAGAAGAGGAGCGACTGCAGCCAGGCCGGAGCACGAAGAAGGGGAAGGGCTGAGTGCGGGGGAGAGGAAAGGGACGAACGGCAGCCGGGCGCGAAAGGGATCGACGAGCGAGGCAGGAGAGAATCCCTGGAGCGACGTGAAGAACGGCAACTCCTAAGCACGCCCGCAGCGGAGAGAAGCGGAGTGTAGACCTAGAGTGCCGGAAGGTTGACTCCAACGAGGGAAATTCGTAGATGGACGGGCATCCAAGGTGCAGAGTGGTCCCTCCTCGCGCGCAGGAGAGCAAGAGCGGAGATCCGATCCTGAGGGAAGTGGATTCCCAGTCGTGCCGCCTCCTCCTGCCCATACGACAGGGCAAGACTGATATCCCAGCCCAGACGATCTCCTCCTTGGCTGCGCTGGGTAATACGAACTGCATACATGGATCTCTCCCGACGGGTAGCGCAGAGACTGAAGATCCGCGCAGATGAAGTACGCGCCATGGCCACGAGCATCGCATACGACCGGAACTGCGCTGTCAAGGACATCGTGGCCGCTGTGGGCTGGTGAGCAGAATCTACCGTCGCTCGTTTCTACCGTCGGGAACTGGCGGGACAGCGTGACTCTGCGAACCGGGCACTGTATCGAGGTGGGTCTCCGCCTGACCGCAGGCTATGTCCAGGCGCGTACCCTCCTGTAACGCCCGCGTCGAGAACCCCTCTCCGCGCAGTAACTGAAGCGGTCCGCGTAGCCATCCCTCCACAAGATCGTCAAGGACTCGGGCGGTAAGGAACGGAGACAGGCACCTCCGCCCTGCTGGCTGGCCACCAACAGTACCCTGCAACCACTAGCAGCCGGCCCGAGTTCGATCGAAGAGCAGATCCCGAACAAGTCGAGACGTGGTGTGCGTGTGAGATTGTCTCCGCGAGCCGGACTCTATGGCGAGGCGGGTTCGCAGCGGCCGAGGAGGATCCAAGGCCTTCCTAGGAGACGAGTGGGGATCGGTTGACCATGGACGGCACGAAGCACGTCTCTCCGAACCGAACTCTGTAGCGAGAAGGGTTCTCTGCCTGGCATAAGGCTTGGTCCAAGCGTGTTCCCTCCTGGGAATCAACGCCTCGAGCTCCCGACTCCGCACACTACCAAGCCGTGTCCGACGTGTCGATCCCCCGATGCTAGGGCCGTCGGAACTTGAGAGGCTGGAGAACCGGAACAGCTGGTACTTCCTCAGGACTGGAACAGTCACCGGTGTCAGGCGTTCGCGCCGGAAACCCCAAGTTGGTACCAGTGTGCTCTGTAGGGAGGCCGGTTGTCTGTCAGAAGGCTTTTTCCAAGCGCACTTCCTCCTGCACACTATACTGACGCGTCCGGCATGGTGATCTCACAGTCCACTCGTCGGAACTCGAGCAGTCGGAGTACCGGGAATATCCGCCGGTATCTCAGCAGGTCTGTAACCAGTCACAGGCATCGGGCGCTCTCGCCGATAGAAGCTCCAAGGTGAGCCCAGCGCCGTCCAGGTCATGTGGCGCAGGCGTCACACCAAGGTTCGGAGGCACATGGTAGATAGACCTTGTATGAGTCCGACGGTCACTGTAACGTCCGCGCTGTGTGCAGGTCATCTAAGGCCCCTGCAACATACCAAAATCCGAAGGCACGCGGGCGTGGGCCTGAGGGACCCTGTCCTGGTAAGGTGAACTTCCGCAAGACAACGGTACAACCAGCGAGGAACCACCTGTCAGCAAGCGCGCGGACCTGCAAAACATCCCCGCAAGGTAGAGAGTGCAGCCAGTAGGGTCCCGGTTAACCCCAGGTAAGCACCCCACCTGTGTGACCTACCTTCTGCGAAGAAGAGGAGTCGCGGCTAACGGCACTGTCTGTCCATCCTGCCAAGGCAACTCCCCCAACCACCAAGGTGTGTACCTGTCTTCCCAGCGTATACGTCCTACGCCGGGCACCTCCCGGCCCCTACAGGTGTGGAAGCCACCCTTGGTCTGGGAGGACCGCCAGGCTAAGTTGAGCCTACAACACATCCTGCACAACAAACTCAAGCATGTCATGACAAGTATAAGCCTGAAGCAAGCGGCAGGCCCAGAACCTTTGTCAGAGCGGAGCCCCCGCGACACACCGGAGCTGTACTATAGCGACGGCCTCCAGGTGCAGCTTTGATCATTGTCTTAAGTTGCCAGCAGGCAATTACCTTTCAACAGTAAAACGTTACTGTCGGCCATGTTAACTTGTATTCTTATGCATGTTGTTCATGTTAACTGGTAGTCACATGCCCAAGTAGGAATATAACCAAAGAGCAGAAACCAGTGCGTCCAGGAGACATAGGGCTGTCTGAGCCCTGTGGGTTTTTTTTTTTTTTTTTTTTTTTTTTTTTTTTTCTTTTTCCCAGGGAGGTTCGGGCCGGGAGACGGTCACTGGCGCCTGCCATGAGATGCGTTGGCGACGGGCTCACCCGTACCAATCACCGTCCATCTGCAGCCTGTCATTGTAATATGTGGAATGAGCAAGTGAGGGTATGTGAGTAGCACCTGTGGTGGCAAGAGAAGTTATTGCAGCTTATGACCTTCCCCCATGACAGCAACAATAAGTCATCTAGGTGCCGTCAGTGTCCCGTCAACTGACGAATACTCTGCATCTCCCATGTATCTAATACGCCCCCGTATGTGGTAAACAGGTCTGCAGTATGCATAACAAAACAGGCATGACGGGACCGACTCAGTACCGAAGTAAGCGTCGGTTCTCGCCACATTCACCAACGTAATGCGTCAAGGGATGGCTGGAGCATACCACATTCCCCGAACCCAACCAGGGACAAGAGCATAGGTGAGGAAAAAGTGAGTAGGTAAGCGCCAGAAATAAGGTTAGACTTAGCTTCACCGATCTTGCACACCATTCCCCTTCCAGTAAAGGTTTTAACCGTGAGGAACACGGAGCTCTGCATCGTTAGACGCCATCTTGGAAAACGAAGCTGACCACCTGCGGATCTGCGCCGTTTAAGAATGACCGTTCCAGACTACAACGTCTCATTTCTTCCCTCACGCGTAAATGCCTTCCGTTAAAGCGCGGAACTTTCAACAACCACGCTGCTAACCACAGCGAAAAAAGGGAGACTTGACCCTGTCAATAACAATACCACACCAACACGGAAGGAGAGGGGGAACGGGCGCGAGACCCGCCAAGCAAAAGTCAAGAATCTTGGCGCAAGCAACAACGCAAATGAAGACCGCGTTCGCGCCTTCTCAACCAGTGCCCAGCCCGGGAACCAGCCGAGGGCCAACCCAGTCACCTTACCTTTTCCCGGAGCGGGACAGGGGAAGGGGGGGGGGGGGGGGGGGGAGAATCCAAACCAAGGCACGCGCGGCGAAGTCCCCGCGAAGTTCACAGCGTAGCCCAGGCACTTCAGGGAGCCAAGCGGGCAGCTGCCAACGAAGAAGGGATACCAGAGCCACCCGGTACAGGGGGGCCCGACGAAGAACAAGTCAAGAGAAGAACTAAGTCCGTCGAAGACCGGTGAACCGGTCGAAATCCCCAAAATCCGTAGGCTAGAGCAACACGTCTGAACAGCGTAAGCCTAAGTAGACTGACTGAGGAATTATGGGTACTCTGTTCCGGATGGGGAGTATCGGGAGACAACTCTTGGCCCCCTCGGGGTTCCCCGAGTGCCTCCCGGGTTGTGTGTTAACACAACGAGTACTTAGGCTAGAATTGAGTAAGTAGTAGACACTCCCATAAGGTCATGTCATCGGTAATGTTTTTGATGAAATAAATTCATTTTAATGAAAAATTCATTTGTTTTCTCAAAACACATTACCGATGGTATTACATTGTGGAATTCCGAAGAGGAGGTGGGTGCCGTTATAACGCCCCTACTGCCAACAGACCAACCCTCAGACCCGCCCTCCCGGAGCAAACTCCCGATAATTTTAGTTAAGATACCTGCGGCGCCTAGGGCGCCGGGAGGGAGTGTTGCTCTGTAGTGATGTCTCCCACCAGCGAGAGGTTCTGCCGCTGGGTGGAGAGGTCCCTCAGGTAGAAGCGGGCGAAAGTGGTCTCCGCTCGCAATCTCACAGCCGCCACAAAGTCCTTGACTGCACCGGTGCTGGCGAGGCGGGACTTGCGGCCATGCTTCCGACCTCGTGCGCCTCGATGTTCAACACGTGGCTGCATCAGGTCGAGGTCCTGGAAGGCCGGGCGGATCACTCACCGGAACCAGGAGGAGCAGGTCTGGGCTGAGATGTCACGTCTACCTGGGGACAAAGGGAGAAACAGGTGTGTGCGTCCTCTGCGCAAGCTTGGTCCGGCGCAGGCACACACGTAAGGCTCTCACCGGTTCCTATTGTCTGGTCTACCGAGTGGAGTCTGACACTCGTAAGGGCGGAAAGTCATCAGCTGTAAGACAGCCAAGGCGACCACGACTTGGCCCTGAAGTCTGGTAACGTTAGCAGTTGCACGGCGCCTTCTGTCCGTAACTGACAGCAATCTGTGTGTGACAACAGCGCGTACGTTCACTGACCCTGAAAGAGGTGGCTAGGCCACACGTAAGGTTCTCACCGGGTTCTTAAGTCTGTTCTCCCGGGCGGAGTCCGTACACGCGCAGGGCGAAACATCTGTCGCCGTCAGGGAGGCCGCGTCTTGTCCAGGAAGATGTGTCAGGTAGCAGTAGCATGAAGCCGGTTGTCTGGCACTGCAAGCAATCTGGGTGTGTGGGCAGCGCGCGTAGTTTACTGACCCTGGAGGTTGAGTCAAGGACCGCCAGGAAGCACTTCTTCCTAGATACATCTGTCAAGCGCGTCATGTGCAGGGTTCCAACGGGCGGGGTTGAGACCACATAAGCCCCCATGGTAGAGCACTCTTAGCCCACGCGAAGCAGTGCTGGGCATTCCACACCAAAGAGAGCCTCCGAAAAGCGAGGACTTGCAGCTACCCGGGTCTGATGAGCGTAATCGCCTGTAGGTGTCGGCGATCATGGTTAGATAGTCCCGAACGGTAAAAGGAGACCGTCCCTGGGCGTTGAATAGCCAGAGGAAGCACTCCGTCAGCTGGGGCTTCGTCAAGTCCGGAGGGAAAGAAGGCTGTCGTCAGTCCCGTCACACAGCGCTCGTCGTCTTCCCTCGCAACTGGTCTAGTTGAGGGTCGGCGTGTTGTCTCGGTAGCATCCATGGCCGCCCTAGGGAAGCCTCTGTGGTAGAGGGCTTGCTGCACAATCTCCGGGTGTGTCGGAGGAGTTCAGGGCCCGGCTGTTATGGCGGCTGTTCCGGTTGCTAAAGCATCGTGCGAGTAGTGGAGAGCTGCAGAGGGGGGCATGTGGTGACGAACTGACCCCGACTGGTGAAGAGACAAGCGCCCCGAGCCAGAAAAACGCCCACCTACCTCCGCAAACCTGCAACAAAGGGAATGTCGGACAACCAAGCGTATAACTCAGCATTCCATCTCGATGGTGAGCAGTGAAGTTAAAAGCTCTGGCCACAGCGACGCCTCCCCGCGCCGCCGGCCTCAAGCGCACTAGCATCTCCCATAATTACGCCCTCCTTCTCCAAGCAGAAGAGGCGTCAGGCTGGACGGCGATCCCCTAGCATGTCCTCAGTCCTAAGCGAACTGAAGAAGGTACTGAGAGTCGCTCCTAGTCTGCCCTGTTCCCGTCATACTGCGAGTCTCACTCGAACAGGACGACCACGCACTCCATCCGCGACGGGATCCATGTGAAGAAACACGTAGTACCTGTTCCGTAGCGTAGGCAGCCTAGTCGACGGCGAAGTGGGCAGGATCTCAGCCTACCGCCCGGCTTGCCAACTGGTCATGACTTCGAACCTCGAGTTTTCCCAAAGTCCTGGAGACGCACCGCTGCTCTCAGGTCTGTGTCTAGCATCTGCCAAGATGTCGAGGCACTTGCGTCGAGTCGATAGGACGAAGATCGTGCGCCATATTCACCGACTAGTGTACCAGAAGAGTCGACCATACTGCCGCGGAACTGAGCTCAAACCACGTCTCGGGAAACTAACTTCCTGCCATGATGTCGTCACGTCTAACTCCCGGTACTTGCGCCCCCGGCCGCAGGATCCCCAGCGCCGAGCGGGTAACTTCACAAGGAGCTATCGAGGGCAAGTCCATCCGCTCCAGTCAGGCGCCGCAGCCTGCCAGAACTCCAAGTCGTCTCCAGCCAGGCAATCGCACACTTCCGCTAGGTCCCGAAGCTGTCATCTTAGTAGAAGACCGTAGTGATTGGTCGCCGCTGACCACGGCCAGGCCAATGCGAAGTGGAGGGTAGCACCCCGCCGGGAGAAGGATGCGACGAGCCGAGAACTCGTCTCAGCAGGAGCTTAATCTGAACTGTGTGCATTACCCCCGATGTAGACCGAAGTCGGCCCCTGCAGTGAGGTCGGTCGGACCAGTCCTCAACCCGCGCTGACCTCTAAGAAGGTAGACTGCTACTTGCTAGTCATCAATCGCACGCCTGGATTATGCTGCCACTGACGTTCCCGGGACCGTGCCGTCAGCGTCACAAACGTCGCCTCCGTCCCTCGGATGTAAGCCACACTCCGGTGCAGCAAACGAACTGCGCCTCCGCAGAAGAGTGGTCCCTGCCAATCCCGTCCGACGGTCTGCGATGACCGTGCGCCTGTCCTGCATCAGTGTTCCTGGAAGACTGCTACATCCAGCCGTGTAAGCAGCGTGCATCGGCTGTGCCAGAGTCCTTGTTAGCCTCCTTGTCGGTCTGCCAGGGGGGGGGGCCAAGGAAGTTCTCCATCGCGCGGTGCCCTGCGTGGCCGACTCTTCAACTCGGTCGGCCGCGAGAAAACGTGCAGGACGGTAACTCGAATCATCAGATCGAAGTCTGTAGCCGCAGCGAAGCGTTGGCAGCGGAAGAGAAGTAGGGTCACAAAGTTGAAGCCACCAGTACCTCCCCCGGCGCCCTGAAGCAGAGACAGAAGCCGGCGACAAGAATCCGGCACCCGAACGGAAGCGGAAGGGACTTGAAATGCTTGGACGCGATGAGGGGACCTGCTTCGTCCAAGCCTGAGGAGACTCCCTCCTCCATCTCCACGCAGATGGCGGCGAATCCCAGACCTCTCGGAACTGCGAGCGTAGCGACGTGGAGTAGCTATAAACGCCCAGCCACGGCGAACGACGTCCTCTGGAATCAGCAGAAAAGTCGTCTGTCCCGCAAGCAGGAGAAGGGATGTCTAACTGCTCCGAAGTCCGGGGAACCCCGGGCGGCGGCGATCCAACGAAGGTGGACCCAGCACTTGGAAGAAACAGTTTAGCCTCAGAGGGCCGGTCCCACGAACTCGAACGGCGACGAAGATACTTCTGAGCACCTGTCTACCCAACGCGTAGCGACCCAACGGAACTGGGACGTCGTCTCCTGTTCCTCCCGTACCCCTGGTCTCTGTGTAGTGAGCACATGCTTCCGAAGTCAGGCGAACTGAAAGATGTGACCTATGGCCGGGACCAGAATCCCATCGTGAGGTCGTCTCTCTGCACTACCTCTAGAGCGGGATCTCGTCTGCACGGTCGGGGCGAGGCGTGGCCCAACATCACTGAGCCGGGATCTTGTCGTGCGAAGTGCAGCGGTCCTGTAGCACTTGTGGAAGCCGCAAGCCGAAGCAAGAGCCGGTGTAACCCGCAACGGGAGATGGCGCCAAAGCGTGTATAGCCCGGGCGAGGGCGCCCAAAATAATCATAAAAAAATTAATTAATCAATGCTTATTGAAAGTTTTATTTGATGTAATTGTCCTGTCAGGGATAAATCAAGTTATTTGAATTAAATTGAACTATGAGAGTCAGAATGCCACTCTGTGTCTCATCTCCATTTTCTCAAACTGAAGTAATCGGAACAGTGGTTCCAGGATTATAGCCTTTTAAGGATAGTAGGTGTTGAGTCCCAGCTGAATGGCGAAACCGCTGCGCAGCTGGGAATGCAACATTTTAACACCTGTGGCAAAGGGTTAAAACGCCTAGCTTGAAAGAAAGGCACTAGGTGCCATAAAACGACAACAAACGAACCCCAATCTTGCACACTACCGCGCAAAATATGCTCTCACAACACAGTCGTCACTGACCTGAGGCCGAGCTGTCATCTCTAGGGGCAGTACCCGCCGTCAGTGGGCCTGGGCGTGCCTCTCCGTCACGGTAAGGGGAACCTTAGGAGGGCCCTCCGCGTTAGTATGTGACTGTAGCTAACTGGCCCGTGACGTCATTGTCCCGGAGTGGACGAGTCTCGTGGCTCACCGTGCGACTCCCAGCACGTGGCCGCTTCTGCATGTCATGCGTCGTATCTCCGGGTTGCGTCTTGATTGTGGGCTGGGTCTACTGAACTAACACAGTGGAAGAGATCGGAATGCCTCCACTAACCTGTGATCTAAACGAGGATCGAGCCCTGGCATCTGGTTCGTCCGTCCGTCGTGTCTTCCCTCTGGGCTGTCGGAGGGTGGTAGAGTGGTCATCTCTCGAGGCCGTGTCCCGGTGTAAATGAGTCTCGTGTGTCACCGCGTGACTACTTGTACGTGGTCGTTCCCGCCTGTCATGTCTGCGATCCGCCATGTGCGTCTGGACTGGTAGCGTCGTAGATTCGGTTGCCGACGCCAGTCCGGGGAAAGGATCATTGTTGTCTGCCTCCTCCAGAGGCGTACAGACTGTAATCCCTTCCGCTGACAAGGGTTCAGGATCAGGTCTCCTGGTCGCCACGGTAAGGGTAACCTCAGTGGGGCCCTCCGCGATAGTATGCGACTTGCCAGTTTTACTTGGTCGGGACGCCTTAGCCACTGGTCCCAGCTTGGTTCCCGTCTTGGTACTCCGCACCGGGTCTGTCAGTCGTTCCCTGACAGGAGTCGGTCGCTCTCGGCGGTAAAAGCCCCACAGCTGCGACCATCTTACTCCAGCCATGGGGCGCACACCACACACGTATGGGTCGAACCAGAACAGGGTAGGTGCATGCACGTCCGATGACCACTGAAAGTCGCCACACAACGTGCAGGTACGAACCTGGTATCTGTAACAAGAGGGTACAATGAAGCACGAGCGAGCGTGGCCTCCGAGGTCACGCAAAAATAAAATCGCGCGCGATGAAAAAACGAACCTCATCGAATTTGAAAGAGTACAGCGCGTGCCTACGCACGGCGCTCCTTCCCCCCCCCCATAGAGCGCCGGTCGAGGGCATTCACCGAGATATTACCTGGCCACGGAGGCAAAAGGTAGCAAACCCACGTGTCTCCACCGAAGTGGAACCACTGTCAGCCGGTTGTAGCAACTCGTAGCCAGTCACGACCGGGCAGGCTCCGAAGTCTCGTCACAGCGGCAGGTCGAGTGAGCTCGAAATCCCAACCGCCAAAACCCCCGTCGGCAAGGTGAAACCCCAAGTCGACGAAGGAGAACCGGCACAGCAGAGAGCACAAGCAGTCCCAAAACGCTCAAGCTTCACAGTTCACAATGGTCCAAAGTTCTAAAGTTCCAAGCTCACAGTAACCAAGGTCAGAACCGACCGGTCCAAGTTCAAAAAACGCAGAGCACGAACAGACACAACCTTCCTAGTGCTAGCTAAGAACTAAACTGAGAGATGACGGGTATTCTCGTACCGGGTGGGAATAAGGGGAGGCTATTCGGGCCATGACCTGGTCTATGGCGCCCCACTCCTGCCAACACTCCCTTATACGGACACAACCAAATTTGGCTAAAATTAGGCTAGCTAAGGGCTTTTCCACAATGTAATACCATCGGTAATGTGTTTTGAGAAAACAAATTGCCAGTGAGCCTCTTCAAAACTAATTTCTGCAATGGAACAAGTTAATGACATGAGGTAAAGAAAATATTTAATAGCAGAGCAGTGAAAATTCACAGAATCCCCTTGCACAGGTAGGTGATACAAGGTACTTCAAGCAAGGACAGTTTTCAGTTAACCCATATCATACCGAGGTTAAAAGCTTCAAATTTGTTCACTGCCATATATATCTGCAAGCTACATTATAGTACTTACAGATGATATAGATCAATGGCTTTAGTTCAAGGGTAGTGCCAGAATAGCTTGGCGCCCAGGGGCCCGAAGCTTTTCTGGCACTACCCTTGAACTATTTTAGTCAAACTTAGTCAATGGTGTATTTCGAATAAGGGTAAACCCTTTGGCTGTCGGTAACACTTTTGGTCATCATGATTCCTGCAGGAATCACCGTGACCAAAAGTATTACTGACAGCCAAAGGGTTTGGTTTGGTTGTACATTGCTTAACATCCCGACAGCAACAAGACTTTCTCAGGATGTGCCTGCACTGCTTGTGATAAAAAAAACAACTAAACAAAATATTGAAAGTATGTCGCCAGTCGGTCTAATACACTAAATAAAGCGAAGACCATTTAGCAACACATCCAAAATCAAGAGCTACAGGCAGCAGAGACAGCAGGGAGAGTTGAAAAAGGGAAACTACAAATGAATGGACCAAGGGTAGACGGAAACACATGCCCCAGAATAGAGGGGAAAACCCACCCTGTGGGGCTGACCAGGGTGACCCTGGGAACTAAAAAGTAGTTAACCCCACCCAAGTCCCCCAGGGCAGACCCGGGTGGGGTCAGCCAAAGGGTTAAGAACAACAGTACAAAATGTTTGTAACTTGACAGTGTCACATTGTTTGACAAGGCATTCCTGTACACACTCAGAGATGGCGTGTAGTACTCGTCCCGCCAGTAAACTCATGCTAGTGCCGGTGTGTACCGGTAGATTGGATTATTTTCTGACAACCCCTCTAGTCTACAGCTATTACATGTATTTTAACCATTCACAGCAGGAGATGGATCAACCATGATAATGCTGGTAACCAAGCTGGCACTACCCTTGAATTATCATGGTCGATCCATCTCCTGTAACTGGCACACAGTCATCATGTGAGACCTCCCAAATTTGGGAAATGCGGCCTTTGGGTTCAATGGGTTAAGCTTTGAAACATCAACAACGTCAAGGTTGAAACATCAAAATTATGTGCACATAACCCAGGGTCTCTGAATACAACTAATTTCCACTGAAACAATGCGACGTACTGACACCTGAAGCAACTAAAGTACTTGTCTGCGCTTTTGTTTAGTCTAAATTAGACTATTGCAATGCTCTTTTGGCTGGCTGTTCCCAGTGTCTGATTGGCAAACTCCAGAAAATTCAAAACTCAGCTGCTAGGTTGATTCTTAAGAGTCCCTAGATCAAATATCACACCCCATCTGCTCTTCATTGGTTACCTGTAACAGCTAGGATTCAGTACAAAATTTCATGCATTACTCACAGCTGTATTACCTGTTCCTGCCCACACTACCTTGCCTCTCTTCTTCAGCTGTATACGCCCTCAAGACAGAATTTGCGCTCTGCTGCCGACTCTCCGAGTTTCACGTATCCCTCTTGTCAAAACAAAGTCGTTCGGTGAGAGGTCATTCAGGTACCAGAGCCCAGTTGTTTGGAATGACCTCCCATGCGAACTGAGATACGTAGATTCGAGAAAGGCATTTAAGCGAGCCCTAAAGACCCATATTTTTTTTGTCTGCTACAAATGACTTTGTCACAGACCTGTCATGTTAAAGTCATCTCTATCTCTGTTAGAAGTAGTGTGTGTGCATGCGCGCGCGTGAATGTGAGTACGAGTCAATAAGCGTTGCACTCTGAATGGTGACCTTATAGCTTGTTTACAGAGTGTGTTGTATTTTGTTTTAGTACTTTTTGTAAATTGCGTTTTTGTAATTAGTTATTTTGTACAATTAGTTTGTTAAGCGCCTAGAGCTCTAATCTGAGGTTAGGCGCTATACAAGTACTCATTATTATTATTATTATTATTACCCAGAAACCCCCATTACGAATTGCTGCACAGCATTTCATCAAGGATATTCTCATCTGTTCAAGGACGACACTCTCCTCTTTTTCTCGTTCCTTCTCCAGCTGTACCTGACGATTGGACACGTGCTCCAGGAATTTCACCTCCTCATCCTCCAGACCCTTTACACTATTACCTGCAACAAGCAACAAAGTCACCACCATAGAGACATTTCAACTGATGAGTATAGGGCAAAGGCCATTGGGCCGACATCGGCCACTGTTGGTCCGCACACTGTTGTGCGCGGGCCAACGGCAGCTGACGTCAGCCTTTCGCACGAGTATTGCCCTAGGAAGGCAAAAGACAATAACTTGAGCAAGTACATTTGTGTTACAATGAAAGTATTCTGTTTTACAACAATGGTCTTACTTTCTTGTGCCTTCACTGCTGTGCCCTGCTGAGCGGTAAAACAATGTTTTATTTATGCAAAAAGCACATTTCATGCTGTATTTTTAACACATTCTGCTCCAGGACCGAACTCGGCAGATTTTGAAGTTGCCCCCTGAAGACTGTATTACGCTTCTGGAAACAGATCGAGATTGATAGTTCAAGGGTTGTGCCAGAATAGCTTGGCGCCTATCGCCCAGTCTCCAATCTCTCTTTCCTGTCCAAGCTTCTTGAGAAGGTTGTTCTCAACCAGCTCAACCTCCACCTCACCGACAACAACCTCCTCAGTCCATTCCAGTCTGCCTATCGCAAACATCACAGCACTGAAACAGCCCTTCTACATATCTTAAACGATCTGCTTCTCTCCACCGACTCGGGCAACATCTCCCTTCTTACACTACTCGATCTCTCTGCCGCCTTTGACACTATAGACCACTCTATCCTCCTCCACCGACTCCACCACTCCTTCGGCATCACTGACTCTGCTCACTCCTGGTTTCTCTCCTACCTCTCCAACAGACAGCAGTCCGTCACCATCAATGGCGTCTCTTCCAACCCAGTCATGCTCTCCTGCGGAGTCCCACAGGGGTCCGTCCTGGGCCCGGTCCTTTTCACACTCTACACCTCTCCTCTGTCCAACATAATCCAGTCTCACCGCATACACCACCACCTCTACGCTGACGACTCACAACTGCTAGACAAAGACAAACTCGACAACACTCAGTCACTACTGACTCGCACGGCTGACTGCTATGACGACGTGAAAAACTGGATGACAGCAAACAAGCTCAAACTGAACGATGACAAAACGGAAGCCATGCTGGTAGGCACTCGCCAGAAACTCTCCCAGCTCCCTCCCTCTCTCCACCTTCAACTCGATAGCACCCCCATCTCCCTCTCTGACTTGGCCAAGAACCTCGGCGTTATCCTCGATTCCTCTCTGTCCATGTCCAGCTTCGTCTCCGCCACGGCCCAGGCATGTTATTTCCACATCCGCCGCATCAGTCAGATCAGAAAATACCTCACTACCGAAGCTGCCACCAAACTTGCTGTCTCTCTCATCTTATCTAGCATCGACTACTGCAACTCTCTCCTTTCCGGCCTCCCTCACTCCACCATTTTCACTCTCCAACGCGTTCAGAACAATGCTACCCGCCTGGTCCTCAGAAAGAAAAAATCCGACCACGTCACACCCCTGCTCAAACTCCTTCACTGGCTCCCCATCCCCCAACGCATCCAATACAAAATTATGTCTCTCTGCTACAAATCCCTGAACAACTGCGCTCCTGCCTGTCTCTCCAACTTACTTCACCCCTACACACCTTCCCACTCCCTCCACTCTGCCTCTGACCCTCTCTGCCTCCACATCCCTCACACCAAACTTAACACTTTCGGCCCCCGCTCCTTCTCCGTCTACGGTCCATCCACCTGGAACACTCTCCCTCCGTCAGAAACACTCTCTCTCCTCTTTCCAGTCCGCCCTCAAAACTCACCTCTTTCAACAGTTTTAGCACTATATCACCACACTCCCCACCCCAAGCTGACCATCGTAATGTATTGTACCACTGTTTGTGGTACGCATGTCATTGTCTAAAGCGTGCGCGAGTTGTGAGTGCGCGCTTAGAGTTATAATTATTATAAGATAAGCGCATTATAAATACCGTAATTATTATTATTATTATGGGCGCCAAGCTATTCTGGCACAACCCTTGAACTATCACGCTCGATCCATGTCTTGCCGTGGCGTGTCAGAGTTGAACGAGTTAAACTTACGTAATTTGACCTGTTCATCAAACTCCTGATTTTTAGCATCCTGGTTATCCTGCAGCTGTTGCCATAATGATCGTGTCTCCTCTTCAGGGGCCTCTGTAAACAGAAACAATTTCTACCATGAGTTAGGTAGGTCCACCCCCATTTTTTAAAAAAAGAAGTAACACAATACAACTCAAACTAACAAATTTAGTAGAAAGTATACATCGAACTGAGTATACATGCCGAATGGCAAGTCTGTAGCTCAAATACTTTCCGAGATATATAAGTTTGATTTTTTAAGGAAATCGGCAGATTCTGCAAATTGAAGGAAACCCATAGTTCAGACAACTATAACTTCAACATTTATAAATGCACAGTGCTGTAATTTAGTCTGTCTGGTCAAAGTAGTGTGTTGTCTTAGCTAATTTTTTTTCAGGCTTCACAAATGCATGGTCACTTTGCAAAATCACCTCAAAAATGAGAGAAATCAAAATTTTGACAAAAGGAATTGAGGTAGAGATGCGCATTGAACTAAAATGGCCATATCTCAGCAACTACTATAGTTAAAAGCATGGTTCTTATATCAAATTGTACAGCAGAACATGAAGCATCATTTGAAAGTGAGTATTTATTACTATGAACAAATCCTTCACAGTTGTTCAAAGTGTTTGTGCATGTGTTTTGTGTGTGCGCGCGTGTGCTGGCGTGTGCGCGCGCATGACAAGAGTTTCAAGTTGTTTTGACAAAGAGTTCGTAGCTGACGTGCAAGTTTTTTTTTTTTTTTTAACCACGTCAACTACTTGATGTCACTTCTGATTTGTTCTGGCATCCACGTTTTGGAACCATCTTTTCTTCCGCTTCTCTGGCCAAACTTTCTGCTAAATCTACTCCTCCAAATAGGCCTCCCCACATGCGCCCCTGCCCAGCAGTGTTGGTAGCTCTTGATGATTCAGGATATCATTGAAGAGGGACCTAATCTCAGCCCAGGTGTGACCCTCCTCTTTCAATAAGTGGAGCTAAAGGAACAGCCTATTGTCAACAGTTATGTTGGGTATCTGTTGTGGTTTTCCTCTTTTTTTTAGGTCCTATTCTCATTCTCTCTTGAAGAAGATGGAACTAGCTGTCCTGTGTAAAGAGAGTGCCTCAATTTATAGTAATTATACTAACAAGTAACATACTTATTTGCATATCAATGAGGTTTCAGTAACTCACAACAGGATAAACAAGCCCACTTATATTAACCCCATAGAACTTGGATGTAAACAAAACCGTGCCATCAATCCACGTCTACCTGGCAATGCGTCGTCTGCTACGCCACCACGAGTTACTGAACGTGATGATGTTTAACCACAGAATAAACAATATATTTGCAGCTTGAAATCTTGTTCGTCTAATTTGTTATCACGAAAAGCTATAGTTCTAAATATATGCACTTAAAAATATTATTATTATCCCCTTAAAACGAAGTAGAAAATCAGTTTACGATTGCAATCAGGCGAGGCAACTGCTTTGTTTTGTCCCGTACACATCGAGTAAAATCATCTTAAATATAACATACTTCCAGCCAAAATTATACTTTAAAAATCAACAGAAAAACAATTTAATATCAAAAGACTGATTTACAATTGTACTTTCGTAAAGACTGGCTGAAATCTTCGAGAACAAGTCGATTTTCCGGTCGCCTCGACTGCCATGCGTGTGCAGCCGTCGGATGCATACACAATGACGTCACGGGGTCCACATTTTGCCCCTGCATTTTTGATCAACTTCCGTTTGCGCTTCGAACCGAATTCTAAGCGAAAGAGCATGATTTTCTCTTTCAAATGGTACCAAATTTAATGAAATTTATTGTAATATGTCACCAGGAGAGTGGATTTTCTCCAAACATTTACGATTTTCTGCATTTTGTAACTTTAAGGCTTACGAGTTTCCAAACGAATTTGGTACCAAAATATTCTACGGGAATTCCCGTTTCCGTTAACACCAACTGTAGCGCGATGCGTTACTGTGATAAAAAATGATCGCGATTTTCCGAGCACTGCTGTCTACCGGCTTCTGCCTGACCTCGGGAAAAAATCACCGGCGCTCGCTGAGAGCGTATGCGATAGGCTGCAGAAAAGCGTTCCCAAACATCACATATGCTACTCACAGCACAACAAACACAAGAAACATTATGTTAAAGGTTGATTGTATTTGAGGATTATTTTGGGGGGTGATAAAAATGCATAATAAGGCAGATATGCATTGTTGAAAATCGGCAAGTTTAGGTTCAAATTTGGTATGATGGCAGCCATTACTGAAGGGATGGACCTACCTACATGAGTAGACACAAATTTGAGTTCCAACTTCAACGTAAATTCCAATGTTCTTCAACAATTTCCAGTATCCCCACCTCTGAAATGAGGATTTCTCTTTTCAAATCAGTATCCCTCTATCGGCTCTTACTTTCTCTTCTGGTAAAATGGACAAAATACAGATAATTACCACTTAATGCTGTTTTATTAGATCCCCATCACTCACCAACAGGGTCATCAGGTTTGCGCACTTTCTCCCACTCTTCTTGCCGCTTGCGTCGTTTTTCATCCACCTCTCCCTGCGACTCAAACTTCTTTATCTGCATGCCACCCTGTGATGACCCAAAACTCATCTTGCTTGGTCAGTGCTGTACCTGCCGTGCCATACACTTTATGAAACACCTGTAAATAATGAACACAGTTAGCCCAGACGCCCCTAAACAGACAACTGTATAACCATTATAGTTTAAAGGTAGTGTCAGATTATTGTGGTGCCAAGATAATCAGAAACTACCCTTGAAATACATGTACACGTATAGTCAGTCCACCTTCTGTAGTGATTTTAATGCAGCACTCCAGCAGACACTGGCTTCTGTGTGAATGATTAATGAATATCAGCTTTTTTATATATTACCTTTGTAAATTCTTTTTTTTTTAATGGAATCTATGAAATAATTTTGAAACGGCCTCAAATTATTCAGACCAGGTGGGATGAAACTTGAAAGCAAAAAATGGATGTCCTATGGCTATGAAAACTACAACTACAAGTTGCACAACTACAGTGCAAAAAAAGAAAAAAGAACAGGTTGTGCACTTGGTTACTCGTGCATGTATGCGTGGTTGTATATTACAGTCCACGCTGACATCTTTCATCAATATTTGCAATACTCATGTGACGCTGAGAACTTTGTTATGGCTACAAGTACAAGCCACAACTGATGGGCCCCTTACACAAACTAAATATGCATGGAGTAATTTTGGTGAAAAATACTACCAGATATACTTATAATCTTAAAAGAGAGACAGTAAACATAAATTTACATAATATATTAACTCCGCTTTACCAGCAAACCGAAAACATAGGGATTCACGGTACCACCTCGCAACGTGCAATGATGCGCTTGAAAAGCTTGCTTTATTTCGTCCATCCGCAAATAATACAATTTAAAGATAGGAGGAAATAGGAATAACATAAATGGTTAATCACCGTAGGAATTTTACAAATATAAATTTCATAATAATGATATGAAGTAGGATTTGCTTCCAAAACAGTAAAACATTACAAAAGCCCAAACAAACTTCGCTCCCAAAGAAAACATTGTATATGTTAAGAGTTGAGAGTAGCTGTATCGTGATAACTTCCGGTCAAAACAACCATGGCTCGAGAAAAACGCCTGAAACTTCCCGACATTCAGGAATTTCTGAAAGCAGAGGTAACATTTTGGGGACAGAACAGAATGCAGCCCTAACTACGGACAAACTATTGCTCTAACTATTGGAAAATTTAAAACGATTTGTTTGGGGGACCCTTGTCTTTTTAGTTGCAAAGTCGCTATGTCCTGATCGTTGCGCGCAAAAATGGCCGAAATACCTGTCGCAGTTGTCTCGAATGATTAGCGTCCCCCCCCCCCCCCCCCCCCCCCCCCTCCCCCCAAGAAGTTTGAGTTTATCATACGAAATACAAATATATTTAAGTGGACAAACCCATTCTAAAAAGTTCAGCAATTGGAACACCCTAGACATTGCACAAAGCCTTAGCTCCATAAGCCCACTTCATTTTAAAACGTATTTAATTTTTAGCCACTACCTTTAAACAAGGCTGAAAAACTTATTGTCAGCAGTCACAGTGACATAAAATTATTGTATGTGGTTTCCTACTGTGATTAATTACGAAGAATTGTTGTGCTGTCTCCCCACAGTATGACGAGTGCATGATGTGCTATGGTTTTTATGGGAACAACTTTGGCCAGCCAGTGTGCAGTACCTGCCATCTCTTCCTTTTCTCTGTGGACATCAACAAGGAGGATGGAGAAGGCGAAGTATACACAGAGGTAAATTGATGCTATTAGAATTTTGTGATGCAGAGTTAGATCCAGATGACAGTTAGTTGCACTTCTGACACTGACACTAACAATGTCAGGTCAAACATGAAATAACGCCCTTTGTTTTCACAAAATATATAGGCCATAACAAACAAACAAACAATCCATGTAACGGTTGTTGCGCCATTTTCGATGATTGGCACACATGACTTAGCCGAAAAGTAACTCACTAACCCATTCAGCCCGGATGCCATACAGCAGGAGATGCGTCAACCATGATAATTCAAGGGTAGTGACAGATTCACTTGGTGCCTGTCATCGCCAAGCTAATCTGGCACTATCCTTAAATTATCATGGTCGATCCATCTCCTGCAACTGGTGCATAGTCATTAGATGACGCCTCCAAAATCTGGGAAATACGGCCGTGGGGCTGAATGAGTTAATCGTGTGACATGTATTGATCATTGTGACGCACGGAGCAAGCGAAAGACAGCAAGGGCATAAATTAGCCCACATAAACACAGCAGGGGTTTCCACGGTCACAAATATAGTTCAAGGGGGACCTAAAAAAGGAGTTGGTTAATGCAGGGGTTATTCAATTCATGAACATTTATTTTAAGCCATTGCAAGAAGCTGACATGACTTGCGTGTAACGTGTGTTGTGTTTGTTGTTCCCACAAATGTTCGTGTTGATCAACCTAAAACATAGGAACTAGTCAACATTCCAGCCGGGTATTTTATCAAAGCCAAACGCATTTGCCGTCATAACAGACACTTTTTGGCCTCTATCATACTTTCTTTTATGGAATGTACCTTTCTTACATTACAGTAATTACACCCTTTTAATTGAATTCCAACTAATTTATTGACTATATTTTACACTTATTACAGTATGTTAAAATTATACAGTTACATAAAGAATAAGTATAACAGTTGAAAACAACGTAGGTTAAGATTTGATATTAATTTTTGGGGCAGTAGTTTTTGCACAGTGTAGTCCCACATTCTTCACATTGTAGGCCATCTCTGCGCAAATGCGGTCATTCCTGCACATCATAGTCCCCACTTCAGACATCCTTTTCAGCTTGAAAGAGACTAAAATACCCTAAATTAAACACAGAATTCCACTTTTACAACCTGCAAGACTGTTGATAAGCGCATTTAGTGTAGTGTGGACGCTGATTTGCAGCGGAATCTGTCCCAACAAATCAGACATGCTATCGATCAAATTTTGCACACTAACACTAACAGTAACAGGTCACCAATTTCTTCAGATTATGACAATTTCCTGCCAGCTTTCGAAATTCTGCAACTAGCTGCAGGTGTGCCAATCTATTTGCAGGTAGCAGATGCTTGAAATGAACGATATCAACTTATATTTTGTCAGATACAAGCATAAATTGCAACCTAGTTTGTGTCTGGGGACGTAGTCCCTTGTTCCGCTGTGTGAAACACTGTGGGCCTGTCTACATACTCTGATGAATTTTCCTTGCATTTGGCAATCTGCTAGTGGATTTGGACCTCCATGTATAGCGTACACAAATTATCTTTGGCCCCTGTGTGGATGCTCACTGAACAAAAATGGTGCTAGCGCTGACATAGCCTTAGCCAGCCCATGCATAGCTGTGCGCAGGCCTGCTAAGGCTGATATCAGCTTGAGGACCTTGTCTAAAATTCTTATCCAAGTGTTTTTTTTTTCTTCACTAGTTTATGTAAATTCAGCTAATAATGCTATCTCAAATAACGCTGTTTGGCTTTATGGCTTCTGGATACAGCAATATACTGAGGCTGACCCATAGTCATACTTCAAGCTTTATTTCAATTTCCAGAAAGCTGATTCAGATGATTCTGGCAATGAGGAGCCTGTGGCCGAGGCTGATTTCTATGCCAGCAGTGACGCAGCCAACAAGGTGGTGAAAGCTGTAGTACACAAAACGGACAGGCTGGCTGAGCGTATTGGGTGCCTGACTATGCCACGTGATCGTGACCAAGTGCCAGAAGGACTTGTGGATTCGCTACCCCCTGAAGGTTAGCTGCTTGTATGTGCATGCATAACACAACTGTTTGCAACGGTGGTTGCTATAGGTGTGGTCAAGTAACAGTCTTGAAAATGGGAACCCATGTAAAGCCAGTTGTTATTGAAATGGGGGGCGGGGAGGAGGGGGGTGGGGGGGGGGGTGGGGGTGACGTGTGGTTGGTGGGGGGTGTAAGTACTATGGCTAAGTTACCACTATGTCAGGTGACTACTGGAGTCTGACTTGTTTAATGTTATCCATTTGTTTCCTCAAAAACATTACCGATGACATGACTTTATGGAAAATGTCTACTTCTAGCTCAATTTTAGCCTACTTACCCGTTGTGTGCCCACACAACCCGGGAGGCACTCGGGGAACCCCCCCTAGAGGGGCCGAGAGTTGTCTCCCGTTTCCCGCCTTACCAGCTCCGGTCACGAGACCGGCCAGTTTTGCTACTTCGCTCGTACAGAGAAGACGTGTCTGGCCTTGCTCTCGCGCCGCTTCGACCGGTCCTTCTCTTGCCTACGCTCGTTGCCTCTTCGTGTGCTCTGCGCCTCCTAGCGCTGACCTGCCTTCTTGTGCCCTGCCTCTGCTGGCGTCGTTCTGCTGCTCTCCTCTAGGCTGTGGAGGTGTATGACTACCCTTCCCTCTGTTCCCGATTCGTCTCGGAGGTAAGGTAGTGGTAGTTTCCCACAGCCGGCCCTCGGGCCGAGAGCCGGCTACCGTTGGGCTTTCCTTTCGGCTTTGCTACTACGTGGGCGCCAGTTGGTGAGCTTACGCTTCGGCGCCTTGCACGACCTTTTTTACGAGTCTCCTCGAGGGACGTCGCCTTCCCTCCTTTGGTATTTCACTGTTACGAGAAGACGTTGCCTTGTAGACTAGGGTTTCTGTTCTCGTAGGGCCTTCGGGCACCCACACTCCGTTCGTCTACCTTAAAGGCCCTTTAGCTCTGGGAGACTGTAGCCACTATTTACGCGCCGGTGGTTACGGCGCTTGGAGTACCTTGGTGTGGGGCTAGGCTCCCTTGTCCGCCTTTGCGACCTTGTGCTCTTTGTCTGTTGCAGGAACCAAATGCTTACCTGCTCTCAATGCGGCGACTTCAAGTGGCCGACGGACGACCATGCGGTCTGCCTCCCCTGCTCGGGCTGCGCCTCGGACCATCTCTGCGATGTCTGTGCGACCTGGCCGGAGATCCGTTGGTCTGACCTCTGGAGTTTTTACCGGCGAGAGCGACCTCCGTCTGCTATCTCTCGTCCCACTCCTGTTGACGTCGCCCCTGTGGTAACGACCGCTCTTCCTCGCCTCGGCCTCTCGGAACGGATTGATCGTCGGGACCCTGCGTTGTTCGCTGACCAGAGGACTGCCACTGCTGCCACGCCCGCTGACCCTTCCGGAGGGTCTGTTTGCCGGCAAAGCGCCCGCCTCACTGAGCCCGGCCTGCAGCAGTTCGCCACGAGCCGTCCCACGTTGACTGGCCTTGCTCCTCTCTCTCTCCACGATAAGCCCGCTGATCCTTCCGGAGGATCTGTACACCGGCATAGAGCCCTTCTCACTGAGTCCGGCCAGGAGAGACGTCAGCCTCAACCTACGCGACACAGTCGCGCCCCCGACCTTTCCCGTTCCACCGTCAGTGCTAGACACTCGCGCTCGCCCCGCGAGCGCCGCCGGAAGGATCGTTCCCCCCGCCGGGAGCGTCGCCGCTCCCCCCGCCTCTCCTCGTCGCGCGCTCGGTCGCGCTCGCCTTCGCACCGTTCGATGCGTTCGCCGCGTCACCGCCATCGTCGACCTTCTTCCCGTGATCGGCACTCCTCTTCGGTTGTCCGCCGTACTTCACCCAGACGTCGTTCCCGCGCACCGGACAGGACCCCTCCTCGCTCCTTCCCGCGTTCGCCTTGGCGATCCCCGCCTCCGTTGTCGCTGCCGGCTCATGCCCGGGCTTCCCGTGAGGTTCGAGATGCGCCCCCGCCCAAGCTTCGACCTTCCTTGGTGCCTCACCCGCCTTCTCGCCAACCCCTGGACGAAGAAGCCCTCAGCTTGCTGCCCGAAGACTCCGTCTCAGCCCTGTTGGAGGAGGATGCTCGCTCCCTTTCGCCCTCCGACGTCGGTGATGATGTCCCCTCGACCCTTCCGTCGTCGTCCCGGGCGGAGACCCTCCTAGCCTTGGATGAAGCCGCCAGGATCATCGCGGCCACTCTGCCAGCGGACTCCTGCCCAGCCTCTCCCCCCCTGAAGAGGAAGGTCTCGGCCTTTGTGGATGCCGAGCGTCAGGTGAAGAGGTTCAAGTCGCTTCCCCAGCCGCCTGGATTTAAGGAGCTGCGAGATGTCTTCTCAGCGCACCTGCAACTTCCAGCGTCTCGAGAGCCGGTATTCTTCTCCGATCGTCGCTGGCCGGCTGGCCTGGACATCGCCTTCCGTCGGGATTGGTATGCCGGTCATTCCCAGGCTTTCTCCATCCCTCTTCCTGCGATCGACCCCCCGGCCGTGTCGCAAGCTGGCGGCTCAGCCCTCCTTCGCCGTTCTTTCCCTCGTGGCCTGGATTTGACTGCGTCTCTGGTGCGGAACACCTTAGCCTGCGCTGGGTTCCTGGAGCTGCTCACTCAAGCCCTGGTTCGTCGTGTGGAAGACGCTTGGCATCCTTCTATCACGCCTCTCCTTGGGGATTTACTCGTCTTAGCGGAAGTCGCCAACCGAGCCGCCTACCACTCGTCCGTTAACGCTATGGCTGCCTCCGCCAACTGTGACCTGATGCGTCGAGACGCCCTTCTGCTTGCCTGCCGAGGGATACCACCTGACCTGCGTGCGCAGCTTCGTCGTGCTCCGCTGGGTGGCCCCCTGCTTTTCGGCGACACCTGGTCATCCGTTCGAGCCTCCAACCCCGACCGCTGGCCTGTGAGTGCTCCTCCTCCCCGCCGCTTTCCGTCCTCCCGCCAGGCTAGGGGTCGCGCCTCGCGGTCGGTTAGACCCGCTGCTGCGTCAGCCCCTGCTTCGGCCCCTGAGCAGGCCCTCGCCTTTGGCCATCCTAGACCCTCCAGGGCCCGTGTCCCCGCCTGGCCCCGTCCCGCCCGGCGACCGGGTCGCGGGCGGGCTACCTGACTGCCCCCCAGCCTTGCCCCCACCGACCACTTCGGGGTCTCCGGTCGGTGGGAGGCTAGCCTTTTTCAGCGGAAATTGGCTCACACTCTTTCCCGACGACCCCTGGATTTGCGACACCGTCTCGGCCGGCCTCCGGATCGCCTTTCGCAGCCCGCCTCTTTTGCGTCGCTCCCCCCTTTGGACCGAGATCCCCAGCGATCCGTTGAAGGCCTCCGCTCTTCGGGGAGAGGTCTCCTCCCTCCTGAGGAAAGCCGCCACGGAGGTGGTACGCGTCCCCTACTCCCCAGCCTTCTACAGCCGCTTGTTCGTCGTTCCCAAGCCTGGAGGGAGATGGCGACCGGTGATCGATCTCTCAGCCCTGAACAAGTACATTACGGCCCCCTCCTTCCGGATGGAGACTGCTCGAGCCCTGAGAGCCGCGGTCCAGCCTCTGGACTTCGCAGTCAGCCTGGACCTTTCAGATGCGTACCTGCATGTCCCGATGCACCAGGCCTCCAGGAAGTTCCTCCGCTTTGCGATCGACGGTGTGGTATACCAGTTTCGCGCGCTCCCGTTCGGTCTCAACCTCAGCCCCTGGGTGTTCACCCGGCTGATGGACGCCGTAGTCGCCAAGGCCCGACAGTCCTCCTCCAGTCCGACGTCGAATTACCTAGACGACCTCCTCCTACGCAACCAGTCAGAGACCTCGCTCGCGTCGGACAGGGATGCGCTGCTACGGCTTCTGGCACACTTGGGCTTCCTAGTGAACGACGGCAAGTCGGATCTCTCTCCGTCCCGCCGCTTCGTGCACCTGGGCATGGAATTTGCGACCGACCTCAACACGGTGCGCCTCCCAGCCCCTCGGATCCAGAAGATTGCGGACCTAGCAGGTCAGTTAGCACGACAGGACGTGGCCCCCGCCAGAGTCTGGCTCCAGCTTTTGGGCCTGCTGAACGCCGCAGCGGACCTTATCCCCCTAGGTCGTCTCTACTCCCGGCTGATCCAGCTGCATCTCCTACTCCATTGGCGCCCGTCGTCAGGCGATTTAACGACGTTGGTTCCGGTGCCCCAGATGCTGCTGCCTCATCTTCGTCGGTGGACCAACCACTCTTGGCTAGCGTCGGGAGTTCCCCTGGCCGCCCCTCCTCCCCAGACCTCGCTTTGTGTCGACGCCAGCCTCACTGGGTGGGGCGCTCATCTCCTTCCTCGGTTCCTCTCGACTTCGGGGCCCTGGCCCGCGGACTTAGCGCACACTCACATCAACTGGCTGGAGATGCAGGCGGTGTGGCAAGCCCTGCAGTTCTGGGAGGATCTCCTCAGACACCAGGAGCTACTCGTCCTCTCGGACAACACGACTGTGGTGGCTTACATCCAGAAACAAGGTGGCACTCGCTCTCCCGACCTTTGTATGCTCCTCTACCGGATGATGCGTTGGTGCGAGGACCGGGGTATTACCATTCGAGCCCGACACATCCCCGGACACCTGAATGTCTTAGCCGACTCGCTGTCTCGCCGCGGCCAGCTCCTGCACACGGAATGGACCCTTCGGCAGGACATCTTTCGGATGATCTGTGCCCGGTGGGAGACTCCCCAGGTCGACTTGTTCGCCACAAGGTGGAACCATCAGCTGCCGCTCTTCGTCTCCCCGATTCCCGATCCACTTGCCTGGGCTGTCGATGCACTCTCCATTCCCTGGGACGGCCTGGTGGCTTACGCCTTCCCCCCGACGGTTCTCGTACCCAAAGTCCTTCTCAAGCTTCGGGGATGCTCGGCGGTCCTGCTGTTAGTTGCGCCGTTCGCCTGGAACCGCTCCTGGACCACCGACCTTCTCAGCCTCGCCACGGACCCGCCCCTGCTGCTTCCCGCCCCACGCACCATGCTCAAGCAACCGCGTCAGCCGCTGTTCCACCCCTGCCCGGAGCGGCTCCTCCTTCACGCCTGGAGGTTGTGCGGCAAGCCCTCGGAGCTAGAGGCTACTCGGGTGCAGCAGTGGAGGCGATCGCTTCGGCCCGCAGACCTTCCACCATCCGAGTCTACGAGGGAAAGTGGCGAGTCCTGTGTTCCTGGTGCTCTGAGCACGGCCTGTCACCCACGGAACTGACTAATCCTCAGCTGGCGGACTTCTTCCTCTGGCTCTTTCGAGACTTAGGCCTGGCCCCCATCACCGTGAGGGGTTACCTGTCCATGATCGCTGACACTTATCGACACCTTGGACACCCAGACCCGGGCGCCTGCAAAGACTTAGCCGACCTTATGGGTCACTTCGGCATCCAGCGCCCAACACACCGCTCACTCCTTCCCCGCTGGGACCTGCCCTGGGTGCTAACGTGGTTAAATTCTGACAGATTTGAACCCTTACCTTTGGCCCGTTTCGCAGATGTGACACGAAAGACGTGCTTCCTGCTGGCCCTTGCTACCGCCTCTCGGGTGAGTGAGCTACACGCACTCTCGGCGCGGCCTACCTGCCTACAGTTCCGAGCGGACGGGTCTGTTCAACTCCTCACTGACCCTGCCTTCCTGGCCAAGAACAGGTCTCCTCTGACGGCACCTCAGGTTATCACCTTACGGCCGCTAAGAACCAACCCTCTGTCTCAGGAGACCAGGCAACAGGATCCCGTGCGCGCCCTTAGAGTTTATCTGCGACGATCTAAAGCCTTCCGCAGAGGGCGTTCGCGCCTCTTCCTACCTCTGAGACCCAGCAGGAATGACATAACAGCCCAGACGATCTCGTCCTGGCTCCGCTGGGTTATACGCTCCGCGTATCAAGATATCTCCCCGCAGGGAGCGAAGAGGCTGCACATTCGCGCACATGAGGTACGAGCCATGGCCACGAGCCTCGCATTTGACCGAAACTGCGCTGTCAAGGACATCGTGGCAGCCGTGGGCTGGCAGACTGAATCTGTATTCGCCCGCTTCTACCTCAGGGACCTGGCAGGCCAAAGAGAGAATCTCGCACTAGTGGGGGACATCGCCGCGGCGCAACACTCCCTCCCGGCGCCACCGGCGCCGTAGGTATGCACTTCGCTAAAATTGTCGGGAGGTTGCGACTGGGAGGACGGCGCTGTTACCATTAAGAGTGGCGCGGCACCCTCCTCCTCATCGCAATTCTTCCATAAAGTCATGTCATCGGTAATGTTTTTGAGGAAACAAATTCATTTTTCTCTAAAAGGTATTTTTTCGAAAAATACTTACCGATGACATGACTCGGAGGACCCTCCCTCCTGCCCCGCTTGCCGCTTTCGAGCGAAGTATCACAAAAAACTGGCCGGTCTCGTGACCGGAGCTGGTAAGGCGGGAAACGGGAGACAACTCTCGGCCCCTCTAGGGGGGGTTCCCCGAGTGCCTCCCGGGTTGTGTGGGCACACAACGGGTAAGTAGGCTAAAATTGAGCTAGAAGTAGACATTTTCCATAAAGTCATGTCATCGGTAAGTATTTTTCGAAAAAATACCTTTTAGAGAAAAATGAATTTTTCTCCCACAAATGGCATACCCAGTTTACTTGAAAATGATACTCATGTATTTAAACTGAATACCCTTTGTCTCTTTTGCTCTGCAGTGTTACTAGTGGTGTTTCGCTACCTGGATGACATATCCAAATGGACGGCAGGTCAGGTGTGCACACGATGGCGGCAGATTCTGGACGCGGAAATGTCTCAGTCCAAGTGGAAGCACTTCATCAGTCTGCGCTGGCCACTCTTCCAGCCGCAGTATAAAGTCACATGCTGGAGGGCCATCTACACACAGCTGTCAGTGTCACTGTGTATTATCCTGCAAACACTACAGCTGTGGCTAACAAACTTAACATAAGAAAATAGCAAGGAAAGATTCACAATGACAAGGTTCATTCTTTGACTGCAAATTTGACTGTATGATACATGTGTAAAAGGTGGCAGTCAAAAAGTTCTATATACTAAAATTTAATTTCTCTCATGTTGAAATTTTTGCTCTGTCTTTTTCTTCAAAATTGACTCGTGCCAGTAGGAAAAATACAAATTTCATGTCTATATTGTATATCACAGGAGAAACCGCAGAAACTTGCCAAATACAAACTGATGTCTAGGCAGCCTCTGGATGTTTGTCTGCTGCATTAGGTTTTCACTGTTGCTAGCCTTCACTCATGATATGATGCCAAGCACCAATAGTTGTCATGATCTGTTGCAGATTGAAAAGCTCCCCGTGTCGCTACTGCCTAGAAAGTATGATGCTACAGGTGAGTCGCTTTGTTTCCCTGTAGGTCAATTAACCCCTTGATTGCTGTGGACGGTACTGTTTGGTGGAAAAGATATGTAGTTACACGTCTTTTCCACTGAACGATACTGTCAGCAGCAGTCAAGGGTTTGTTTCTTTACTGCCAGGGGCTAAGAATGCTCTAAAGTCATTGCAGACTGACTGCATTTTAAAGCTGCCCTAACCTTTTCAAGTTTGCACACATTTACGTTTTAACAGTATTTGAAGAGTTTTTTTTTTTCTACACAGCTCTAAGCGTGTACACATTTAATTTTTTTTTTGTTGTGTGGAAATATTGTTGATCTAAACAGTTCAAAGATAGCATGCAAGAGACTCACTCTTATCCAAGAAGCATTTTCTAAACCCATATCTAGCCGTGTCTCTCCTGTCTTCAGAGCACGCCTCCCATTGAAGAGAACTCGTGGCGCCACCGGCGACTGCGAAGCGAACTGAAAACCCTGAAAACAGACCCTCCCGAAGGCATTCAGGCCACGCCTCTGGACCGACACTGTTGTCACTGGCAAGCGTCAATCACTGGTCCCCAGGGAAGTCCGTATGAGGGTGGACTTTTTCTTCTCTACCTACAGATTCCTCATAGGTAACAAGTTTAAATTGTACATGGGTATCAGTCTTCAGTCCTGGAGACTCGGCTGTTTTGAATTTCAGCTTTTGAGTTCAGACAGATCAGCCCTTCAGCCAGCGCTTTCTTCTGTAAGAGGCATAGATTCGCACGAGCCCCAGCATCTGCAGGGGCTCATGAGGAATTATGTCTCTTCCTGGAATGTATCAGCCACAATTGCATCTGTAGATTGTGTTATTCCATCCAACATAACACAGTTTTACAGGTCCCAACCAAATTTTCTTATTCAATAAACTTGAAATGGTAGAACAGAACCATGTGGTTCTCCAGGCATTTTGTTAAATTTAAAATTCACTGTATGTCTTGGTTAACCCATTCAGCCCTGACGCACTACAGCAGGAGATGGGTCGACCATGGATAATTCAAGGGTAGTGCCAGATTAGCTTGGTGCCTGTCGGCGCCAAGCTAATCTGGCACTGCCCTTGAATTATCATGGTCGATCCATCTCCTGCAACTGGTGCATAGTCATTAGATGACGCCTCCAAAATTTGGGAAAAACGGCCGTTGGGCTGAATGAGTTAATAATTATACATGTAATCCCTCTTAAACAACGCAGTTTGTGCATGCGGTTTTGGTTTTGTCACTTTTTGTGTAATATTGTTCTTGTTCATTTGTATGGCGCCTAGAGCATCTTAACGTGTATAGGCGCCTTATAAATACTCTTTATTGTTACTATTATTACCCCATTCAGGCCTGACGCACTATAGCAGGAGATGGGTCGACCATGATAATTCAAGGGTAGTGCCAGATTAGCTAGGCGCCTTATAAATACTCTTTATTATTACTATTATTAACCCATTCAGGCCTGACGCACTATAGCAGGAGATGGGTTGACCATGATAATTCAAGGGTAGTGCTAGATTAGCTTGGCGCCTGTTGGTGCCAAGCTAATCTGGCACTGCCCTTGGATTATCATGGTCGATCCATCTCCTGCAACTTGAGCATATTCATTAGATGACGTCTCCAAAATTTGGGAAAGACGGCTGTCGGGCTGAATGAGTTAAAGGAAATAGCAGCATGAATCATAAGACTGCTTCACTGTTATTTGTTTCTTCAAAAACATTACCGATGACATGACTACCAGGAGTGTCCACTCCTTGCTCAATTCTAGCCTAAGAACCCGTTGTGTAAACACAACCCGGGAGGCACTCGGGGAACCCCCAGAGGGACTGAGAGTTGTCTCCCGCTCCTACCCACCAGCCCTATTCACCTGTGAACTCCAGTCACGCTTCTTAGGCTCACGCGTTCAGACGTGTTGTCTCTAGCCTCTGGACTTAGAAGTTTTTTTCGACCGGTTCGGTCTGCCTTGCTTGCTTCGTCTTCGCCGGCCTGGGCGTTGGTCGACTGCAGCTTCGGTCTTGTTCAAGGGTTCCCTCTCTGGCTTTGCCGGTCGGGCTGCGGGTGTCATGGAGCTTTCTCCTTCTCGTACCTCTCCGACTGACAGGTAAGGTAGTTAGAGGGCCCTCGGCTGGTTGCCCGGGCGGGGCACAGGCACGAGCAGCTTGCTTTTTGCGTCGCTTCTCCCTCGGTTGGGTTTTTTTTTACCTCTGTTTGGTGGCCTGATTAGCTGAAGAATGTTGGCGCCGGTTTTGGCGGGCTTTTCGCGCCATTACCAGATGCGAGCGGTGAGTCACGTTACTGTATCTCGGCCATACCTAACGTTTTTCGGCTTTCGGTTTAGACACCCCTCGTTATGACGAAGGCTTGGATACTCACCTGTCCCGGCAGGGTTTGTTTTCCCTCCGCCGTGGTTTTAATTAAATGTTGATGGCAGGTGACCGTACGTTGGTTAATCGGGTGCATAACACCACAGTAGCTTGGGGGCCTAAAGCTTAACGGGGTGATTGGTGGACGCTCGCCGAGTGCCTTCATGTTTTGTGTGTTGCAGTGGCCTACTGATGACATGCACAAAATGCGGAGGCTTCCAGTGGCCTTCGGATAAACATGCAGTCGGTCTCCCCTGCGCTGGGTGTGCGTCCGACCATACGTGTGACGTCTGTGCTGCATGACCGGAACTGCGGTGGTCTAATCTCTGGAACTTTTATAGGAGAGAGCCTTCTACCCTCGCGGGTACCTTGAAGATTTCCGAGACGCCTTCCGCTGTGCCCCCGGCACCGGACGTGCGAGACCAACGGGATCCGACGCAGATAACGCCACTGAGTAATCAAGGGACTAGTGCACGGAGTGGGAGTTCGACCGTCAAGACCGCCTCCGTTCGAGAGCGCGCCCGGACACATTTGGTGGAAAGAACCCGCCTCTCCCAAGAGCCTGGTTTGGTGGGACGCTCGTGGCGTCCCTCCTCCACCGTCGTTCCCCACTCGTCTCTGTGGAAGCCGCCGGGATCCCGCTGGAGATCCCCTGGCCGGCCAGTAACCCGCCTCTCCCAAGAGCCTGGTTCAGAGAGACATACTTGCGCTCGTCCGGAGCCTCCTGGTTGTGAAGAACGTAGGTACAGGGGTTCTGCTCGACGTTTCCGCTCTCCTTCGCACGATCGTAGGAGGAACTTCTCGCCTCATCGCTCGTCGCACCGGGACTCCCCTCGCCGCAGACGGTTTTCACCTTCTTCGCGTCCCCCCTCTCGGTTGGACTCCCGCTCGTCCCGTCCCTCTTCCCAGCGACCGGCCACTTTCCCCCCTCCTCGTACTCACCGCTCCGTTCCCTCTCGTCGCAGCCGTTCTCCTCGTCGGGATCCGCCTTTGGCTCGCAGGAGGTCCTCACCGCATCGGTCAGACTACCGCTCTCCACTGCGGAGGGAGTCTTCGTCCGCTGCGGTTCTCCGACGGGATTCCCGGCCTCGGAGCCCTCGTCGCCCTCTTTGGTCGCCGGTTTCCGGACAGCGGGACTTCGACACCCTCAGTTTGGCACCGGAGGATGCTTCGGACTGGTTACTTGGAGGTCTTAGCCGTTCTTCAGCTTCTCCCTCTTCGGCCTCCAGTGTGTCAGCTTCCGTCAGACAGGTTGCTTCTTCCCGGATGGACACGCGGCTGGCGCTGGACGGAGCAGCCAAGCTCATCGCCGCCGCCTTACCGGAGGATGTTTGTCCAGCTTCACCTCCTGTGAAGAGGAAGATTTCCGCCTTCTTGGACGCGGATAGGACGGTTAAGAGGTTCAAGTCCCTCCCACAGCCGGCTAGTTTTTTGGATCTGCGGGACGCCTTCTCGTCTCACCTGCATGCGGAGACTCGGAACTCGGACTTCTTCGCGGACGGGAGATGGCCTTCCGCTCTGGACATCGCATTTCAGCAGGACTGGTACGCCGGCCATTCGCAGTCGTTCCTCTGCCCGCTTCCTCCAGTGGATCCCGCCGCTCTGTTGCAAGCCGGAGGGGCTTCTATGTTGAAACGGTCCTTTCCACGGGGACTGGATAGGACGGCGTCGCTGGTCCGGAACACGCTCGCCTGCTCCGGTTTCTTGGACTTGCTGACTCAGGCTTTCATCCGACGTCTCGAGGAAGCTTGGCAACCTGCTTTGTCTCCCCTCCTGGGAGACCTACTACTCATGGCGGAGGCTGGGAACCGCGCTGCTTATCACTCATCAGTCAACGCGATGGCGGCTGCGGCTAACTGCGACCTCATGCGACGAGACGCCGTCCTACAAGCTTGCAGTGGTATGCCGGTCGACCTGAGTACTCAGCTACGTCGGGCCCCTCTGGGGGGGTCTCTGCTCTTCGGGGATACTTGGCAGACGGTGAAGGACTCCAACTCCGACCGTTGGTCGCGCAAGACTGTCAAGCAGCGCTTTCCTCCCGCCCGCACGGCCCTGGGGCGCTCCTTGCGGGCCCGGAAACGTGTCACCGCGGACCCGTCTGCCCCACCACGAGCTGCGCCGCGCCGTCGCCCGTCCTTCCGTCGCCCTGGCCCAGCTAGCGCCCCTGCCCCCGCCTGGCCCCGTCCCGCCCGTCGCCCTGGGCGCGGGCGGGCCAACTGACTTGTCCCCATTTCCGCCCCCGCCGACCGTCGTCGGGGCTCCAGTCGGCGGGAGGCTAGCACGTTTCAGCGAGGAGTGGCGCTCGCTGTTTCGAGACGAGCCCTGGGTTTTGGACGTAGTCACCAGAGGATTACGGATCTCGTTCCGCTCTCCTCCGCCCTTGCGCTCCATTCCTCTTTGGACAGAGGTTCCGTCCGACGCCCTCAAGGCCGCCGCTCTGCGAGGAGAAGTCGCGGCTCTCCTTTCAAAGGAGGCCACAGAGATAGTGCAGCGTCCGGACTCGCCCGCCTTTTACAGCCGACTGTTTGTGGTCCCCAAACGTGGCGGCCAGTCATAGATCTGTCAGCGCTGAACGCCTTCATCGCGGCCCCTTCCTTTCGGATGGAGACGACCAGGGCTCTTCGTGCGGCGGTGCAACCCATGGACTACGCGGTCAGTTTAGATCTGTCCGACGCCTACCTACATGTCCCCATGCACGCTTCTGCCAGGAAGTACCTGCGCTTCGCGTTCGAAGGAGTGATTTACCAGTTTCGTGCCCTGCCGTTCGGTCTCAACCTCAGCCCCTGGGCCTTCACCCGCATCATGGATGCTGTAGTGGCCAAGGCGAGGCAGTCGTCGTCAAGTCCGACCTCGAATTATCTCGACGACCTTCTTTTGAGAAATCAGGTGGAGACCGCGCTTGCGGCAGACAGGGACGCTCTTTTACAGCTGCTTTTCCGGTTGGGTTTCCTGGTCAACACCGGAAAGTCGGACTTCACGCCGGCGCGCACTTCATCCATTTAGGCATGGAGTTTGTCACGGACCGCAACAGGGTACTTTTGCCAGAGAAACGGATTGTGAAGTTGTCCGCTCTCGCCGCGTTGGTAGATCAGCAACAGGCAGCCCCCGCCAGGGTCTGGCTTCAGCTTCTGGGCCTGATCAACGCAGCGGCGGATCTTATCCCCCTCGGGCGTCTCTACTCCCGACCGCTACAACTTCATCTCCTACTGCTCTGGCGTCCCTCCTCGGGCGACTTGACCACGATCGTCCCCGTGTCCCCGTTGGTACGCCCCCACCTTTTACAGTGGACCGACAAAGCCTGGTTGGCTCTGGGAGTCCCCATTTCCTCTCCATCCCCGCACCTCTCCCTGTGTGTCGACGCGAGTCGGGCTGGTTGGGGAGCCCACCTGCTTCCTCAGTTCACCACGACGTCCGGCCTCTGGCCTCCGGAGTTCGCGGACAAACACAGCAACTGGTTGGAACTGCAAGCGGTGTGGCAGGCCATCATCGTTTGGGAAGAGCAGCTCAGACACCAGCATCTTCTCGTCCTTTCGGACAACTCGACAGTGGTAGCGTATATACAGAAGCAGGGAGGAACTCATTCACCCGATCTATGCATGCTACTCTTCCGATTGATGCGATGGTGCGAGGACCGCGATCTGACTCTCAGCGCTCGCCATATTCCCGGTCGCCTGAACGTTTTAGCGGACTCCCTTTCTCGCCGAGGACAGCTCATTCACACGGAATGGACGCTACGCCAGGACATTTTCCGGATGATTTGCTCTCACTGGGAGACCCCGATGGTGGACCTGTTCGCCACGAGGTGGAATCACCAGCTTCCCCTCTTCGTTTCCCCAGTACCGAATCCCCTGGCTTGGGCGGTCGACGCCTTATCCATTCCCTGGGACGGACTCATAGCGTACGCCTTTCCCCCGACAGTCCTTGTCCCCAAAGTCCTCCTAAAGCTGCGAGGAACCAATGCGATCCTGCTCCTGGTCGCCCCATTCGCTTGGACTCGTTCCTGGCCCACCGACCTGATCAGCCTCGCCACGCACCCTCCTCTACTGCTCCCCACGCCCCGCACTATGCTCAAACAGCCACGCCAGGCGCTGTTCCACCCCTGTCCGGAACGCTTACTGCTACACGCCTGGAGGTTGTGCGGCAAGCCCTCTCAGCTAGAGGTTTCTCGGGTGCTGCAGTGGAAGCGATCGCTACAGCTCGCAAGCCCTCGACTAGACATATCTATGAGGGGAAATGGAGGGTACTCTGTGCCTGGTGCAGCGACCGTCGTCTCTCCCCCACCGAACTGACAAACCCCCAACTTGCGGACTTCTTCCTCTGGCTCTTCGGAGACCAAGGACTGGCCCCTATTACCATTCGGGGATATCTCTCGATGATTGCCGACACCTACCGGCATCTCGGCCGCGCGGACCCCGGCGCGTGTAAGGACCTGGCAGATCTTATGTCACACTTCGGACTACAAAGGCCTGCCTCTCGCTCTCTTCTTCCCCGCTGGGATTTACCATGGGTTCTTACCTGGCTAAACTCACCACGTTTCGAACCACTACCGTTGGCCAGGCTGGCGGATGTTACGCGGAAGACCTGCTTCCTGCTGGCACTTGCCACCGCGGCACGAGTAAGTGAGATACACGCTCTATCAGTCCGGCCTACATGCCTGCAATTTCGAGCTGACCACTTGGTCCAACTGGTGACCGACCCTGCCTTCATTGCCAAGACGGCGCCTTACGACCGTTACGCGGGAAAGACTTCCCCAGTGAGACCAGGCAACAAGATCCTGTACGAGCCCTCAGAGTGTACTTGCGACGAACCAGAGCCGTCCGGAGGGGACGCTCACGCCTCTTCCTTCCTTTAAAAACAGGAAGAAACGACATTACGGCACAGACAGTCTCTTCCTGGCTTCGCTGGGTGATTCGCTCAGCATATGTCGATCTCTCTCCTCAGGGAGCGAAGAGCCTAAAGATTCGGGCGCACGAAGTACGGGCCATGGCCACGAGCGTAGCCTTCGACAGGAACTGCGCTGTCAAGGACATCGTGGCTGCGGTGGGCTGGCGATCAGAATCTACTTTCGCCCGCTTCTATCTACGGGATCTGGCAGGGCAGCGAGACAACCTCGCCTTGGTGGGGGACGTCACGGCGGCACAACACTCCCTCCCGGCACCACAGGCGCCGTAGGTATGCACCTATTAGGGAGTGCAGAGTGTCGGAAGAGAGGAGGGGGCCATGAGCCTAGAGAAAACCATCTGGGGGTGCGGCACCCTCCTCCTGTTCGGCATTCTCCTGGTAGTCATGTCATCGGTAATGTTTTTGAAGAAACAAATTCATTTTTCTTTAAAAGGTATTTTTTCGAAAAATACTTACCGATGACATGACTCGAAGGACCCTCCCACCTGCCCCGCTTGCCGCTGGTGAGCCTAATTTCGTGACTGGAGTTCACAGGTGAATAGGGCTGGTGGGTAGGAGCGGGAGACAACTCTCGGTCCCTCTGGGGGTTCCCCGAGTGCCTCCCGGGTTGTGTTTACACAACGGGTTCTTAGGCTAGAATTGAGCAAGGAGTGGACACTCCTGGTAGTCATGTCATCGGTAAGTATTTTTCGAAAAAATACCTTTTAAAGAAAAATGAATTTTTTATACGCTTGTTTGACTTACATTAAATACTTTTTCAGTTACCCTATGCGTCCACCCAAGGTGCGCTTTATCACCAAAATCTTCCACCCCAACATTAGTCGCCATGGTGACGTAGGGCTGGATTCCATCCACCACAATTGGAGCCTGGCTCTCACTATTTCCAAGGTCAGTGGTGAATGCGCAGTTTGCGAAAGGGTTTTGCATGTATGTGTGTCTTTTTTTTCTTTATTCTGTCTGTCTCTGCAGAAAAGCATGAAAGCATACAGAGAAGCATCTACCAGCGAGCTTTACTACTTTCATAGTTACTGTGTTTCCTCCTGGCGGCCGTGTTTATCTAGCATCTGCCTGGCTCGCCAACTTTCGCTGTTGACAGACATTTCCCAGTGTGCCAGTGAAATGAACAGGACTGTGTGTGGGGGTGTGTGAGTATTTTAATATAACGACTCATGGCGGATACCAGAATGATATTTGTATGTTTTAAATAGTCACAGTGTTGACGGACTTTGTCAGAGCGGTGCCCTCTAAATACCGGCGCTGTACTATAGCGAGGGGCCTCCAGGTGCAGCTTTGACCGTTGTTCTTTTTTTATGTTGCCTAGATAGGAGATTATTTTCATTTCGACGGTAATTTGTTTCTGCTGTTAACTTGTATTTTTATGTACGAGCTTTAGTCAAGTAGGAATTTAACACAAGAGCATATATAATAGTGTGTTCAGGAGACTTAGGGCTGTCATAGCATTCTGTTTGTGTCAGGGTGGTTCGGGTCAGAATGGGGCCACTGGTGCCGCGCGGCCATTAGATGCCTTGGCGATGGGCTTCACCCATCCCGAGTCATTGTCCATTTTGTAGCTCTGTTATTGTAATTTGTGGAATGAACGAGTGAGTGAATGTGAGCAGCACCTGCGGTGGCAAGACAGTTTTTGCTGTGTATGATTATTTTCTATCACAGCAACAATAAAGTCCTCTTGAATCTTTAGGTTAGTTCTTTTGAAATTACACCGACAGACAGGAACACAGTGGACTGCTTATTTTCATGGGTGACGTTCTTCAGTCCTGGAGACTGATTCAGCGTTTTCAAAATCTCAAAAGCTGAATTTCAGATTTTTGGTTGAGATGGAACACAGTCCTTCAGCCAGCCTGTTCCATCCACAAGTGGCATAAATTCTCATGAGCCCCTGCATCCGCAGGGGCTCATGAGAATTTATGCCTCTCGCTGGCCATGGATTATGGGGCATACTTGGTCCGCAGATTGTTTTCAGTCATTTCACTTTTTTCACACTGTCAACCATGTAGTTTGCATAGGAGAGACGTGTAACTTCTCGTTTGAGGATGATAAATAATTCCTTGTATTTCTGTATGTGTGTCTATTTTTAAATGTGTTTTAACCCCAAGATTGGATAAACTGTGTTCTTCTTGCCCTTTCTAAGGGCATTTCTTACTTTGTTGGATATTTCTTTGTATTTTACATGCTTAAGCAGTCATGTGTTTGGTCTGTATTTAGTTTAGCTTGCATGTGTGAAGCACTTAGACTGCTAGAGCTTTTGTCTTTGTGGGGATTTAATATTACTCTTCACCCTTATCATGCTGATACACTCATGGCTTGAAATAAATGTGACTATAATAGTTCAAGGGTGGTGCCAGAATAGCTTGGCGTCTGAGGCGCCAAGCTATTCTGGCACCACGCTTGAACTGAAACGGTTGATCTATCTCCTAATCTGTTTGTAAGGTAGCCTTCACAGGGCAATGAGCGATGTTTTAAAAATCAGCTTCAGGATGTAATGGGTTAATACTTACTATTATTATTATTATCATTATTACCACCTCGTATTACAACTTTAGCAATTATAGTGGACATCTTAACTAGTATACATTTTTACATAGAACTGGGTATCAGCTGTGGGAGCTGAATTGCAGAACCCTCGTGCCATTATAGTCAATAGTTTTTTTGTAAATGAGAAGTAAAAAATAATCACAATGATTGAATGAATAGGATGAACAAACGTGTTAAAACACATGTTTGTTTGCCCTTTTGATTCAGTGGTTGTGTCGAATCTTTGCATTGTGTTGACGTACTCCACATTTAGGGAAAGTGTATTTAAGATTGTACCCTTAGCTCGCAAGGTCTATTCGCGTTCGTCATACATTACAATGAGCGTTTTTCTTCCCTCAGGTTCTGATCAGTATCCAGTCCCTGCTGACAGATCCATACTGCCATGTTTGTATGGAACCCAAAATTGGTGCGTTGTATCGTGCGTCAAAGCCTGAGTTCGAACGCGTGGCTCGGCTGTGGACGTGGAAATATGCCATGCACGACTATGTCATGCCGACCGATGTTGATCTGAATGGGCTCTGATTGTGTGTGTAGGTGTGAGCATGTGCTTGCAAGTGTGCTTGCGTGTGCATTAGTGTGTACTTGAAAGTCAGGAGCGATGAGACTTGACTTTACAACAGTAAAGGTATGTACCTTGACATTGACAGAGAAAGCAGGAGAGAGGGCATACTGCTCCCTGATGCTGCCATTGCATGGTACGTGTGCGCAACTGTAATGTTAGACTGTATGGCAGAGAGAGATAAAGGGACCGAGGACGTTCGCTTTCAGAAATGTGTTATTAACCCCCTTCAAGCGCCAGTGGACGCAAAATTATGTCTACGAAAGCAGGGAACATTCAACGCTGAATAATCCCATCAATCCAATGAAGACGGATATGCATGAACTAGGTCAGCAAGAGGCAAAGAACCTCATGAGCCCCCGCATTTGCGGGGGCTCATAATGTTCTTTGCCTCTTGCAGTTGGGTGATGTTTTGCATTTTTGTGGCACTGAAGGAGTTTAGGTGGGTGATACTGTAATTGTTGTGCATTGAATTTGGATGAAAAAAAAAAACGTGGGTGTGTGTTTTTGCTGTAGTACAGACAGTATTTGTAAAATATTTGCTGCTGTGCTGTGCGTCTAGTTGTACATTTGTGGTGAAAGACCAAGTTGTCCTTTTAAAGTTAGTGATTCGTGTCGGACAAACCTGCCAGAGACTGTTAACTTCTTTTTGAATGAAGCCGTCGGTATTGTAAACAGTACTGGTGGCTACATGCACAAGGGAGTTAATTTATTGTTTTGCCTGTAGCGGATTTGTTTTCCTGGCTAAATATTTTTTAGTTTGCTTGTTACCTTTCTTCGAGTGATTCTTTTTTTTCAGGTGGGACAGCGGATTTTCAGTGAGGCAAGCCAGTGATATTACTAAAAAATATTTGCAATAAACAGGAAGGGTTGGTGGCACTGGCATTCTAACTCGTCCTTCAAAAGTTACTTACATTGCACATTTTGTATCAAAGCTTTGATTGCATCCATTGACATTTTACCTCTCTACCCTTCATTTTTGCTTGCAGTCGCCATTTTTTAAAATTTAACCGCTTATGGCGCATCTACTTTAAAAAAAAAAAATTCTCTGTCATTTTGGGCTGATGATCAACTGTGCGGTTTGAAAACTTTTGAAAGACACACAGACCAAGAAGTGACTGCCGGCGTGTGAAAAGAGTATGAGGGCAAACGTAGAAAAGAAAGAAACGCTCGCTTTGGAACAGCCAGTACAAAACGGCAAACTTTACTTGTCTTGATTGTTTCCAGGCATGTTTCTTTCTTTCTTGACATTTCTTTGTAATGCCGGCGCGTATTCCTCTTTTTTGATGTTACTAACTCATCACGCCCAGTGGACGAAATTATCAAAGTTTAACGTCTGCATCTCATTTCTAAAGACGGATTAACCATGTTTGTTCAAGGGTGGTAGCAGAATAGCTTGGCACCTTTAGGCGCCATGCTATTCTGACATCACCCTTGAACTATCGTGCTCAGTCCACATCCTTTTCATGTAGTGTCAGGGCTTTATGGGTTATTTTGTATGACTGTGTCACTTTGTGCGTAGCTGTGACGTGTATATATGAAGTTTTCAGTAATGGTGACATCACTCTTATTGCTGTGCAGATGTGTGTATGTCGTTTGTGATTCACAACCCATATGATAAGACTGAATGTATACATGTTGTAGAGAGAACGTGAACACTGCTGCAAATTTGTTCGTTTGCAGGGGGCGTAGATCCTCATGAGCCTCTGCATAGATCCTAATGAGCCCCCACAGAATTACACATGTTGGGAGAATGTTTTCACGCTTGAAAATGCATTAAACTCCACAGCCACAGTTTTCCAGTTTTGGAGGCGTCACTTAACCCTTATCATTCGGAATACTCCAGTGTGTGACACAAGTGTGACTAAAATAGTTAAAGGGTAGTGCCAGAATAGCTTGGCGCCTCTAGGCGCCAAGCTATTCTAGCACCACCCTTGAACTAAAGCCATTGGTCTATATCTTATCTGTAAGTACTATGATGTAGCTTGCATATGGGGTGGTCCGTGGCGCAGCGGTAAAAGCGCCTGCCACCAATGCAAGAGGTGCGAGGTTCGATACCTGGTTCCGGCGTCGGACTTTTCTCCTCTAGTAAGTGTCACCATTAATTCAGGTGGACCGTCGGGGGGGTTCTTTCTCCGGGTACTCCGGTTCTTTCCTCCCCCACGAATTTGGTATCAATTGCAGTCAACTTAATCAAATTTCAAATATAAACGATTTGAATTTCCAAAAACTTAAGTACCTCGCTTGAGCTTGCCCATAGCACCACGTGAATGTTCTGTGTTTATGTACAGTGTGTGAGGGAATGTGCGTGTTTCACGTGAGCTTGCTCGTTGGGTTCAGTTCGCGGTCATGTCCTGTGCATTGAGTTATATTATAAATATGAGAAATACACCATATAAATACCATGTATTATTTATTATTATTATTACAAATTTGAAGCTTTTAGCCTCCGTATGATAGGGGTTAACGACTAAGTACCAGCTGAAGGAGATGGATTTACTGTAATAATTCAATGATAGTGCCAGTTTAGCTTGGCGCCATTAGGCGCCAAGCTAATCTGGAACTACCCTTGAATTATCATGGTTGATCCATCATTTGCTGCAGTGCGTCAGGGCTACACCTGCTCTTTAAAGTTTTTGTTGCAAGTTTCCTTTGGTCATGTGATGCATGGTAAAATGTGTGTATGATTTGAAAGTAGAGTTTGCAGACCAGAAGGGCTTTCATTCAGCAAAGAAGTCGTATCACTATTCCATCAAACGCCAGACATCTACTTGAGCCATAGATCCTCTTGTGATATAATGAAGATCTTGGTCTCTTTTTGACCCATTTACATCTGTGTAAGTTTGGGTGTAACTGTGGCTGTTAAGGTATTGTACCCACATTAATTTTTCTCAAACTGCGCTGCACAGGCCCTGAAACCCTACACCCCCCAAAAAATTCCTGACAGAAGAGCGGCGGTTGTAACTTGCATGCAACATCCGTTTTACTGTCCGGGAACGTGACCTGTGCAAAGGCAAGAGAAATTCTTCGAAAGCTGCAGTATTATAAGTTTGCTCATAAACCTCTTCTAGATGACATACTTGAGGTGGAAGCACCGAGTCGCACAGTGATTGCAAATCCATGAAAACGGCTTTAGTAATAATGACTTCCTTGCCCCGTTCAGCCCCAGGGTCCCATTTCTCAAATGTTGGAGGTGTTGCCTGATGACTGTACCAGTTACAGGAGACGGATTGACCATGATAATTCAAGGGTAGTGCCAGATTAGCTTGGCGCCTGAAGGCGCCAAGCTAATCTGGCACTACCCTTGTATTATCATGGTCAATCCATCTCCTGCTGTAGGGACTCGGAGCTTAAATGGGTTTAGTTCCATAGAGTCCCAACCCTTCACTAGACACAATGCCTTCCCTGCCCATGCTCTCCTAACATTCGTTATTACCGTTTAAAGTGCGTAAGTATGCATTCATATTTTTGTGTTTCGACAAAATAGTCTCTATTAGTCTGTCTATTAGACAAAATAGACTCTATTAGTCTGTCTATTAGACAAAATAGTCTCTATTAGTCTGTTAGTCAAAATAGTCTCGATCTCTATTGTGTGCGTCCTTAAAACCAAGTGCGTGTTTGAAGGATTACACACAGCCACGGATTTGGGAAGGCCAGCCAACTGATGCTGACCTGTGCTCGTGGGGTTTGATAATAATCGTTACACAAAATGCAGGCTCATGCCATCACATTTGTTTTTACAAAAACTTTTTCGGTCATTAGCACTGAGAACAAGAAGAAAAACCATGCAGGGAGTCGAAGGACATTTTCTTTAGTATTGTCATCATTGTGGAAATGGTTCCGGCACCCATGATTGAACGGCCAAGCTCTGTGTTTTCAGCTAGCCTGTTCTAAATGACTGTAGTAGGCGAGCCAGACCAAAATCGTGACTGCCAAGCGTGTAAAATGCAAAGAAGTACCCAACAGAGAAAAAACACGCTTAGAAAAGACAGTTACAACACAATTGCATATGAAGATAAGTAGCGGCTAATGTCTCTGTTTGTTTGTCTATTTTGACAAAGGGTATTTACCCGAAATATTAATAAATTGTGTTGTACCGCTTTTTCTAAGCGTGTTTCTTTCTCCGTTGGGTACTTCCCAACCAATCTTTGTTCCTAGGCGTGCCTGTGGGCAGGCTCACAATATTCACTTTATGTATCTTGAAACTGTACTTAGGTGATTTATACCACTATAATTCGTTAATTTACATCGCCGTTTCATGAAATAATTGTACAATCAGTATGTGGATACACGCCCGTGCTAGCTTTTTCGTAAAGATTGAGATAGTGAGCCAATTTTGCAAAAATAATAGAAATGCCTACTAATGTCATTTAGAACAGGCTGTCTGAAAACGCAGAGCTTAGCTGTTCAAATAAGGATGCGGTTCGGAAAGCATTTCCAGAACGATGACAGTACTAAAAATAAAAAAAATAAATTTAAAAAAAAAAAAATCTAGACCCACTGCATGTTTTTTCCTTTTTTTATATTTTAAACTCACAGTGCTACGTAACACCTTCTAAGAACAAATGTTATGCATGAGGCTGCAGTAGTGTGACCGTGCATAGCCGAAACCCGCGAGATCAGGTCAATCTCAGTTTGACCGTTTGGCGCAAAAATAGATGACCTTTCCAAATCCGTTCCTGTTCGTAACCCATCAAGCACGCACTTGGTTTTAAGGATGCAGACGAGATAGACTATTTTTTTTGTCAAAACTCAAAATACGAATGTAAACTTACGTTCTTTAATTAAACAGTAATAACGAGTGTCAGTAGAGCTATTGTGTCTATTAAAAGGGGTAGGTATTGCGTCTATTAAAAGGGGTAGTCATTGTGTCGTAAAAAGGGTAGGCATTTTGTCTATTACAAGACTGGGACCTTAGGGAACTTAAAGAAGTCATTCCTAAAGCTTTTTCATGGGTCTGAAATTACAATGCGACTCTGTGCTTTCACCAAACATGTCTTTCTTTACTTTGTCTTCATTAATCTACGTTATATAGCGATACGAAGTGGTTTCACATATTGAATAAATAAAAAAAAAATAAAAAAAAGAGCGCCCATTGTGTGTGTGTGTGTGTGTGTGTGTGTGTGTGTGAGAGAGGTATGAGAAATCATGACCAATGACGTGGTGTTGGGAATTTCCAGGCATGATGCCGGCCTGGTTTTGTTGTTTGAAGTCTGTGTACTTGTTTTTTTTACGTCACACACAAAACCTTCAAGCGGAGGACGATCGAACATTACACGTCGACCAAAGTTGCTACATGCGCTGCACATGTGTCTCATACGCTGCGTGACTTATGACGTAGATAAATATAGAACTATGGCGGACTACTGTCTCAGGGGGGTTGTGATCGGCCGTTCTTCTGCATAGATCTGTACTGTATGGCGGGCACACGGGCCCGCCATAGTGAACGAAGGCATTCCTAATTGATTTGTCAGCTCTCGAATATCCTACGGGCAAGTATACACTTAGAAAGTGTTATCGCTGTAGTGGTCGGCAGTGACTGGAATAATAAAATAGAAGTAGTTGTCTAATTGGTGCAACGCGAAAGACAAACAAACGTGTTTGCAGTGTGTCACCAGTTGGATAATAGACGTTCGTGTATCGGAAGTAGCTGGTGAGACTTAACCCTTTTAGACCCAAGGTCCCATTTCTCACGTTTTGGAGGTGTTGCCTAACGACTATGTACCAGTTGCAGGAGTTGAGGTGGCTTGACCATGATAATTCAAGGGTAGTGCCAGATTAGCTTGGCGCCTGAAGGCGCCAAGCTAATCTGGCACTACCCTTGAATTATCATGGTCTATCCATCTCCTGCTGTAGTGATCCGGGGCTAAAAGGTTAACGTGTTTAGGGAAACGGCCATGGTTGTCCGGTCATTTGATTCACTGCTTTCGTCATAACGCATGCATTATGAAGCCTTTTCATCCTGATACACTACTGCTTGAAATTAGTTTGACTATGATAGTTCAAGGATGGTGCCAGAATAGCTTGGCGCCTGATGCGCCAAGCTATTCTGGCACCACCCTTGAACTAAAATGGTTGATCCATCTCCTAATCTGCAATGTAGCCTTCATAGGACAATAAGCAAATTTTGAAGAAGAAAAAATCACTCTCAGAATGTAATGGGTTAACTTCTGATTTCAAGAAATCGTCTATTACATATGTGTATTATGTTCGTGCAGTTGCTTGGGGTACTTTGTGTCTAGGATCTGGTGTGTTGACCAAAGGAACTTCATATCAATGTTAGAGAGGCGCCCTCTCCGCTGGGCATGTCGTGTACTCCCTAAGCTGCCACACAATACCCAGCGTAGGCCTTGCAGTCCACCCACACACTACCCGGTGTACGCTATGTCCAGCCACACACTAGCCACATATTAGCCAGTGTTCACCATGACCAACCACGCGTACGTTCAGCCACGCATTACTCACAGTGTGTGCTGCGTCCAGCCACTCAAAAGCCAGTGTACGCGGCCATGTTCAGCCACCTATTACCTAGTGTACGCCGTGTCCAGCCACTCATTACATAGTGCCCGGTACGCTTGTCCAGCCACTCACTAACCGTCGGTGTAACCATGTCCAGCCACTTATTACCTAGTGTACGCCGCGTCCAGCCACTCAAAAGCCAGTGTACGCGGCCATGTTCAGCCACCTATTACCTAGTGTACGCCGTGTCCAGCCACTCATTACATAGTGCCCGGTACGCTTGTCCAGCCACTCACTAACCGGCGGTGTAACCATGTCCAGCCAATCATCAGTGACTAACCCCTATCAGTGTGATACTGAGGCTAAAAGCTTCAAATGTGTACACTGCCATGATTATGCAAACTACATTACAGTACTTACAGATAAGGATATAGTCCAACGGCTTTAGTTCAAGGGTGGTGCCAGAATAGCTTGACGCCTAGAGGCGCCAAGCTATTCTGGCACTACCCTTGAACTATTTTAGTCAAACTTATTTCACACACTGGTGTATTCCGAGAGATAAGGGTCAAGTTACGCTTACGCTGAGCGACTCCCAACAATGAACGAGAGTAAATGTGGATACACGGTGGGTACCAGACGCATAAACACCACTCCGAACGTCTCCAAGAGCCATAGATCCTCAGTAACCCGGAGGGTTCTGACGGTCTATGCCTCTTGGAGATGTTTGGAGTGGTGTCTGTGCTTATGAAACAAGCAGGTCCGTCATCCGCCGTGACTGACTTCGCTCTCGTTCGTTGTTGGTAGTCGTTCGTTGCAAACGAAACCTCACTATTTTCTAGTGTACGGCGTGTCCAGCCTCACCTTACCCAGTGTACGCCTTGTCCATAACTCGTTACCTAGTGTAGCGTCACCCAGTGTGCGCCTTGTCCATAACTCGTTACCTAGTGTAGCGTCACCCAGTGTGCGCCTTGTCCTAAACTCGTTACCTAGTGTAGCGTCACCCAGTGTGCGCCTTGTCCATAACTCGTTACCTAGTGTAGCGTCACCCAGTGTGCGCCTTGTCCATAACTCGTTACCTAGTGTAGCTTCACCCAGTGTGCGCCTTGTCCATAACTCGTTACCTAGTGTAGCGTCCCCCAGTGTGCGCCTTGTCCATAACTCGTTACCTAGTGTAGCGTCACCCAGTGTGCGCCTTGTCCTAAACTCGTTACCTAGTGTAGCGTCACCCAGTGTGCGCGATGTTCTAAACTCGTTACCTAGTGTAGCGTCACCCAGCGTGCGCCATGTTCTAAACTCGTTACCTAGTGTAGCGTCACCCAGCGTGCGCCATGTTCTAAACTTGTTACCTAGTGTAGCGTCACCCAGTGTGCGCCTTGTCCTAAACTCGTTACCCAGTGTAGCGTCACCCAGTGTACGCCATGTTCTAAACTCGTTACCTAGTGTAGCGTCACCCAGCGTGCGCGGCGTCCTAAACTCGTTACCTAGTCCAGCGTCACCCAGTGTACGCCGCGTCCAGTCACACATATCCTTGTGTACGCCATGTCCTGACACTCGTTACCCTGTCCGTTTACGGAATTATTTGACAGTGAACCATGTCAGAGCATTATATTTTCAATCTTATCCGATTCAGTGTCAATGGGAAAACGGTCCAATGAACGTAAGCTTCAGGTTTTCGTCGTGGCCATAATTGTCTCTGCAAGCATTTCGTCCGTCCGTGGCCGTAAGAGGGGAAACGATGAAACACAAGGAAGGACAGCGGAAGGAAGCCTCGAGCTCAGTTCTTCCGGCATTGAGGGTGGAGCAGGCGAAATTGCCGGAGCCAGGTCGGATGCCCTGGACTTGACAAGAATGGCTGGCTCTTCTCCGATAGAACCTGGGTCGTTTGACTCACGTGCAGCCAAGAAAAGCGAGGCGCCAGAGCCAAGGAAGAGGCGATCTACATCGCTGCTTCACAATGGGACAGGCGTGTCGGACATTCGGGGGTTTGTGGACACCCACAACGCCAAGCGCAGCAACGTCGATCCTCCGGCCGCCGATATGAAATTCATGGTGAGTGTTTGGTCGCAGAGGGTAAAACTTTAACGTTGGCATTTGCGCGGAGACTTTTCGAGTCACTGATTTACGTCTGTGTTTCGAATAGGCCAAAGGATACTTTCTAAACAACTCCCCAGTGCGCAAAGACCATCGGGCAGACGTGGGCCCGAAGACCTTTTGAGCATTGGGAGATCTACAGGTCAATTTCTGGACAATTTTGCCTTTCCAGAATTAGACATTATAGTGACTCGGAGTCCTCTCAAAAAGGTCAACAATTCGGCATAACATGTCGTCGTTGCCAAAACCTTTTTTTTCTCTCCACCTCTCCACAATACCCTTTTCCCACTTCAAAGCCAAACTACTGGGACAGATATATATATATATATATATATATATATATATATATATATATATATATATATATATATATATATATATATATATATATATATATATATATATATATATATATATATATATATCTCTTGGCTTGACTTCGCGAACGAAGATTTTATAGGAGTTGCCCACGACGTCTGCAGGCTTGTTCGTGGCTGCGGAGGCCAATCCGAGACAGGCAGGTTCGACCGCAGTGGCTGCAGGGGAAGGTATGGCCAGGGTTCTGAGCTGCGGCATCTCTGTTTTTTCTCCTGAGCCGCTTGTCCTTAAGGCTAGCTCTGTGAGAGTCCTCAAAGGAGACAGCTGCCTTGTAAATGGTGGAGCGCCAGGTGTCACGGTCCGCAGCAAGCGAAGACCACTGGTGGTGATTGATTTGGCAGGCACTAAGTGACTTCTTGAGACAGTCTTTGTATCTCTTCTTTGGTGCCCCTCTGTCACGGTGTCCAGTAGCAAGCTCGCCGAACAGGGTGATCTTTGGTAGGCGATGATCCTCCATCCTGGAGACATGCCCCGCCCAGCGGAGCTGTGTCCGCAGCAGCAAAGCCTCGATGCTCACAGTTTCAGCCTGTTCAAGGACCTCGACGTTGGTGACATAGTCACTCCAGTGAATGCCCAGGATGGTACGCAGGCAGCGCTGGTGGAAGCGTTCGAGGAGTCGTAGTTTGCTGCGGTAGAGGGCCCAGGACTCGGAGTACACGCTGATCTTGGTGCCTGTTTTCAGCTGTTGATTGTGCCACACCCGTTTGAAAAGTCGCCCGAAAGCGCTGTTCGCTTTTGCCAGCCTGCTGTCAAGCTCCTTGTCCAGCTTGGCGTCCGACGTGATAATGCAGCCAAGGTAAGTAAACTGGTGCACTGACTTTAGTTCAGACTCGCCAATGGTGATGTGAGGAGGGCGATACACTGTCTTGGGTGCCGGCTGATGGAGGACCTCTGTCTTTTTCAGACTGACCTCGAGTCCAAAGAGCTGGGCAGCATCTGCGAAGCAAGACGTGATGCGCTGCAGGGCTCTCTCTGTGTGTGCAACGAGGGCAGCATCATCAGCAAAAAGCAGCTCACGAATCAGTTGGTCTAGGGTTTTCGTGTGGGCCTGCAGTCGTCTGAGGTTGAACAGGCTGCCATCGAGACGATACCTGATGTACACTGCATCGTCATCATCGAGGTCCACTGTGGCCTGCTTCAACATCATGCTAAAAAAGATTGTGAAGAGGGTCGGTGCCAGCACGCAGCCCTGCTTTACGCCGTTGAGAATAGGGAATGGTTCTGAGAGGTCATTGTTGAGTCTGACCTGGCCTTGCTGGTCCTCGTGTAGCTGGACAATCATGTTGAGGAACTTTGGGGGACAGCCAGGTCGCTCCAGGATCTGCCACATGCCTTGCCTGCTCACAGTGTCGAACGCTTTTGTTAGGTCGACAAACGTTACGTACAGCCCTTTGTTCTGCTCGCGGCACTTCTCCTGTAGCTGTCTCAGCACAAAGACCATATCGGTGGTGCTCCTGTTTGCTCTGAAGCCACACTGGCCCTCTGGGAGTTGGTCTTCAGCGATGGCAGGTACCAGCCGATTCAGGAGCAGCCTTGCAAGGATTTTCCCAGCAATGGACAGCAGGGTATATATATATATATATATATATATATATATATATATATATATATATATATATATATATATATATATATATATATATATATATATATATATATATATATAATATCTGATAATAGCTTCTTATGCATATTATTTTGGGCGACCCCTCTGAAATGTCATGGGTCAGAAGCGGTCGGCTGATGATCGACAGGCGATTCTATGGCTATGTCCTACGCATACTGGTTTGGTTAATCCTTTTCTTCATGACACACTCTTGCATGACATAAATTTGACTATGATAGTTCAAGGGTAGTGACAGTGTAGCTTGGCGTCATGAGGTGTTAAGCTATTCTGGCACTACCCTGTAACTAAAAAAGGGTTTGATCTATCTCGAGATGCAGCCTTCACTGATGGGATAATGCACACTCTGTCACTGAGTAACATATTTTGTTAACTCTTTTTGGGCGCATTTCCCGAATTTTGGAAGTGTTACTTAACGACTATGTACCACTTGCAGGAGGTGGATTGACCATGATAATTCAAGGATAGTGCCAGATTAGCTTGGCGCCTTCAGGCGCCAAGCTAATCTGGCACTACCCTTGAATTATCATATTCAAACAATCTCCTGCTGTAGGGCGTTGGCGCTAAAAGGGTTAAGAGATCAAGTGCGACACACTCAGCACTAAGAATAGCCAAGCACACGCAAGGCCTTGGAATCTCGCCGCCAGTGACGTTCCCAAGGGAAGTAATCTCGCGGCAGCTGAACTGTGGATGTCCGTAGGCAAAGAGCTACAGGGTTAACCTGTTTAGTGCCGAGAAATCACCACCCAACTGCAAGAGGTATAGATCCTCATGAGCCCCGGCCCGCAGTTGCGGTGACTCATGAGGATCTGTGCCTCTTGCTTACCCATGTTCCTGGGACATGTAGGCTTTTGTTTTTGGTCTTGAATTAACTCATTCGAGACGTGTACACAGAGGCCGCAGGTCTCGAATGAGTTAACGAAGATTGCATAAACGCAGTCGGCGTAAGCTGGCACTGAAGGGGTTAACCCTCGTAAAGGTCAAGGTCGTAGGTCTGTCATCAATGAATGTGTGGAAAGCACACGCATGTTACAAAAAAAAAAAAAAAAAAAAAAAAAAAAAAAAAAAAAAAAATCCCGGGCCCTAGAACTTAGAACCAACTCTGGGGTTATGCCAAGACACTTAAACACTGTCTTGTCCATTTGAGTGATTTATCAGAAAGGTCAAGGTGACAAAGGGTAAAAGAAATGATGAGGATCAGTGTGGGTTTTGCTATTCTTCTTGTTTACGAAAATTTATAATTTGAACGGCAATTTCTTGTGTGCGTGCGTGCCTCTGTGTGTGTGTGTGTGTGTGTGTGTGTGTGTGTGTGTGTGTGTGTGTGTGTGTGTGTGCTTTCGTGCGTGCGCACGCGTGCGTGCGAGGCGCACAGACATGGTCTTCAGAATTAGCAGCCTTGGCCCAAACATACGCAGAGAAATGTTTCTACAGTCGTGATGAAGATCGACTGAACTGGCTACGTGTCGGGGAAAACCTCTATTCAGTTTCTAGTGAGTTTCCTTTTGTTTAGTTATGCTGCATTTGCCGTAGGTTTTACATTTCTACGTTTATTTCGACTGAATATTGATATACCCCGTACGTTTGCGGGAGAAGTGAGGTTTTGTTTACGACTAACGACTGTCCGGCCAACAACGAACGACGGCGACTGAAACCACAGAGCGGGATAACCAGCTTGGACCATCAGCACAGGCAACACTTCAAACATCTCCAAGAGGCATAGATCTTCCTGAGCCCTCCGGGCTCAGGAAGATCTATGCCTCTTGGAGATGTCAGGGGTGTTGTCTATGCTTGTGGTACGCGCCGATTATCCTCCGTGGTTTCGCGGCTCTCGTTCGGCGTTGTTGTGCGTCATTTGTTTGACGAAACATCATTAGTTCCTACTCGGGCAGTACTGACGGTCAAAAAGAAATGCGACATTTTTGAAAATGTCGCATTTTTTTTGCTCGTCAGTATACACTTCTGTTTAAATAAGATGCTACTCGGGGAGTACTTGTGGCGTTGTCTTCGCTTGGCTATATGGCGGGACTTTTTTTTGGTTTGTTTCTCTCTCTTCTTTGCCGGTACTCCTTTACTCTACTCCCTGAAAGCACCACTGACGAGAGTTTTACGGTACGGATGTTGCTGCGCTGTATAAATGGACATTATGTTGAATTGGATTCAATTGGAACAGTACACTCCGGCAGACGATACGTGTATTGATACATGGCATCGTGAATACGCCGTTATCTACATAGCCTATGGAAAGAATGACTCAGAAACTCGCACGGACATCAGTCCTTGAGCACATATTTTTTTCTCCACAGGACCGTATTACCCTCAGATAGCAGCGGATGCCGTCACCTCGTGGTACGCTGAGGGCGCTCATTTTAACTACGAAAACAACAGATGCGCGAGCTGGCCGAGAACTTGCGACCATTACACACAGGTAGGAGGTATTTGCGGCGTACATTACGTACTATGTATTCGGTTCACGTGCGAAGCAAATGTAAGTCTATGATCTGGGCCAGTGGTCGTCCGTCCGTCGTCCGTGGTAAACTTTAACGTTTATATTTTCTCGGAGACTAATCAAGACGCAGACCGTTCAAACTTGGCCCAACGATATATTGTGACAAGACCTTTCTAAATCTTAATCTTAGTGACTTCTCTCAAAGTTGAAGGTCACAGGGGGTTCAGAAATCGGCCAGAAATAGCCATATGTTGACAACAACTGTTTTTCCCAAATATTAACGCCAATTTCAAACCCAAACATGGCACAGAGATACCTGATGGTAAGACCTAACTATGCATACTATTTTGGATGACCCCTCCGTTTGGCCAAGGGTCACAAGAGGTCGCCAAATGTGGGGAAAATGACAATTTCGGATAGAATTGTATGGTAGGTTGTTTTTTTTCAAAGCTTTTGAAAACTTTCCAAACAAATTTGGCACAAAGGTAGCTGCCAAGGAGACCTTCCTATGCATACTAATTTAGTTGACCTATCACAAGGGTCAGCCTCAGTATATCGCGGTAGACCGTGCTATTTGCGTTGTATTATTGTAGTGCTGATTTTGCATAGACGTGAGAAGAAAACCACTTGATAAGCAGGAGGTCCTCGGTCCGATGTCAGCTTTAGCTGGCCCGCGCACAGCTGTGCGCGGGCCAGCTAAGGCTGACGTCGGACCGAGGATCTTATGCTCAGTGGGCATTACTGTGGGAGCCATAGACCAGCGGGCATTACTGTGGGAGCCATAGGCGTGCGCGCGTTACATCGGATACCGCGGTATACGGGGGTGCGTAAAATCGAGGCTGAACTGTACTTTTAAATATTGAGCTCATTACATCCTGAGGACACAATTATGCATTTTGTGAGATATTATTTGAGGTCTACATCACAGTTCTGAAGACAGATCGACCATGATATTTCAAGGGTGGTGTCAAAATAGCTTGGCGCCTGCTATTTTGTCTTCTTAAGGATTCTTGACACTTTTCCTCATTGGCCTATCTCTACACGCCTTTTTCTCCTGGTCGCCCCTTCTGAAGGCAACGGGAGTCTCCTTATGACGTTACCTAGACTCAACACGTTACGACGACAAAGTACTCGCTGAGCAAAACCTTTTTTTTCCCCCAAACTGATACGTCACTGGCCAATCACATTTCTCAAACGTCTTCGTTAAGTCAAACCTCTAACCACAAAAATGCTGATAAATTAGTAATTTCAGTAGGGGGTTAAACAACAAATGAACTGTATGCAGGTGTTATGTGATACCGTTGGTACCAATTTCACACAAAATATAACTAAATAATTGTGATAAGTTAGATAATATCAACGACAGAAAATCCCAAGCGAACGTCCTACGTAGGCTGTACCATAGTCAAAACGGCGGAGAAACTAAGTCACATAAAATGACCCCCCCCCCCCCTCCAAAAAAAAAAAAAAAAAAAAAAAAAAAGCAACCAAACAAAAACAAACAAAAAACAAACAAAAAAAACAACAACACACAAATAAACAAACAAACAAACCAGAGGCGGTCATGCAACAACAACACAAAAGTTATATGCACGCTTTATCTGCTTCCTAGGGCTCATTTTTTTCATACAAGAAAATAACTCGAAATATTATAAGTTGGCCAATACCTTCGACCAACTCGAAGCGAAAGCCACGTTTCACCGGTAAATAGATGTAATTCCTTGACACTGAGAGTTGCGTCCCCTGAGTGTTGAAAGTACTATGCAGGCCACGGTACACAGTCGCGTTTCCGTACTGTCCAGTCTCTTAGCCATAGTCAGTCCCAGGCATCCCCTAATATTTCAATCACCTAAAAAAAAACACTACCGCCCACCAGCTGCACATTTGCCATGCACAAAATAACAATAAAAACAGCACATTGACAGTCTCATTTCACGTCATGGCTATGAACCTGATTCCTTACCAACCCACACCCAAGCACAGCCGCTGAAATCAGCAGGCCCCTCAAATCACTACGTCAACGGCAACTCAACATAGGTCCACAATTCTCTACTGAATAAGCTCAGGATGGTATGAATCAAAGCACCAAACATGTCTCATCTCATCTAACTAGAAATTTCCAGGTTCAACATTTAGCCCTACTACAAATTTTCAAACAAGGCAAAAATTATTTTTTGAAAACACCGGTCCTTGCACTGCCTGAATTTAAATGTATAACGTGATCTGCAGGGTTTTATTGAACGGGACCTTTTGTGCATTTATATTTTTACAGTAGAAGACAAAATCGTACGGTTTAGGCTTTGCCCGTGGTTCACGGCATGTCGCCTCGAGGTTCCGATTAGGAAGTTTATTTCAAAGATGGAGGTCAGTCTAGGATTAACACATTCTGCTCCAGGACCGGAATCCGCAAAGTTGGAAGTTGCCGCCCCTGAAGACTGTATTACACTTCTGGAAAGACAGATCGAGGGTCGATCCGTGTCTTGCCCTGGCGTGTCGGAGTTGAATGAGTTAAAGCCCTCCCCTTTCATCTTTGTTAACTCCCTCAGTGATTGGACCCTCGAGGAGACAAGAACCACACACAAATCCTAACTCGTAATACAACTAACATTGACACCACCCTTGAACTATCATGGTCGATCCACATCCAGTCGTACATAGCATGTCAGGGCTTGATTGTTAGTATACACATGTATTGTATTAGTGTCCACGTGACTGGAAAGCGACGGTGTCACAGTAACAAGCTGGCGCACGTACGTTTTGTATTGAAGACTAAATTTCAGGAACTGAGAATTACAGTTTGTCTTCTGTACTTGTTGAGACTAAATTCTACATGCAGGTTTTGCCGTCCGTGATATTCTGACGACATTAACACTAAGATCTAAACTGGTGAAAAAGCCTGAACCCGTTCAGTGCCAGCTGACGAAGACTGTGTTTCTGCAATCTCCGTTGACACAGGCGGTGCTGTTTCAGGAACACGCATTCAAAGTGGTGTCAGCAAGAGGTATATATCATCTTGAGCCTCTGCAACTGCGGGGGCTCATGAGGATCTATACCTCTTGCAGTTGAGTGATGTTCACAATGTCTGGGCACTGAACGGGTTGATGACTTAGGAGAAAACTTTAAACAATCAACCAGGAACGGTTTTTTTTTTTTTTTTTTTTTTTTTTTTTTTTTTTTTAAACAGAATAAGGTTGCTTTACTGTTAAGCATGCGTTTATGTAATAATTGTGTATGGCAGGTGGTGTGGGCTACAAGTTATGAGCTGGGCTGTGGCATTGCCACCTGTTCGTTTCTCGACATGGACACTAGCGGCCACAAGTATACTCCGGGTACAATCGTCGTCTGCAACTACCGAAATCGGTATGACTAATTACCGAGGGGGTGGGGTGGGGGGGGGGGATCATGAGGATCTATGTCTCTTGGAGATGTTTGGTGTGTCCCCAATAGCAACACACCTTGCGAGCCGTGGTGGGCCTGTGGACCATTGCTGACTGTGTTGTCTGTGCTTATGGTGCAAGTTGATTAAACGACCGCGCATGGCTCTTGTTCGTTGTCGGGAGTCGTTCATTGCAAACCAAACCTCAACAATAACAACACTGTTACGTGGTAGTCGTAGTCGTAGTATCATGATACAATCACACCAGACGCACGCACGTAGGGTTCTTGTAAAGAAACTTCAACTCGTCACACGTGGCACAAGGTTGTAGACCACACTGGAGTAACAGTTTCAACAATATTTTATTGCAGCGATGTCTACAAATGCATCCACACTGATACACTGTCTCATCTACAATGCATCAACACTTTGACACATTGAAACCTCGCATACAATGTATGCACATATTTCCTAACACCGTCTTTTATACTATTACAGATTTCCAGAACAATCCAGCAAATTCACACAACACAACCAATCAGAAAAGAAAACGTGACCAAAACGTATTATTATTCATTAAAAAGAACACTCTAGAACTACCTACAGCTTTCGACTAACATCTAGGCGCATTCCGAGTCGATACAAAGTTACGAAATGTAGCCAACAACTTTGAAGTCATATCTGAGATCACTAGAAAGATCGCGACCCTGCTCGAACCTTCCAGTCTAAGACAATATTGAAGCGAAAATACGCGGAACAACAAAAATCGTTCACAATTCTCCGCGGAAAAAAAAAATGAATCCAACTAAAAGGGTACGTAATTCTTATCCAAAATAACTCAAATGAATATCGGATCTTTTCTATGATCAACACACACATGCTCTCAAAAGAATAACACAACCACAAACGTAGCACACACCCACCACAGGCCTGGATTCTGGCTTCTCTCTGGGTCCGTTTCTGTGTACAAATGCAAATACACTTGTGTAGGTTACAACTGCGAGTAAAAGTGAATCCACCGGTAACTCTTCAGACCCCACCTAAGCTCCACTGAGCTAATCCGTACCCAGTGAGAAAAAGCCCTCGGGCTGAAGTCGGCCTGAGATGGCCCGTGCATCAGCCCGAGGACCTTTTGCTTACTGAGCAGTTAACCCATTTAGCCCCGACGCCTTACAGTGGGAGATGGACTGGCCATGATAATTCAAGGGAAGTGCCAGATTAGCTTGGCGCCTGACGGCGCCAAGCTAATATGGCACTATTCTTGAATTATCATGGTCGATCCATCTACTGCAACGGGTACGTAGTCGACAGGTGACGCCTGCAGAAATTGGGAAGTGCGACCGTGGGGTTAAATGGGTTAAAGGATGGAGAACTGTTGTCGTTGCAGGGGCAACTTCCCGGGATGGAAGCCGTATGTAGCGGGCGACCCATGCTCCAAGTGCGAGGCCGGCCTTCAGTGCTTCAACAACGTTTGTCGTGAGTTGCTCAGTGGGCCCCAAACCTAGGAACCGACAATGGAGCCAGTTGCATGAGCGAGCTTAGTCCTGCGCCAGCCACTAAGCAAGGTGGCTGGCGCAGGACTTAGCTCGCTCATGCAACTGTCCCCAGTTGTGCTGACGAACAGCAAGGGATTTTGAAATCCGCGTACATGCGGACTGCCCAATCCGACCACGTGGCCCGCAGAACAAAACCAGTAGTGTTGTCAAAATTAGGCCGGTCACAGTCGCGACCAATTAGTCATAGACATAACTCGTCATTGTACCCACTTTTGCGATTTATTGATAGTTAAAGTTGGAAAGTTCTATATCCCCTTGTGAGCACGGCTATATATACCCAGAATGTCTACTTTTACCGCTTTGCCTCAGCATATCATGATTGAAAACAGTCATTAGATGACGCCGCCAAAATTTTGGGAAATACGGTCCTCGGGCTAAAAGAGTTTTACAAAAGAAGAAGAAAAATCCCAAGAGCAGCGGCGACAGTAACTGATTTAGTTATTATCTTTGCAAAAAAAATCCTAATGTTTATGCATATGGCAATAAAGTTTATCTTATCTCTTATCTCTCTTATTTAAAAAAAACAAAACAAAAAACGCGCACTTTCAATGGCGTATTTCTATTTGTTCCATTTTGGAATGTGCAGGCAACCCAGACCGTCTCGTCTACGGCGGCGGCGATCGTTTTGCAAGCACTTCTTCAGACAGAAGACTCGGACCGTGCCTGTTCACCACGCTTTCAGCACTGCTGGTCAGCTGGGTTCCACTAACGTAGCCACACGCAGACCGTCTTTTCCCCTGGACCAGTTAGAAGGGAATCAGTGAGCAAAAAAACTTCGGGCCGATGTCGTCCGCAACGGGCCCGCGCACGGCCGTGCGCGGACCCACTGCAGCCGACGTCGGCCCGAATATCTTTGCTTACTGTGGAGGGATCGTGTGTAATGAGGGGGTGGGTGGGGTGGGGGGGGGGGCATCTTTGCTTACCGAATCGTGTGCAGTGAGGGGGATGGGTTGGGGGTGGGATGTGGGGTGGGTGGGGTTGGGTACCATCACGGATTCACGATTTATTTTGCGAATCACGAATCCGCCCCCCCCCCTTCCGCCCTTGTCAAAAAAAAAAAAAAAAAAAGAAAACCTTTCTAATTGTCATCATAAATCCACGCCAAACTATGACTTGATATGCCGAAACTGTTTTAAATAAACTGCAGAATTGTGGACTCGTGGCTGTATTACGTATACCTTGCATAAAGTTGTGTGCGTGCGTGTGTGTGTGAGTGCGTACGTGTGTGCGTGCGTACGTGTGTGTGTGTGTTTGTGTGCTTGCGCGTGCATGTATGCGCCGTTAGGATGGGTTAGTTTACCCTGAGAGGCAATGTGGAACATAAAATAATGTGTTCATGTTGTGCATTTGGATTACGACTTCTACATTATGGAACAGGTCATTGGAAAAGGTCAAAGTCGTATAGTTTCAGAGCTCAAGAAATCCACCATAGCTTCAGAGCTCAAGGTACCTACCGTCCACCCCTCCCCTCCCCTCCCCAGCTCCCTCCGTACTTATTTAGAATGGGTTTAAAGGGTCCTGCTCCGGGCCAAAAGAGGTTAATATTTCGTAATCCCTTCTTGATAAATGTTCTTTATATGTCTTAATCTCTTCACTCACAAGAAAAAGTGAACATAATCCAACTGCAAGAGACATAGAACCTCATGAGTCCCCGCAGTTGCAGGGGCTCATGAGGATCTATGTCTCTTGCTGAGACCAATGTGAATCCGTGCTCCTTGGCCGGTGACGGCTTTTGGTCATTGAACGAACAAACATTCAGAAACAAAATATGCGTACGGCAGCAAGGACAGGGTTAAGATAATGCTGGCAAAATCGACTCATCAAGTTTGAATGTTGTAAAATGCAAGACTTTTCTGCTCCTCCGACTTCTCCTTTATACGTAGAAGTGTTTCACGTTGCCTCTTCGGTTGCTCTCAAGAAGCAGAAGATAACCTTGCTGCGTGTGCCTGCTTCGTGGGCTGTGAGGAAAAGGGTAGAAAAGTCGTAGTTTAACCAAGACAACCGTGATAACCTTCAGTTGCTGCGTTGTGCTTAGAGTTATAATTATTATAAGCGCATTATAAATACCGTAATTATTATTATTTGTGCCTGCTTCATGGGTTGTGAGGAAAAGGGTAGAAATTTCGTAGTTTAACCAAGACAACACTGATGAACCTGTTGTATCTACAGATTTTATCGATCCAAGCCCGCGATGAATCTAGTCGCTTTAAAATGTGTTTTTGGAATGTGCTGAGCCGGAGAGCCATGTTCCCGGGGAATAAGACCTACCAGGATGCACCGAGGTTATAGCCACCGCTGGCGCAAGGACACCCTCATTCTTGCCTTTTACGCTAAACTGGCCTTCTCCCGTCTCATGACCACCCTAATGGGTGCTCAATGGACCACCACCTTGACGTGGTTGGGGGGCTTGCGTGTCTCAGTGACCTGGAGAGCTATGCTGGCCGGAGCTTAATGCTCCTGGTAGACTTCGAGAAAGCCTTTGATAGCGTACACAGAGACAGTTTGTGGCGCATCTTGAGGGCTTACGGAATCCCAAACCACATGGTGGAGCTCATCAGGAGTTTCTACCACAATTACAGCTGCTGTGTCGGGAGGAAGTGACGTCTGGTTTAAAGTGACGACCGGTGTCCGGCAAGGCTGTATGATGTCTGCGTTACTCTTCAATCTCGTCATTGACTGGGTGATGCAACGCACGACAGAGACAAGGCATACCGGCATCGGATGGACGATCTTCTCCACACTTGAAGATTTGGACTTTGCCGATGACTTGGCGCTAATGTCTCACACCCATAAACATATGCAGGGTAAGACAGACAGATTGAACCAGTACAGTTCCCAAGTTGGCCTCAAGATCAGCCAGAAGAAATCAGAAGTGATGACCATGAACACCGCAACACAAGCTCCCATCAAAGTCAACAACAACGACTTAGTCTTTACTGAAAGCTTTATGTACCTGGGCAGCATCATCACACCAGATGGCGGAAGCAAGAAAGACATTCAGAACAAGCTGAATAAACAAAGAGTGCCTCCATCAGCATGAACAACATCTGGAAGTCCTCACAATACAGTGTGGGCACCAAGCCAAAACTCTACAACAGCTGTGTTGTACCAGTTCTCCTCTATGGAGCAGAATGCTGGAGAATGACGCAACATGACCTCACCAAGCTGTCCACATTCCAAACCAAGAACCTCAGGAGAATACTCAAGATATTTTGGCCAAACAAAATCTCTAGCGAAGACCTACTGCCCCGCTGCAAACAAGAAGACATAGCCACAACAATCATGAAAAGACGTTGGCCGTGGATTGGAGATGTGCTGCGGAGAGAAGACGGCTCCATCATTAAAACAGCCCTACAGTGGACACCAGATGGTAAGAGGAAGACAGGACGGCCAAAGATCACCTGGCGACGAACGGTGGAACAAGAACTAAAAAAACACCACCACACCTGGGGAACGATAGGCACACTAGCCCGTGAACGAGCGAAGTGGAGAGATTTCGTTGCTGCCCTATGCGCCTTCGGCGTTACGGGCAGTAAGTAAGTAAGTAAGTAAGTAAGTAAGTAAGTAAGTAAGTAAGTAAGTAAGTAAGTAAGTAAGTAAGTAAACTGACCTTCTGAAGCGGCCTTCCTGTAAATCAAAATTCATTCCAGGAGCCCACATCATGCACGATTGTGTTTTTGAAAAACCGCCTGCAGCATTTACGAAAGGGCAGACTTAAAAAAGTATTTACCCAGTGCGCAAAAGGGCATAGGGGCCGACGTCGGAGGCCGTTGGCCTGCGCACGGCCTTTTGCGCATTGGGTGATCTCTGGCTGACTGTGTCGGTATGTGTTGGTTAGTTCGGGTTTAACGTCCACAGCACCGAGGTGATCATGGATGGCCCTGATGGGCGGGTTATGGGGGACAGGGAAATCTATTGCCTATGGAGTACGACCTGAACACTGATCAACTCAGGCGCACTCCAACTGTGCCACTTTGATTTACCAGGACCTTTCAACGGACATGCTATTGAACAAATCCGTTTTTTTTTCCCCTGGATTGTGAGTCCAGCTACCGGGGCCGGGACGGGATTCAAACCCACGACCCGGCGATTCCCTTTGCTCTCCTGCTCCGACGTTTAACCGCCTGAGCTATTTCGGACTCTGTAACGGTATGTGTGTACACCAAAAGTTACCGTATTAGACCCCATTTTATACACCCTCTATTAAAAGAAAAATGAAAAAAGAAAACCCGTAACCCATTCAGCTCTGACGCACTACAGCAGGAGATGGATCGACCATGATAATTCAAAGGTAGTGCCAGTTTAGACTAGCGCCTATCTGGCGCTAATCTGGCATTGCCCTTGAATTATCATGGTCGATCCATCTCCTGCAACTCGTGCATAGTCATTAGATGACGCCTCCAAAATTGGGAAAACCCGCCGTCGGGCTGACTGAGTTAATGGTTATACATGTAATCCCTCTTAAACAACGCAACAGACTTAAAAGGGGTTGGAAGGGGGTGGGGGACGCGGGGCTGGGGCTGGGGGGTGGGGGGAGGGCGGGGGAGGGGGGGGGGGGCGGCCTGGATGAGACGTCGTTTTTAGGGCAGAGGGTTCATTGGATTGTGTTATAGTCAGCGCTGACTCATTGAAGACTTCTGTCGTCAAGAAAAGCTGAAGACTGCCTCTTGGTGCACATCAGTGTACATCCGTGTACAAATCGCACGATATCATTCTGACGTCCCTGACACGTGCTTCTGATGGCCTGCATGTAATAATCTAGCAAGTCGATCAGTTAACACACTTTCACATAATATGGCGCCCCAACTTCCGCCCTGGCGCTACACAGCTATTCTAAAGGTAAGTAGTTTGAGGTCTTTGGTTAATTCTAGTGGTGTCTACTAACTGTCTGTTTTTATGGTTGCTTTTTGCCTCCATTTCTTTTAATAATTAAATTAAATTAAATTCAGTTCAATTCAGTTCAATTCACTTGAGTTCAATTCAATTCAAAGACTTTATCACCTAACTGGATTGGAAATTTTTATTTGGCGTCATATATATATATATATGCATTAATTTTTTGGTTTTGGGCGACGCCTTTGTACACACACGCACACACACACACACACACACACACACACACACACACACACACACACACACACACACAAATATATATATATATATATATATATATATATATATATATATATATATATATATATATATATATATATATATATATATATATTTGTGTGTGTGTGTGTGTGTGTGTGTGTGTGTGTGTGTGTGTGTGTGTGTGTGTGTGTGCGTGTGTGTACAAAGGCGTCGCCCAAAACCAAAAAATTAATGCACTCAATCAGATTAGCTCCAAGGGACGCATTTTAAAAAAAGTTTTCGGGATGCAGTCCGCGCTGTACTAGTGGTGCTACCAGTAAATTCTGGAGGCGGCTTCTAGTACACGCGTTGTGTTTGCGATTTGTCAGGTTACGCTCTATGCCTACCTGATGAACCACGCCCCCCCCTCCCCCCTCTTTTGGGGCGCAACCGGTCGTAGGCGGCAAAAACCTAAATCTACCCAGCAGGTCCAATATCTGTTTGGGAATATTCATGCACTAACCTCCCCTCTCGGGGAGGGGGGGGGGGACTGGATATTCTCCAGCGGATTGCGGGGCGCCTGGGGGTAGTCCCTATTGCTTTGTGCAGTAGGTGTTTATTGGAAGGCTAAAAAAATGAGGATAGGGCTGTCATTCCTTCTCTCCCACTACCCTCTCTTTGTAGATGCAGTCACAAAAAGGTCAGCTGATGTCGTGATGACACAATGCAAGCTTACCAGCCCGGAATTACAAGGCATTAGCACAGCAGAGCATTCTCAGAATTGAAATGAAAAATTACGTTCCTTGGAGCTAATCTGATTGAGTGCATTTTTGGCTTTGGGCGACGCCATTGTTTAAAAGCAGAGAATAATTATACCATAAAATTGCCTAAGTGTTGGCTTTTCAAAATTAGTCTGTCTTCTTCCACTGCAACACCACATAAAGCTTCAGGGATGCAATCCGCGCTGTACTAGTGGTGCTCTCTCTCTCTCTCTCTCTCTCTCTCTCTCTCTCTCTCTCTCTCTCTCTCTCTCTAAAAATAATAATAATTACGGTATTTATAATGCGCTTATCTTATTATAATAATAACTATAAACGCGCACTCACAACTCGCGCACGCATGCGCACGCTTTAGACAATGACTCACGTACCACAAATACATTACGACGGTCAGCTTGGGGTGGGGAGTGTGGTGATATAGTGCTAGAACTGTTGAAAGAGGTGAGTTTTGAGGGCGGACTGGAAAGAGGAGAGAGAGTGTTTCTGACGGAGAGAGAGTGGTAGAGGTGTTCCAGCTGGATGGATCGTAAACGAAGAAGGAGCAGGGGCCGAAAATGCTGAGTTTGGTGCGGGGGATGTGGAGGCGGAGAGGGTCGGAAGAGGAGCGGAGGGAGCGGGAATGAGTGTAGGGGTGAAGTAAGTTGGAGAGATAGATAGGAGCGTAGTTGTTCAGGGATTTGTAGCAGAGAGACAGAATCTTATATTGGATGCGTTGGGGGATGGGGAGCCAGTGAAGGAGTTTAAGCAGGGGAGTCGATGTGGTCGGATTTTTTCTTTCTGAGGACGAGGCGGGCAGCATTGTTCTGGACGCGCTGGAGAGTAAAAGTGGTGGAGTGAGGGAGGCCGGAAAGGAGAGAGTTGCAATAGTCGATGCGAGATAAGATGAGAGAGACAGCAAGTTTGGTGACAGCTTCGGTGGTGAGGTATTTTCTGATCTGACTGATGCGACGGAGGTGGAAATAGCATGCCTGGGCCGTGGCGGAGACGAAGCTGTCATGGAAAGAGAGGAATCGAGGATAACGCCGAGGTTCTTGGCCGAGTCAGAGAGGAAGATGGGGGTGCTGTCGAGTTGAAGGTGGAGCGAGGGAGGGAGCTGGGAAAGTTTCTGGCGAGTGCCTACCAGCATGGCTTCCTTTTTGTCATCGTTCAGTTTCAGCTTGTTTGCGGTCATCCAGTTTTTGACGTCTTCGTAGCAGTCAGCCGTGCGAGTCAGTAGTGACTGAGTGTTGTCGAGTTTGTCTTTGTCTAGTAGTTGTGAGTCGTCAGCGTAGAGGTGGTGGTGTATGTGATGAGACTTAATGATGGTGGATAGGGGAGAGGTGTAGAGTGAAATGGACCGGGCCCAGGACGGACCCATGTGGAACTCCGCAGGAGAGCCTGACTGTTTTGGTGGAGATGCCGTCGATGGTAACGGACTGCTGTCTGTCGGAGAGGTAGGAGAGGAACCAGGAGTGAGCAATGTCAGTGATGCCGAAGGAGTGGTGAAGGCGGTGGAGGAGGATAGAGTTATCTATAGTGTCGAAGGTGGCAGAGAGATCGAGTAGCGTAAGAAGGGTGATGTTGCCCGAGTCGGTGGAAAGGAGCAGGTCGTTTAGGATATGTAGAAGGGCTGTTTCAGTGCTGTGATGTTTGCGATAGGCAGACTGGAAGGGACTGAGGATGTTGTTGTCGGTGAGGTGGAGGTTGAGCTGGTTGAGAACAACCTTCTCAAGAAGCTTGGACAATAATGAGAGATTGGAGACTGGGCGATAGTTCTTGAGTTCGCTTGGGTCGAGGTTGTATTTTTTTAGTAGAGGACGGACGATGGCGGACTTGAAGATATCGGGGACGGAGCCATTCTCTAGGGACGTGTTGATGATGTCGGTAATGAAGAGCAGAAGTTTTAAAAGGCCGTCCCGGTAGAGAGAAGCTGGGAGGGGGGTCTAGTTCGCAGGTTTTGAAAGGCATAGACTTTATGGTCTTATGGTCTTGAGGACTTCATCCTGAGAGACGGGGCGGAAGGACGAGAGGGGGGTGCCGGAAAAGGGTGTGGTGTGTGTGTGTGTGGGGGGGGGGGGGGGGGGTCGGGAGGGCAAGGCGGAGAAGGCAGAGTATCGAGTGTGTTGCGCAGAGTTTGGATTCTGTCGGAAAAATAGGTAGAAAAAGCGGACGGGAGTTCTTCTTTGCTGTGTGTGTTGGGGAGAGGAGAGTCTTTAGAAGTGCCTAGGAGTGTGTTCATGGTGGCGTAGAGGGTTTTGGTGATGTGTTGTGTGAGATTGTGGTTTGAAAGTGACGTGCAAAGGCGTTTTGTGTCAGGGTGGTCGGGTTTGTCGAAGTGGAAGTTGAAGTCGCCAAGAAGGATGTGTTTTCCGGGTCGTGTGCTGTAGTAGTCGAGGAGGAGGTCAAACTCGGTGAGGAACGTGGAGTTTGTGAGTTTGTTTTGAGAACTTGGAGGGGGGCGATAGATACACGAGAACATGAGGGACTGGCCAGGGAGTGTTGTTACGGCCTCGACAGATTCAAAGGAGGGATGAGCAAAAGGGAGAGACTGAGAGAAGGAGAGGTGAGCAGAAAGACAGTCCCTGTAGATGATGGCCATGCCACCCCATCTGGAAGCACGCGGGAAGGAGGCAAGGCGGTAACCACTCGGAGTGACGCTGGCGATGATGGGTTTATGGCCAGCTGGGCGTAGTCACGTTTCAGTGATCATGACAACATCTAGGTCATTGTCTAGAATGAAATCTGAAATCACGTCGGCTTTGCCATCTCTGCTGACAGACTGTGCATTGAACAGACACAGTTTTAGGTTGGATGAGGCAGAAGAGGAGGGAGAAAAACGGACGAAGAAGGACAAGGAGGGAGGGTGGGGAGGGGAAAGAGGATGGAGGGAAGATGATTGTACATTGCTTAACGTCCGACAGCACAGGCTTCTCAGACGTGCCGCACTGCTTGTGAAAAAAACTAAACAGAAATTGAATGTATGTCGCCAGCGGTCAAATACGTTAAATAACCTACACATGGGCCTAATAAGCAAGACCATTCAGCACACACATCCATATCAGAGCTACAGGCAGTGCAGACAGTAGGGAGAGTTTAAAAGGCAAATACGGTGAATGGACAAGGGTAGACAGAAACGCATGCCCAGAATAGAGAGAAAACCCACCCTGTGGGCTGACCAGGGTGACCCGGGAACTAAAAATACCTACCCCACCCAGTCCCCAGGCAGACCGGGTGGGGGGGGGAGAGAGGAAGGAAGGAGAGGGAGAGGGGGGGGGAGGAAAAGACGGGGAAGGTGAACCGGGCAAGAAAGATGATGCGAGAGGAGGGGGAGGGGAGAGGGGGATGAAGGGGAGTAGGAAAAGATGAGGAAGAGGGAGGGGGGGGGGGGGGGTGAAAGGGAGGAGAAAGGTGGAGGAGGGGACGAGGAGGAAAAACAGGTGGAGGGAGTGAGGGGAGGAAGGGGGAGGGGGCGAGGGAGGGGGCGGCCGAGGAGAGCAGGGAGCGGTAGATGAGGGAGAGAGGAGAAGAAATGGGAGAAGAAAGAGAGGGGGAGAAGACGGAATCCCATGGCATTAGCACAGCATTCTCAGAATTTAATGAAAAATTATATATATATTGCGTGTTATGAAAGGTCGTGAACGGTGTGCCATACAGTTGTGTGACGTCATTACACACTAGGATTTGGGGCTGAAATGAGCAGTCAAATTTTTGTAGACTATTGTAGTTATTCTAGAAAGTTCTTTTTTTTTTTATTAACATTTATGAGTTTCAGTTACGTGTTCCGTTCTGATTGGTTGCGTAGTGTAATTTCGGTGGATTTTCCGGAAAATTGTTTTACTATAAAAGTTGGTGCTAGGAAGCACGTGTGTACATTGTCATGCATTGTCAGTTGTATGGACACACAGTTTATCGTAGGTACGTGGCCCGTATAGGGTGTACATTGTGAGAGACGCAGCGTAACGGTGGTGTACGTTGTATGAGAAACTTTGTGTCGCCAGTGTTGACATTTACAGCAGAGACATTGTTTCAGTGTTGGTGCATTTGGGAATGCATTGTGTGGAGATCGCATCGCTGAATTAAAATATTGTTGGAACTGTTACTCCAGTGTAGCCTACATCCTTAAGCCACGTGTGACGGGTTGCAGCTGAACGAAGTTTATTTAAAAGAACCTTACGTGCGTGCGTCTGGTAAGTTTAATGAAATATTTCTTCGTGTGTACGCACGCTCGAAATTTCTTTCTCACACACACACACACACACACACACACACACACACACACACACACACACACACACACACACACACACACACACACACACACACACACACGCGCGCGCGCGCGCTCGAACGCATGCACACACACATGCTCGAACTCATGCACACACACACACACACACACACACACACACACACACACACACACACACACACACACGAACGCGTGCACGCACACACACGCACCGACGGAGCAAGCTTTCATTACTAGTATTTGCATAAGAAAAACACAAGCGCAGCACACACACAAGCACGCGCGCGCACACACACACACACACACACACACACACACACACACACACACACACACGCACGCACGCACAAACACACAAACGAAGCAAGCTTTCATTACTATAGACTTTAGTATTTACATACTGAAAACGCAAGCACAGCGTGAAACATTTTTCCTCTCTTTAGGTAAAGTACGCATACATATTTCTTTGAGGACAAATACAGGCAAAACATGTATTTACACAACAGTCAACAGAGTGCGAAATGTCTATATGGATAATAAAATAACACTAGTTTTCTTACTGCATATAATTACGAATTTACAAGCACGTATTTAGATGCATTATTTTATAATTTTCGCAAAACAAAATAAATGTTCGTTATAAATATATCATCTGTTGTCAAATGATTGTTGTTTCGTCATTTTTATGTTTAAATGAAGTAGTCAACTCATGTACTTTTTTGTCCTTTTATAATTACGATTACAACAGAACCTGTCCTGAGCGACCCTCCTATAAAAAAAATCACCTGTCATTAAAGACCATCATTACTGTGGCTGTAGCCACCTAAATGATGGTCTTTAATGACAGGTGACACGTTTGCCCTTTAAGACCTCTCTTGAGAGAGCACGATTCTTGCAACAACAAAAAAGGCAGGCCCTCAAAAGAAGTTATTCTTACATATTTTTGTACTCTTTCAAGCCTGGGACAGAGCTTCAAATTTCGGAGATTTCTACTGATGAATATGCATGGGTTTCCGAAGACTGATAGACCTTGTTGGTTCAAGGATAGCACCAGAATAGCTTGGGGCCTCGAAGGCCCCAAGCTAATCTGGTTCTACCCTTGAACTATCAGGGTCCTTCAGTTTCCCGCAGAAAGGCACCAGGGCTGAATGAGACGTTGTTTGTCATTAAAAAAAAAAAAAAGACCAGTCACTTTTCTTTTTGTATTAAAGGAACTACCGGCATAATGATATAACGAGTGTGAAGGCCTAATGGGGCACTTCAGTCTTGTCTGTCGGCGCGTAAGCATTACGCTGTCATCGCTGCGTGTCGACCCCACGGTCGACTGTCGGTTGTTGGGCTTAAAGTCACTTTAACTTAAACATTCAACATTTCTTAAACTTTTTTTTTTTTTTTTTTCTTCAAAAGGGTTGAAAAGTATTCTCGTTTCAAACTCATATAAAAGACCGCACGCCACACTACGTTTCGCTCCATAGTTGGCAGCCGCTGGCAAGAACCTTCAGAGATCAACTGTTATTAGCCCTGTATGCATGGGGCGCACAGTTATCAATGAGGCCAGCAAGAGGCATAGATCATCATGAGCCCCCGCGTATGCGGGGGCTCATGAAGACCTGTGTCTCTTGCATCTCTGTGCTGCTGGCTGTGCTCCGGCATTGATGGGGTTAATGCTGAAAAGAGACCGACCAAACCGAGTAGACAGAAGACAGCGGCATCGTGTTCGAGGAATTTTAACTCATCCGCCAAGGTGCGCCGCATCAATAGCTGCGAAAGTGTCGTATAGCGTTGCCTTCGGACAACGCTATACGACACTTTCGCAGCTATTGATGCGGGCGCATTGAATGTGTTAAACGAGTCCATGCCTTGGTGCTGCTCCCTACACCGCACAACTGCATGTAGTCTGACAATGGTCAATGCTGTGCCACGGAGGGAGAAACATTTCCATAGCAGACTTGCTCCCAAAGGTGAAAAATCTATCAAGATGTGTGTACATCAAAAGGCAAATTGTGTTTAAAACATTCTGTAACAAAATAATATACGCCTCAAACAGTGACGGGAAGAATAGTAAAAACTTCTGTACATGCAGTAGAGACTGGTTTGAGCAACAATCCGTTTCGCAGAAAAAAAGAAGAAAAAAAGAGTAGTCTTAAGATACAGTCTTGAAGGGCAAAGTGTCACCTGTCATAAAAGACCATCATTTAGGTGGCTACAGCCACAGTCACAGCTACAGCCACAGTCACCAGCTACAGCCACGGTCACAGCTACAGCCACGGTCACAGCTACAGCCACGGTCACGGCTACAGCCACCTAAATGATGGTCTCATAATGACAGGTGATCTCTTATAAAGACTGTCGCTCGAAACAGGTTCTGCTGTACTCTCTCACAAGGCGAATTGTAGTCCAAGCGTTCTCTAATAACTATTTTAGTCTGTCAGATGTTCCAAGACGGTGAGGCAGATCGACCGAAGTAGACGGCTGTGATAATGAGGGCCACAAAAGCGAGCAGAAAGAGAACGGCCATGAAGATGACGAACTGTCGAAGGGAGGGGTGCTCCATCACAAGATGCTGCTGCTGCTTAGCATGGGGCATCTGAAACACAAAAACCCAAACGCATCTACAGGAACAAATTATGCTCATGACAGATGAGCTTAGCCTAGGTCACTGAACACATGAAAGCAATGCGCATCTATACGAAAAGAATACGTTCAAGACAAATGTGCTTAGCCTGGGTCATCTGAAATACGCGAAAGCAATACGCAGCTGTAGGAAAGAAATTCATTCATGACAAATGTTCTGGTCTGTGATTTTGGACCCTATGGCTCATACGTCACATTCGAAGGAAAATCGTCACTCTGCGCTGGACAGTCCCTTGACCCCTTCCATAAGAAAGAGGTCGAGGAATATAACTGTTTATTTGCCCAGGGCAGGGTGATTTCCCGTAAAAACCAACATGCCCGTAATTCAATCATCAATAAGCTTTTAGTAACACATCATGGTGGGGGACAGCGACAGAGGGTGCCAGGCTACTCCGGAATTATTATTAAAAGTCATGGTCCTATAGTTGGTAGAACACAGCGGATTACATTTAGAGAACTGCATGGATCTTATGGGAGATTAAATTAATTTGCACATATATACGACGACAACAACGACAAATAACAATTTTAAAAAGGTTTCTCCCATGGCTGTATTTGCTGGAAAGGGAGCAGGATACATTGTAATCCCGTTATCCCTGACTCCTCCCCTCGCCTTGCTACCCGGCCCCACCTCACACACACACACACACACACACACACACACACACACACACACACACACACACACACACACACACACACACACACACACACACACACACACACACACACACACCACTCTAAACCCCTCCTTGCTACTTGCTAGTAATTCTCAACACGAACACCTGAGGAATGTTAAGGGACTGAATTATGGTGACCACCCGGACACTTTTATTCCCTCCCTTTATCCGTGTGACATTTAATGGCCGACAAATGGGCTAGATTTCCCTGTGGGTGGCGTCGCCTGAGTGGTCAGTTTTCAAATCCTCCCGAGACGTCATATGCCTGAGGTCACCATACAATTGTGTTTTTTTTTTTTTTTTAAATTTTTTTTTTGATATGGAGTCTGAGGTAAATGCGGTACATTATTGTCAAATGTCAACTCTGCAGCTGGCTATGGGTGGTTGCTTTCACAGCTAATCTTAGACACTGACCTACTTTCAGCTCAAGCGCAATAACATCATTTCATAGTGACGATTCAGTAAAACAAACTTCACACCGGACATCATTATTAATTTCGACCGTGACAGTTCAAGCGTGGTGTCAGAATAGCTTGAAGAACGCAAATAATATACTGATGAACACCAAAAAAAATGCGGCATTTTTGGAATCATCGGAAACACTCCTGAAAATACCGGAGTTCTTGGGGAAATACATACACTATAACAGTAATACAATTAGGGATAGAAGAAGTGTGTATGTGAAGGAATGGGTTGAGAGTGGTATTATTCGAGTCCGTAAGGGCCTTCCAGACCAAGATGGTAACTTTTTCTCTTATGATGAGTTGAAAAGGTTTTATGGACTGGCAAGAACCACAAATTTTGAACCCATTCAGCCCTGACGCACTGCAGCAGGAGATGACATTGTGTCGACCATGATTATTCAGGGTAGTGCCAGATTAGCTTGGCGCCTGTCGGCGCCAAGCTAATCTGGCACTGCCCTTGAATTATCATGGTCACTCCATCTCCTGCAACTGGTGCATAGTCATTAGAAATACGGCCGTCGGGCTAAATGAGTTAATGTATGAAGGTATTGTCCAAGGGATAAGGAAATACATGAACAAATTTAATGTTGAATTGTATGCTTGTGACAATGAACTTGAAAAGGAGAACCTGGGCCAGTATTCATTGTGGTAATAAAGTGGTTCAGTCAGTGCTAAAATGCTCAAAGGTATTACCAACAGCTGTGAGTAAATGGAATACTGTGTATCCAGATCTCAACTGCAATTAAAAAAAAAATGTACCTTTACCACCAAAGACAAACAGTTGCGCTGGTTTCCAACCAGACTTTTTCATCGCATTTTGCCAACACAGAGGTACCTATATTTGTGTAAAATTAGTGATTCACCTTTTTGTAAATTTTGTAAACAAGAAGAACAAACTGTGCATCTTTTCTGGCATAGTGCAAGTGGGAGCCTTTTGGGATATTTTTGTGACAAATATACATAATCTATGCCCCCACTCTGCCAGATTCCAACTGTGTGAAGACTTGAAATTGTTTGGTGTTTCTAAGAATATAATCACAGACAAAGTAATAGACCTTATTTTGCTGTTGGCCACATTTTTTTTATTCACAGGTGTAACCTGCAAAATAACTTCCCAACATGGGACCATTTCCAGCAGCTTCTGAAGCTGAAATGCAATGTCCAAAAACAAGCTCCTGTCCTCTCTCAGGGAGATATGATACATTCCAACAAGACTGGTTGGAATTTCCAGCACTCAGGCAGTCGCCCCTAGTAACTGCAACCCGCCATTTAATCTGCTTTTTGTCTGCCTAGTGCATTCCCCACCAGTCACCCTTCAACTGACGACCTAATCGTTATAACTCTACCACTACTGACTTACCTTAATTTTGTTACAACATGTCATGCAATTTGTGAGTATGTGTATGTAACTGTGAGAGTGTGTGTGTGTGTGGAGGGGGGGGGGGGGGAATGAGGGAGCATTATATGTAATTCTATTTGTTTTCCTCCCTACGTCACACGACCAGACACTTTAGCGCAAACCGTACCATGTGACCGTGATATAAAAACCCTTGTAGCGAAAAATGGCGGACGTTTTGTAGCCCTCTCGATGACGCATCTTGGATGTCAGTTTTGTTCTATAAACGATCGCCAAACGTTCTAAAGTACAAAGTTACTTAGTGTTGTTCGAAACAACAAGCGCACTCAGTACTGGAGACGGCGTCATGACATATTTTAAATCACGTCATAAGTCTATTCTGTATAAATGTATATTCCTTTGACGTCAGTCATGTCTGGCGTGATCCAGGTTGCAAGATGTCTTCTTGATTTCTTTTACGAAAATAGTAGAGGAATGAAAACAAATACGTTATTGGTCGGAGAGGTTCGCTGCACGGACCCTTGTAGGCCTTCGGGAGGTCAAAGGAATCATTGTACCCCTCAGGCCGACGGCCTTCGGGGTACAATGATTCCTTTGACCTCCCTCAGGCCTACAAAGGTCCGTGTAGCGAACACCTCCGACCAATAACTTCATTATAATATTTTACTCTAATGAAGGGGGGTGGGGGGGGGTGAGGGAGTAGGGGAGAGAAACCCACCTCCCGCCTCTACTATAATATATTCAGTGTCTAAGCTGTTGTCTTATAACTATGCTGTGTTACATTTATCTTGTGTATATTACGTGTTCTCATTTGGACTTGAGCATATAATGCTTGCGACCAACTTATCACCCCTGCTCCTACTTGATCCTCTGCAAATCATTGTGATGTAACTGTTAACAAAACAAAACAAAAAAGAAATCTGATGATTCCCCAAAAAGGTCGCATTTCTTTTGTTCGTCAGTGTAGCATCGACTACAACAACAATAAAATAATCCCCAGCTGTACGCACCCGGTCGTCTGCAAACATGCGCATGTCTTCAGGGGGCATGTACCTCTGAAGCTCTCCTCCCCCTGGTCCTCCCCCTCCAATCATACCCGGGTGGGGGAATCCGGGTGGCATCCCGCCCATCATCTGACCCATCTGACCCATCATAGCCGGGTGGACGGGGGGCCCGAAGCCCTGGGGTGACATGCTGCAATCAAAGTAACAGGAACGTTGTCATGGCTTCATTTAACAAATTACGTCGGAAGACACCGTGTTATGTTAGCCCCTGCCCTGCTAATGGCCCCAAGATGTGTGTCTGAATCAATGTCAAAGAACTTTTGATGTCCAAAGGACACGGATACCAAATAAGGTTTGCAAGAGGCATAGAACCTCATGAGCCCCCGCACTTGCGGGGGCTCATGAGGTTCTATGCCTCTTGCAGTTGGGCGGTGTTCACTTTTTCTCGGGAGCAAAGAGGTTGATAATTATAAGCAAGCTATTTCAAAGTTCTTGTCCATGCACCAACTATAATTGTAACAGTTCGTCATTAATACAAAAATGTGCACAAATCCTGCAAATACACATACACGCGCGCGCACACAAGCATGCACACACACACACACACACACACACACACACACACACACACACACACACACACACACACACACACACACACACACACACACACACACACACACGCATGCACGCACACACACACCACTGGTTGTCTCCCTCTATTCGCTACCGCTGCGGTAGCAAATCGAGGGAGTCGAGCCGTCGCTCTGTCTGTCTGTCTCTGTCTGTATGTCTGTCTGTCTCTCTCTCTCTTTCACACACACACACACACACACACACACACACACACACACACACACACACACACACACACACACACACACACACACACACACACACACACGCACAGAGTGAGAGAGCGGCACCCACCCGTAAGGGTTGCCATAGGGTCCATGTGGGGGTACACCCATCATAAAGGGATGAAACCCTGGCGGCCTGGGCACCAACGCTAGATGTCTCCCGACGTTGCTTTCGGAGCTAGTCGACGACGACGATGATGATGATGATGACGAAGAGGAAGAGTCGACTGTGTTGGTGACAGACTGCGCTGTCCTTGACTGCTGACCTTGAACTGACCCCGCGCGACTTTGACCTTGACCGTTGCCTTGGTTACCGTGTGCCTGTGCCGATGTGACCTGTACGTTGTAATAGGTGGCGTCTATGTCTGTCGTGTTGTTCGCGTTGCTAGGGGTCGACCCGCCTGCTGGTTCTGGTGATAAACACACATTGAATAAAGGATCTGAAAATTGTCTGCGTAATAATTTGACAATAAATAAGCGGCAACAATAACACGCAATTTATAGGTTATAGTTCTTTCAGAGAGAAAACTCATATCAACGCTTAAAATGCTTGACAAGGAGAAGATATGCGCAGTTATAACCCCTTGACTGCCGATAGCACTTTTAGTCGCGATGATTCCTGCAGGGATCATCACGACTAAAACCGCTACCGACAGCCAAAGGGTTAACCCATTCTACCCCAGACACACCACAGCAAGATAAGGGTCGACCATGATAGTTCAAGGGGGATGCCAGAATAGCTTGGCGCCTATGGGCGCCAAGCTATTCTGGCATCACCCTTGAACTATCATGGTCGATCTGTGTCCAGCACTGCAATGCAGTCTTCAGAGGACAACGGCAAAATGTTGGTGAGTTTGGTGATGGGGTAGAATGAGTTAACAAAACAAACCGTTCAGAACATAATACGCAAACATGTAGCCGCTCTATTAGTCACATAATATTGAGGGGGAAACAAATCTTGTAAATCAACTTTGATCAAGCACAATCTCATAACTAGAGCTGAAACTACAATGGTAATCTACTTTGAGGTGATTGTTTTCCCCCTTCTAGGAGTCTCAAAGCTAATCCGGCTGAAACTAAATAGTTATGTAGCTTCATCTGTTTTTCTTCACCCATGTAGTCAAAGCTATGTAAAACGACAAAGACTCAACAAACAGACAAGTACAGAAAAAAATCGCAAAACGGAAGTACAGACAGACCGACAGACAAACACGCAAAACTGTCCGTTTCTTAGACACCTCCTTCTTTACGCCTTTGAGCGGAAAAGCTGTATCACACACGTTTGATACCACTCAGCTGTATCACACACGTTTGATACCACTCAGCTGTATCACACATGTGTGACACAGCACTGCTTTGTAAACCGCCACGTGTGCAGAATAATGTTTTGTAGAAAGTCTGGTCAACAAAAAGATACGGGCACACGCGATATTGAAACTTGATCTACTTTCAGCGCACGTGCAGTGACATCATTTTATAGTGACGACTGGCACTCTCAGCCTGACGTCATGTATTGCGCTATGTAGGAATATTTGTCTGGCATCCAGAATATTGTCGTCAAGACACAATGGCGGCTGTGTTGTGACTAGGCGTGTGCTGAAAACCAACTCACATCGGATTTATGCAAAGAAAAAGGTGAGTAAGATATATAATCTTACATCGGTGTTTAGGTGATATTGAAAATCTCACACTCACACTCTTGGTATTAAAACCTTACCCTACTCGCTTTCGCTCGTAGGATAAGGTTTTAAAACCACTCGAGTGAGATTCTCAGTATCACCTAAACACCGATGTCAAAATCTATATATGTATCAACCCAGTGCGTCTAGTTCAGAAAATTCGCGTCACTAATTAGAAACTCAACATGCAGTCATGTTACAAAACAGGATGAACAAGACACGCAGCAAAGACATCAAAGAAACTGAAACTTTGATGTTATAAAATCCAGTTATTTTTGTTCCACGACAAGGAAGCAGAAAACAAATTGGGAGGGTCCTCGTGTAAAGCTGAATCATTTGAGGGAGACTGAGCGATCGTGATAGATCAAGGGTATGTCTGATTAGCTTGACGCACAGAAGGCGTCAAGCTAATCTGGCACTACCCTTGAGCGGTAACGGTCGGTGTGACTCCCTGTTGCAGGATTCAAGTTAGTTAGTTAGTTAGTTCGGGTTTTAACGTCCACAGCACCGAGGTGATCATGGACGGCCCTGACGGGCGGGTTATGGGGGAGAGGGAAATCTATTGCTAATGGAGTACGACCTGAACACTGATCAACTCAGGGGCACTCCAACTGTGCCACTTTGATTTACCAGGACCTTTCAACGGACATGCTATTGAACAAATCCGTTTTTCCCCCTGGATTGTGAGTCCAGCTACCGGGGCCGGGACGGGATTCGAACCCACGACCCGGCGATTCCCTTCGCTCTCCTGCTCCGACGTTTAACCGCCTGAGCTATTTCGGACTCTGCAGGATTCAAAGACAGCGTAGGGCAAATGTAGGGCGATAATCGTGACCCTGACATCGCATCTCGCCCGGCCCCCTCCCCCCCCCCCTCAACCACCCCCTTTCTCGCCTATATCTTCAGATGTCACAGCTTTCTGTATTGTATCTCTCCCTCCCCCCTCCACCATTTCCATACATCCTCCTACATCCCCATCTAATGTCACGTATACCCCCCACCCCCACCCCACCACACATCCTCCTCCCTCCCCCTCCGCATTGTCACATATTAACACGAGGGCGATCCATCTTGGTGCTAACGCTTGTCACACTGGCTTGGCAACTGAGCAGCCTGTAACCGCAGTCACAGGCTAACCCTAAACCGACTTCCTCAGATAAGGGAGCAGAAACGTAGAGAAGCCTAAACTGACCTCAAGACGAGAGTTAAACATGAATTCTCATGAGCCCTTGCAACTGCCTCTCCATTTTGCAGACGGACCGATCTAGCTTACAGATACCTTCGGTTTCTCCTCCCGTGCCTTTTTTGATGGAATTTTCTTCTTTTAAAAATTTTTTTTTTTTAAAGATATCCTTTGAGGTATATGTCACAGTTGTGGAGACAAATCGACCATGATAGTTCAAGGATGCTTTCGGAATAGCTTGGCGCCTATAGGCGCCAAGCTATTCCGACAGCACCCTTGAACTATCATGGTCAATCCACATCCTGTCGTAGCATGTCAGGGCTGTATGGCTTAAATACTAAATAGTCACGCGCGAAGAATCGCAGTCACTGTCTCGCGCAAGCTAACAAGAGACCTACTGTTTTAATCACTGGCTTTAAAAGCGATGCGGTTTTAATATTAATGCTGCACGAAAAAAAAAATTCTCCAAAAAATGCATTTACGACATTAATATTTTTACTCCTGTTAGTCATAAATCTGACCAAGGCTGCAGAAAGACTGTCTGAAAGAACATTTCGGAAAACTGTTGTTGGGAGGCGGGGCCAAATAAATAAATAAATAAATAAATAAATAAATAAATAAATAAATAAGGTGCGGAAGAATTGTTGTGAAAATAGCCTGTTTTAAAAGAAACGCGTGCATTACGCATACCGATTCGAGCCCGTGTTGTTCCTTTTTTTACGGCATCTTTCTCTCTCCTTTTTTTGTGCGTTTTGTTTTGTTTTATTCTTTTTGTTGAAAATCTACCTGAAGAAAACAACGAGCAAGAGACGATACAAGGTGTCACAAAGAAGGTCCGCTATTCCTGATCGACAAAGCTGCACAAATAAATAAATAAATAAATAAATAAATAAATAAATAAATAAATAAACAAAAAGGTTTAAGTAGGACAAAACTATGCTGTTTTTCGTCTGAAAAAATCTAAAAATGTTCAAAGAAATTTAATAAATGTTTTAAACGATGACAATGTGTATCTTTAGATAAGATAATTATTATTTTGCTCCAACAGTGTGATTGAGACAGACATACTTGATGGATCGGTACGCCGAGTATAAGGGGTCAGTATTGTATGCATATTATGTCACGTGCAAGTCTCTGTGTGCAACGGGTTGTGTGTGTGTGTGTGTGTGTGTGTGTGTGTGTGTGTGTGTGTGTGTGTGCGCGCGCGCGCCCACACACACACACACACACACACACACACACACACACACGCGCGAACACAGAGAGGGCGTTACCGACCTCGAAGAGCCTTCACGTTACCGGATGAATAAAACATGAGGGATTACTTGGTACATAATGCATTATATTTAGGGATTACTTGGTACACATGCATTATATTTAGGGATTACTTGGTACACATGCATTATATTTAGGGATTACTTGGTACACATGCACTATATTTAATAATAATAATAATAATGAATGGTTCTTGTATAGCGCAAAATCTTTTTGTGGCAAAAACTCATTGCGCTAACACACGCAGTCAAACATGACATAGACGAATACAATAACATTACAAATAAATACAATACGTAATCCCTAAAATTTTTTTAGGGATTACGTGGTACACATGCACTATATTTAGGGATTACTTGGTACACATGCACTATATTTAGGGATTACTTGGTACACATGCACTATATTTAGGGATTACTCGGTACACATGCATTATATTTAGGGATTACTCGGTACACATGCATTATATTTAGGGATTACTCGGTACACATGCATTATATTTAGGGATTACTCGGTACACATGCATTATATTTAGGGATTACTCGGTACACGTGCATTATATTTAGGGATTACTCGGTACACATGCATTATATTTAGGGATTACTCGGTACACATGCATTATATTTAGGGATTACTTGGTACACATGCATTATATTTTAACCCTTTAGCTGTCGGTAGCGTTGTTTGTTTGTTTGTTTTTTTGTCGCGATGACTCCTGCCGGAATAAACATAACCCTACCATAATTAACATAAACTACATGTCCTAAGTTTAAAATGATATTCACTTTAATGCTACTTCTCTTGCGACGAAATTTATTTTATCTCTAGTGCCGGAATGTCTTCACAATAAAGACCCCACCAGAAAATAGTCAGGAATGCAGCCTCTTGCTGTGTTCCTAATATTTAATTCCGAATATTTAGCATGTAAATCCGGTGCGCACGTGCAGTTAAACATAAGGACGAGCTAGTGCTTCTCATAAAACTGTAAGCCATTTATTTCAGATTATCCCAAAATCCTCTACAATTTGAGTAAAACAAGCGAAGATGCATTTTTTGTTGTATTTTTTTCTCTTCAAAGTCATATGAAAATAAAGAAATAAAAAATACCTGACAGTGATTGTTTTTTAAAAAAATCGAGAGGTTGGTTGTTACGACAGAGCACACAAAATATACAATGACTCAAAGGAAATCAGCACAATACATCTGTTCCTCATTTCGTGCAGAAAAAGACATACGAAAATCATTTTTGCACCTACCTCTCGCCCAACAGAAAATCAAAATACAGAAAGCCAGCAACACACTTACACCTGCTAAAACAAGACGCGGTCTCTAGTAATTCCCTAGTTAGGGAATGCAAAGAATGGGTCACGTTACCGGCGACTACTACCGTGATTTATCCGTCTGGTCCTAGCAACATGTCCTTTTCACGCAGTCACGTACAGTACGTCCGTCTGTCTGCCAGAAGCATAGATCCTCATAAGCCGCAGCCTCCAGACCCAGGGCCCACATAGGAATCTGTTTCCTGCACCGCAGGAGGCATAGATGGTCCTCAGCCCTTGTCGCGTCGCAGGGCTCATATAAAAATCTGTATGTCATGTTCTGCAGTACATTTTGCGTCCAGTAACTTCACGGTTTCTGGTAAGGAAGGGGGGGGGGGGGGTGAGGGGTGGGGTGGGGGGTGGGGGGGTGGATCGGCTCCCTTTAGACTATTAATTACGTCGACCCAGTGAGCAAAAGGTCCGAGGACCGACGTGGACCTTTTGTTTACCGAGAGGAGGCCATCTGGGTTTTCAAATGTCAGGTCCCGTCTTTCCTTCGCAAGGCGTGTGGTGTGGTTTGGTCGGTGCCGAAGGCCCTAAATGCATCGGTACTGTCCTGTCACAAACATCTCCTCCAACGCCCCCTAACCCTCCTCCTCCCCCCCCCCCCCCCGCCCACCACTCCTGTGCCCCCTCCAGCATCACTACTATACGCACGTCTTTTCCTTCCACCACCAGTTAGCCTAACCATGCGCAAGGAGTGGGGTGGGGGTGGGGGTGGGAGGACAGCAGGGGCGGATCAGTTACCTCGAGGGCGGGGGGTGGGGCTGGGGTGGGGGTTCCAACTTTTTTTTTTTTTTTTTTTTTTTTTTTTTTTTTGGGGGGGGGGGGGGGCTTCAGCCTCATACTAAAGGCCTCCCCGACGCTAGACCTTGCTTCCAGGGGCCAAAAAAATCGGAAAGCGGGAAGGGGGGGGGGGGACGGGTGGGGTGGACAGAGACAGAAGGCGCGTGCGTGTTAAGACTCTCACCATTTGCCAAAATATCAAACAACGGGGGGACGGGTGGGGGAAGGGGGGGGGGGAAGAGGGTCTTGACCCCCCCTCCCCCCGAATCCGCCATTGGACAGTCAGTGCTGCATCTTAATTTGTGCATTTTTGGTTTTTGGTCAAAATATTACAAGGAATAGCTAACAAACGAAGAAACGCGCTTCTTGAAAACAAGAACGAACTCTGGGCTGGGGTGTTCCTTTTTGGACGGTTGTTTCCTTGCTGCCGTCTGTCTTGTATCCCCTTCGCTGCCAGTGGAGGCAGACTGTGTTCCTGAAATATTCGACGACCTTTTGGCTATCAGTAGTGGTGTTGTTGCGATGATTCCAGCAGGAATAATCCCGACAAAAACCAACATCGACAGCCAAAGGGTTAATTCAACTCTATCTGATCAGTCGTCCAGGGAACATGAGGACAAAGTAGTGACAACAAGAGGCATAGATCCGCATGCGCCCCCGCAGTTGTGCGGGGGCTCATGAGGATCTATCCCACTTGAGAATCTATGTCTCTTGCAGACTGGATGAATTATGTTCAGTTTCCTCGGCCGAGAAGGGGTTAACAATCATAGCAGTCACCTTTTCGGTCTGGAGTTGGGAAAGACACTGTATATACAGTAAGTACGAGCAGGGTTGGAACATGGAGGGACTCAGGTTCTGTCTAGATAAAATAAATTTAAATATAACAGGTGAGTAACGCTTTTGGGTATTTGCATTTTAAAGGGGAAAAAAAGAGGCAAGAACCGATACATGCTACTGAATGCATAATGGCCAGCTTAGGTGTTCACCAGGCTCCATGCCACACGTATTTTCAACGGTTCATGGAAAGTTTTGCCTGCGCAGCTTTCAAATATTATCACACAGACAGTATCAGCGTCGTTTTCCAGACAGACAGTATCAGCGTTGTTTTCCAGACAGACAGTATCAGCGTCGTTTTCCAGACAGACAGTATCAGCGTCGTTTTCCAGACAGACAGTATCAGCGTCGTTTTCCAGACAGACAGTATCAGCGTCGTTTTCCAGACAGACAGTATCAGCGTCGTTTTCCAGACAGACAGTATCAGTGTCGTTTTCCAGACAGACAGTATCAGCGTCGTTTTCCAGACAGACAGTATCAGCGTCGTTTTCCAGACAGACAGTATCAGCGTCGTTTTCCAGACAGACAGTATCAGCGTCGTTTTCCAGACAGACAGTATCAGCGTCGTTTTCCAGACAGACAGTATCAGCGTCGTTTTCCAGAACATAAAAGGCTGTAGGGCCGATCGAGGTCGGCCGCAGTGGGCCCGCGCACGACTTTGCCCTTTGCATCAGTACTGGGCTGTTGCAAAGGAACATTTTTGGGAGGCAGCGGAACTCCTCTTAAGTGTCTTTAAACTCAGCCTGATGACCGAAAATCTTGCGGATTTATCCAAGCGATGTTTAAAGTCCCACCATAAACTGTTAACAGGGGCGGAAACAGCAGTTAAACACACGTCGTACATTGCGGCATTAGAGACACCGGCATCGCGCATTAATATTGTCACGTCAGTGTGTTTTTTTTTTGTTTTTTTTTTTTTTTTTTTTTTTTTTTTTAACCTCCGTTGTGAAAAGAGTTACATGAAAAAGGGGAGGCAACCTACCGGCAATGTAACGGTTTACTTAGTAGCGGTCAACTCAAGGAAACGTCACTCTAATGTCAGTTTTAGGAAGATGGCGGATACAAAAGGTCCCAATCTTGTGCGATAGCATGTCACGGTTGAGCTAAATGTCTGGGTTATTCTCAGCCAATTTTATAGTAACAAAGAGGCACTTTATCAAAACCACTCGAATCAGCAAAATTTTCTGTTGAAGGCAGTCGGCCTATTCAGTCATTTGTTAATCTATTCCGCGCACGGCCAGCGGACGGCGCAAAACTTATGTCAGTCTTTGAAAGCAGAGCATTTAGTGACGGCTGAGGATTTTGTAGATTGCTGTGGTGCGGACTGGGATGTATGGGTGTTATTTGTTTGTGTGTGTTTGTGTGTGCCGGGTATATGTGTGGGTGTGTGTGTTTGTGTGTGTTTGTGTGTGTTTGTGTGTCAGTGCCGGCTATATGTGTGGGTGTGTGTGTTTGTGTGTGTTTGTGTGTGCCGGGTATATGTGTGGGTGTGTGTGTTTGTGTGTGTTTGTGTGTGTCGTGGAGTGCCCGAGTGCGTGTGTGTGTGTGTGTGTGTGTGTGTGTGTGTGTGTGTGTGTGTGTGTGTGTGTGTGTGTGTGTGTGTGTTGTGTTTTATACTGTGTACATTTTCTTGCAGTAATTTCTTTCTTTTCACGTATTTTTGAAATTTGTAAGGCACCTAGAGTTTTATCAGACGGTAGGCACCATAGAAATCACCATTATTACTGATTAATAATTAAAGACAGAATGATCCTATCAATACCAGGAACACATACGGCGATGAATAGGACCGGCAAGCGGCAAAGAACCTCATGACCCCCCGCGTCTGCGGGGGCTCATGAGGTTCTTTGCCTAGGCTTGCAGTTGAGTGGTGCTGTCATTTTACCGGTAGTGAAGGGGTTAACAAGGTCGGGTACAAATATATATATATATATATATATATATATATATATATATATATATATATATATATATATATATATATATATATATAATATATATATATATATATATATATATATATATATATATATATATATATATATATATCAAACGTCGCACACACCAAAGAGATGCCAACCACACCTTACAGCAAAGGTCTTCCATAACTCCAAATACATTTTGGAACTGAAGACATTTTGTGCTGTTCGAAGTTCGCAATGCCAAGAACTGAAAACGGCGTAGGGCCAAAAGCACAGCCAGTTACCACATAGATAAATGCAGGCCATTGCATTCTGTTCTTTTTGAGATTCACAAATTTCGTGTGTGTGTTTGTCAGTTTAGTTGACGTTTCGTTGACATAGAAGTCCCACTACTTTTAATTTTTTTTTTTTTTCGCTGTCAGTAACGCTATTGGTCAAGGCGATTCCTGAATGAATCACCTCAACAAATAGCGCTATTGATAGCCAACGGGAATAGAATGATATATAATTTCGCTGCAACGTCCTTACTTTCATTAGTCCTTGTATTCATAGGGTTGGGATGGCGGAATAGTTACTCTTTGTCTGGTAAGAAAAAGTTCGTCGGGCTAATGTCGGACCCAGGACCTTTTGCGCACAAGATGCTTCCAACCTATATCCATAACCCTTTGGCTCCTGCAAGAAATCACCTTCACAAAAAAAGCGCTAACAACAGCCAAAGGGCTATGAACCCTTATCATTCGGAATACACCAGCGTGGGAAATAAGTTTGACTAAAATAGTTCAAGGGTAGTGCCAGAATAGCTTGGCGCCTATAGGCGCCAAGCTATTCTGGCACTACCCTTGAACTAAAGGCACTGGTCTATCCATATCTGTAAGTACTACAATATAGCTTGCATATGACAGTGTACAAACTTATTTGAAGCTTTTAGCCTCAGTATGATAGGGGTTAACTGACCCGTTCAGTGATGAGAAATATGAACACCATCCAACTGCAAGAGGTACAGATCCTCGCGAGCCCCCCGCAGTTGCGGGGGTTCATGAGGATCTGTGCCTCTTGCTGACACCACCTTGAAGCCAGGTCTCTGGGACGGTTAGGTGTTTTGGGTATTAAATCAACGAAGATTGCAGCAACACAGTCTGCGTCAACTGGCACTGAAGGAGTTAAACTGCCGTTACATAGCAAATAATTATCAGTAGATCAGTCTATTTTTTTGAGTAAAACGAAATTTTCATTTTTTAACTTGCCGGAATTGAACCCCACCAACGACGAAAATCTCGCTTTTCTATAAATAAAATGAAATAAAATAAAATAAAATAAAATAAAAATGGACGTTCCGGCATTTGCCAGGTTACGGCGGAAAGCGGGACACCGTAGGTACAGGCGCCATTGCAACTTGACTCTGCTGCTACGCTACAGACTGTAAGCGTCCAGTGGGCACAGACACCACTCGATCACTTCACACTACTTTCTAAAACAAAAACCCCCATAATGTAGTTCAAGTGAAAATGAAAAACGCTCACCTTTGCCTTTCTTTTTCCCCATGGTAGTCGCCAGTACAGACGATGAAAGGGGAATTTAATCCTGCTTTATTTTTCTCTGTCAGGATTCAGAGGTATACGAGCCAAACGTAACCCGTATTAATGTTCCCCGGACAAGATTAAACACAGGTGTCGTTGCTCCTACAATTTCTCAGACGTCAAATGAACGCCGACACAAGATGACGGTGTGTTGAGGCGGAACAAGGACGACTCAGGACTCGGAGGCGGAGATTGCGTGAGGATGACACACAGGTAATCTGGAGGTAGGCCCCCAGGCCTCCGGGCAAAAAAAAAAAAAAAAAAAAGGAGAAACAACTCAGTGTGGCGTGGGAAAGTCGTGGCATAATAGGGCCATGTCCTACCTAAGAGTTGCCACATTCCTTCTGCCAATGAAGATAAGTAGCGGCTAATCTCTCTGTTTCTTTGTTTGTCTATTTTGACAAAGGGTATTTACCCGAAATATTAATAAATTGTGTTGTACCCGTCTTTTCTAAGCGTGTTTCTATCTCCGTTGGGTACTTCTTTGCATATTACACGCTTGGCAGTCACCAAATAACAAATAACCTTTTTGGTCTGGATTACATGTCCTACCTGTCTTGTAAGGTAATAACCAACAAAAAACAAACACTCTTCCAATATCAACCGATGATGATGATGATAAATAATAATAATAATGACAAAACAGCTCGCTGTTTTTTCATTATTATTATTATTATTATTATTATATAACTGTTTTGTTATTATTATTATTATTATTATCTTATTATTATTATTATTATATAACTGTTTTGTCATTGTTATTATTTTTTATTATTATTATATAACTGTTTTGTCATTATTTTTGTCATTATTTATTATTATTATTATTATTACATAACTGTTTTGTCATTGTTATTTCGAAGCGTGTTTCTTTCTTTTGACGCGTTTGGCTGAAGCGTGTCTCTTTCATTATTGTTGTATGATACCTTTGCACTTTACACGCTTGGAAGTATTTTATTTTAACCCTTTTGCCTGTCGGTAGCGACTTTAGTTCCTGCAGGAATCATCGCGACACAAGTCGCTACCAACGGGCAAAGGCCGGCTAAAAAAACCATCCTTGTTTTCTGGCTGACGGATATTGGTACCCTTTCCGCCGGCAGTTGGCCTTGACCTCTTAACTGCCGGGGCAAGGCAAGCGCTACCCATCTGCAAGAGACATAAACCCTCATGAGCCCCCGCAGTCGCAGGGGCTCATGAGGATTTATGTCTCTTGTTAGTCCTGTGTTCTGTATAACTATTTTGTCCCATTTATACCTGTGTTCTTCACGCGAACGTCGGTCAGTGTGCAAGTCGTTCCTGACAAGAAATTCGTGACCACTGGCAGCTAATGGGTTAAGAAACCCCAACAACTTCAGGGTTTCTCTCCCTGCTACAGGTAACCATGTAAAACAGTACAACCTGTTACATGTAAACCTCACCAGCGGCTCACGGAAGCTGTTAGCATACGACATGGTGAATTGGGATTTGTCTACCCAAGCATGCGAAAATCGAACCCGGCGGCCTGCGCGGAGGAAACCATCAAATGGTTCAACGGGCAGAAAGGCGGACCCAGTAACGCGCTGTTGAGTGCTTTAAGGGCACAGTGAAATCCAAATCTCGGGCAAGTCACGACATCCCTCCTCCCACCCGCACCTCAAGCCCTGTGGCGACGGGCGAGCGGCGAAGCAGCAGGTGTGGATGCACTGGGAGCTGTCACATGCGGCTCAGGCCATAGGGTCGCTTTCCGTTGGGACTGAAGCAGCAGCGGAATTCGGCAGTCACCTGAGCGACAGAAGATCCCCGTATAGGACCACACTGCTCTCCTCCAGAACATGAGGAAGGGGCTAGAAAATGTGCCATAAACATTGCCTGCTTCACATCACCCTGGCCAGCATACCGCGGCTGGCGGGGATCCCTCTATTGCGGTCGAAACAAGAAAAACTGTAAACAAAATGTGACACCGCTCAATATTGGATCTTGGAACGTGCGAACTCTCCTGGACATCGCCAAGGCCGACAGACCTGAAAGAAGAACCGCCCTGGTGGCAAGAGAACTGGAGCGCTACAAGATTGACATTGCAGCCCTCTCCGAGACGCGCCTAGCCAGTCAAGGTCAAGTTACAGAAGCAGGTGGCGGCTATACATTCTTCTGGAACGGACGCAGTGCCGATCATCGTCGCGACGCTGGAGTGGGCTTTGCCATCAAGAGCCACTTGGTCCGCAAGCTCTCCAGTCTCCCCAGGGGCCCCAACGACCGACCGATGACTGCAGCACCCCTTGAGATTCAAGCGCAGCATCACGATGATCAGTGCCTATGCCCCCACCATGACCAACTCAGAGGAAGTCAAAGATAAGTTCTATGAAGAGCTTGACTCTCTGATCTCAGCTGTACCAAAGTCAGACAAGCTACTTGTACTTGGAGACTTCAATGTCCGAGTTGGAAGGGATTACGAAGTCTGGGACGGTGTCATCGGTCATCATGGAGTGGGCAAGTGCAACAGCTCTTGCTGAAAACCTGTGCCATGCATGACCTTCTCATCACTAAATGCCTCGCCACACATGCCGATCGTTCCCCGATTTTGAAGCAGATTCCAATCCGATTGCGAGCGGATGACGTCAGAATGCCTCTTTGCATCCGATCCGATCCCAATCGGCTGGAAATCTTGTGTTTAGATCCTGCTCTATTTTTGCAACACGAATCGGCCCCGATTGTAAGCTTCAGCCAATCAGAGCGCGTCTCGCGAAGCATGTAGTTTTAGTGTGAAAATGGCGGAAGATTCCACCTTTGTTGCCGATGTTTCGCCCGTCTCTTCCCGAATATGATGCAAAACTGCTGCATGCTAATGCAAGCACATCATCATCACTGTCAAAACTAGCAGCCATTTTGCAGAACAGGAAGCTGTTTACGACCTTGATCTTCGGTTCAAACCGGTCTGTTAAGTCGGGAACGTGTGGCAGTGCACACGTTTTTGTAGTCCGGCTCGATCACACTCCGATTGAAACGGTTCTGGAAACTGCTGGAGAATCTGCCTCAAAATCGGCATGTGTGGCGGGGCCGTAACACAGTCTTCCGCCTACCAAACCGTAACAAGACGTCGTGGATGCATCCCCGCTCGAAGCACTGGCATCTTATCGACTACGTCATCACCATGAGATGTGACAGGCCAGGGTGACCAAGGCCATGTGTGGCGCTGACTGCTGGACGAACCACCGACTGATTGTGAGCAAGCTCAGCCTCTGCGTAAAGTCCAAACGACGACCACAAGCTCGGAAAATAACAAAAAGACTCGACGTGGGCAAGCTGAAGACTAGTACTACCGCAGATCGTCTTGCTGAAGTTCTCGAATCCAAGCTTGCGGACATCCACCTCAGCGGCAATGCCGAAGACGACTGGGTCACGTTCCGAGACACCATCCATGTTGTGTCTTCTGAGATTCTAGGGGCCACTTCAATGAAAAGTCATGACTGGTTCGACGATAACGATGAGGAAATAAAAGCCCTCCTCCCCGAAAAGCACCGGCTACACAGAGCCCACCAGAATGATCCTTCCTCTGTCTCCAAAAAAAAAAAATCAGCCTTCACGAGCACCCGCAGAATGATTTAAGCCAAGCTTAGGAAGTTGCAAGACTCGTGGCTCAGTCAGAAGGCAGATGAGTTCCAGAGTTACGGGAGGCGGAAAATCACGACTCCAAGAGATTTATCGATGCTCTCAAGACTCACTACGGCCCTCTTTCTTCTAATAATAATGCATAGCATTTATATGGCGCATTTCTCATATTTATAATATAACTCAATGCGCAGAATGTAGCCGCGAACTGAACCCAACAAGCACGCTCACGTGAATCACACGCATTCACTCACACACTGTACGTAAACACAGAACATTCACGTGGTGCTAAGGGCAAGCTCAAGCGAGCTACACGGTATTTGGAAATCGTTTTGTATTTGAAATTTTATTAAGTTGGCTGAAACTGATACCTAGGACCTCCCCCCTCCTGAGCTCTGACGGTAACACGCTCATAACTGAGAAGGCCATTATCCAGGACAGATGGGCAGAACATTTTGAAGCTGTGCTGAACAGACCGTCCAGGACAAACGATGAGGCGATTGACCGCCTCGTTCCAGTAGACAAATCTAGAGCTGGACTATCCTCCCCTCGAAAGTGAAGTGCAAAAAGCTGTTGACCATCAGTCAAGCGGCAAAGCTCCTGGAGCTGATGCCATCCCAGCAGAGATCTACAAGACTGGTGGATCGGTGGTCATCGGCAAACTGACTGAACTCTTCACGACTTTCTGGAACAAGGGCGAGATCCTCCAAGAGCTCAAAGACGCGTCTATTATTCACCTATAAAAGAGGAAAGTAACCGTCAGGTCTGTGACAACCACAGAGGCATCTCACTACTCTCCATAGCAGGCAAACTTTTCGCTAGAGTCCTGCTGAACCGGTTAAATGCCCACCTAGAGAAGGGCACCTCCCAGAGTGCCAGTGTGGTTTCCGGAAAGGAAGAGGAACTGTCGACATGATATTTGCTGCTCGCCAACTCCAGGAAAAGTGCCAGGAGCAGAACAGCCAGCTGTACACAACGTTCATCGACCTCACCAAGGCCTTCGACACCGTAAGCCGAGAGGGCCTCTGGAAGATCATGGCGAAGTTCGGTTGTCCTGACAAGTTCATCACCATGGTCAGGCAGTTTCACGATGGTATGACGGCCCGAGTTCTTGATAACGGCGACTACTCCGAAGCCTTCCCTATCTCAAATGGGGCCAAGCAGGGCTGTGTTTTAGCTCCCACCCTCTTCAGCATGATGTTTTCTGCTATGTTGACTGATGCCCTTAGGGATGGCCACCAGGAAATCCGTATCAAGTACAGAACTGAAGTTAAGGAAACTGTGTTGAGAGACTTTCTTTTTGCTGATGACTGCGCTCTTAATGCAGGCTCCGAGCCGGAGATGCAAGCCAGCATGGACCAGTTCTCCGCAGCATGCGACAACTTCGGTCTAACCATCAACACCCAAAAGATCGAAATCATGCACCAGCCAGCACCAGACCAACCCTATGTTGAGCCCTCCATCTCAGTGAATGGACAAAAGCTCCAGGCAGTTGACAAGTTCACATACCTCGGCAGCACCCTCCCCAGAGCAGTCCACATTGACGACGAAATTAATTGCAGGATTGCAAAAGCCAACGCCAACTTCGGGAGGCTGCGGGAGACTGTCTGGGAGCGTAGGGGAATCAGTCTGGAGACGAAGCTCAAGATATACCGTGCAGTTATCTTGCCCACCCTCTTGTACGCTTGCGAAACCTGGACTGTGTACAGGAGGCATGCATGCAAACTGAACCACTTTCACCTAATATGCCTGCGCAAGATCCAGAAGATAAGGTGGCAGGACAAGACCCCAGATACTGAAGTGCTCCTTTCTGCGGGTGTGCCTTCTGTCCACACCATGCTGATGATACATCAAGTCAGATGGGCGGGCCACATCGTAAGGATGCCAGATGAACGCATAGCTGCTCTTCGGCGAACTGTCCTCAGGCAAGCGTTGTCATGGCGGCCAGCGCAAGCGTTTCAAAGAAACTCTCAAGGTTTCCCTGAATGCCCTTGAGATAGATACCAACTCCTGGGAGAAATCAGCCCTGGATCGCACCTCATGGCGCAGCCTTATCAACAGGGGATCCACAAGCGCTGAGGACAGACGCACAGCCGAAGCAGAGAGAAAGCGCCTCCAGAGAAAAGGACGAGCGGCAAGCACTTTCAATGCTGCACCATCTCACGTGTGTCCCACTTGTGGGAGGCACCTCCGTGCCCGGATTGGCAATACCAGCCATCTCCGGACACATCATTATTAGACACAACATGGCTAGGGATGTCAGTGGTCCTCATCGACCGCGATGGACGCACATCACATCACATCATCATTATTCACAATAGTTCATTTTCGTTATCGTACATGCACACAACAATTCAAGCCGCCATGACACCTCGGTGAACGGCGGGGAAGAGGGGACCTGACGGCGGTTGGCCCCGGGGAGATAGACCAGGCGGAAGTGAACCCCTGGCAGGTATGGCATAACGGAGGTGAACCCCAGATGGTATGGACCAGGTGGTGGTTAACCCCCGTGGAGGTATGGACCTAAGAAGTGAACCCCAGCGAGGTATATAGAGCAGGTGTAGGTGAGAAAAAGGGAGCTTTGAACCAGGGGTCGGTTGCATGAGCAAGCTTATTCCTGCGCCAGCCACTAAGCAAGGTGCTATGCTGTCGCGGAGCACCTTGCTTTGTGGCTGGCGCAGGACTAAGCTCATGTAACTCAGCCCAGTGCTCTTGGAAACAGGAGGAGGGGTGGGGTGGGGGGGGGGGGGAGTCGCTAATTTTGTTGCTATAGATCGACACCACCGCCGTCGCCCCCCTTCACCGGGTTTCCTCTTCTTCCTCCTCCCCCTTTACACCCCCGACGCGTTAACTTTAAACTTTAGTGGGCCCTACGAAACACAACACTCATCCTACGCCACTGCCGGGAGCGAGACTTGACAAGACGACGAAGCAGGCCAGCAAAAACAGACAAGTGCCTTTCTCTTCAGTGCCAACTACGCAAAATAACTCGACCATGACAATCCAAGGCTATTGCCTGATTAGCTTGGTGCCTTTCCAGGCGCCAAGCTAATCAGGAACTGCCTTTGAGCCGTCGTGGTTGTGCAGCATGCCGTGGCTTATCGCAGTGGTGAGTCGACCAATGTTAATGACGAAAAATCTGGTTCAAGACGCGAAAGGTTACAACAGTCCAAAATAAAACATTGACGCCTCCTTTCTCTAAGGAACATAGACAAGAACCATGTAACAGATCCTCTACAGCAAAATACGTAACTTTTCATGACACCCTGCATGTTTCAAGTGCGCATGCAGACCTATTCATCTTGCAGACGTAGTGTCAGGAAAATGCACAAAAACAGTTCTGTCAAAGTCAAAACGACATGGTGCGGAGACGGGGGATGGAGAAAGTGGGGGCATGAAGAAAATGCTTCAGGGGTGGCAAGGAGGGGGGAGGTGGGAGGTGGGGTGGGGTGGAGAGGAGGGGGGGGGGATCGGAGAGGGCAACAGAGCACCATCATTCATGACTGGGCGACACCTCTGCGTTTCATTGCGTACATTTAATACATTATAATTGTTTCGCCGACACTAAGCCTTGGCGTGGCCCTGGCCACACAGACAAGATATTATAGGCAAGAGGAGGGGTGAGGCTTGTAACAATACGTAACCTATTCAGCCATCAAAAGCTGTAGCAGGAAATGAAACGACAATGATAGTTCAAGAGGGTTGCATGACCTTCCTGCTGGTTCCGATTCACAACTCCATAAGTCTATTACTGTAATAATAATACGTTTATTACTATTATAGTAATAGTCTATTCTACCAGCGCTAGTCTCGCCTATCTGGTGAGACTATACTAGCGCTGCTAGAACAGTACGCATACCAAGGGGAATTACTCAGCGGTGGACAAACAAACGGTTAGATCCCTTTGCCCCCTCCTATCATGCACCCAAATGCCGGCAGAAAAAAAAAACCCCAACAAAACAAACAACAACAACAACAAAAACAACAACCAACAAAGAAAGATAAATATCGAGAAGATCATACACATCTCCACAATTATTTTCTGCGTACTTTTCTGTGGATCTAACCGTTTGTATGTCCAGCGCTGAGTAATCCCCCTGGGTAGGCGCACTGGGTCCTAGGCATACGTCATATTTATATTCAACCCATTCAGCCCCGACGCACTTCTGCAGGAGATGAATCGACCATGATAATTCAAGGGTAGTGCCAGATTAGCTTGGCGCCATCAGGCGCCAAGCTAATCTGGCACTACCCTTGAATTATCATGGTCGATCCATCTCCTGCAACTGGTACATAGTCGTTAGGCGACAGCTCCAACATTTGGGAAATGGGATCCTTGGGGTAAAATGGGTTAATGAGTGAAATACCAATACATGTAACTGTTTTAGAAAAGGTACAGATGCGACAACAAAGCACTACAGTCCAGCAGCAAATACGGCGGACAACCCGATCGGTTGGTTTGCTGGTATGTGATTTTGGACCTTACGGCCATGGGCCGTAAGATCCAACGTCACAGACCAGCACAGACATATTCGATCCTGTGATGAACATCATTACCTGAACATTTGTATTACAAAATACTAATGCGAGATACAAACACGAGGAACCTTATTTTCCGGAAAAAAAAAGAGGGAAATTAATTTGGGAATAAAGTTCGAGGAGAGTAGGTATATCCAGACTTTGAGAATCTGTAGGGTGGAGTGGGGTACGTAGACCCTCCCTCTTCCCCCTAAAAGCCCTCCCCCCCCCCCCGAGCCCCGCCCTCCCCCCCCCCTCCGCCTCCCCCCTCCCCATACCCCCACAACCCCAGTACGCTGCCCTGCGGTGTTGGCAAGACACTAGCTGTAAGTAAATTTTTGGGTGGAAAACAAAATTGAAACAAGATCACAATATCCAGGACAATGGGATGCAGTAAAGCATTAACTCATTCGAGACGTGCCGCATCCGGATACGCGGCTTAAAGCCGCGTATCCGGAGGCGGCGCGTCTCGAATGCTTCAAAGCACAACCGTCGTGTTAGTTCGTGCCTGGAATATCGCGAGTACTGGTTCGCAAATTTCCCGTGCTGTAGGGAATACATTAGTCGATACATTATAATATATTATAATACGATGCCTTACAACATGCACCTGTGACGGGAGATCACTCTAGAACTTGACATAAGGTATTTCCTCATAAAGGTATCCATGAATAATTATTATGAAATTACACGAAGATGATCTATACTCAGCAGAATGCAACAGATTTTCGTGTCCCCCTTGCAGACTGCTGGGGCTCATGAGGATCTATGTTTCTTGTGGAAACCGTCGCTTGAATCGTATTTGAATATTATCACGGACATGGAGAAAGAAAGCAAGAACAGAAGTTAACCCGTTCATTGCCAAGCAAAACTGAACACCACCCAACTGCAATTGGTATAGATCCTCATGAGCCCCCGCAATTGCGGGGGGCTCATGAGGATCTATGCCTCATGCTGATATAATTTTGTATCCATGTTCCCGGGCTTTGACCGTTTTGTATGCTGATGTAACAGATTTCTAAAACACAACATACGTCCCGCCACTGGCGGTGAGGGGGTTAAGATATGAATATTCAGCAGAGAGGAACTATATAATACCGGTCTGTGATTTTGGACTTTGCAGTCGTAAGGGCGTAGCCACACACCAACACACATCAGTATGTGTCTACTAATATGTGTTCAGCAGTAGACTTGCGTAAGAACCAGAAGACCGCCAACCTTCCAGGGAGATACACCAACACTATCACGGAAGTACAAAGTAGGCGGTGCCACCACCTACCTACCTACCTACCTAACTGTCTGTCTGACTGCGTACCTATTCACCTGTATGTCTGTCTGTCTATAAATAAATAAAAAAGAAGGGTGGAGAGGATGATTTCGAACAATTTGCAATGCAGTACACAGTATACATACACAAATAAAATGGACCCTTGTAAAAAATACAGACAAAATGAGGAATACTGTACTGAATAGGTGGTCGTTTGTATTCAGAAGACGCAAGTTTCGGACTCGGAAGAATCTGTTGAGCTGGGGGTGGGAGACCCTCCCTTTTTCCGCCAGAACCCCCCCCCCCCACTCCCTCCCCCTTTCATCGCGACAAAACCGGCCGCTAGCGACAGCCAAGGGGTTAACTGGCTGACAAGAGGCTGACTGTCAGTCATAAAGCAAAAACAAAAACCAAAAAAACAGCAACAGGACTGCTGAGGATCTCCACCTCTTGAATGATGGAAGAGATTATCACCGTAATTTGCATAATGATTTAAGCCCTTCAATGCCTGTGGTTGCAGATCTTTTTTTTTTTTTTTATTCAACCGGACAAAAGAACCCCGGCCGGGGAGTCAAAGTGACTGACAGCAAGAGGCATAGATCCTCACGAGCCCCCGCAACTGCGGGGGCTCGTGAGGATCTATGCCTCTTGATAGTTGTGTTCATTTCTTGTCTGCAGAGAAGGGGTTAATCTGCATCATAATTAAACATGCACACACAAAAAGAGCACAATGGGTTGGTTACCTGTTCTCCGAGACATAGCCGACACAGCCGTGTAGGACACCAAAACAGGGGGGAGAACCGGCACGCGCGAAGGGCTAGAGGGCGGGGTGTTGCCGGCCATCACTGACGTGGCTTTTGACGTCACAAGGCGGGGTCTTCTGACAGGACCAGCAGCGTCAGTCCAAGGACGAACCCCCTGGTTATCTCTTCTGTCTGGAAAACAAATGAGGCCAGGGACTGAGTAGGCCCGAGGTGATGACTTGGCAATTTGGACATCTTCCGGCAATTACTACTGCTAATAATAATAAAGGTAATTTGTATAGCGCCTAATCACCAAGGTGCTCTAGGCGCTTTACTCACAGTAATGAAACAGTGAAGCAAGATACAAAAAGAAGCACATACAACAACAACAAACAACAACAACAAAATACATTGATTTACAAGGAGCAGAAAACTCTCTCTCTCTCTCTCTCTCTCTCTCTCTCTCTCTCTCTCTCTCTCTCTCTCTCTCTCTCTCTCTCTCACACACACACACACACTCACACTGACACACAAACACACACACACACACACACACACACACAAACACACACACACACACACAAACACACACACACACACACACACACACACACACACACACACACGGCACATGATGAGCCGGCAGACAAAATGGTCTTGACGTATATGCAACAGAGAAAAGGTGTGTTTTAAGCTTGGATTTGAAAATGGAAAGAGATGATGAGTGACGCACGTCAGCTGGGAGAGCGTTCCATGTAATGGGACCAAAATACAAAAATGCACGATGACCTTGAGAGACCTTATTACGTCTAGGGATACGGAAAACAGGAGTGTCTGAAGCAGAGCGTAGTGAGCGGGACGGTGAATACAGTTGGACAAGATCAGATAAGTAAGAAGGGGCAGAACCAGAGATGATGTTGAAACAAATGACAGACTTTATACTGAATTCTGTATGAAACTGGCAGCCAGTGCAAATCAGCTAGTAGAGGCATAATGTGTTCACGTTTCGGTACACGAAAAATCAGACGTGCAGCACAGTTCATCAGTGACTCTCTGGATTTGGTCAAGAAGATTTTGCGGATTTAGCTCATTGAACCTCAAGGCCGTAGTTCCCAAACTTTGGATGCGTCATCCAACGACTATGCCGTTGCAGGAGATGGATTGACCATGATAATTCAAGGGTAGTGCCAGATTAGCTTGGCGCCTTCAGGCGCCAAGCTAATCTGGCACTACCCTTGAATTATCATGGTCGATTTATCTTCTGCTGTAGTGCGTCGGGGCGGAATGAGTTAAGAATGAGTTAAGAACCTAGTTAACAAATGCCCCAGGGACACAGGAAGCTTGTAAGTTGGCTTACTGGCAACGAGCGACGTCGATCAGAAGACTTTTTGCTCATCAAGAAGGTGACATCAAAGCTAAACTTTGTATTTTCATGGGATATTCCAACCCAGATTCAGAAACTAGCAAGCACGGATGAAAATTTGTTATTTGTGGTTGAAAAAAAACAACAACAACAACAGCAACAACAACAATAACAACCAACGAAATCATTATCACTGGCCCGGGTGTCGCCTTAAATTACATCTTCAGTTGCATCTTCCCAAAACGAAAATAAAAACTGCAAATTGTGTACTTGTTTGTACGTCTATTTAAACAAAAAAATATTAATAAATTGTATTGTAATTGTCTTTCTAAGCGTATTTCTTTCTCGTTGGGTTGTTCCTAGTAGCCTTGACAATATTCCTGATTCGTCCGCTTCTGTGCTGACAAAAAGGGGCTCATGAGGATCTTTTGCCTATTCCAGGTGAATGACGTTCGCTACACATGACCCACGCCCGGACACTTAATGCGCAAAAGGTCAACGGGCCGACGTTGGCCGCCGTCGGCCCGCGCACGACCGTGCGCGGGCCAACAGCGGCCAAAGTCGGTCCGATGGAAATCTGCGCACTGGGCAGCTAGCTAGCATGATGACAAATGGACAGGCGGTCCACCGGCCTGCAGACAGTGACTGACGGCCTCGCCGTAGTGACCAAAGAGGGACTTTTGTTTTGGCCCGACACTGAAATAAGTCAAAGAGCAATGGGCCCTCGGGCTGACGCCGGACGCAGTTGGAAAATTTCGGCCGACGTCGGGCCGGGGGTCATTTGTCAGCTGGTTGAATAACACCGTGCGGGGACCCAAAGAGGGCGTATTGTTTTGGGAGAATAAGTTTGAATGCCCACCAAGTAAGCAAAGGTCCGCGGGGCGACGTCGGTCCGAAGGTCTTTTGCTTACTGGGTGGTGAACAAAGGGTGGTCGGGCCGGCGTACTGGGGCTGATTCTGTCAGTGTGGCGTCTGTCCGTCTGGGCACAGACACCTCTGCCATAGTTGTGTGTCACTCTCTGTTCACAAGTTTGTCCGTCCGTCTGTCCATAAAAAAATGTTTGGTGACAGTGCTAGTCGCGCTCTAATTATCAGTATTGCACTGCACGCCCATTTAAAACAGAAGTACGAATTAGTATTATTTTGTCGACAGGTTTTCGATGCACTGCCAGAGTTGCAGAAAAAGGAAAGCGAAACATTCTGTTTACATAATGATACGTACACATAAAAAATATTGCATGAGATATAAAAGAGATGCCAGCACGTGTGTTTACGTACAGAGGATGCTCTCTGTCATAAAATTTTGTCGCTTGGAGAACACACAGTCAATCTAGCATAAGTCCCACCCCAACCGCACCCCCCCCCTCCCGCCAACCCCCCCCCCCCTCCAGCCGCCCTACCTTGCTGATGTCAGTAGCCGATCTTACCACGCCGGTCTGTTCACAGACGTCTGTTGCGTTTTCTTCGCACAAAACAGCACTCCGACTACTACTTTTCACGAGACAGACACAAGGAGATCACACTGGGTTCGTCCGTATCCATTCTGTGGGTTCTGTTCTAACACAACAATATACTGACAAATGAGCATCTGCGCAGTGCGCCGCGGTATCTCAGTGATACAACACGCACAGGCCTCTCGCGTCTCCCAAGAGGATGCTGGGTGAGCAAAAGGTCATCGGGTCGACGTCAGGCTTAGTTGGCCCGCGCGCGGGCAGGCTAAGGCTGACGTCGACCCGAAGACCTTTTGCTTAGTATAGCAAGTGTTTTGAAGTCCCTTCTAGTGATAGAAGGGACTTTTTAGGACGGGTCGCGGTGGGGCGAATTTAATAGCATGCCCATGATGTCAAAGGCGGGCAGGCTAAACCTCTCACAATTAACGTAACAAGATAAAAATTACGTCATGTCTAGTTAAGCCTAACCTCGCTGCTGAACGTACATTTGTATGTACGTATGTATGTTATGTTATGTATGTATGTATGTATGTATGTATGTATGTATGTATGTATGTATGTATGTATGTATGGTATTGTATTGTATTGTGATGATGTGCAGTGATGTGGTGATGTGGTGATGTGATGATGTGGTGATGATGTGATGTGATGTGTGTTATGTGTGTTATGGTATGTTATGGCATGTAATGGTAATGTAATGGTTGGCTTGGCTTGGCTTGACTTCGCGAACGAAGATTCTATAGGGCTTGCCCACGTCGTCTGCAGGCATTTTCGTGGCTGCGGAGGCCAATCCGGGACAGGCAGGTTCGACCGCAGTGGCTGCAGGGGAAGGTCTGGTCAGGGTTCTGAGTTACGGCAACTCGGTTTTTTCTCCTGAGCCGTTTGTCCTTAAGGTTAGCTCTGCGAGAGTCCTCAAAGGAGACGGCTGCCTTGTAGATGGTGGAGCGCCAGGTGTCACGGTCCGCAGCAAGCGAAGACCACTGGCGGTGGTCGATTTGGCAAGCACTAAGTGACTTCTTGAGACCGTCTTTGTATCTCTTCTTTGGTGCCCCTCTGTCACGGTGTCCAGTAGCAAGCTCGCCGAACAGAGTGATCTTGGGTAGGCGATGATCCTCCATCCTGGAGACGTGCCCCGCCCAGCGAAGCTGTGTCCGCAGCAACAAAGCCTCGATGCTCATAGTTTCTGCCTGTTCAAGGACCTCGACGTTGGTGACATAGTCACTCCAGTGAATGCCCAGGATGGTACGCAGGCAGCGCTGGTGAAAGCGTTCGAGGAGTCGTAGTTGGTTGCGGTAGAGGGCCCAGGACTCGGAACCGTACAGCAGGGTGGTGAGGACGACAGCTCTGTACACACTGATCTTGGCAAACAGTTAACAGCTGAAAACGGGCACCAAGATAATGTAATGGTAATGATAATGTAATGGTAATGGTAATGGTATCTATCTATCTATCTATCTATCTATCTATCTATCTATCTATCTATCTATCTATCTATCTATCTATCTATCTATCTATCTATCTATCTATCTATCTATCTATCTATCTATCTATCTATCTATCTATCTATAGTATCTATCTATCTATCTATCTATCTATCTATCTATCTATCTATCTATCTATCTATCTATCTATCTATCTATCTATCTATCTATCTATCTATCTATCTATCTATCTATCTCCCGTAGTCTTGCCGACCGTTGGGGCACCACTGTAATGTAATAGTAATGTAATGGTAATGGTAATGTAAAGGTAATGTAATGGTAAAGGTAATGCAAGGGTAATGGTAATGTAATGGTAAATGTAATGGTATGTAATGTAATGTATGTAATGTATGTAATGTATGTAATGTATGTAATGTATGTAATGTATGTAATGTATGTAATGTATGCATGTATGTATGTATGTATGTATGCATGTATGTATGTATGTTTGTGCGTATATACGTAAACAAGAGAATCTCCGATATTTCTGTACGCACAAGCTTGAAACTTGGCGAAATACTTTCCTAAAGGGGTGGCTAAGAGAGCCTCCGAGCATATTGTAATTGAATGTCTCATTTAAGACAAACAACCGTTTATAGGAAGTCGGTTGACCCAGATTAGAATCCGTATTTTTGGTCGTATTTACTGACTTGAAATTTTGGATATAGCTAGTTTGGATAAAGACATTGGATGAGTTCGTTAGCCAGCTTTTGTATCCTTTCAACTTCTTTAGTAAAAATAAATTCTTTTTAGAAAAGAATTAAAACAGTAAAAAAAAACACAACACTTTACTTTTAGAGAAAGTCGGACAGTGGCGAAGACGTAAAAGAGGCAACTCCGTCACCAAGCAGACATTGACATAATACTCTAACTCTCTCTCTCTCTCTCTCTCTCTCTCTCTCTCTCTCTCTCTCTCTCTCTCTCTCTCTCTCTCTCTCTCTCTCTCTCTCTCTCTCAGGCAGATTTGAAAAATGGCTATGTCTATGACGATGTCAATGCCTCAACCGTTGATAAATAAAGCTTCATTGAATCATTGAATCTCTCTCTCTCTCTCTCTCTCTCTCTCTCTCTCTCTCTCTCTCTCTCTCTCTCTCTCTCTCTCTCTCTCTCTCTCTCTCTCACACACACACACAGGCATGCGCGCATCTCCAGAAGGCATAGATCCTCATGCGCTTTCTATATCTATGTCTCTTGGATATGTTTGGAGCGCACGCGCGCATGCACGCACTAACACGCACACATCGTCGCGCTTTCAACTTCAAAAGAGCATTCAGGCGACCCGATACAGCTAGTTTGGAAAAAGACATTGGATGAGTTCTTTAACCAGCTTTGTACCCTTTCAACGTCGTCAGTAAAAAAAATAATTCTTTTAAGAAAAAAATTAAAACAGTAAAAAAAAAAAAAAAATCATATTTGGAGAAAGTCAGACAGCGGTGGTGACGTAAAAGAAGCAACTCCGTCATCACGTAGACATACTCTAAATATGACGTAATTTTATCGCTCGCTAGCTTGCTCTCTCTCTCACATATTATGCGTGCATCTCCAAGAGGCACAGGATCCTCGTGTGCCCGGAGGGCGCAAGAACATCTATGCCTCACACGCATACACAGACATCGACGCGCTTTCAGAAGAGCATGCAGGTGTACTTAGTATAGCATGTAGCTAGGTAAAGTCAACCTGATTTCACACAAATTATAGCAAGACTGAAATTGTACCGTGAAATTCTAGTTTGTCACCATTTTCCCAAGTCTTGAAGCGAAAGGGAAACTCATATCACGTTAAGAATAAAATTACGTAAAAGAAAAACAAAACAAAAAAAAACGTCATGACAAAATAATGACGTTTGACAAACCAATGACGCGTATGCACTGCGCGCACCCCTTATAGAGTTCACTTGACGCATTGGCACATCCTGCGAGGCTTTATCAAAAGGAGATATTTCAACATCAGAATCAAGTCAAAGACAAAAGATAGAGACCCTTGACAGCGAAGACAGCTCTCATATAAAAGGGACTTTGTGGGTTATGGTTCATCACATCTTGTTTCTTCACAAGTCTTTGTCATTTCAATCCAGACCAAAAAGGTGACTGCCAAGCGTGTAATATGCAAAGAAGTACCCAACGGAGAAAGAAACAGGCGTAGAAAAGACGGGTACAACACAATTTATTAATATTTCGGGTAAATACCCTTTGTCAAAATAGACAAACAAACAAACAGAGAGATTAGCCGCTACTTATCTTCATTGGCAGAAAGAATGTGGCAACTCATGTTGGTCTTGATTTAACAAAAATAATTGCAGAAACACAGTCTGCGTCGCTACCGGCACTGAACAGGTTAATGGAGAACTGGACTCAGACCCATCAGTTACGTACTTAAACTTAACCCTATTGTCTCCATTCTCAACCGAAAAAGTATTGCTACTGACTTTCACCTACAATGACGTAACTCACTTGTCTGCTGCACTTTAGTGCTAACTGTGGTGATTCAGTGCTGGGCCAGAGGTGGCCCGTCATATTCATTTTCTTGACGAGCCAGTTGAAGACTGGAGACTCATCTCTTCACTGGACATTTCAGTTGATAGATGCCAAGCAGTCCTCTCTCTGTCTCTGTCTATCTGTCTGTCTGTCTCTCTCATTCTTCCATTTCCGCTCCGCTGAAGCGCCCAGAGCTTGCAGTGTAGCAACATGGATGTTTTTGAACGCGCTATAGACACGCGTCGACAAATAGCCATTATTTCCTGTCAGCCCAGTTGGACGATCCCCGAGCGACAGCGGCCCGTCCCCACGCAGATGTCAAAGCAGTAGACAAATCGTTTCGGATGATTAACACATTCTGCCCCTGGACCGAAATCCCTAAATTTTAAAATTGCCCTCTGAAGGTCTTTAAAAAAATATATTATAGAGACATATCGAGCATGATAGTTCAAGGGTGGTGCCAGAATAGCTTGGCGCCTATGGGCGCCAAGCTATTATGGCACCACCCTTGAACTATCATGCTCGATCCATGTCTTGCTGTGGTGTGTCGGGACTGAATGAGTTAACGTTCCAGGTGTATAATGACTCGATCTTCCTAAATCCTTCAGACAGAGTGAGTCCAGTGCCAGTTTTAAACACAGTCGTAAAACCCATCATCTTTTCCATCTTGATTATCAGTGTTCGTGTATTTAGCCATTTCCTGTTCTTTTGTGTAATTGTACATGTGGTTTTGGTTTTGTCAATTTTTGTGTAATATTTTTCTTGTTCGTATGTACGGCGCCTAGAGCTTCTTAGAGCATCTTACCATGTATAGGCGCCTTATAAATCCTCTTTATTATTATTATTATTATTATTATTATTATTATTATTATTATTATTATTATTATTATTATTAATTATTATCAAGTTATGCATTGGCGCTCACTCGTGCAAATAACAGGCAAATTTAGCAAATTTACCTTTGTCATACCAATAAAGCTGCAACGCTACAACTCACTGTGGCATATTACTTTACCTAAAGGGCCTTCCACATTATCAAGAAGAAGAACGACAGGTAGACTAGAACAAGGATGGTGCCCGAATAGGCGGGCGCCAAACTATTCTGGCGCCAACGGGCCTTGAACTGTCATGGTGGATCAGTGCATTATGAATTGGCACTGACTTTCCAACGTACTTATTAGAATTATATAATACCGGGTTTGAGAGAGTGAATTTCTTTGTGTGTGTGTGTGTGTGTGTGTGTGTGTGTGTGTGTGTGTGTGTGTGTGTGTGTGTGTGTGTGTGTGTGTGTGTGTGTGTGTTCAGAACGTTCTTGTTACGTGTGCTGTTTGTGCGGCCACACAATCCCTTTAAAACAATATAAAAAATGCCGGTATGCCTGGTGTAAGATAAGAATGATTATAGTCATGCATGTCAGTGTATGTCACTGTGTGTGCTTGCGTACGTGTATACATAAGTTCATGTAAACCGCACGCAATATAAAATGACTGACATCATGACAGGTTATGAACCAAACTATTGTCACATAAAATTCGTCATCGGTCCACGTAAAGCACTCACTGTCAAGATGAAACAATTTAACAGGTCCTCTCGGACAAGCTTTCGTCGCTAATTCTCATTAAATAGACAAAATTAATCATTTGCTTACCTTTTGCTCTCGCTCCCGGCTTTGACAAATACACCTCACGAAAGTTTCTCCGAATGTTTCGCACAGTCCCCTAGCCTAAACCAGACTACACTATCAGTAGAGTAGTCAAGGTCCGAGCACCTAGTGACCTCCGCCGCGTGAGGAACATAAATATGTAAGGATAGTGCTTGTGAACAAGAGGCATAGGCCTTCATGAGTCCTTCATGAATATCTATGTCTTTTGTAACATTTACAGATGAGTACATAGGAGGAGCTTGCCTCTTGAAATGATGAAACAGGTGGGGGTGGGGTGGGGGTTGGGGGGAGGGGGGTGGGTGGTGCGTCAATCTCGCGGGACAGCCAGGGCTGACGACTGTCGTTAGCCCGCAGACCTTCAGCTCACCGGGATTGGCTTGTGCATGTGATAGTAGAGAGGTTACGTTTACACCGGGCGACTGACGCCCAACAACGAACGAGAGCCAAGTCACAGCCGCGGATAACAAGCTTGTACCAAAAGCATAGACAACACTCCAAACATCTTCAACAGGCATAGATCCTCGTGAGCCCTCCGGGCTCACGAGGATCTATGCCTGTTGAAGATGTTTGGAGTGTTGTCTATGCCGGCTTATGGTACACGTAGGGTTAGTGGTTATCCGTCATGATTTCGCTCTCGTGCGTTGCTGGGAGTCGTTCCATGCAATTACAAACGAAACCTCGCTGCCGCTAGTAAAACATAATGTTACACAAGCAAACGGAAGTGGGGTTGATGTCAGTTGTAGTAATTTTAATGTTAATTACGTGTGTAATAATGTATCTCCTGCTCCTGTGTGCTGCTTTCGTTTATTTATTAGCCGTGGCATCACAGCTACGCTGTCCCGGCACCCCCCCCCCCCCACCCCCCTTTGGCTTCGCAAAAGGCATGTCACATCTCACAGGACTGGAGGATTAATTGTGTCAAAATTTGTAAATGAATAGACAATGTTGCACCTCGCAGGGGGAAGAAAAAAAAAATCATCGTTATCACGTGTCAGTTAGCTAAAATTCGCCGATACAAGAGTTTATCAATGTTGTCTTTCCTCAACTATGATTTTTCTACCCTTCTTTTTACAATTCATGTGAGTAGAGTAGGCACATGTGCTTGTGAGTACAGTAGGCACATGTGCCAGAGTTTTCCCCTTGCCTCTTTAGCGTAACTGAAGGAACTCTCCTGCCGGTGTAGACTTATCTGTGTACCTGGCAAAGAAAAGACGAAGAACAGACGGAAGGCTTTAATTTTACGACATTCAGTCAAACTTCATAATTGAAGTGAGCCCTTTGTGTAAGACATACTATAATATAATAATAATAATAATAATAATAATAATAATAATAATAATAATAATAATAATAATAATAATAATAATAATAATAATAACGTTTTTTTCTGTGCGGGCTTTCATTCACTCGATTCACAGAGGTAGTGTTTCCGCTGCGATGGTGCATTTGTTGTTTCTAGTGATGCGGCTTTCAGTTACATAGACTTTGATGTGTGAGATGTGAAATTGTATTGCCACGTTTTTGTCTGTGCCGCAATTTTGACACACACCGTAGTTTTCGATCTTTGCAGCATAAAATCTGATAACTAGCTCGTAACTTTATCATAAAACAAGTTAAAAATCTTACGAAATCAGTAAGAGATAAAATCTACTGAAGATCATGAACTGGTCCTCTTAAAATCACTATAGCGCGCAAAGACCGTAGATTACTTAATGATTCACATAGCAGAAAAGCGACAAATTCCGGATGGACGGTCAAGCCAATCTCTATATTCCAGTGTCCGATGTCAGTTCTACTTAGGGCTATCTTGTCTCTCCGCTTCTTCTTTCTTCTCTTCAATGCCGAGTCTGTCATTGTTGGCCGGCGCGAGTCGACTGATACTTTTTTCTTCTTCGCTGGTTTATCCGCCATCTTGTCTCTGATTGGTTATAATTATGCAGATGACCTAAGGTCGTATAGAATAGTTATGACGTCAGCTACTATCGCCTATCACAAGCAATCTTTTGATGGTGTCCAGTCACAAGACTCCTCGCGCTGGGACCATATGGCGTTGAGGCGCGTCCCCTGGGTGGTGGATAGGGGGTGCCTCGCGACAGGGGTGCACCGAATGAAATAAGGTGCCGTGAACCAACACGGTCTAAGGGAAGGTGACCCCGACAGAAAACCCCAGGTCCTCCTAGTAAGGGGGTTGGGGGTGGGGTTAGCTTCCCCACCCTGCAAATAAGGAAATAGCTACAAAAACGCCGACGAAAAGACAAACAGCAATTCCTTTCCTGGAGGAGGAAGGTTCTTCTACCAGAAGATTTATGACGTCCTGTGGTGAAAGCCAGAAGTCTTCGGAAGCCACAGGACCGAGCCGCCTCTCTCTATCCAGGGACACAACCATGGGCACATGGAATGTCAAGACCATGTACCAGAGCGGCAAGGCCGCCCAGATAGCAGCGGAAATGCAAAAGTACAACCTTTCCCTGCTAGGTATCAGTGAAGCCAGATGGACGCAGTCTGGGCAGAAAAGGCTGTTAAGTGGGGAGATGATTCTGTATTCAGGTCATGAAGAGGAGAATGCACCCCATACAGAAGGAGTAGCATTCATGCTGTCACCAGTGGCACAGAGAGCGCTGATGAGCTGGGAACCTCTTGGGCCAAGAATTATCACAGCAGCCTTTAGAACCAAGAAAAAGATCAAGCTGAACGTCATCCAGTGTTATGCGCCCACTAATGACAGTGACGAGGAAGAGAAACAAGAATTCTACGATCGACTCCAGAGTGCTGTGGACAAATGTGCGGAGCGAGACATCACCATCGTCATGGGCGATTTTAACGCCAAAATAGGGGAGGACAACACCGGATACGAAGAGGTGATGGGGAAACAGGGACTAGGGGAGATGAATGAGAACGGGGAGAGGTTTGTAGACTTTTGTGCTCTAAACAGATTTGTCATTGGAGGCAGCATCTTCCCACACAGAAGAATACACAAAGCAACCTGGGTCTCACCCGACCATACTACAGAGAACCAAATAGACCATAATTATCTGCATTAGCAAGAAATTTAGAAGATCCCTTTAAGATGTTCGAGTGAGGAGGGGAGCAGATGTCGCCTCAGACCACCATCTGCTTACCTTAAGAATAAAGCTCAAGTTAAAGAAAAGCCGCACAGAGACAACAAGAAGACAGCGCTATAATGTAGGCCTCCTGAGAGAGACTGGAGTGAGAGAAGAGTTCAAACTGGTGCTGTCCAACCGGTTTCAAGCGCTACAGAAGCTAGTAAATGAAGAGGAGGCGGTCACCACAGAGCAGCAGTGGAAAGCAGTTAGAGAGGCGCTGAACTCAACAAAGACACTGTAGGGTTCAGGAAACACCATCAGAAGGACTGGCTGTCGGCACAGACCTTGAAGAAGATAGAAGTGAGGGAGCAGAAGAAAGCAGTTGTCAACAACAGTCGCACGAGAGCCGCAGCCAAAGCAAAGGCACAGGAGGAATACTCTGAAGCCAACCGCGAGGTGAAGAGGAGTATCAGGGCAGACAAGAGGGCCTACACAGACAGCCTGGCAGCAGAGGCAGAAAAGGCAGCAGGCAGCGGCAACATGAAACAGCTCTACGACATTACCAGAAGATTGTCGGGCAAGTATGGCCATACAGAAAGACCAGTAAAAGACAAAGAAGGCAAGCCTATTGCAGACAGAACAGCCCAACTCGACAGATGGGCTGAGTATTTTGAAGAGTTACTGAACAGACCCAGCCCACCCGACCCCCCAGACATCCAGCCAGCAGAGACCGACCTACCCATCAGCTGTGACAGACCCAGCCGGGAAGAGATCAGAAGAGCAATGGCATTTTTGAAGGGGGAACGGCAAAACAGCGGTGGTTGCATTCTTTCCTTGCCGACTGAGCCACTTTAGTCCACTGCACACAAAACTTAGTTTGTGGAGTCAGATCGGAAGTCCGAGTAGCCTGGGCCGCTCACGCTACTGACATGCCGTGACTGTCACCCCGGCCAGCAAACAGTATTCAGTCAGTGTTACTTTCATCAAGGCAGCCGGCGGATCAATTCGTATATCCCGTACACAAGCTGAATTTACCTGAATTTACCTGAGTGGCCACTGAGCGCGGCCGACGGGGTAGGAAGTTTGAGAACTTATTTTAACCCCCTTAACTGTCTCTTTATCATGGCGGTTCTTGAACTGGTTGACAGTTTCAGCTTCGACAATTGATTGTTTCAGAGCATTCCATGGGTTCACAACTCTTTGGGAAAAAAAGTTTTTTCTAAGATTCAGTCTGGACCTCCCTTTGAACAGTTTGCTGCTGTGAACTCTATGGTAAAATGATGACTGGCATGAAGTAAAAAATATGTCCGCAGAAACTTTTTCAAGTCCCTTTATGATCTTGAAAGTCTCGATGAGATCTCCCCTGTCTCTCCTTTCTTCCAATTTCTGCAAATTGCAAAAGGCCAGTCTCTCCTCATACGGCAGGTGACCAATCCCTGTAATCGATCTTGTAGCTCTCCTCTGCACCTTTTCCAACTCTGCGATGTCTTTTTTGAGGTATGGTCGCCATGCTTGGATACAATACTCTAAATGTGGTCGTACAATTGTTTTGTAGAGTGGGACAATAACTTCTCTAGTTCTGGCTGTAACTGTTCGCATGATCTGCCCCACTGCTCTGTTGGCTCGTTTTGCTGCCACGCAGCACTGGCGACTGACCGACAGTGACCTGTGCATGATGACGCCTAGGTCCCTTTCTTCCTCCACTGCTCCAAGTTCTTGTCCTCCCAGCGTGTAAACCTGACAAGTGTTTTTACGGCCTGCATGCAGAGTCTTGCACTTGTCCACGTTATACTGCATCAGCCACCTCTCTGACCATCTTTCTGCTACCTTAAGGTCATGCTGTAGTTTGTCGCTCCCCGCTGGGTCGGAGACGTCGCCGTAGATCTTAGTGTCATCAGCAAACTTTAGAACGCTGGTCAGCATATCGTCCTCCAAGTCATTAATGAACACCAGGAACAAGGTCGGCCCCAAAATGGATCCTTGTGGAACTCCGCTCGTCACATCTACCCATGGAGAAGCTTGTCCGTTGACCACAACTCTCTGCTTCCTGCCACGTAGCCATTCTTCCATCCACTGCAGCACTTTTCCGTCTACACCGTGTGCTTTCAGCTTGTCCATAAGCCGTTTGTGAGGGACCTTGTCGAACGCCTTGGCATAGTCAAGGTAGATGACGTCTACATCTTTCCCTTCGTCCAGCATGCGTGTCATGTCCTCCAGGAAAACGAGCAGGTTTGTCAGGCAGGACTTTCCTTTTGAGAAACCATGTTGGCTGCCTCGGATCAGCTGATGCCTCTCAAAGTGATTGTTCAGAGAATCCCGCACAACACTTTCAAAGACTTTCCCAACCTGAGAAGTCAGCGATACCGGCCTGTAGTTTCCTGCTATACATTTTGCACCCTTTTTGAATATCGGCACAACATTTGCCTCTTTCCACCCCACTGGCACCTCTCCGGTGTCCAAGGAAGCCTGAAAGATCAGTGACAAGGGATATGCTACGGATTCTGCTGCTCCCACCAGTACGGCTGGAGAAATTTCGTCAACCCCTGGCGCCTTGCTAGCGTTCAGGTTTTGCAACTTCTTGAGGACTATGTCCTCTGCATGTACCAGTATTTCCTCTGAGATCCCTGCTTTTGTTGACCTTTGGGCCAGTCGTCGGTAGAGGTTTTAGTCGCGATGGTTCCTGCAGGAATAAGAGGTACGGCGTATAATCATATACTGGCTTGGCGGCAGCACGGCCGCGCCGGCCGACTGAACTTCAGTGCCGGCGGCGCCGGGATGACCGTCGGCTTTGCCGCTGACCGTCGCCGGGCCGCCTGATGAGGTACTAATGTAAATAATGAAAGTGTGTTAAAACATAAAAGGTTGCCTTTTGGGGCCATGAGAAGAGCAAAATCCTAAATTACCCACACTTATATTACTATGGGGAAATGATTTCAAAATCTTTTCCTCTACCGGTAAAACCAGCCATGATAAAAATTCTTATCATGTGCCTGTGTCAATTTTCGCGGTTGTCTCCCTTTGATATTTATCCGGAAGTGGTGGAGCCAAGAAATAAAATGGCGCATGACGAGAGAAAAACATTAACACCATACGCGATGAATTTGACAAAATCTGCCAACTGAGCGCCGTTTTGAATAATCAGAAACTCACCAACATGTCGCAGTGCAAGCAGACGGCTGAGGAATTTATCCAGAGCTCGTTCAGCCCACACGTGGCTGTGCTTTGTAGTCCCGATGCTGAGGTGTTGTGTCAGAAGAACAATTTGTCTTTCCAACAGTTGATTCAGCCCTTTTGTCGTCTGTCGTCTGAAGGTGAGGAAAAGATCACAGTCCATTCTGCAAATAAAGGGAAATAGTACACATTTATATCGTGTATTGCCAATATTCCGCCACTATGGGTCATTATTCGTCTGAAAATGTCGTTTCTTGTCGTGTTGCAACTCAAGTGTGCAGACGACCCGTTCCCCACGTCTATGATCGTTATCACAATATCAGCACAATCCAGCGTTGTGTCAACAAATCTGGCCAAAACTGAATGCACCGTGTTCACGCATTCTGTGAGCCAGTATTGTAAAGTAGTGTTCAGCATGCACTAAGATTAATGATTAAGTGTGAATGCTCAAATTGGGAGTACATTTCAGGTATATATTGAACAGACCAGCTTTGCTGACAGCTGATTTTGTCACTTGTATACTATTAGTAAAATTGAAACTATTGTGTTAAAATTTGTCGGACACATCATGTAGCGTTTATTGTTGAAGTTGACGTGTATGAGCATGATGATGGCATGAAGTGACATTGCAGTTGCAGTACGGTCTGACCAGTGCATCGAGCTCGTGGACAGGGTGGCAGAGTTCAGGGGAATCTCCTGCTTCATTTATAAAAATTTTCCTTCCAAGTATACAATTTCATTAGTTAACTCATTTGAGATGTACCGCCTACAGATACGCAGCAAACCGCCGCATATACATAGGCAGCACATCTCGAATGAGTTAATACTGTTGTACGGTACCAGTGATGAACACCAGTTGCAGGAGATGGATTGACCATGAAAATTTAAGAGCAGTGCCTGATTAGCTTGGCGACAACAGGTGCCAAGCTAATCTGGCACTACCCTTGAATTATCATGGTTGACCCATCTCCTGCTGTAGTGCGTCAGGGCTGAGTGGGTTAACTAAGTCAAACTGTTAAGCCTTTGGCTGTCAGTATCAGTTTTTGTTGCAATGGTCCCAGCAGGAATCACTGTGACAAACACAGCTACTAGTACTGACAGCCAACGGGTTGAAGACAGCCAAAGTAGATCATTGTTCATTGGATGTTGCTGTTTCTTTCAGTTCACATCAGAGATGCCAATAATGTGTCTCACTCGATCCATGGACTTCGCATCAGGGCGTGCGACATGTCCGTGCAACCTCCGCAGCAGGCGGCCCTCCGCAAAACCCTCAATGATGCAGTGGCAAATACACAGCTACAGCAGCAACAGCCCATGGATGGAGGGCACACCAACGTCCACTCCTTTGGAAATTATGATCTGCATCTGAATGGTAATTCTCTAATTGGCATGGAGACTTTAAAAATAGAAGTTATTAACTAAGTCAAACTGTTAACCCTTTGGCTGTCAGTAGCAGTTTTTGCCTCACGTGCGAAGCAAAAGTGAGTCTATGTTTTGGGACAGTGGTCGTCCGTCCGTCGTCTGTTGCCCATCCTTCGTCCTCCGTCATCCGTGGTAAACTTTAACGTTGGCATTTTCTCAGAGACTATTCAAGCCACAGTCTTCAAACCTGGCTCAAGGATACTTTGTGGCAAGTCCTTGCTAAATATACCAATTTGAATGACTTCTCACAAAGGTCAAAGTCACAGGGGATCAGGAAATAGTTAAAAAATAGCTATAATTATTTTGACATAATTTATTTTTTCTCAAATACTATTCACAACTTCAAGCCCAAACTTGGTACAGAGATACCTGATGGTAAGACCTTTCTATGCGTACTAATTTGGTTGATTCCTCGGAAAGGTCAAGGGTCACAAGAGCTCAGGAAATAGGTAAAAAATAGCCATATTTTGACAAAAGATGTTTTTTTCTCAAATACTATTCACTTCAAACCCAAACTTGCTACAGAGATACCTGACGGTAAGACCTATCTATGCATACTAATTTGGATGAGCCCTCGGAAAGGTCAAGGGTCACAAGAGCTCAGAAAAGAGGTTAAAAATAGCCATATTTTGACAAAAATGTTTTTTTCTCAAATACTATTCACAACTTCAAACCCAAACTTGCTACAGAGATACCTGATGGAAAGACCTTTCTATGCATACTAATTTGGTTGATCCCTCAAAATGGTCAAGGGTCACAAGAGCTCAGGAAATACGTCAAAAATAGCCATATTTTGACAAAAGATGTTTTTTCTCAAATACTATTTACAACTTCAATTTTCAAACACAAATTTGGTACGGAGATACCTGATGGTAAGACCTATCTTTGCGTACTAATTTGGATGACCCCTCGGAAAGGTCAAGGGTCACAAGGAGCTGACAAATGTGTGTCAAATGACAATTTTGATAAAATGGTAGGTATTATCAACGTCTTTGCAAATTTTTCAATCAAATTTGGCACAAAGGTAGCTGATGATGAGACATTCCTATGCATACTAATTTAGTTGACTCATGTTAAGGGTCATGAGGGGTTGACAGGTGTGGGAATAATGCTTACATTTTGAGAAAACATGGATTTTGCTTGTGCAGAAGCCAGCCCTTACTTATTGTCACAAAGGTCACACATAATAATAATAATTATGGTATTTATAATGCGCTTATCTTATAATAATTATAACTCTAAGCGTGCACTCACAACTCGCGCACGCTTTAGACAACAACTCACGTACCACAAATAGTAAAATAATGTAAATAGGTCATACACATGAGCCATAATGGCTTTGCCTTTCTTGTTGTTGCAATGGTTCCTGCAGGAATCACCGTGACAAAAACAGCTACAGACAACCAAAGGGTTAAACAAAAAAATAGTCTTTGATACCATTCAGTGATCCTTGTCTACATTTTTGGGTTGTTATTTCACCCATTTAGCCCCAACGCACTACAGCAGGAAATGGATCAACCATACAAATTCAAGCATAGTGTCAGATCAGTGCCTGACGGTGCCAAGCTAATCTGGTACTACCCTTGATTTGTCATGGTTGATCCATTTCCTGCAGCTGGTTCCTAATCATGCAGCCATGGGGTTGATGGTTTAAGTGCTTTGTTTAACCTATTCTGCCCCAGACACACCACAGCAAGATGAGGATCGACCATGATAGTTCAAGGGTGATGCCAGAATAGCTTGGCGCCCATAGGTCAAGGGTGATGCCAGAATAGCTTGGCGCCCATAGGCGCCAAGCTATTCTGGCATCACCCTTGAACTATCATGGTCGATCTGTGTCCTGCACTGCAATGCAGTCTTCAGAGGACAACGGCAAAATTTGGGGATTTCGGTCTTGGGGTACAATGAGGTAACCCCCTTATGAATCCATCCACCCATACTATTTGCAGTATCAGTGGCTATTCAATGCACAAGGGGGTTAGTAGTTAGATATTACCTTACTTTGACTACTGAAGGATTGTGAAAAATTGGACACTTTGTCAGATACGTGTCATCTTACACAATTAGTCGCCATACTGACAGATGAACATAAATTGTAAAAAGCATAGACCCTTAAGAACCCCTGTGGTCACAGGGGTTCACGAGGTTCTATAATTCATGTAAGGTCTCTGTACAACTGTACTTAGGTTACTATAACAGGTTTGATGACAAAATTTATTCTTGACTTAACCCTCCTGGCCTTTGCCCGTATGCACAAAACAATTATTTTATTTATTCATAAATTGAGCCATATTGAATAAATGATTCTGCATGTTAATGTGTTTTTCAGCATCAGCCCCCTGGTTTGAGGCATGGCGTGAAAGTTTTCTGCAGACTATGCCACCATCAGATCATGAATACCTCAATACCTGTCTGTCTTGTATCCTTTACTGCAACATTTATCATTGAAGCTGTTGTTCCTTCAAGTCTTTGTCTGAATATTCGCCAGAATTGATTAACATTTTTGTGGTGCATCCATTCCACCCCCAAAGACTTAGTGATATCGCGCTGTCCCACTCTCTCTCTGTCAGAAACACTCTCTCTCCTCCTTTCAGTCCGCCCTCAAAACTCACCTCTTTCAACAGTTCTAGCACTATATCACCACACTCCCCACCCCAAGTCGACTGTCATAATGTATTTCACTTTTTGTGGTACGCGAGCTGTTGTCTAAGCGTGCGCATGCGTGCGTGAGTTGTGAGTGCGCGCTTAGAGTTATAATTATTATAAGGTAAGCGCATTATAAATACCGTAATTATTATTATTTTTATGATATGAATTCGCACGTTGAAAGTTCTGTAAGCACATTAGTGTTGTTTGATAATAATAATAATGTGTTCTGACTGTTCATCTTGACAGAGTATCACAAAATATAAATCAGTGAGGAAAATGGGAGGGATGTTAAATAAAATTACCTCATTCAGCCCTGACACCCCACAGCAAGAAATGGATCGAGCTTGATAGTAGCACCACCCTTGGAGTTGAACTGTCATGCTCAATTTGTTTCTAGAATTGTAATACAGTTCGTCAGAGAGCGACTTCAAAATTTGAGGATTTCAGTCCTGGGGTAGAACGTGTTGAGAAAAGAGACTCTCTCAATATTTTAGTCCTGGGGTAGAACGTGTTGAGAAAAGAGACTCTCTCAATATTTTAGTCCTGGGGTAGAACGTGTTGAGAAAAGAGACTCTCTCAATATTTTAGTCCTGGGGGGTTGAGAGACCTAGTTGTTGAGAGAAAAGAGACTCTCTCAATATTTTAGTCCTGGGGTAGAACGTGTTGAGAAAAGAGACTCTCTCAATATTTTAAATTCTATTAATTTGTTGTGTTGCACAGTTTAGTGGTGAAAAACATAATATTTTGATGCCACCCTTGAACTGTCATGGTTGCTGTGTTAGTATGTCATGGTTGTGTGTCAGAGCTGAATGGGCTCATGAAGATAGGTGATTAGCTCCGCCAACGTTCACCCAAACATTGATGACAGATGTATTCCTTAACCCTTGCCTAGGTCTGTTTGTGGTGTCGTCGGGTCAGTCCGACCCACTCAGTATGTTCACAGCACTGGCCAATCAGCAGCTGACACAGCAGCAGCAGTTCCCCAACAAAACCCCGCGCTGGTTCTGTCAGGGCATCCTTCACTACTACGTGCTGCTGCATGATGTTCTGGATGGGGAACAGGCACGGTAAGCATATTTCCTGTCACAAACCAAAATAGATGATGGGACAAAAGGGTGGATTGTATTCAGGGCTACAGTTACTAACCCTTCAGATGGAGTGTGGGGAAATGAAGTGTTTCAAACCATCGCAGATTCACTGATTGTTGTGACTGTAAAGAGCAATCTGTTATGTTTGTCTTTTTCAGGCTCATGGAGAGAGCCCATTGAGATGTTCTTTGTGTTAGTGGTAATGATATTATTACCACTGTATAAATTTCAGAGCTGTGTTAGCTGCCGCTTACATCTTGCTGCTTGCATTTTCTTCAATATGGGCCTGAATATGATTACTAACCCTTTTCGCTCCATGGCCGCATTTCCCGAATTTTGGAAGTGTTACTTAACGACTATGTACCACTTGCAGGAGGTGGATTGACCATGATAATTCAAGGGTAGTGCCAGATTAGCTTGGCGCCTGAAGGCGCCAAGCTAATGTGGCACTACCCTTGAATTATCATGGACAATCAATCTCCTGCTGTAGGGTGTTGGCGCTGAAAGGGTTAAAAGAGTGATTTTTGATTGAGTCCATTTATTAATATTATTCTTAACTTTTTTGTTGATAGGGCGGAGGCAGTGTACCAAAGCATGAAGTCTACTTTCGGAGCGCAGATTTGTCACTTGCTACAAATCAACTCACGTTCGGCCCACACGCTTGACACCATGAGAACAGGTCCATCACCCCCTGACCCATGGAGTCAGTTCCTTCCGAAAGCCATCGAGCCACAGGTGAGGTGATGCGCAGGCAGGTGTTAACCTACTTGTGCATGCAGCCACCGGTGTACTGATATCTGCACGCGCAAGGGGTTAAGGTGGATGAAGGTAAAAAGAGTAGCGAGGGGTGGAAGGATTTGTAGCGCTCGTGGGGTTCAGTTTGGTGGTGCCATCGATACTTGTGCCCAACCTGCCCTAGGAAGGCAAAGGATAATAGTCCAGTTTTGAGAAAAGTGAGATTTTTTTATTGTAATTTAATGAAAATCTCGCCTATCACGAAAATAGACTGACTGTCTTTTTCTTGGGCAGTAGTGTTTCATGCCTCAAGATTTCATACTCAGAATCTTCCACACTCCATATTCTAGTACTCTGTGTTCAATATTCTAAAAATCTAAAAGTGAATATGTTCATTGCAGATCGTTTTTAATGTCTGCGATCTGTTGAATTGTTTGTGTTTTTATTTATTATTATTTTTTTTTTTGCAAACACCAGTAAAGTTAACCCTTTTAGTCCCATGGTCCCATTTCTCAAATTTTGAAGGTTTGCCTAATGACTATGTACCAGTTGCAGGAGATGGATTGGCGATGATAATTCAAGGGTAGTGCCAGATTAGCTTGGCACCTTCAGGCGCCACACTAATCTGGCACTTATCATGGTCAATCCATCTCCTGCTGTAGGGACTCGGCTAAATGGGTTAAACAAAGTGGCTTGAAATGATCCTCATTTATACGAACACATAAATTTCTTTTTGCCACATGAGTGATTATAGAGATGCGAAACTGAGTCATGGCAGACACTGAGTGTGAATTCATGGGGTGTTAATTGAAATAGAACCACCTAACTCCATTCCTTGAGCTTTAGTACTAGTAGTGGAGAAGGGTATATACAGTAGAACCTGGTTTGGAAGGAAAAAAGTGGTCTTTAAGAAGGTGCTTTCTCAAGAGTAGTCTTGAACTGCAGGAAGTGTCTTCTCTTATTATCACAGCGGCCTAAATGATGGTCTTTAGTGGCAGGTGATCTCTCATAAGACTGGTTGCTCAGAACAGATACTGCTACATTTGACGTTATTTGAATTAGTGCTTTTATTTGCTAAAGTACATGATAATCAGTGTTCCTCATTTGTTTCTAAACTACAGGCATGGGAATTGTCCGTGAAAACGCGGGATAAAAAGGCGTCTCCGCGATAAAACATTGTGGGTCGCAGAACGAGCAAAGCACCAGTTTTACTTCGCGGGCAGGATATGACGCGGCAGGCTGTGTCCGCGGCACGCACTAGTCACTGTTAGTGCAGCGCACGCTGCGCAGTAAATCTAGGTGGGCAGACGCGCGCTGTGTTTGATTCTTCAGTCCCTTGGAATGAAGGTGTCACGTCTACCTACCCCCCCCCCCCCCCCCTCCCCCCCCCCCCCCCCCCCCGCCCCCCCATCTCCCTTGTTGTTTGATTTTTCGGCCCATGGAAGCAAGGTCTAGCATCATGGAGGCCTTTTGTATCAATTTGAAGGTCCCGGACCCCTCTAGTTTCTTCAGCTGATTTTTGCTTGGGCAATTCCCATGTCTGAAACTAAGGTTCCCTGGGACCTTCTGCCAGAAAATTCAAGAGTCCTTTTGTCGATACTGAGGGTCCCTTCATTGAAAGTCTTCCCAAAATTTGCTGGCATATGAAGTTGTCTTTAACTTTCACCTCATTCTCAGTCAGCTACTTTCTCCGTTCAAAGGAAATTACTGGCTTTGCTCTGTCAGGGTTCACTTTCAGCCAATCGCTGAAAAGAATATGTCAGCTCATTGCTAATGGCCAATCAGATTTCAGAACTCCAAACTGGTTCGCTGAAATGAGTTTGTCCGAAAAGCAAGCACTTTTGAGAGCAGCTTGTGCGCTATGACTTAAGTGCATCCTTCGGACGTACAGACTGAAAATCTATGCGTCCTTTTCAGATTTATGTGCCTAATAGATGCAGAGCTGTGCGTTTTGGGGAACACTGTAAATGGTTTACCTTTTACAATCAGTGAAGAACTGTTGTAGGTGATATTTGAATAAATAGCTATCTGTATGGTGAGTAAATATAAGTTTGAGCTGAGGCAGTATTAAAAACTCACGTAACCTCAAGGAAGAGGCAGAGGAATGCAGGCTTCATGGTTCAGAAATCAATTTGATATTAAGGTGATTGGGTATGAAAAGGTTGTGTAGGTAAGTTGTATTCGATTAAGCTTGTGATATTGCTCTCATTTTTGTTTTGTTTGCGTCTCTGCTGCAGCTGCTGCCAGTCTTTATCATCAGTTAGTTTAATATTATACGGCTTGCAATATATATATATATTACAGTTGCAGCTGAATGAAATTAGGATGGTGGGGGGGTGGTTGGGGGGTGTGGATCATCATGATATGCATGCCTGTTTGGTTTGATTAATCATATTGGTTTACGCATGAATGTGTACTGTGTTAACCTCTTCACTGTTGGATTAACACTTCAAACAGCACCCAGATGCAAGAGGCATAGATCCTCATGAGCCCCCGCAAATGCGGGGGCTCATGAGGATCTATACCTCTTGCTGTGTATTGTTGTGCCTGAGGGAGATGCTAGAGACAGGGTCATATAGCAGTGTATCTGTGATGGTTTCAGAGATTTAGGTTATAACTGGCAGTGAAGGGGTTAAGCCATACGGGGAGCATAGCGGGGCACGCTTGATGAAATAGATCAGGTGACCATATGTGATAATTGATATGGTCATAAATTACTCAGCGATTAACTCAGTCATGTCTAATAATAACTGATTGAGTCACAACTTTTGGAGATATCTGTAGAGACTGTTCACCAGCAGTTGGAGACGGATTGGCCATGACCGATGAGGTGCAGCGCCAGATCAGCTGTGTGCCTTCCAAGATGACAAGTTAATTTTGTGGGCAAACGTTGGTTAACTGGAAATGTGGAATTTTGTAAATTAAAATCTTTCGTATGGCGTAAGAAACTTTAGATTTTAGTATATTTATAATAGAATAAATGGGGCGGTCCGTGGCGCAGTGGTTAAGGCGCCTGCCACCAATGCCGAAGGTGCGAGGTTCGATACCGGGTTCCGGCGTCGGACTTTTCTCATCTGGTAAGTGTCACTGTTAATTCGGGCGGACCGTCGGGGGTTCTTTCTCCGGGTACTCCGGTTCTTCCACCCCCCCCCCCCCACCCCACACCCCACACTTTGGTACCGGTTTCAGGCCACTTTACAAATTTCAAATACAAGCGATCAAAAATCTCTGTAACTTCAGTAGCTGAACTGGCCCTTCGTCTGTCTTGTACTGTGTTTGTCTTAAATGGCGTAAATCCGTGTCTGTTACGTGAGTGTGCGTGTTGGGTTTCAATTCGCGGCGCTTTGAGTCGATTCGCCAAACATTGAGAAAAAGCGCCTATATAATAACGGTATTATTATTATTATTATTAGAATACTTTTTTACATGAATAACAGACATAGAAATTGCCTGTGTACATTGCAGTGGAAGTCACAAAAATGAATATGCGTGGACAATTTCCAGGCAAATGACAATTAAGGAGTGTATTAGTTTTATAGATTTAACCCAATCATTGTACAATTGTGTTAAAATTCTTCTAAAGTAAGTTTCTTTCATTCTTGGGGTTTTCTATGGGAAATGTCTGCTTTTCCATATTTTTGAATTGTGTTCTTTTACACATGAGCTTAGCACTTCTCTTCAACTATCATGGCTGATCCATCTCTTGCTATGGTGTCTCAGAGGTGCATCTGTTTATTAAAACAGAATAAAAGTAAAACAAAATGTGACGATTTGACATCTTTCACTACAGATTACCCAGCGAAGTAAAGCTAGGTATTATATTGCATGGGTAAGTCAAGTCAATGCTGGATGGTTTGCTTTGAGTGTCTGTAGCATTCTTCCTTGTTTATCGTTTTAAAAATTACTTCAATTTCCTTTAAACTTGATTCATGGAGTCATTCTGTGTGTACTGTCTAGAGCTGATGTTTCTTCCTTTTACCTCGTGCATGTGACCACCCGGTACTGTATACAGTACCCTGGGCTGCTTGCACAAGGGGGTTAACCCATTTCGCCCCGACAGGCTACAGCAGGAGATGGATCGGCCATGATAATTCAAGGGTAGTGCCAGATTAGCTTGGCGCCTGACGGCGCCAAGCTAATCTGGCGCTACCCTTGAATTATGGCCGATCCATTACCTCCAATTGGTACGTAGTCATTAGGTGATACATGCACAAATTTGGAAATGCGGCTGTGTGCTTAAATGGGTGAAATGAAATGTTGCAAGCTCTTTGTTTCTTTTCGAATTTAAATGTCTGGATCTTTCTCTATCTTTGTTCATGTGGTTTTCAGTTACAGTTTAGCTTTTGGTGTTCTGTAGTTCCCAGCTCTATGTCAATTGAGAAATTTGGTTTGACGTACAAAGATGATGATGATGATGATGATGAAGCGTTTTTATTCAGTATAAAAGTTTTAGGCATAGCAATGCCTATCTTCCAAACTGTCCTGCTACTCTACACATATAAAAATACATCAGACGATACAGCAAAAGATAAAATATATATAAGTAAAAAGGACTCATATATATTATTTATACACAAACCTGACATGTTAATGCAGACAGTCGAACTATTACATAATCTGCAGCAACAGTAGAAGATTATTAGGTAAGAAAGAGAAGGGGGGAGGGGGTTAGATGGCATGGTGTTTCTTCAGCTCGGCATGAAATTATTTTTTTTAGGCCAGATGCAATACAGAAAGTTGTGTTAAAAGTTCTGCGCATACAAGGACTAAGGCAAATTACAGAAATATGTTTGTCTTTTCAAAGTTGCATGATTTATAAAAGAAAACAGCAGTAAAGTTGACTATTTATGATGAATGTACATTTACATTTTAACCCTCATGTGCATGCAGTTGCTGTGCAGAGGGTTAACCCTTTGGCTGTCTGTAGCCCTTTTTGTGAAGTTGTTTTCTGCAAGAATCACCCTTACTGAGAAAAGCATTATTGATGGCTAAAGTGTTGTCACTGTCAGTTGCTGAAGTTGCTTTGGGTCAGGGATGTTTCGCTCGGTTTTGCCGTTTAAAGGAATGTGAAAGTGTTTTGTTTGTGCACTGCATGCGCAATGTTTATCTGTATCCTAGATTTTTATGTATTTTTTTTTTATATATCTACATGCCAGGACCTTTGCTTTATCTGTCATCGACTATTGTCTGAAGAAAAACGTTTCCATTTTTTACGTCTGGGATGCCGTGGTCTCGGGAGCTTCTGCTTGCTGTTTGCCATAAACATCTTCCCCTTTGGCCCTTGCCAACATTTTTTGTCGCAGTGATTTCTGCAGGAATCACCACAGCAGAAGTGCTACCAACAGTCACAGGGTTAACCCATTTAATCCCAAGGCCGCATTTTCCACATTTTGGAAGTGTCACCTAACGATTCTGTACCAGATGCAGGCGATGGGTCGACCATGACAATTCTAGGGTAGTGCCAGATTAGCTTGGCGCCATCAGGCGCCAAGCTAATCCGGCACTACCCTTGAATCCATCTCCTGCTGTAATGCGTTGGGGCTAAATGGGGTTAATTGTCTACATCTGTCTGCTGGACTGTGATATTGGACCTTATGATGCATAGCCATGTGGTCTAAAATCACAGATTGGCACAGATGAATGGTGTTTTGTTAGGTACGTTCAGTGTGTCATTGTATTTCAGCTGATAAGCTTCTGAATTGAATAGTAATAGTAGGGAGACCGCACAGATTGAGACTCGGTCCTCAATGCCTTTTCAACAACACAAAAAAAGAAGACAAAAAGGTTCAGCGTACTATAGGTAAAGCCCGTTCTTATTTGGACGAACCTTTGATCGGCAAACCTAGATCTGAGAAGATCGGCGATCTTTTGGTTTGTTTCTTAACTGAGGTTGAACGCACCTGAACGAAACTAGGCAAACTTGAGCAAACTGAAGTGCTTGGTTGGGCGGAAGTAGGTCTGCAAAGGTGTTAAAAATGGCTGTCGCAATGCCGCTTCGCGATTTGGCAGATATTTGTTTTTGTACTCCTTGCAGGAGGGATCCCACAAACAGCGTTGTGCCTCCCACAAATCAATAAGATAGGTCTTGTTCTTCGCACGAAAGTGAAATATCGCTGTCCGCCATGGTTGTTGGATCGTTGACAATCTTCTTATCTCCAGTGCAGAAGAGGGTAAACGTTTTGACCAATCAGAGAAAAGGATCGCCTTGGATTGCTCAACATGTCATGCGATCTTTTTCCGACAGCGAACTATGGTTTGCCGAGGTTCTCAAACTACTTTGAACTAGGTTCGCCGTATCTTTGAATCGTCTAATTAAGAACCAACCTGGTTCTCCCGAGATCGCGAACTCTAGATCGTCACAGTTGGGAAACAAATGTACGGGTAGGTTCATCCAGTTAAGAACGGCCTTTATACAAGCGCTGGTGTTAGTGTGGAAACAAAAAACGAAGCTTTGGAACTCATAATAACTCATAGTTGTTGTGTCATGTATGTATTCCTTGAACCGAGAAAGTAAACAGTGTTAGATTATAAATAATGTACTAGTGTAGGAAATTCGGCATGTGGTTTTATTTGCATGACATTTCCATTTACCTCTTTTTCACGTGATTTTCTTTTTAACTCGATTTGAAGTGTCAGCTCAGAGAAATCGGATGTGAAAGCATGGTGTCTACATGTTTTGCTTTTGGGCTCACTTGTGAAGCAAAAGTGAGTCTATGTTCTGGGCCAGTGGTCGTCCGTCCGTCATCCGTCCACCATCATCTGTGGTAAACTTTAACGTTGGCATTTTCTCAGAGACTATTCAAGGCACAGTCTTCAAACTTGGCCCAAGGATACTTTGTGGCAAGACCTTTCTAAACATACCAATTTTAGTGACCTCTCATAAAGGTCAAGGTCACAGGTGATCTGGAAATAGGTAAAAAAAGCAATATTTTGACAAAATTTATTTTTTCTCAAATACTATTCACAATTTCAAACCCAAACTTGGTACAAAGATACCTTTTGGTAATACCTTTTTATGCATATTAATTTGGTTGACCATTCGGAAAGGTCAAGAGTCGCAAAAGATCAGGAAATAGGTCCAAAATAGCCATATTTGGACAAAAGATGTTTTTTCTCAAATACTATTCACAACTTCAGACCCAAACTTGGTACAGAGATACCTGATGGTAAGACCTATCTATGCATATTAATTTGGATGACCCCTTGGAAAGGTCAAGGGTCACAAGAGATTGGCAGATGTGTGTAAAATGCCAATTTTTGATAGAATTGTATGTATTATCAACATTTATTCAAACTTTTCAATTAAATTTGGAATAAAGGTAACTGATGATAAGACCTTCCTATGTATACTAATTTAGTCAACCCATCGCAAAGGTCATGGCAGGTTGACAGATGTGTGAAAAATGCTTAAATTTTGCTGGTGCAGGAGGATAGTTTGTGGTGAGACCTTTCTAAACATAACAGTCTGAGTGACCTCTCTCATAGGTCAGACAACTTTTCACTTCTGGAAGATCTATGACAGATACTTGGAAACCTTAAAATCCACTATGGTGTGGGACATGATCTAGTGTTTGTGCGTGTGTGGGGAGGGAGAGGGGGCTGAGGGGGGGGGGGTGCACGTGAGCCTTGATGGCTTTGCCACTGTTGTTTATATGTTCACATCATGTTTTAAATGCTTAAAATCTTATATGTCCCTGTTTTATGTGCGCTCAGTGAGTGTATGCATTGTATTATCGTGAAAACTAAAAGTCGTGTTCCAAGTCTGAGCAGAAAATTCTTTTCTTGCTCCGATAAATAAAGTGAAAAACCGCAACAACGAAACGTCCATGCCTTTCTTTACTTTTACTTTACAATTGTTATAATGTAATATTTTATTGTGTTCAGATTATTACATATTAACAGTATACATGTTTACATGTAACTAACAGTCCTGACACAACACAAGAAGACGTGGATCGACCGTGGAATTTCAAGGGTGATGTCAGGATAGCTTGGTGGCTCCAGGCACCAAGCTATTCTGACACCAACCTTGAAATGTCACGGTCAATCTGTCACCAGAACTGTGATGTAGACCTCGGAGGCTATCTCCCAAATTTTAGTTTCATTCTCTTGGCTTAATGAGTTAAACTTAACAGTTTCAATGCTTAACCCCACATCACACCCTTCTCAAGAGGAAATTTATGTTTAGAAGATGTTGCCTCGCTAGTGCTATAGAATCCCATGAACATGATCAGTGCACATTTTCATGGAGATGTCGATGCCATATTTTTTCAGGAGGGCATAGACTATGACGGCGTGGGGGCGCAGGATGATGTTTCCTTCCCATCAGAGCTGTCTGAAGGTACGAGCGAATCTAGCCCGGTCATGTTGACATCGGTAGAGTCCGCGTCGGAACTCTTTGAGGAAAGCATGCAGTCACCATCCGGTAAGTGGTGATAGGCTGCTTTAATTTTACTATCTGCAAACTTGGGTTTTGTCTGCAGATGTACTATTTATGGTGGTGTTGATTATTATTATGTTTTGTGTGGTGGCATTATACTTTACTGTCTTGCACATTTTTAAATTTTAAATGCGGGTTTCCGTTTTGATGGTACAGTAAAACCTGTTTTGAACGGTCACTGGATTTTAGGTCACCTGCCGTTTACGGTCACTTTCAGAATGTACGAATGATGTACCTATATAAAGTACCTGGATTATACGGTCACCTGCTGTACGCGGCCAACGCTTAGGGTATCAGAGCAAAAAATGCCAAGAATACCTGGAATTTACAGCCACAGCCAGACCGACGCGGTAAAGTCATCACGCGCAACGGGTCAATGACTGCTCACTCATCAACTCGCTAGCCGCTACACACCTTGACAAAGCCGAGTGCTGTGTCGTTACGCAATGATGGGCGTGTGCCATCTGCTTCATGCTGGGTTGAGACACCTTGTGAAAAGCGGCGAATATCAATGAGATTGACAATTAACTGGGGACTAAAACACCCACGTCGCAAAACACACATCTGTAAGAGACATAGACTTTCATGCGCCTCGGGGTCTGTGAGTGTGTGTATCGAACTCATGTTCCAGTAGGTGCACACATGACTGACACAACGGCTTTAGCCATCACTATGCATGCGCAGAAAATGCATTGTCGGACACTATGAAAGACTGACGAAGATTTGTGTCTGTAAAAGATTCTGGTATGTCACATTTGCAAATATCGTAAAGATGCCAATGCTTCCAAAGCACTTTTCCCCACATCTTTCCATTGGTATGCACCATGGAGACTGATTGTTAAGCTTGAAACTTGCATGTGCAGTTATGAGTTGGTCGAGTTTTTCCGTTTTCATCGGGTGTAATGTGGCAACAGAATGAAGCCGCACTGACTTTGAAGTGCAAATGTTTACATGTTCAACATTTTACAAGGACATTTGCATTACATGACTGTATTCTTTCCACATCTTTTGTTTTAACTGTGACGACTTTACACACGCAAACTTGCACTATAGGGGATATACACTAGGATACACTAACTCTTGTTGTGGCTAGGTTAGCGCAGATTACATTTCTGGGTGCTTCTGGGTCCTTTTCTATCGCACTTGCCGTGAGCAGTCACCTGCTCTTTACGGCCACTTTTGCTTGGCAACAGGGGTGACCGCTCATAGCAGGTTTCACTGTATATCCACCTATTAGTCCTAGTAATTAGTGGTGAAAAAGTGTTTTTGATTTTATTTCAAACTTTGTTTTTGAGGATGAAAAGCAGTTTAAAATTTATTGGTGTGTGTTTTTTACTGTTACACATTATTATTTATATTTTTTAAATTTTTAAAAAATTTTGTTGATGGTGTTTATTGCACAAATTTGAAGTTACATATGTGAAATTCTGTTCAGCAATTTATTTTGTTTAGCCTAGGATAGGCTGACTCTTTAAGCTTTTACTTTGATTGCCACCATGGTGTTGAAACTGACAACTGGCCGTCTGAGTATTTAAATGATGATGTGAACCAGACAACACTGAATAGCTGTCAGAGGCTGAGTAACCCCTTTAGCCCAAACGCACTACAGCAGGAGATAACTCAACCATGATAATTCAACTATTCACAATAGGCGCCAAGCTCATCTGACATTCCCCTTGAATTATCATGGTTGATCCATCTCTTGCAACTGGTACACAGTCATTAGATAACGCCTCCCAAATGCGGGAATGTGACCATGGGGTTATATGGGATAATGTGACATAAAATGGGTGGCACACTTGTTTAACGTAACATATATGTCTTCTATTTAAAGCATGGCAAGGAAGGGACAGAATGTGTTCTCAAGCCGAGTTGACATATAAATTAGCAGCGCACATCATAAAAGTGGCATGGCATGTAAGCGGCTTCAACTGTACGCTAGATCTTGCAACCACGAGTGTAAACCCCTTTGAGCACGCAGCTGCTGGTTCTGTTAACAATACTGGCGGCTGCATACACAGGGGGTTAAGAGCCAAAATCACAGACCATCGCACAGTTTGTCGTTTATCAGCAGAAACCAGTGATCCACGCCCAGCAGAGGAGGATGACTTTTTTGACCACCCTCTGTCCCTGACCAAGTCCGTGAGCAAGGTGTCGTCTCCGGACCTTACGTCCATGGAGAATGATTTGACAGCTGCAGCCAATGGATACACAGATGCCAGGTCAGGAATGTATATTCGTTGTGTTGTTCCTTGTGCAAGTTTGTACGAAATTTAAAAAAATACTCCTGACCTGTGTTGATGGTTCTCACACTTTATCAGAGCGTAAACCTTGCTTTGGATTTTTTGCTATTTGTACTTCAGAGTTTACAACAAACAACACAAAAAAAGGGAAGATTTTTTTTTCAGGAAAAGAAAAATGGTCCAAGAAATGTTTTGCAAAGCACATATTTTATTATTTGATTTTCTGAAGCCTTACTGGAACAGATTGTATTTCATCAGGAATGTTTTTATGGCGAGAAGTTCATAACAAAGAAAATACTGGTTGTCAAACTTAGAGCCCTAGCACTTGGAGTTACACACTACGAGCATGCTTAGCATGGATTTTTGTTTTCTCAAAACACATTACCGATGGTATTACACTTAGGAAATGGCTCTTAGCTAGCCTAATTTTAGCCAAATTTTGGTTGTGTCCGTATAAGGGGGATGTTGGCAGGAGTGGGGCGCCATAGACCATGCCCAACCCGAATAGCCTCCCCTTACTCACATCCGGTACAAGATTACCCAGCATACCCCAGTTTTAGTTCTTAGCTGGCCGAGTTCGGTTGTGTTCGCTTCGAGCTCCGTTCGGATTTGACCGGTCGTTTTCGACTTTGGATGCACTTGCTTCTGCACTCAGCGGCTACTAGTCTTCGCCTGTGCCTTTTCTTCACCGAGCCTGGCGGTTTCTGGTGACGGGAACTTTGCAGTGGGGACTGAGTCTTGCCTAAGCGCGGCTTCGACTTTGCTGCCGGCCGGTCGGACTTAGCGGCGAGCTGCCTTTGCATCGGGGTCTTCGCTTCGCTGGAGAGACGTGGGTTGACTCCTTTCCTGACATGGACAGGTAATATCTCGGTGCATGCCCTCGACCGGCGCTCTGGGTGGGAAAGAGCGCCGAGCGTCGGCACGTGCGGTGCACTCGGTTCGTTTTTTGAGTAGGATCGATACATTTCGCGGGCGGTCTTTTATTGCGTGGCCTTAGAGGCCACGCTCGCTCGTCCTTCATTATGCTATCTTGTTCCAGATACAAGGTTCGGATTTCCAATGGCCCTCGGACGAACACGAGTTTTGCCTACCCTGCTCCGGCTGTGATTCAACCCATACCTGTGATGTCTGCGCCTCATGGCCGGAGGAAGAGTGGTCAGACCTGTGGCGCTTTTACTGTAGGGAACGTCCGAGGCCTATACAAGACCGGCCGACCGTGACGACCAACGCTAAGGAGAGAACCAAGTCAGCAGCAGGGACTTCGTTGTCCCGCAGAGACCATTCCAGGCCTAGCAGAAGTAACCTGACTGAGACGACCGGAGGTCCGAAGGTGGGACCCATGTCAGTAGTAGGGACTTCGTTGTCCCGCAGAGACCATTCCCGGCCTGGCAGTAGTAACCTGGCAGAGACGACCGAATGTAAGAAGGTGGGTGCCAAGTCCGTAACAGAGACTTTGTTGCCCCACGGAGAACGTACAAAGCCTGCCAGAGAGCGCATGTCAGAGAAGTCTAGAGGTTACAAAGGGACTTCGTTGTCCCACAGAGAGCGTACGATGCCTATCAGAGATCGCCGGGCACTGATGTCCGAGATTAACAAGGTGGAACCCAAGTCAGAAGCGGGGACTTCGTTGTCCCACACAGAGCGTACGACGTCTATCAGAGATCGCCGGGCACTGATGTCCGAGCTAACAAGGTGGGACCCAAGTCAGAAGCAGGGACTTCGTTGTCCCACAGAGAGAGTACCGCGCCTATCAGATCGCCGGGCAGTGACACCTGGCAGTGACAAGGTGGGACCCAAGTCAGAGCAGTGGCTTTGTTGCCCCACAGAGAGCGTTCCACGCCTATCAGATACCGGGCAGGGACGCCTGACAGTTACAAGGTGGGACCCAAGGCACAAGCAGTGGCCTTGCTGTCCCACAGAGAGCGTGCGACGCCTATCGGGGATCGTGGACACGGAAGCAGTGGCTTGGTTGCCACATCCCTTCTACAAAAGAGATAAGTAGTGGCTGATTCTCTGTTGTTTGTCTATTGACAAGGGGTATTTACCTAAAATATTACTAAATTGGGTTGCTACCTTAGTGGCTTGGTTGTTCAGACCTGTTTACCATACACATTCGGCGTATTGAAGTACGCAGTTTTGCTTTGGGGTACACATACATGTACACGTTTATACACAAAATACACATTTTGGAGAAACTGACAACTCACTGGCTTGTGCATAAATACACATGTGAGTCCAAAGTACACAATTAGTCAGTTCAAAATACACTGACTGCACCCAGGGGGTAAACAGGTCGGCAAGTTGTCACTCAGAGAGCGTTCGGCGTCTATCAGAGCTCGCCTGACAGAGCCGCCCAAGAGTCACAAAGGGGACCCAAGTCAGAAGCAGTGACTTGCTGTCCCACAGAGAGAGTATGACGTCTATCAGAGATCGCCGGACAGAGACGCCCAAGAGTAATAAGGTGGGACCCAAGTCAGTGTCAGTGACGTTGTCCCGGACCAGTAAAGCACAAGATACCTTGTTCTGGACTCTTGTCAGCAGGAGAGGTAACTGACAACCTCTACTGGAATGGCTAAACCAATGATTCTTCCGCCGGCCCTGTACCCGTACTCTCACGGGACCCGGCCTCGAGAGTTGCCCGCTCCACTGTCCTTCCGCAGGCCAGAGTGGACAAGCAACAGGTGGACAGAGCAACAAGGTGGGACCCATGTCAACGGCAGTGACCTAGGCGTCCCGGCCCAGTGAGCTTGTAGTCGCTGACTGCGGAGGGCTGGCGTCGGCTACCGAACCTACGACGCTTCCAGTCCCGGGCCTGACGACAATTCATAAACAGGACATGCAGTAGCAACTGCTCGGCTTCTCAGGACAGTGACTAGTGTCTGTGAGAGCATGTTGGTGCGGTAGCAAACGCGTATGAGTATGTACGTTTATCGGGGTGCGACACGGGGGTTAAAAGGCTGCTTTCCCAGCGGCTCAGCGGTTCGCCGGCCGCTGGGACGCAACTCCTCTTATCCTTAGAAGGTTGGATTCCTGGAACCTCTAAACCGATTACTTTAGTTCGGAAATGGAGACGAGAAAACAGAGGGGTATTCTGTCTCTCATATTTTAATTTAATTAAATAACTTGATTATCCCTTACGGGCAATTACAATCAAATAGTACTCATGCATTAAGCATTGATTAATTTATTTTTTGTTATTATTAGGTTGGGCGCCCTCGCCCGGGCTATTCACCGGCTTTCTATGGCTTGTGGCGACCGCAAGGGCTATAGGACCGCTACACTTCGCACTACAAGATCCCGGATCAGTGATGTTGGGCCACGCCTCGCCCCGACCATGCAGACGAGAGCCGCTCTAGATGCAGTGCAGAAGAGACGATCTCACGATGGGATCCGGGTTCCGGCATTCGCTCACGATCTTCAGTTCCCCTTCGGAAGCAGGTGCTCACCTCACAGAAACCAGGGGTACGAGAGGAACAGGAGACGCCGTCCCAGTTCCTTGGCGCGCTACGCAAGGGTAAGACAGGCGCTCCGAATTATCGCCACCGTTCGGGGGAGCGGCCCCCTGAGACTACGTTGTTCCTTCCAAGTGCGGGGTCCGCCTTCGTTGGATCGCCGCCGGCCGGAGTTCCCCGGACTTCGGAGGGGTTGGACTTCCCTTCTCCTGTGTGCGGGACAGACGGTTCCCGCTGGACGCCAGAGGACGTCATTCGCTGTGGCTGGACGAGGATAGCTTCTCTACGTCGCTACGCTCGCAGTTCCGAGAGGTCTTGCGATCGCCGTCTACTGCTGGGATTTCAGGAGAGTCTACTCGGGCCTGGGACGAAGCAGGTCCCCTCATCGTGTCCAAGCATTTCAAGTCCCTTCCCCTCCTGGTCGGCTTCTGTCTCCACTTCAGGGCGCCGGGGGAGGCGCTGGTGGCTTCAGCTTGATCCTACTTTCTTCCGCTGCCGACGGTTGCGGCGTCCGTCCTAAACGAGTACGCGCGACCGAGTGGGAGAGTCGGCCACGCAGGGCACCGCGCAGTGGAGAACTTCTTGGCACCCTGGGCAGTCCGACAAGGAGGCTTACAAGGACTGTTGCTCAGCTGATTCACGCTGCTTGCACCGCCGGATGTGGCAGTCTTCTTAGAACACTGGGGACCGTCAGACGGGATTGGCAGGGACCCCTCTTCCGCGGAGGCGCGGTTCGTCTGCTGCACCGGATTGGGTGACTTACATCCGAGAGACGGAGGCGACGTTGTGACTCCAACGGCACAGTACTGTGATCGGCCGTGGCAGCATACTCCAGGCAAGCGAGGGATAGAGGTCAGCGCGGGTGGAGGACTGGTCCGACAGTCTTCACGGCGGGCGCCGTCTTCATCGGGGGTATGCACACAGTTCAGATTTAGCTCCGGCTGAGATGAGTTGCAGCTAGTCGCATCATTCTCACGACGGGGTGCTACTCTTCGCTTGGGCTTGGCCGTAGTCAGCGGTGACCATGCACTCTTCTCGCCTCCTTAGACGACAGCTTCGGGACCTAGCGGAAGCGTTCGCTTCCCTGGGTGGAGGCGACTTGGAGTTCCGGCAGGCTGCGGCGCCGGACCGGAGCGGATGGACTTGCCCTCGGTTGTGCCTTTGTGAAGTTACCCATTCGGCGCTGTGGATCCTGCGGCCGGGGGCGCACTTACCGGGAGTTAGACGGGACAATTGGCAGGAATTAGTTCCTGAGAGGTCGTTGCGCTCGGGCCTGTGGCAGTATGGTCGACGCAGCTCTTACACTAGACGGTGGATTGGAGCACGATCTTCGTCCTTCGACTCTACACAAGTGCCTCGTCATCTTGGCAGATGCCAGACAAAGACCTGAGAGCAGCGGTGCGTCTCCAGGCCCTGGGACAACTCGAGTTTTCGAAGTCGTAACCAGTTGGCAAGCCGGGCGGTAGGCTGGGATCATGCCCACTTTGCTGTCGACTAGAGGGCCTACGCTACGGGACAGGTACTACGTGTTTCTTCGCGGGGATTCCGTCGAGGATGGAGTGCGTGGTTGTCCTGTTCGAGTGGGACTCCCAGTAGACGGGAGCAGGGCAGTGTAGGAGTGACTCTCAGTACCTTCTTCAGCTCTCTTAGGACGGATGACTTGCTAGGGGATCACCGTTCAACCTGACACCTCTTCTGCTTGGAGAAGGAGGGCGTAATTGGGAGAGGCTAGTGCGCGGGAGGCCTGCCGCGCGGGGAGGCGTCGCTGTGGCCCGATCTTCCAACTTCACTGCTCGCCATCGAGATTGAATGCCGAGTTATACGCTTGGTTGCCCGCCATTACTTGTGTTGCAGGTTGGTGGATGTAGGTGCGCACCCGGAGATTGGGCAGCAAGCCCTCTTCCACAGAGGCTTCCTACGGCGGCCATGGGAGCTACCGAGACAACCCGCAGACCCTCAACCAGTCGAGTTGCGAGGGTAGATGACGAGCGCTGTGTGACGGGAATGACGACAGCCTTCTTCCTTCCGAACTTGACGAAGCCCCAGCTGGCAGAGTGCTTCCTCGGGGTTTTTCATCTCCTAAGGACGGCCCCCCTTTCACCGTTCAGGACTATCTAACCATGATCGCCGACTCCTACAGGCGATTTCGCTCATCAGACCCGGGTAGCTGCAAAACCTCACTTTCAGAGGCTCCCTTCGCTTTGGAATGCCCAGCTGTGCTGCGCAGGGACCAAGTTCTACTTTGGGGGCTTACGAGATCTCAACCTTGTCTGTTGGAACCTGGCACATGATGCGCCTGACGGATGTTTCATGGAGGAGAGCTTCAGGGCAGTCCTTGACTCAACCTCCAGGCTCAGTCCTATGCACGCTGTCCACACACCCGGGTGGCTGGCAGTGCCAGTCGACCGGTTCATGCTACAGCTACCTGAAACATCTGCCTGGACGAGACGCGGCCTAGATGACGGCGACAGTTGTTTCGCCCTGCACGTGTTTGGACGCCACCCGGGAGAACAGACTTCAAAACCCGGTGACAGCCTTACCTCTTCCAGGGTCAGTATCCGTACGCGCTGTTGTCACACACACACAGATGGCTGGCAGTTACGGACGGAAGGCGTCGTGCAACTACTAACGGTACCAGCCTTCAGGGCCAAGTAGTGGTCGCCTTGGCTGTCCTACAGTCTATGACTGTCCGCCCGTACGAGTGTCAGATTCCACTCAGTAGACCAGACAATAGGAACCGGTGAGAGCCTTACGTGTGTACCTGTGCCGGACCAAGCTGGCGCAGGGGACGCACACACCTGTTTTCTCCCTCTGTCCACAGGTAGACGTGATATCTCAGCCCAGACCTGCTCCTCCTGGTTCCGGGGAGTTATCCGCCCGGCCGTCCAGGACGTTGACCTGTTGATGCCACATGTGGAACATCGAGGCGCACGAGGTCAGAGCCATGGCCGCAAGTCCCGCTGCGACAGCACCGGTGCAGTCAAAGACTTGTGGCGGCTATGAGATGGCGAGCGGAGTCCACTTTCGCCCGCTTCTACCTGAGGGACCTCTCCTCCCAGCGACAGATCCTCTCGCTGGTGGGAGACACCGCAGCAGCGCAACACTCCCTCCCGGCGCCCTAGGCGCCGCAGGTATCTTAGCTAAAATTATCGGGAGTGTGCTGCAGGAGGGCGAGTTTGTGGGCAATGTTGTTGGCAGTAGGGGCGCTATAGCGGCACCCACCTCCTCTTTGGGATTCTTCCTAAGTGTAATACCATCGGTAATGTGTTTTGAGAAAACAAATAAATTTTTCAATTAAAATGCATTTTTTTGAAAAATACTTACCGATGGTATTACTCGAAGGTCCCTCCCTCCGGCCCCGCTTGCCGCAGTTCGCTAAGAACTAAACTGGGGTATGCTGGGTAATCTTGTACCGGATGTGAGTAAGGGGAGGCTATTCGGGTTGGGCATGGTCTATGGCGCCCCACTCCTGCCAACACCCCCCTTATACGGACACAACCAAAATTTGGCTAAAATTAGGCTAGCTAAGAGCCATTTCCTAAGTGTAATACCATCGGTAAGTATTTTTCAAAAAAAATACCTTCATTTTGCATATACTGATATAGCAATTGATTCATTGATCTGTGTGATTCAACAGTGGACAGAACAGCACCCTCCAGTCCTCGTCCCAGTCGGACCGTAACAAGTCCCGCATACACGGGTGTTGTCTGACGGCCTCGGACCAGGACCGGCTGCGAATCTTCATGCACGAGTTTGTCGTGAGAGCGCTGATCCCCTGGGCAGAGAGACAGATGAAAATCCTGAGTGACCAGGTATGGACACATTCGCATGGGCCGACAGACTTCCGTCTTGGAGACCAATTTACTTTTCTCAAAATCGCCGAAAAATGAATTTCAGCTTTTAGGTTCAAACAGAACAGTCCTTCAGCCAGCATGTTCCGTTTGCAAGAGGCATAAATTCTCATGAACCCCTGCATCCGCAGGGGCTCATGAAAATTTATGTCTCTTGCTGGCCATGGGTTATCGGGGCAAAGTTCGTCCGTAGACCGTTTTCAGTCATTTCAAATTTTCTCACGGTCATCCATGCATTTACCACAGCGGAAGATGGATTGGCCACAGTTATGAAAGGATATAGCCAGATTAGCTTGGCACCTTGCCAGGTGTTCAGCTAATCTGGCACTACCCTTGAAGATCTTAATTTAAATTTTTGGCAGTGGATTTAGCACATTTTACGGTCTGTTTAACTGATTCTGTGATTGTCCAAATTACATCCAAATACACATAATTGTATTAGTTGCGTATTAAAGCAAGTGGAATATGCTTCAGACTTTACCTGGAAAAACTGAAGGTTAGGTGAACCCAACCCACCCGTTCACGCGGGATATAAACAAGATCCACCCCTGTAACTGAATCATTTTATTATTCACAATGATGCTTTACATCTCCATGGAAAAAGGAGAGATGGGGGTCATTTAGAGGTCAGTTTTCTCAGGTAAAATCCATAGCATGTTTGGCGTGTTTTAACTGTCACAAGGATTTTGCTATTTGTGTTTGTATATTTAACCCATTGATCCCCAAGGCTGCAATTAAAAAACATTGGAGGTGTCATTTAAAGGCTATGTATCAGTTGCAGGAGATGGATCGACCTTGCTAATTCAAGGGTAGTGCCTATTTAGCTTGGCGCCTAATGGCGCCAAGCTAATCAGGCACTACCCTTGAATTTTCGTGATTGATCCACCCTCTGCTGTAAGGCGTTGGGGCTAAATGGGTTATGCCCTTACCATGTAGTGTGTTTGCCTCCACAGCTGACATCGCGGAAGGGCATCCATCGGTCCATATTCAGCGCCACCAAGAAATGGTTTGGTGGAAACAAGCCGGCTGGCCCGATCCCCGCCTCACAGAACACAACCGTTGTGTGAGTATTGCAGTGGTGAAATGCATGCTGGTTTGTTATTTGGACCTTCTCTCCAATCCATAAGGTACAAACTTTCAGCCCAGCAAAAAAGCTTCCTGTAGGAATCACCTTGACAAAAAGCGCTACCAACAGTTAAAGGTTTACATTAACCTGTTGGCTGTGAGTAGCGATGTTTGTCCTGATCATATCAGCAGCAATCATTTAAAAAAGAATAATACCAACAGCTAAAGGACTAATAAGCTTGTTTTTTTAATTTTCTTTTTATTCTGTTTGTTCTTGCATCACTTTAAAATATATAATTTCATAATTCATGAATTTGTTATATTTGTTAATTCTTCACAGTAAAGAGCCAGTCAACCAATAAATTGCCCCCCCCCCCCCCCCCCTCCCCCCCCCCACCTGCCCAACCACTCCCAACCCCCCCCCCCCCCCCCCAAAAAAAAAAAAAAAAAAAAAAGAAAAAGAAAAAGAAAAAAAGAACAGAAAGAAAGTGTTTGCCAAATTCAAACGTGGATTTGACTTTGCTAGCTTTACAATAAACCTTACAGCTGCATTGGTTATGGGACCTGCCTCTCCCTACCTCCCACCCTGAAACAAAAAATTGTGTATTTGACTCTTTATTGCAGCTACACAAAAGATGCGCCCGAGCTACAGCTGCGTCGGTTGGGGGACCTGGCCTTCCTGTTTCAGATGTACGAGTTCTCCTACAACACCTACCACGCTGCCAAGAAAGACTTCAACAATGATCACGCTTGGCTGCACTTTGCAGGGGCACTGGTATGTCAACAATCTGCTACCAGTATTCAAACTTAACCCATTACATCCTGAGGTTGATTTTTGAGATTAGTGAGTTGTCCTGTGCCGGCTACATCACAGTTCAGGCGATATATTGACCATGATAGCTCAAGGGTGGTGCCAGGACAGCTTGGTGCCTATGTGCGCCAAGCTGTCCTGTCACCACCTTGAACTATCACGGTCCAATTTGTCTCATTGGAGTGTATCAGGAGTTAAAGGGTTAAATTGTATCTTGATTTACGTTTCAGTGGGAACTGTTTTGAATATTGAACAAAAGACCCCAAACCGTTCATGCTTCCAAATCTTGTGCTTGCAACTTTTCTGTTGAGAAAACATGAACACATCCCTACAGCAAGAGACAGAGATCCTCATGAGCCCTCACAGTTAGACCAATTAGCCCCAATGCACTACAGCAGAAGATGAATTGACCATGATAAATCAAGGGTAATGCCAGATTAGCTTGGCGCCTTTAGGCGCCAAGCTAATCTGGCACTACCCTTGAATTATCATGGTCGACCCTTCTCCTGCAGTTGGTACATAGTCGTTAGGTGACACCTCTCCTACCTGCCAGCGCGGTTTAACTGAGCAAACTGTGTGTATCATAGCCAACTTAACTCGTTCATCACCACCTAAGGGCAAGAGGTATAGATCCTCATGAGCCCGTATAGTTGTGGGGGCACATGAGGATCTATGCCTCTTGCTGACACACCACTTTGTATCCACGTTCCGAGGACAGCAGGCGCTTTTTAGTGTTGAATGAACGAAGATTGCAGAAACATGATCGGCGTCAGCTGGCACTGAATGGGTATAATAATATGACACAGGTGTGCTGGTAATTGTTTCTGTTTGTGTGTCTTCAGGAGATGGCGAGTGTGGCAGTTTTTATGCAGGGTCCGCAGTGTCAGCGAGTCTACCCCCACCACTACATGGAGACTGCCATCTTGACATACCTCACCTCCTGCAGGTAAAAATACGCCTTCTGAATTGCGTCCATCCATCCGACATTACCATGGGTGAGAGTCTTCAGCCTTTGGTCCTGGACACTGATTCAGCTTTTCAAAATCCCAGAAAGATAAATTTCAGCTGTTTGGTTCAGACAGAACAGACCCTCAGATAGCCTGTTCCATCTGCAAGCAGCATAAATTCTCATGAGCCCCTGCATCTGCATGTCTCTTGCTGGCCCTGGATCATGGGGCATGGGCCATTTTCAGCCATTTCAATTTTTTTTTTTTTGAACTGCCACCGATGCATTACTAATTTACCTACTTTGACAAGACATCTGACGTTATCTGCACTACAAGGACTAAATAAGTCAGCATCTCCATTTTTGTGAAAAGCAAGATTTTCACTGTGCTACGCGTACATTGAAAATATTGCTTTTCAAGATTTTCACTGTGCTACGTGTACATTGAAAATATTGCTTTTCAAGATTTTCACTGTGATACATGTACATTGAAAATATTGCTTTTCAAGATTTTTAATGTGATACATGTACATTATTAACTCATTCAGCCCGACGACCGTATTTCCCAAATTTTGGAGGCTTCATCTAATGACTTTACACCAGTTGCAGGAGATGGATCGACCATGATAATTCAAGGGCGGTGCTAGATTAGCTTGGCGCCTGTCGGCGCCAAGCTAATCTGGCACTACCCTTGAATTATCGTGGTCGACCCATCTCCTGCTGTAGGGTTTCGGGGCTGAATGGGTTAATAATGTTTCTTTTCACAAAAGTGTACTCAGTGGCTTTTGCCTTTGTGGGGCAGTTATGCAATGGTGGAAATTCCTGGTGCCCATGCTCCAAAGGCTAGTACATTGGGTGTGTTCAGATGCCATGGTCTCCGGCCCGACTGGCACTCTCTAAGTTTCGCAGTGGCAATGCTAAAACTCGCTTTGTGTACATACTTGTCCTCTGTGCATGATCTGCCTGCTGCACGTGTGTGCTCAGAGATGTGTCTAGCAACCTTGACCCTCGCTTTCATGATAAATTATTTTCAATTAAATCCAATTAAAAAAAAAAAACTGAGACTGTGAGAGCCGTATTTTTAGAGCTTTCTGTTTCTGTCAAAGCACCTAATACAGTGTTGCTCCAGAGACGAGTTTGAGTCTTTCTTTTGCTGTGAATTGTCACTGCTCTCTGCTGCATAAACAAAATGCTTCATTTTATATGACAGGATTTTGTTTTTTGCTCTGGGCCAGCTGAATGTTTTTCGGGCTGATTCAAATGACAGGCGGTTAAAAAACAGTTATTTCCTCTTTCCACCCCTGATCATGACTTATGTACTTTGTGTTGCAAGGTCATCAATTGGGATCAGTGAGCCTGTTGTTTGACAGTAAGAGGCATAGATTCTCATTAGCCCCGGCATTTGCAGGAGCTCATGAGAGTATGTGTCTCTTACAGATGGGACAGGTGTCTTGAGGGACTAAATACAATTTACACATAGTATCTGGCTGTATTGCATTTACAGAAATCCCCCGTATGCCACAAGAGCCACGCTGATCAGCACAATTTACACATAGTATCTGGCTGTATTGCATTTACAGAAATCCCCCGTATGCCACAAGAGCCACGCTGATCAGCACAATTTACACATAGTATCTGGCTGTATTGCATTTACAGAAATCCCCCGTATGCCACAAGAGCCACGCTGATCAGCACAATTTACACATAGTATCTGGCTGTATTGCATTTACAGAAATCCCCCGTATGCCACAAGAGCCACGCTGATCAGCACAATTTACACATAGTATCTGGCTGTATTGCATTTACAGAAATCCCCCATATGCCACAAGAGCCACGCTGATCAGCACAATTTACACATAGTATCTGGCTGTATTGCATTTACAGAAATCCCCCGTATGCCACAAGAGCCACGCTGATCAGCACAATTTACACATAGTATCTGGCTGTATTGCATTTACAGAAATCCCCCGTATGCCACAAGAGCCACGCTGATCAGCACAATTTACACATAGTATCTGGCTGTATTGCATTTACAGAAATCCCCCGTATGCCACAAGAGCCACGCTGATCAGCACAATTTACACATAGTATCTGGCTGTATTGCATTTACAGAAATCCCCCGTATGCCACAAGAGCCACGCTGATCAGCACAATTTACACATAGTATCTGGCTGTATTGCATTTACAGAAATCCCCCGTATGCCACAAGAGCCACGCTGATCAGCACAATTTACACATAGTATCTGGCTGTATTGCATTTACAGAAATCCCCCGTATGCCACAAGAGCCACGCTGATCAGCATAATTTACACATAGTATCTGGCTGTATTGCATTTACAGAAATCCCCCGTATGCCACAAGAGCCACGCTGATCAGCACAATTTACACATAGTATCTGGCTGTATTGCATTTACAGAAATCCCCCGTATGCCACAAGAGCCACGCTGATCAGCACAATTTACACATAGTATCTGGCTGTATTGCATTTACAGAAATCCCCCGTATGCCACAAGAGCCACGCTGATCAGCACAATTTACACATAGTATCTGGCTGTATTGCATTTACAGAAATCCCCCGTATGCCACAAGAGCCACGCTGATCAGCACAATTTACACATAGTATCTGGCTGTATTGCATTTACAGAAATCCCCCGTATGCCACAAGAGCCACGCTGATCAGCACAATTTACACATAGTATCTGGCTGTATTGCATTTACAGAAATCCCCCGTATGCCACAAGAGCCACGCTGATCAGCACAATTTACACATAGTATCTGGCTGTATTGCATTTACAGAAATCCCCCGTATGCCACAAGAGCCACGCTGATCAGCACAATTTACACATAGTATCTGGCTGTATTGCATTTACAGAAATCCCCCGTATGCCACAAGAGCCACGCTGATCAGCACGGAGATTCTGAAGAAGCGCAACATGTTCAGTGATGCTGCCATGCAGTTTCTCAAAATGATTACAGAGGTAAGATTCAGGGATGGTTCTGTACAGTAGAACCTGTTTCGAGCAACCACCTATTTTGCAAGAGAGACATGGCCTGTAAAAGACAGGTGCCCTCTCAAGAGAAAAGCTGTCAGTGTCACCTGTCCTGAACCCTTATCATTCGGAATACACCGTTGTGTGAAATAAGTTTGACTGAAATAGTTCAAGGGTAGTGCCAGAATAGCTTTGTGCCTCTAGGCGCCAAGCTATTCTGGCACCACCCTTGAACTAAAGCCATTGGTCTATATTCTTATCCGTAAGTACTAGAATGTAGCTTGCGTATGGCAGTGTACAACTTTGAAGCTTTTAGCCACCTACATGACGGTGCTCTTTAAGAACAGGTGATCTCTCTTCATCAATGGTAGCCGCTCAGAACAGGCTGTGTTGTACGCTGTACATTTTCCTTCTTGTGGGCTGGCGATTTGGTGCCAGAAAGAATGTGTCATCATTGCGTGAGTTTCCTTAACCCATTTAACTCCACGGCCGCATGTCCCAAATATTGGAATTGGAGGAGTCGCCTAACGACTATATACCAGTTGCAGGAGATGGATCAACCATGATAATTCAAGGGTAGTGCCAGATTAGCTTGGCACCATAAGGTGCCAAACTAACCTGGCACTACCCTTGAATTATCGTGGACAATCCGTCTCCTGCTGTAGGGACTCGGGGCTAAATGGGTCAACCCTTTAACAGGCAGTAACGATTTTTGTTGAGGTGATTGCTGTGGGAATCACCTCGACGAAAAGGGCTGTCTACTTCTGAATGGTTGAAATGTATCCAGAGGTAATTTCATCGCTGATGGATTTATGCTCTACTGGTCATGATAAGAATGACAGTGGCGATGATGATGAGGATGATGATAGCAAGGACAGTGGCAGTGGTGGTGTGGGCTACGCAAGGGTAGGGTCAAGGTGGGCAGGAGGTTGACTCTTTCATGCCCAGTAATGACTTTTGCAAGTTGACCTTTTTGGATGTTTGCAGCGCTTTTTGTCATCATAATTCCTGCAGGAATCATCGCGACAATATGCACTACCTAGAGCCCTAGGGTTACGATAATGCATGTGATATAAAGACTGTACTACTAGTGGTAGATGGGTTGGCCATGATAGGGGTAGTGCCGGATTAGCTTGGTTACTTCGCAGAGGGATAGGATCACTAGCTCAACCCATTTAGCCCTGACACACTACAGCAGGAGATGGATCGACCATGATAATTCAAGGGCAGTACTATATTCAGGCACCAAGCTAATGTGGCACTACCTATTATCATGGCCGACCTGCCTTCTGCGTCATGCGTCGCCTCCAAAATTTGAGAAATGCAGCCTTGGGGTTAACCCATTCAGCCCTGACGCACTACAGCAGGAGATGGGTCGACCATGATAATTCAAGGGTAGTGCCAGATTAGCATGGCGCCTGTCGGCGCCAAGCTAATCTGGCACTGCCCTTGAATTATCATGGTTGATCCATCTTCTGCAACTGGTGCATAGTCATTAGATGACGCCTGCAAACTTTGGGAAATACGGCCGTCGGGCTGAATGAGTTAAAGGTGTTAAGTACACTGTATATGGGTCTATGTGTTGAGCACGCTCAGGGTTCGAAATACTTTTCAAAAGTACAGGGCCCTTCATGCCCCCTGTTAGTAAAAGTAGGGGGCCCCACAGGAAAGTGTCTGAACTGCGCTGATGCACTGAGTACCGCCTACCACTGCTTTGAGTCGAAGTAGGTCTGAAAAGAAGGGAGCAGGTCGGGCGCCGTGGACATGAAAGTAGAGGGTCCGAGGCCAAAGTAAGGGGCTTTTTGCCCCAGGCCCCCGGTTATTTTGAACCCTGACACTGTATTAGGATCTTGCCAGGGACTTCCAAGTTTATTTCTTTTCCTGTATCATGAGAATGTTCTGTGTGTTTTACTTGCAGGATGCCGATTTGTCAAGTGCATTGTTTTTGGAGCAGGCGGCCCACTGTTTTATCAGCATGTCTCCACCCATGGTGCGAAAATACGCCTTTCACATGATTCTAGCAGGCCATCGTTTCAACAAGTCTGGACAGGTATGTATGTTCTCTCTTTGTCCTGATGTTGCAGAAAGAATTGTCTACTGTACTTGCAGTAGTATTTTTAATACTACACCAATTTTTTTAAAAATTGTTTTTTTAGCTACAGCACAAATGAGTCAAAAAAACATTAGCATTGGACAGTTAAAAAAACCCAATAACATTACCATAGGACAATCAAATGAATAGTGTTTCTTTTTTTGGGCTCGTGCGAAGCAAAAGTGAGTAAGTTCTGGTGCAGTGGTCGTCTGTCTGTTGTCCGTTCGCCGTTGTCCATGGTAAACTTTAACGTTGCCATTTTCTTGGAGACTATTCAAGCCACAGTCTTTAAACTTGGCCCAAGGATATTTTGTGGCAAGACCTTTCTAAACATACCAATTTTAGTGACCTCACAAAGGCCAAGGTCACGGGATCAGGAAATAGGTCCACAATAGCTATATTTTGACTATTTTTTCTCAAATAATATTCACAACTTAGAACCCAATCTTGGTACAAGGATACCTGATGGTAAAATTTGATTGATCCCTCAGAAAGGTCAAGGGTCACAAGAGCTCAGTAAATAGGTAATAAAAATAGCCATATTTTGACAAAAGATGTTTTTTCTCAAATACTACCCACAACTTTCAAACAAGGACTTGCTACAGAGATACTTGATGGTAAGACCTATCTATGCATGCTAATTTGGATGACCCTTTGAAAAGGGTCAAGGGTCACGAGAGTGCAGGAAATAGGTCCAAAATAGCCATATTTGACAAAAGATTTTTTTCTCAAATGCTATTGACAACTTCAAACCCAAATTTGGTAAGAGATACCTTATGGTAAGACCTGTCTATCCATACTAATTTGGATGACCCCTCAGAAAGGTCAAATGTCACAAGAGGCCAGCAAATGTGTGTAAAATGCTTACATTTTGAGAAAACATGGATTTGGCTGGTGCAGAAGCCAGCCCTTTGCTTATTGTCACAAAGGTCACACATATGTAAATCGGTCATAAATTGCCTTTCTTGTTTTTAATTGAACACCTTTGTTCACATGTTCATTTTATGTTTTGCTATCTTGTCTTTATAGCTACAACACCATTGAACAGCACTTGTTTGAACAGCACTTGTTTGAACAGCACTTGTTTGAACAGCACTTGTTTCATTTTGCCACTGCCAGTGTTCTTCAATTTATTTACAGAGGAAGCAAGCCCTGCGGTCATACTCCCAAGCGCTTCAAGTCTACCGCAGTAAACACTGGAGTATTGCGGAGGTGAGTTCTCTGCTTAAAATGGGAATTGCGTTTTTACCACGTAAAGCAGAACGTGTCTTGAGTAATGACCTGTCAGAGAGATCACCTGTCGTTAACCCTTTTCATCCTGATCCACTATTGCTTGAAATAAAACTGACTATGAAGGTTCAAGGATGAGCTCACCCTTGAACTACAATGCCTGATCTATGTCCTAATCTGTAATGTAGCCTTCATAGGACAATAAGTAATTTTTTTTTTTAAATTTTGCCTCAGGATGTGATGGGTTAAAGACTATCATTTTTGGTGGCGGTAGACACCTATATGATGGTCTTCGATGATGTTTTTACCCCTCAAGACGTGAGAGAGCGCCTCTTTTCAAGACCAGTTTTGCTCTTGCAAAAAAAACTGGTTGCTGAAACATGTTCTGCAGCACTTACACGGCCGCTAACACATTTAGCTCTGTTTCTTTAACACATTCGCAGTTTGAGATGGCAAGGTAGTAGCAACTCAAAGGTGCACGGACCTTCCAGCTAGTTTGGTCCATCCCTCCTGCTGTCATACTCCTAACTGCAAGTAGTGCCCTCAGTCTTTGAAATGTTGAAGCCAATCTCAGTCAACAAGTGACATAGATTCTCATGAGCCCCTGCAAATGCAGGGACTCATGAGAATCTATGCCAGTTGCAGACAGAATTTGTTGAAAAGGGGGGAGGGGGGATTGACACTTTTTCTTTCACACTTATGGCTGGAATTTGTCAAGTTACCATTTTACATTCATCAGAAAGTCATCAGCTTTATGATTTTCCCAGGAAAGACTGCTAAGTTTTGGAAGAAGAAAAGTTTCTTCTGAGCAGAAATTTGTATGGCCCTATTACTATGTCCTAATTTACCTGATTTTATCATGTGAATGTTGATGCCTGGTTTTTAAAAAGAATATTTTGTTTTGCTAGGATCACATCCATTTCACCATCGGCCGTCAGTCGTTCAACCTGAAGCAGCTGGAGAACGCCACATCAGCATTCAAACATCTTTTGACTGGGGACAGCAAGCAGCCCACTGCACAGCAAGGGGCGTTTCTCCGCGAGTACCTCTTTGTATACAAGGTAAGCATACACTTCTTAGACAGATGTGCCTACTCATCGAAAATTTGTAGATTTGTAGGGAATATAAAAAAATTATATTAAATAATAATCTACAGTTTACTTTTCTAAGCATGTTCTGAAATTAACTCTCTGGAAGAACTGTATTTTAAAAGCTGTAATAATTTCTCAACATGCTGCATTTTACATCATTCCCAACAGCAACTGCTGAGCCAGGAGGCAGGGGAGAGCAGCACGTATGGACGACTGCCAGAATTACCCCTCCCGAACATCAACACGAATGCCACCAAGGTGCTGTTAGGACAGCCATGTCAAACAGAGGGTAGGTCTTCTCTTCTGTACATGCAGCCATTGGTGTTGTAACAGTATACTGTCAAGAGTACTGTTGGCATAACTCATTCTACCCCATCACCGAAATCTCCAAGTGTTGCCGTTGTCCTCTGAAGACTGCACTCTAGTGCAGGACACAGATCGATCATGATAGTTCAAGGGTGATGCCAGAATAGCTTGGCGCCCATAGGCGCCAAGCTATTCTGGCATCACCCTTGAACTATCATGGGTAGAATGAGTTAAAGACCCTAACTGCTGCCTCATCATTCTCAACATTTTTTGTCTCAACACCTGACATATATAAAAATGTGCCTCCTAACGGTTGTTATTTCGTTCATAACTGCTTCATTACATCACTTTGACTGTTTTACCGCTGAAGCTTATGCACTGCTCAACTCCACCAAGAGTCGAGGTAAAAGCTATTTATAGCTCCAAACTCCAGGTCCTTGAACAAAAGAGAAAATAGCTGGTGACCTATAACGACCTTTGTGGGGCTAATTCACAATCCGTCTGTGAGTGAAACATGCAGAAATCAATGTAACAGGTTTGTATGGTCACCACGGATGCATAGTTAGTTTAATCCCCCCAATTGAGTTGAAACCCTTCTGTGCTAACTTTTTGTCTGTCGGTAGTTGTTTTTGTCATGATTTCTGCATTACCAACAGACAAAGGGTTAAAGGTCCACCTCAATATATGGTAAGGCATTGGAGCTGTAAATTCAGGCGCTGTTATTTGCGTTCATGGTGATTTTGTGAAAGAAAAACACAGTAAGCAAAATGTCCTCAGGTCAGCATCAGCAGTAGGTGACCCAGCGCACACCTGGCTCAGATTATTAAACCCTTTCAGCACAGATACACTCTGACAAGAGATACATTTGACCATGATAGTTCAAGGGTGGTGCCGGAACAGCTTGGTTGTAAAAAAAAAGCTAAAAACAGAGCTGTATCTGTACAGGCAACATCTAGGGACTGCAAGTCGCCATAGCCCATGTAGCCCCAACGCCCTACAGCATGAGATGGATTGACTATGATAATTCAAGGGTAATACCAGATAAGCTTGGTGCCTGAAGGCGCCAAGCTCATCTGGTACTACCCTTGAATTATCATGGTCAATCCATCTCCTGCAACCGGTAAATAGACTTTAGGTGACATCTCCAAAATTTGGAAATGCGGCCATGGGGTTAAATGGGCTAGGCAGGTGATCACCATATGCAGAGTTATGTAACCTGTAAGTAGCAGTGAGAAGACCTTTGGACCCAAAATGGGTGGTCTCCATACACAGGTGGTTGCTTTATACGGGTGGTGGCTTAGACAGGTTTGACTGCACTCCTATTATATTTTTGTGAAACCATAGACATCTGTATTTGTCTTCATGTTTTTAAAAATGTTTTTGATGCAGACTCCAGTCCTGGCCACAAGCGAACGCCTGCTACTGGTGTGACGTTTTCAGATGACCCGCAGGTGGGGCGATGGGTGGCGCTGGAGGAGATGGCGGTGGGCAAAGGGACCATGCCCATCTTCCGCCCCACGCTACAGTGCTTCACAAACTCTACAGATAATAAACTCAACCCTGTCACATTTGTCGGAGGTAAGCTGTGGATTTTGTTTTTTCAAAATACATTACCGATGGCATTACTATCTGGGAATACACTCTATTGCCTATAGATTTCAGCAAAATTGTGTGTAGCACACAACTGGGGAGGAGACACCGGGGATCCAAGCACTATGACCCCGGGTGGCCTCCCCTTACTACCCTATCCCGGCGAGCACAGGGCGACCTCGTCAGTTTCACTCATAGCTCGACCGGGGACGGTCGAGTTTTTGCCTTTCTCCGTTCTACGGGTTTCAGTGGTTTTTGACTGTGGGCTTGAATTGGAGTCTTCGATTCAGCCCTGGACTCACTACATTCGTGGTTTTTCCTTGACAATTGGACTCATTGTGACCTGTGCGCCGACCGGTTTTACCGGCTCTGACTTTGTGAGTTCACCCTTGGCTTGGCCTTGGGGTTCGACGACGCACGTGACTTGTGCCCGGCTGTTTTGTGCACGGTTGACTTTCTTCGCCGGCGTAGTTGGTTTAGGGCCTCTTCTTCTGTGTCGAAGACTTGCCGCCGTGCGGGGACTTCCAGTGGCCGGATGATGCACACGACTCTTGCTTGCCGTGTTCGGGCTGTGCTTCGGACGGAACATGTGACGGTGGCGCCGCTTGGACGGAAGACCGGTGTTCGCGCAGGTGGGCCTTCTTCAGGCGGAAAATGACCGGTCCCCTCGCCCGCTTCGGCCTCCACGGGATCCTCCACGGGTGTACGTACTTCCCTCGGCGCATCGGGCTTTCCGGCCCACAGGTAAGTCCCCTTCTGGTACCGTTACCTCGCAGGTTCTCCCTCCCCTCTCCGAGTCTTCGGAGCAGGGTAGGCGAGTTTCGGAGTCACGCTCCCCACGCTCTGCTTCGTTAGCGCGTGGCTTGAGCCCATTTTGGTTCCCACCCCCCGCTCTGCTTCGGGCGAGCGGTCTGGGAGAGATGAGCGTTCGTCGGCCACCCCCGGCTCTACGTCTCCGGAGCGGGGACGGGTGACGGAACGCAAGCATAAGAAAGAGAGTAAACGTGATAAGAAATGCTCTCGCTCACGCACCGAGGCTTCGGAACGTGACGAGACCGTTAGTAATGCTGCCTCCCCGCTCTGTATTTTCCGAACGGGCACGGCATGCTTCGCTTTCTTCCCCCCCCGCCCGCCCCGTCTCGCCTGGGCGGGCCCGGGGTGTGGTTGACTCTCGCCCCCCACGCTCCGAGGAGTCGGAGCGGGGGTCGCGTGCACATAATGGTCCCCTCCCCGCTTCGCTTCGCCTGAGCGGGCTTGGCGTGACCGTAGACTGTCCCCCCCCCCCCGTCTCGTATCGACCGGACGGGCCCGGTGTGACTTGGACCCTCGCCCCCCCCCCCCCCCCCCCCTCGCTCCGAGGCTTCGGAGCTGGGGCAGCGGGCTCATAAATCGTCCCCTCCGCGCTCCGCCTTTCCTGAGCGGGCTTGGCGCGACCCTAGACTGTCCCCCCCCCGCCTCGTATCGACCAGGCGGGCCCGGTGTGACATCACGCGTCCTCCACGGTCCGAAACATCGGACGGGGGGCCGCGTGCCCGGTATTTGTCCCCTCCCCGCTCCGCCTGTCCTGAGCGGGCTAGGGGAGACTGTTGGCGGTCCCCCCCCCCCCCCCCCTTGCACCGGTTCTCCCGGGCGGGCCAGGGGTGACCAGGCCACTTCCTCGGTATTCCGATCGCGGTTTGTCGCTTACGTCGGCTGCTGCGTGCGGATCCCGACTTCGAGGTGGACCGTCGCTTTGCCACGGTCCCTCCGTCGCCGCGGCGCGCCTCTTTGCGTGCGTCGCGGGCGGCTGCGTCTACCTCGCGCGCGGCGGTGCGGCGCTCTCGTAGCCGCTCGCCCTTTCGTCTTTGCCGCGAGAAGATCAGTTTTGGAACGGACGTCCTCAGCCTTCATCCGTCGGACTCGGCCTCGGCGATCTTCTTGCAGGACTCGGCGGCTGGTTTTCCTTCCCGCCTTTTCCGCTGTCACGTCGGCCTCCGCCTCATCAGACGTTGCCGGCCCTTCGCTCGGATCACAGACGGTCCACGCTCTGGGTGAGGCTTCAAGGCTTATCGCCAAGTCCCTACCGCCCGACGTCTGTCCGCCTGCGCCTCCTCCGAAGAGACAGGCTTCGGCCATGGTCGACGCGCAGAGGCAAGTCCAGCGCCGCAAGTCCCTCCCGCAAGCCGGCTTCCGGGACCTCACCGATGCTTCTACGCCCAGCTGCGTAACGACGCTTTCGGCGACACGGGATACTTTACCGCCGCTCGATGGCCGGTGGGAATCAACTTAAGCTTCCGCCAGGCCTGGTACGCTGGACACTCCCAAGCCTTCGCCATACCTTTTCCAGCGGTGGATGCGGCGGCCTTACTACAGGCGGGCGGCCGCAGGCTCGTCCAGAACTCGTGGCCTCTTCCTCTCGACAGGATCGCCTCCTTAGCGCGGAACTCGCTGGCGTGCTCGGGTTTGGAACTGGCTACCCAGGCAGCACTGCAGTGCCTACAGGCTACGTGGGACCTGGAGGCTCAGTCCCCGCTTCGTGACGTGCAGTCCATCCTGATAGCGGCCAACCGGTCCGCCTACCATTCTTCCGCCACCGCCAGGGCAGCAGCTGCCAAATGCGACCTCTGGAGCAGGGATACCCTTTGCGCCTCTGCTCGGACCTTCCCTTGTCAGTGAAGACCCAGCTCCGTCAAGCCCCCTTAGGTGGTCCTCAGCTGTTCGGCGACACTTGGCACACCATTAAGGAATCTTCCAAGGACTTGTGGCCCAAGCCTGCATCTAACCCAGCCTCGACCCGCTTTCGCGCCCCCCGCACGGCGGGGGTCGTGCCCAGCGGTCCTTCAGGCCCTCCTTTCCTACAGTCGGATCTTCACGAGGTCGGGCCCGTCCATTCCAGGCTACTCAGGCCGGTCCCGCCCCTCGCCCTGCTTGGCCCCGCAGTGCCCGTAGATCGGGCCGCGGTCGGGTTCATTGACTCGCCCCCGCCTCCGCCCCCGCCTCAGTAATCGAGCCTCCCGTCGGCGGGCGGCTGTCGCTCTTCAGCGATCTTGGAGATCGCTGTTCCCGGACGACCCCTGGATTCTTTCCACCTTTACCGCAGGCCTGCAACTTCGTTCCTGTCGCCTCCGCCTCTTCGCAGAGCACCCATGTGGACCCAGTAACCGCTCGACGGCACACAGGCGGACGCTCTGCGCGGGGAAGTGGCGACCCTCCTCACCAAAGCGGCGACAGAGGTGGTTTCGCGGCAGGACTCTCCGGCGTTCTACAGCCGACTCTTCTAGTTTCCAAACCAGGCGGCAAGTGGCGTCCAGTTATCGACTTTATCAGCTTGGCCCCTCGCTTCAGGATGGAGACGGCCAGGACACTCAGTGCGGCCCTCCGGCCGATGGACTTGCGATCAGCCTCGATCTGTCAGACGCCTATCTGCACGTCCCGATTCATCCGTCGTTTCCCGGTACCGTCGGTTTGACTTGGGGGGATCGTCTACCAGTTCTACGCCCTTCCTTTCGGCCTCAACATCAGTCCGTGGGTGTTTACAAGACTGCTCGACGCCGTGATAGCCTTTTTCCGTCAGCGCTCCTTGAGCCCGGCCTCCAATTACTTGGACGACCTTCTACTGCGCAACTTGGTTTCCGCAGCCCTCCAGACGGACAGGGATGCCCTGCTTTCCCTTCTGCGTCGTCTAGGTTTCCTACTCAATTGGGGAAATCCGATCTTCTCCCTCTCGACGTTTCTACATCGGGAGATGGAATTCCTGACCGGCCTCAACCTTGCCCGCCTGCCTCTGGCCAGGCAACAGAAGATCGTCGACTTAGCGACTGCGATGGGGATGGGATCCTCCTTCACCGCCAGGGTCTGGCTTCAACTCCTGGGCCTCCTCAGTGCGGCTGCGGACCTGCTTCCCTTGGGCAGACTTTATGCTCGGCCTCTCCAGCTACGTCTCCTTCTTCACTGGCGACCCTCGGGCGCTCTGTTGGATCTAGTACCTGTCACGCCTCTGGCTCGTCCTCACCTCGAGAGGTGGGCGGACCTCGCTTGGCTGGCTTCGGGGGTGCCCTACACTCCCCGCCGCCTCGGTGGTCTCTCTGTACAGAGGCGAGCCAGGCCAGCTGGGGCGCGCACCTGTTACCGGATTTCTCTCGGCCTCGGGCGTTGGCTTCGGGAGCTGTTAGGGAATCACGTCAACTGGCTGGAGCTGTAGGCAGTTGGGTTGGCATTCGACGTTTGGCAGGAGACCTTGGCCAATCAGGAAGTCCTCGTGCTCTCCGACAACTCGACGGTGGTGGCTTACATACAGAATCAGGGTGGCACTCACTCGCCCTCCCTTTGCATTCTTCGGTACCACCTTCTCCTCTGGTGCAGGGATCGAGGCATTGCCCTACGAGCCCGCCACATCCCTGGCCACCTCAACGTGATGGTGGACGCCCTGTCTCGTCGCGGACAGTTGCTCCACACGGAGCGGTCCCTACGCCCGGATATTTTTCGCCTGCTCTGCTCTCACTGGGAAACGCCGCTAGTGGATCTGTTTGCCACCAGATGAAACAGCCAGCTCCCGGTCTACGTCTCGCCAGTCCTGGATCCACTCGCTTGGGCAGTAGACGCGCTCCCATTCCTTGGGTCGGCCTGATTGCTTACACCTACCCCCCGTCAGTCCTCGTTCCGAAGGTTCTGCGGAAGCTTCTGGGATGCTCGGCGGTCCTCCTGCTGGTGGCCCCCCTTCAACTGGACCAAGAGCTGGACCACGGACCTCCTCGCGCTTGCGACGGACCCTCCTCTGGAGCTTCCTACCCCTTCCACGATGCTCAAGCAGCCCCGTCAGCGGCTTTTCCATCCGTGCCACGTACGCCTCCGCCTACACGCTTGGAGGTTGTCCGGCACGCCCGCGCCGCTAGAGGTTCTCGGATGCAGCAGTGGCGGCAATTGCAGCAGCCCGCAGACTCTCTACAAGGAAGGTGTACGAAGGCACGTGGAGGGTCTTTCAGACCTGGTGCACCTCCCATGGGCACCCTCCCACTAACCTAGCCTCCCACCAACTGGCGGAGTTCTTCCTGTGGCTCTTCGACGACCGGGGCTTAGCCCCGGTCGCCATCAAGGGCTACCGCGCTACGATCGCGGACATCTACCGTCACCGGTGTCTTCCGGACCCAGGCGCCTGCAAGGATCTGTCGAATTTCTGGCTCACTTTGAACTCCGACGTCCGGTTTCACGTTCCCTAGTACCCCGGTGGGATCTTGCCTGGGTACTGACATGGTTGAATACGGACCGGTTGAGCCCCTCCCCTTGGCTCGGTTCTCAGACTTGACCCGGAAAACCTGTTTCCTTCTGGCTCTCGTTACAGCGTCCCGAGTCAGCGAGCTTCACGCGCTCTCGATGCTCCCAGCCTGTTTGCGGTTCGTTCCGACGGCTCTGCGCAGCGGCTCTCCGATCCGTCCTTCCTGGCCAAGAACCGCCACCCCGCGGCGGCCCCTCAGATGCTGACTATACGGCCCCTTCATGGAGCGGACCTCTCCCCTGGATCGGGGCAACAGGACCCAGTGCGGGCGCTAACGATTTACCTGCGCCGCTCTCAGCCGCAGCGCCGGGGGCGCGCGCGCCTCTTCTTACCTTGTCCGCGGGCAGACGCCACATCTCGGCCCAGATCGTGTCATCCTGGCTGCGGTGGGTGATTAGGTCAGACTACCTAGACCTCTCCCCATGCGGCGCTGAGCCTTTACAAATCCGGGCGCATGAAGTGAGAGCAGTAGCCGCCAGTCTAGCCCTGGACCGCAACTGCTCGGTCAAAGATATTGTGGCAGCGGGTGGCTGGCGCTCCGACTCCACTTTCGCACGCTTCTACCTTAAGAGACCTATCCGGCTGACGTGACTCCCTGGCACGGGTGGGCGACATCTCCGCGGCCCAGCACTCCCTCCGAGCGCTGCTGGCGTCTTAGGCACATCATAGCTGAAATCGTCGGGAGTTCTCTCTCGAGGGGGCCGGCGGAGTGGTTGGGTTATGGTTAGATACGGCACCCTCCGCCTGTTCGCCATTCTCCCAGATAGTAATGCCATCGGTAATGTATTTTGAAAAAACAAATGAATTTTTTTTCTAAAATGTATTTTTTTGAAAAATACTTACCGATGGCATTACTCGAATGGCCCTCCCGCCTGCCCCGCTTGCCTCTTGTGGCTATGTGTGAAACTGACGAGGTCGCCCTGTGCTCGCCGGGATAGGGTAGTAAGGGGAGGCCACCCGGGGTCATAGTGCTTGGATCCCCGGTGTCTCCTCCCCAGTTGTGTGCTACACACAATTTTGCTGAAATCTATAGGCAATAGAGTGTATTCCCAGATAGTAATGCCATCGGTAAGTATTTTTCAAAAAAATATATTTTAGAAAAAAAATTCATTTTTCCCCTGAATTTGTTTATGGCTAGTCCTGATTTATTTTGTGCCTGCGTGGTTTGAAAGATGTAAGTTTAAAGGGCTATGCTAGTTTCATCTTTTCTCTGAGAGGTTTTTGGCCCTTTGGCTGTTGGTAGTGGTTTTTGTCACGATGATTCCTGCAGGAATCATCGCGACAAAAAAACGCTAGAGACAGCCAGAGGGTTGTTAGCAGTTTTTGTGATGACTCCTGCAGGAATCATCGCGACAAAAAATGCTAGAGACAGCCAGAGGGTTGTTAGCGGTTTTTGTGATGATTCCTGCAGGAATCATCGCGACAAAAAACGCTAGAGACAGCCAGAGGGTCGTTAGCGGTTTTTGTGATGATTCCTGCAGGAATCATCGCGACAAAAAACGCTAGAGACAGCCAGAGGGTCGTTAGTGGTTTTTGTGATGATTCCTGCAGGAATCATTGCGACAAGAACCTCTAAGACAGCCAAGGGGTTAAAGATTCAATGAAAAGCAGCAACAACTATATAGCTGACACCGGTTTACTTACAGTCAAGTCAACAGTACACTTTACTTCATGGATACTCATGAAATTTTAAAGAAAATGTGTAGTTAGCAAGACTGCCTTTGTGTCATTCACCAATGCTTGTGACATCAGTGATTTCCTCACCTTTTAAGCTTTTTAGTGAAGCTGCATTTATCGCATTAAATGTGGAAGGAAAATAATTGAAAATGATACACTGTGGATGTAACAAATTGCTGGTGAACCCAAATTCCTTATTGTTATATTGAAAGTTTGTTAAAAGTGAAGTAGTTTACAAAGGATTTTGATAGAGAAACTGTGGGTGGGAATCTCATCTGTGGCACCAGGAGCTTCTCGTCCTCTCGGACAATGCCACAGTAGTCTCCTGCATCCAGAAGCAGAGTGGGACGCGCTTCTCCTCCCGCTGCATCCTCCTCCTCCGGGTTCTCCGATGGTGCGAAGATCGAGGCGTCTCTCTGAGCGGGATGCATCTCGGACCACCTGATGGTCCTAGCCGACTACCTCTCGCGACACAGCCAGCTTCTCCACTCCGAGTGGGCACTCCAGACGGACATTCTTCGGAAGATCTACGCAGAATGGGAGACCCCCATGATCGACTGCTTCGCTACGAGGTGGATCGACAGCTCCTCCTCGTCTCCCCCATTCCAGGCCTGCTAGACTGAGCAGTTGACGCTCTCACCATTCCCTGGGACGGCTTTGTTGCGAACGCTTACCCGCCTGCGGTGCTTGTCCCCAAGGTCCTGCTCCAGCTCAGGGGTGGCTACGCGATCGTGCTCCCGGTGGCTTCACTCTGCTGGACCAAGTCATGGACTAATGACCTACTGAACCTCTCCTTGGGCCCCCCGCTGCGGCTCCCCGCCCATCCCACGATGCTCTAGCAACCACGGCAGGCGCTGTATCTTCCGTGCCCCGAGCTTCTCCTCCTCCGCGCCTTGAGGTTGTCCAGCAAGCCCTCACCTCTAGCGGCGTCTCAAGTGCAGTGGAAGCTATCGCTACAGCCTGTACACCCTCGGCCTGACGAGTCTACGAGGGAAAGTGGCGAGTACTTTGCGGCTGGTGTGACAACATGTGCCTCTCCCCCATGGAGCTGACGGTTCCACAACTGGCAGAGTTCTTCCTCGGGCGCTTCACCGACCAGCCTCGGCGCCGATTACCATTAGGGGCTACTGGCTATGCTCGCTGACACTTACCGCCATTGGGGCGGGCCGGATCCTGGGCCTGCAAGCCCTGCCCTTCGTGCACTTATTCCAAGGTGGGACCTACCCTGGGCGTGGCCGTGGCTCAACACAGACCGCTTCGAACCACGCCGTTGGACGCGCTTGGCCGAAGGGATGCGCAAGAACTGCTCCCAATGGGCCTTGGCCTCTGCTTCCGGGGTCAGCGAGCTACACGCCCTTTCAGCACACCACTCCTGCTTACAATTCTGAATGGATGGCGCTGTGCAACTACTGACCGACCTGGCTTTCCTAGCCAAGGCCCAGTCTCTCTTGACCGCCCCACGGGGAATCTCCATTCGTCCCTTGAGGGATGCTAACTCTGCCCAAGAGACCAGTCAACAGGTCCCGGCGAGGGCCTTGCGGGTGTACCTATGGCGGAACAAGCCTTTCGCAGGGGACACACACGCCGATGCCTCCCTCTGTCCCCAGGTAGAACTACCATCTCGGCCCAGACGATATCCTCCTGACTCCGATGGGTGATACGCTCCGCCTACCAGGACCTCGCCCTTGATGCAGCCAAACTTATGTACATCGGGGCTCACGAGGTCCGAGTCATGGCCGCACGTCTCGCATTCGACCACGACTGCGCCGTCAAAGACAGTGCGGCGGCCGTGGTCGGGCGAGATGAGTCTACCTTCACCCGATTCTACCTGATGGACCTCTCCAGCCAGCATGAGACCCTGTCACTTGTGGGACATATCGCAGTGGCGCAACACTCCCTCCCGGCACCCCAGGTGCCGCAGGTTCCTTAGCTAAAATTGTCGGGAGGTTGCTCCAGGGAGGGCGGGTCTCTTGGACGGTTCAGGGGTTTTTGGTATCCTTCGCGGCACCCACCTCCTATTCGCTATTCTCCCTAACAGTAATGTCATCGGTAATGTATTTTGAGGAATTTGTTTTTTCAAAATACATTACCGATGGCATTACTATCTGGGAATACACTCTATTGCCTATAGATTTCAGCAAAAGTTGTGTGTAGCACACAACTGGGGAGGAGACACCGGGGATCCAAGCACTATGACCCCGGGTGGCCTCCCCTTACTACCCTATCCCGGCGAGCACAGGGCGACCTCGTCAGTTTCACTCATAGCTCGACCGGGGACGGTCGAGTTTTTGCCTTTCTCCGTTCAACGGGTTTTTTCGGTTTCAGTGGTTTTTGACTGTGGGCTTGAATTGGAGTCTTCGATTCAGCCCTGGACTCACTACATTCGTGGCTTTCCTTTTGACAATTGGACTTATTGTGAACTGTGCGCCGACCGGTTTTTACCGGCTCTGACTTTGTGAGTTCACCCTTGGCTTGGACTTGGGGTTCGACGACGCACGTGACTTGTGCCCTGCTGTTTTGTGCACGGTTGACTTTCTTCGCCGGCGTAGTTGGCTTAGGGCCTTATGGCTTCTTCTGTGTCGAAGACTTGCCGCCTTTGCAGGGACTTCCAGTGGCCGGATGATGCACACGACTCTTGCTTGCCGTGTTCGGGCTGTTCTTCGGACGGAACGTGTGACGTTTGCGCCGCTTGGACGGAAGACCGGTGGTCGCGCATGTGGGACTTCTACAGGCGTGACCGGACCCCTCGCCCGCTTCTGTCTCCCCGGGATCCTCCACGCGTGGACGTACTTCCCTCGGCGCTTCGGGCTCCTCTCCGCTCCGTCGTTCGGGCTGTCCGGCCCACAGGTAAGTCCCCTTCTTGTACCGGTACCTCGCAGGTTCTCCCTCCCCTCTCCGAGTCTTCGGAGCAGGGTAGGCGAGTTTCGGAGTCACGCTCCCCACGCTCTGCTTCGTTAGCGCGTGGCTTGAGCCCCATATTGTTTCCCACCCCCCGCTCTGCTTCGGGCGAGCGGTCTGGGAGAGATGAGCGTTTGTCGGCCACCCCCGGCTCTAGGTCTCCGGAGCGGGGGCGGGTGACGGAACGCAAGCATAAGAAAGAGAGTAAACGTGATAAGAAATGCTCTCGCTCACGCACCGAGGCTTCGGAACGTGACTCGAGACCGTTAGTAATGCTGCCTCCCCGCTCTGTATTTTCCGAACAGGCACGGCATGCTTCGCTTTCTTCCCCCCCCGCCCGCCCCGTCTCGCCTGGGCGGGCCCGGGGTGTGGTTGACTCTCGCCCCCCATGCTCCGAGGCGTCGGAGCGGGGGTCGCGTGCACATAAATTGTCCCCTCCCCGCTTCGCTTCGCCTGAGCGGGCTTGGCGTGACCTTAGACTGTCCCCCCCCCCCGTCTCGTATCGACCAGACGGGCCCGGTGTGACTTGGACCCTCGCCCCCCTCGCTCCGAGGCTTCGGAGCTGGGGCAGCGGGCTCATAAATCGTCCCCTCCCTGCTCCGCCTTTCCTGAGCGGGCTTGGCGTGACCCTAGACTGTCCCCCCCCCCCGCCTCGTATCGACCAGGCGGGCCCGGTGTGACATCATCGCGCGTCCTCCACGGTCCGAAACATCGGACGGGGGGCCGCGTGCCCGGTATTCGTCCCCTCCCCGCTCCGCCTTTCCTGAGCGGGCTAGGAGAGACACTTTGCGGTCCCCCCCCCCCCCCCCCCCCCCCCCCCCCCGCACCGGTTCTCCCGGGCGGGCCAGGGGTGACCAGGCCACTTCCTCGGTATTCCGATCGCGGATTTGTCACTCACGTCGGCTTCCGCGTGTGGATCCCGACTTCGAGGTGGACCGTCGCTTTGCCACGGTCCCTCCGTCGCCGCGGCACCCCTCTTTGCGTGCGTCGCGGGCGGCTGCGTCTACCTCGCGCGCGGCAGTGCGGCGCTCTCGTAGCCGCTCGCCCCTTTCGTCTTTGCCGCGAGAAGATCAGTTTTTGGAACCGGACGTCCTCAGCCTTCATCCGACGGACTCGGCCTCGGCGATGTTCTTGCAGGACTCAGCGGCTGGTTCTCCTTCCCGCCTTTCCGCTGTCTCGTCGGCCTCAGCCTCGTCAGACGTTGCCAGCCCATTGCTCGGATCACAGACGGTCCACGCTCTGGGTGAGGCTTCAAGGCTTATCGCCAAGTACCTACCGCCCGACTTCTGTCCGCCTTCGCCTCCTCCGAAGAGACAGGCTTCGGCCATGGTCGACGCGCAGAGGCAAGTCAAGCGCCGCAAGTCCCTCCCGCAGCCAGCCGGCTTCCGGGACCTCACCGATGCTTTCTCTGCCCAGCTGCGTATCGACGCTTTCGGCAACACGGGATACTTTACCGCCGCTCGATGGCCGGTGGGAATCAACTTAAGCTTCCGCCAGGCCTGGTATGCTGGACACTCCCAAGCCTTCGCCATACCTCTTCCAGCGGTGGATGCGGCAGCCTTAGTACAGGCGGGCGGCCGCAGGCTCGTCCAGAACTCGTGGCCTCGGCCTCTCGACAGGATCGCCTCCTTAGCGCGGAACTCGCTGGCGTGCTCGGGTTTTGAAACTGGCTACCCAGGCAGCCCTGCAGTGCCTACAGGATACGTGGGACCTGGAGGTTCAGTCCCCGCTTCGTGACGTGCAGTCCATCCTGATAGCGGCCAACCGGGCCGCCTGCCATTCTTCCGCCACCGCCATGGCAGCAGCTGCCAATTGCGACCTCTGGAGGAGGGATACCCTTTTGCGCCTCTGCTCGGACCTTCCCTTGACAGTGAAGACCCAGCTCCGTCCAGCCCCCTTAGGTGGTCCTCAGCTGTTCGGCGACACTTGGCACACCGTTAAGGAATCTTACAAGGACTTGTGGCCCAAGCCTGCATCTAACCCAGCCTCGACCCGCTTTCGCGCCCCCCGCCCGGCCGGGGGTCGTGCCCGGCGGTCTTTCAGGCCCTCCGTTCCTACAGTCGGATCTTCACGAGGTCGGGCCCGTCCATTCCAGGCTACTCAGGCCGGCCCCGCCCCTCTCCCTGCTTGGCCCCGCGGTGCCCGTAGATCGGGCCGCGGTCGGGCTCATTGACTCGCCCCCGCCTCCGCCCCCGCCCTCAGTACTCGGGTCTCCTGTCGGCGGGCGGCTGTCGCTCTTCAGCAATCTTTGGAGATCGCTATTCCCGGACGACCCCTGGATTCTTTCCACCGTTACCGCAGGCCTGCAACTTTCGTTCCTGTCGCCTCCGCCTCTTCGCAGATCACCCATGTGGACCCAGGAACCGCTCGACGGCACACAGGCGGACGCTCTGCGCGGGGAAGTGGCGACCCTCCTCACCAAAGCGGCGACAGAGGTGGTTTCGCGGCGGGACTCTCCGGCGTTCTACAGCCGACTCTTCTAGTTCCCAAACCAGGCGGCAAGTGGCGTCCAGTCTTATCAGCGCTAAACAAGTTCATTTTGGCCCCTCGCTTCAGGATGGAGACGGCCAGGACACTCCGTGCGGCCCTCCGGCCGATGGACCTTGCGATCAGCCTCGATCTGTCAGACGCCTATCTGCACGTCCCGATTCATCCGTCGTTTCGCCGGTACCTTCGGTTTGACTTGGGGGGATCGTCTACCAGTTCTGCGCCCTTCCTTTCGGCCTCAACATCAGTCCGTGGATATTTACGAGACTGCTCGATGCCGTGATAGCCTACTTCCGTCAGCGCTCCTTGAGCCCGGCCTCCAATTACTTGGACGACCTTCTACTGCGCAACTTGGTTTCCGCAGCCCTCCAGATGGACAGGGATGCCCTGCTTTCCCTTCTGCGTCGTCTAGGTTTCCTACTCAATTTGGGGAAATCCAATCATCTCCCTCTCGACGGTTTCTACATCTGGGGATGGAATTCCTGACCGACCTCAACCTTGTCCGCCTGCCTCTGGCCAGGCGACAGAAGATCGTCGACTTAGCGACTTCAATGGGGATGGGATCCTCCTTCACCGCCAGGGTCTGGCTTCAACTCCTGGGCCTCCTCAGTGCGGCTGCGGACCTGCTTCCCTTGGGCAGACTTTATGCTCGGCCTCTCCAGCTACATCTCCTTCTTCACTGGCGACCCTCCTCGGGCACTCTGTTGGATCTAGTACCAGTCACGCCTCTGGCTCGTCCTCACCTCGAGAGGTGGGCGGACCTCGCTTGGCTGGCTTCGGGGCTGCCCTACACTCCCCGCCGCCTCGGTGGTCTCTCTGTACAGATGCGAGCCAGGCCGGCTGGGGCGCGCACCTGTTACCGGATTTCTCTCGGCCTCGGGCATTGGCTTCGGGAGCTGTTAGGGAATCACATCAACTGGCTGGAGCTGAAGGCAGTTGGGTTGGCATTCGATGTTTGGCAGGAGACCTTGGCCAATCAGGAAGTCCTCGTGCTCTCCGACAACTCGACGGTGGTGGCTTACATACAGAATCAGGGGGGCACTCACTCGCCCTCCCTTTGCATTCTTCTGTACCACCTTCTCCTCTGGTGCAGGGATCGAGGCATTGTCCTACGAGCCCGCCACATCCCTGGCCACCTCAACGTGATTGCGGACGCCCTGTCTCGTCGTGGACAGTTGCTCCACACGGAGTGGTCCCTACGCCCGGATATTTTTCGCCTGATCTGCTCTCACTGGGAAACGCCGCTAGTGGATCTGTTTGCCACCAGATGGAACAACCAGCTCCCGGTCTACGTCTCTCCAGTCCCGGATCCACTCGCTTGGGCAGTGGACGCGCTCGCCATTCCTTGGGTCGGCCTGATTGCTTACGCCTACCCCCCGTCAGTCCTCGTTCCGAAGGTACTGCGAAAGCTTCTGGGATGCTCGGCGGTCCTCCTGCTGGTGGCCCCCTTCAACTGGACCAAGAGCTGGACCACGGACCTCCTCGCGCTTGCGACGGACCCTCCCCTGGAGCTTCCTACCCCTCCCACGATGCTCAAGCAGCCCCATCAGCAGCTTTTCCATCCGTGCCCCGAACGCCTCCGCCTACACGCTTGGAGGCTGTCCGGCAAGCCCTCGCCGCTACAGGTTTCTCGGATGCTGCAGTGGCGGCAATTGCAGCAGCCCGCAGACTCTCTACAAGGAAGGTGTACGAAGGCAAGTGGAGGGTCTTTCAGACCTGGTGCACCTCCCATGGGCTCCCTCCCACTAACCTAGCCTCCCACCAACTGGCGGAGTTCTTCCTGTGGCTCTTCGACGACCGGGGCTTAGCCCCGGTCACCATCAAGGGCTACCGCGCTATGATCGCGGACACCTACCGTCACCTGTGTCTTCCGGACCCAGGCGCCTGCAAGGATCTGTCGGATTACTGGCTCACTTCGAACTCCGACGTCCGGTTTCACGTTCCCTAGTACCCCGGTGGGATCTTGCCTGGGTACTGACGTGGTTGAATACGGACCGGTTTGAGCCCCTCCCCTTGGCTCGGTTCTCAGACTTGACCCGGAAAACCTGTTTCCTTCTGGCTCTCGCTACAGCGTCCCGAGTCAGCGAGCTTCACGCGCTCTCGATGCTCCCAGCCTGTTTGCAGTTTCATTCCGATGGCTCTGCGCAGCTGCTCCCCGATCCGTCCTTCCTGGCCAAGAACCGCCGCCCCACGGCGGCTCCTCAGGTGCTAACTATACGGCCCCTCCGTGGAGCGGACCTCTCCCCTGGATCGCGGCAACAGGACCCAGTGCGGGCGCTAAAGATTTACCTGCGCCGCTCTAAGCCGCAGCACCGGGGGCGCTCGCGCCTCTTCTTACCTTGTCCGCGGGCAGACACGACATCTCGGTCCAGACCGTGTCATCCTGGCTGCGGTGGGTGATTAGGTCAGCCTACCAAGACCTCTCCCCACGCGGCGCTGAGCTTTTACAAATCCGGGCGCATGAAGTGAGTGCAGTAGCCACCAGTCTAGCCCTGGACCGCAACTGCTCGGTCAAAGATATTGTGACAGCGGGTGGCTGGCGCTCAGACTCCACTTTCGCACGCTTCTACCTTAGAGACCTATCCGGCCAACGTGACTCCCTGGCACGGGTGGGCGACATCTCCGCGGCCCAGCACTCCCTCCGAGCGCCGTTGGCGTCTTAGGCACATCATAGCTGAAATCGTCGGGAGTTCTCTCTCGATGGGGCCGGCGGAGTGGTTGGGTTATGGTTAGATACGGCACCCTCCGCCTGTTCGCCATTCTCCCAGATAGTAATGCCATCGGTAATGTATTTTGAAAAAACAAATGAATTTTTTTCTAAAATGTATTTTTTTGAAAAATACTTACCGATGGCATTACTCGGATGGCCCTCCCACCTGCCCCGCTTGCCTCTTGTGGCTAAGTGTGAAACTGACGAGGTCGCCCTGTGCTCGCCGGGATAGGGTAGTAAGGGGAGGCCACCCGGGGTCATAGTGCTTGGATCCCCGGTGTTTCCTCCCCAGTTGTGTGCTACACACAACTTTTGCTGAAATCTATAGGCAATAGAGTGTATTCCCAGATAGTAATGCCATCGGTAAGTATTTTTCAAAAAAATACATTTTAGAAAAAAATTCATTTTTCTCTAAAATGTATTTTTTCCAAAAATACTTACCGATGACGTTACTCGAAGGACCCTCCCACCTACCCCGCTTGCCGCTAGTCAGCTAAGTAAACAGACTGGCGAATATCCGGTGAGTGATTGCCCGGATGGGGATGGAATGGAGGCTACTCGGGATATATGGCCTAGGTAAAGGCACCCCTTGTTGCCTCCCCTGGTACACCACCAATTGTTTCCTCAAAAACATTACCGATGCCATTACTACATGGGAGTAATGGCATCGGTAAGTATTTTTCGAAAAAAATAAATTTTAGAGAAAAATCTCTTTTTCAGAGCGTGTGAGCATTGAAGTGAGCCTGGACAACCCGCTGCAGGTCATGCTAGTCCTGTCTGATATCACGCTGCTCTGGACGTTCCTTCCTTCCATCACGGGTAGCGATCCAGCCCAGCTCATCTCCAACGAGGTCACCTCCAGCGTCAAGGTATGTTAACACTCAGCGCGTTTAACCCCAAGGCCTCATTTTCCCAACGTTTAGAGACATTGCCTTAGAACTGTGTACCAGTGGCATCAGATTGATAGTTCAAGGCTGGTGCCAGGTTAGCTTGGCGCCGTCAGGCCAAGCTAATCTGGCACCAGCCTTGAATTATCATGGTCGATCCATTTCTGGCTGCAGTGCTTAGGGGCTAAATTGGTTAATGTCTTGAGCCTTTGGATTGGAAACCCATTTTTTAGAACACTGTTTTATTTCATGAGATTCGTCGAACGTGATATTTCAGAATTCGAGGGTGGTGTTTGATTAGCTTGGCACCTAGCTAATCAGGCACCACCCTTGAACTGTCATGGCCGGTCCTTGTCCTGCTGTGTGACTTGTTTGACCTTATCCACTTTGCTGCTTGTGACATTTTTTTTTTCCCGGGGGGGTTGGGGGGGGGGGGTGGGGGGGAGGGGCAACACCAAGGTGTTTTATAGGTGTTACAGATAAGCCAAAGTAAGCTGTCAGTTTTTCATTCCCCAGTAGCAAAACACCTTCAGGCCGACGATGGCTGCAGCGGGCCCGTGGACAGCTGTGTGCAGGCCCACTGTGGCCATCCTGGGCCTGAGGACCTTTGCTTACTGGGTTTCTCTGACAGTAAGTGTGTGTGTTGTAGTCTTTGGAAAGAATGTGATTTGTGTACTTTAATGAAAAATTATTTGTGTTGTTACAGAATCACCTGGCCGATGAGATTATTCAGACCGACGTGATCAAGGAGGTCGTTCTGAATGGAAACCAGACTCAGCCAGTGAGTATCATGCTGTGATGTTTAGCTTTTACATAAAATAATGTGCCGTAGTCATAGTTAAGATATTGTGTGGCGAGATGACCAGCCAATATCGAGTTGATTTGGGATGATGAGCGAAGAGAAATGTAACACTAACTCATTCAGTCATATTAACTCATTCAGTTTTAGTATCCCACCATGGGAGTTTGATCAGCCATGGTAGTGCAAGGGTAGTGCCAGATTAGCGTGGCATATGGGAAGGTGCCATGTTAACTCATTCAGTTTTAGTATCCCACCATGGGAGTTTGATCAGCCATGGTAGTGCAAGGGTAGTGCCAGATTAGCGTGGCATATGGGAAGGTGCCATGTTAACTCATTCAGTTTTAGTATCCCACCATGGGAGTTTGATCAGCCATGGTAGTGCAAGGGTAGTGCCAGATTAGCGTGGCATATGGGAAGGTGCCATGTTAAACTCATTCAGTTTTAGTATCCCACCATGGGAGTTTGATCAGCCATGGTAGTGCAAGGGTAGTGCCAGATTAGCGTGGCATATGGGAAAGTGCCATGTTAACTCATTCAGTTTTAGTATCCCACCATGGGAGTTTGATCATCCATGGTAGTGCAAGGGTAGTGCCAGATTAGCGTGGCATCTGGGAAGGTGCCATGTTAACTCATTCAGTTTTAGTATCCCACCATGGGAGTTTGATCAGCCATGGTAGTGCAAGGGTAGTGCCAGATTAGCGTGGCATCTGGGAAGGTGCCATGTTAACTTATTTAACCCCAAGGCTGCATTTAAAAGTGTCACCTGCATGCCAGTTGCAGGAGATGGATCGACTGGCCCTACCCTTGAATTATCATGGTCGACTGGGGCTAAATGGGTTAAAAGAGTTAACTCAACATTTGGTTTCTTCCAGATTGTCTTGAGCCTGGTACCACGTCAGGCCGGAGAACTACGCGTTGTTGGCCTTGCCTACAATCTTGGCACCAGCTCGCTGGCACAGAATGCCCCCCTCACCTCCGCTGCTGTTGCTGCTGACAGCTCAGACCCGGCCAAGGTGGGCACTACTAGCAAACCATCCTACATCAGCAGTATCTGCGTGCGGGGCAAACAGAGACTGGAAGTGCAGGGGCCGCGACTTAACGTCAGCAAGGATGAAAAGACAGGGAAGGTGTATGGGCCGGACAGACGCCTGGACTTGGTGGTGCAGGAGGAGATGCCCATACTGAATGTGAGTGTAGTTTGATTTTGCCTGGTGTGGTCTCACCTTGTCTATTCTGTGATTGGTCTCGTCTCGTCTTTTCTTGTAGATCACGTACCATGGATTAGACAGTGTTGATCGATACAGTATGCAGTGAACTTTGGGTGTAGCAAAATGCCCGGGGACCACATTTTGTATCCAAAATTAAAACTTTGCTGTAAGCAAAGTATACTGACGGGCAAATGAAATGCAACATATTTGGAATTCCAAAAATGTCGCATTTCTTTTGCCCAACATAATAATTTACATGGGAAAACTGTAGATGGGTCCTCTGAAAAGTGTTTCATGTCTATCGTTTTCATATATCTGACCACGGTAAGAGCAAAGTTTACTGTACAACAGAATAGAAGAGACAGGTGTGCATATACAGCAGAAGCTGATTTTAGCAGCCACCCTTATGAGAGAGAACCTGTCATTAAGGACCATCGCGTGGCCACCTAAATGATGGTCTTTAATGACAGGTGACATGCTTTCCTTCATTCTCTTTGAGAGAGCAGCTGCCTTTTAACCCATTTAACCCCAAGGCCACATTTCCTAAATTTTAAAGGTGTCACTTAACGATTATGTCCCAGTTGCAGGAGATGGATGGACCATGATAATTCAAGGGTAGTGCCAGATTAGCTTGGCGCCTTCAGGCGCCAAGCTAATCTGGCACTACCCTTGAATTATCATGGTCCATTCATCTCCTGCTGCAGGGACTCGGGGGTAAATGGGTTAAGACCACGTTTTCTCTTGGAATAAGGTTGGTATAATTATGTTATCAAGACTTTCTGTGATTTCACTGCAGTTTTCAGGTGACTTTCTGTGATTTCTGGTTCCAGGTGTCGTTCTGTGATTTCCCGGAGACGTTGCTGTGCGGAGAGGTACATTGTGTGGAAGTTGAGTTTTCCAACGCGGGCTCCGTGCCGCTTCATAATCTCCGCGTGTCCGCCTCCAACCCCCACTTTTTCACATTCGGCTGTGGACCCACCACGCAGTTACCAAAGTACATAAATTAGATATTATTTAAAAGAATTATTGTAATTATGAGTGTCCTGAATCGTTGATGCTTTGCACACACATGCGCTTTTCTCATGGCAACTCATTCAGTGCCCGTTGACGGAAACTGTGTTTCTGCAGTCTCAAGTGGTGTCAGCAAGAGGCATAGATCCTCATGAGCCCCCGCAACTGCAGGGGCTCATGAGGATCTATACCTCTTGCAGTTGGGTGTGTTAAACTTTTCCCAGGACTGAACGGGTTAAATATCATGAAGATACAAATCTTAATAATATTCTGCTCTAAGTGTCTACAAAGTGTTTCCCATCAAAGAAAGAAGCATGCTTGAAAAGGACAAGTGCGACACAGTTTTGTAAATTGTGTTGTTCTTGTTTTATCTAAGCATGTTTCTTTCTTTGGAATTTCTTTCTGAGCATTTTTGGGGGTGAGTTTTTTTTTTTTTTTTTGTGCAGTGTGTACGCTTGGCGATTACTTTTATGGTCTGACGTCTACAAGTGTCTCCACTTACTGATTGATTGTGTTTCAGGTATCCGTACACTTACCAGATGCACAGTGGTGACGCCCAACAGAATCGCATGATTTCCATTGACCACAGAGATAAATTCCTCAGCATGTCTGAAGTCAGCCACGTTCCATTTCCCGGTGAGGGCGTCCTCAGTGCGGGCCAAACGATATCCATTCCTGTTTGGCTGCGTGGTAACGACATTGGGGGCATGCAGGAGGTGGACTTCCTGTTTTACTATGAACCTGTCAAGTCGCGCACGCAAGTCAGGTAAAATAACACAGGCATCAGAATTTTCCATGGATTTGCAATTTTCTGAGGGAGAAAAATTTGAAAACGATCTTTGTTTTGTTAGCTACGCTGGGTATGTTCTAAATGGTTGCAGTGTTGTCAGTTACCTTGAGTGTTTGATCGCCATCATTTATATACTGACGAGCAAGACTGACTGACCGATGATTCTCAAAATGTCGCATTTCTTTTGCTCGTCACAAATGCGATATTGTTTTAATCATCGGGAACACTTTAATGTTTCAAATGATTAAAAAAAAAGTTGTATTTCTTATTCTCATCAGTATAGTATGACAGCCACTGGACCTAAGCCAAATTTAATTGTTATTTTTCCTCATTGGCAGTTATGGCAGCTTACAATAGTAATAGTCGTTGCCTTGCTTGGTTGACTTTTGCCACATTGCCCACACATCAAGTCGCGAAGGCATAACTGTGTGCCTCGTTCATATCCAAGTGCCTGACACATACACTGCAGTAGTACCTGTTTTGAACAACCACCTGTTTATGAAAAAGTGGTTTTGAAAGACAGGCACTCTCTCAACAGAAGTCTTGATTGGCAAAATTTGTCACCGTCATTACCCCAATCAGCCCTGACGCCCTACAGCAGGAGATGGGTCGACCATGATAATTCAAGGGCAGCGCCAGATTAGCTTGGCGCCTGTCGGCGCCAAGCTAATCTGGAACTGCCCTTGAATTATCATGGTCGATCCATCTCTGGCAACTGGTGCATAGTCATTAGATGACTACGGGGGAAATACGACCGTCGGGCTGAATAAGTTAAAGACCATCATTCAGGTGCCTATAGCCACCTATGTGATGGTGTTTAGAGATGGGTGATATCACATGGTTGCTGGAAACAGGTCCTGCTTTAGTGAATCTGCACTGGTTCTAGAAACGTTATGTATGGCCACTGGCAGAAGTTAACCCTTTGCGTATCACCTGTGGTTTTAGTTGTGATGATTCCTGCAGGAATCAACTAAAACTGCTACCGACACACAAAGCATTAATACAGCTCTGACTCGATATATCGCGGTCGTCAGGGTCCACAAATGGGACCGTGATATATCCATCCGCAATATATCAGGCCAGTGAGGGGGGGTGGGGGGTGGGGGTGGGGGGGTGTCACGAGGAAGATCGCGGCGTGTGCGTAGGCATTACCTGTCGCCTGTGCATTCTTTCTTTCAAAGCCGAGTACACTCAGAAACACTTACTTGCACTGTTAACATCACAGAAAAAGAATGTTTTTCATTTTGTGAAGGATCAGAAATGGTCCATTGATGCTAAACATTTCCTTCTCTATTCAGACATAAAATACATTTACGCATTTAGGCAATTTCCGCAACAAGTTTGGTAGCCTTTACTTTTCAATGAATAGGTTGATCACCTCGCTAGTGTGTTTTGTTTGAAGTCGTCACGCACAGTGAAAAAATCTGAAATCCGATTATGATGACTGTTGAGCGTGAGCAGTAGGGTAGCATACCTCTCTTTAACTTCAACAGTGGCACAGCAGTTCACCCTTCTCTGAATTCCTCTGTTTAGTTGGGCTCTGTGCCAGCCGTGACCCATTTCACTGATAAGTGCGCGCGGGTCATAGCAGGCTCCAGCCTAGCTGCTGGCGGGAAGCATTGTGCTCTTTGTTCCCTGTTGAAGTCTGTCAGGCATGTGATAAGTTTAGTCTGTTTATAACTTATTATTACCGTGGCTAAAAGGTTTCAATCGTAAATATCATTATGTAATACTATGCTTGAAATTGTCCTCTTCAAGCTCATATAAGTTTGGTTTGAAGAACCTCTTCGAATTCTGTGATAAGTTACTTGAGTACAACGTGTGTAGTTCGAGGAACTTTCCTTTCGCTGTAGACAGCAGTGCTTGTGTGTAAAAAACTTGTTTTCTGTGCCGGATGTATCACTCCAATGTGTACCCTTATCTGATGCATATATGTAAAGTATAGCTTGTTAAAGCCATGGATAATGAACATTCCTTTCCAAGACATTTGGAAGCAGTGAATTCTTTGTGTAGACTTTGTGGTAGAAGGTCTAGGCGAGCAGTCAAAGACAAAAACAAATCCGTGCTTTTGTGCACTAAATCACAGCATCATAGTGACCCTGTAGACACACTCATTTTAAGCTATTTTAATGTGACACTAAGGCGGAACTGAATCTCTTAACAGCAAACAGTAAACCTCCGCTTTGTGCATTGTTTTTAAACTGTGCTAAAATTGTGATATTGTTAAAAACATTGACTGTATCGGTGAAATTCGCATACTTCATGTCGGCGTGCTCTGAATGGATTACCGTTTTCACTTGGCCCACCAAACCGGCTTTAGCAGGACTCAGGTATGTGGTTCATGAAGATTTTAGCATGGGATATGCCAGTTAAGACATCTGTTGACAGCACTGACTTTGTCTGAACTTTCCAAAAACTTCAGTTTTTGAACTGTGATGCGATGAAAAGTATGATAAACTAACGGAAGGCTGCATCTAATCTGTCTCCTAGTGATACTTTGAGCCAGTGCATGACAAACATCCACGCAGATTACCCCAGCATGTTTGGTGTCCAAAGAGAGTACAATTTCTCCTCTACAAGACGATGTATGTTCAAATAATCACTCAGAACTGCAGGTGTATTAATTCCGGTTTACAGACAACATCTGTAATTTACAGCTTATTCGCCGATGTATGCAGCAGAGGCTAAGAGCTAATCGGGGTCAAGCACAGTAGTACTGTAAACAAAGACGGCTGCTGCGCTATTCGCATCCCCAGCGGAAGCTAGACCGCATAGCTGGTGCCTTATCAGTGATGGCATTTAGCGCGCTGATAGTAAGGGGAAGGAAGCTGCCTCGCTATCTCGGAGCTCTCGCGAAGCCGATCTCTAAGTGTGCTGGCGCGCGCCAGCGGGCATAGAGCTGAAAACTAAAGAGCATAGGCTAAACTGCTGTGGTGGACCACCTAACTCTGCAGCAAGCATATACATTCATTATCCCTCGCATCTGTGCCTAAGGTCTTCCTATCATTGCCTGTGTTCTTTGTTAGAGATGAACGAGGGTTTAGCGTTAGTTTACGCACCCTCTAGGTTGGGGGCCCTACTCGCTGGCTGCCGAGTGTGGCGAAACTTGACACCTGTGAAAAGCATAGACCTTGATGCGCAACGAATCAGTGTTTCATATTACCGCATTTATGTGTGTGGTCATATCTAGGAATAACTTATACCTTATGATATATATAACATTTTGATTTGTGTCGATTGATTAGTTCCGGGTTTAACGTCCACAGCACCGAAGTGATAATGGACGGCCCTGACGGGCGGGTTATGGGGGACAGGGAAATCTATTGCCTATGGAGTATGACCTGAACACTGATCAATTTAGGTGCGCTCCAACTGTGCCACTTTGATTTACCAGGACCTTTCAACAGATATGCTATTGAACAAATCCGCCTTTCCCCCCTGGATTGCGAGTCCAGCTACCAGGGCCGGGACGGGGATTCGAACCCATGACCCGGCGATTCCCTCCACTCTCCTGCTCCGACGCTTAACCGCCTGAGCTATTTCAGACTCCGATTTTTGATTTGTGTCGATTCTCAATCTGGCCTATATAGTCTAAAAAGCTGTAATCCAGACCAAAAAGGTGACTGCCAAGCTTGTAAATGCAAAGAAGTACCCAACGGAGAAAGAAACACGCTTAGAAAAGACCCTTTGTTAAAATAGACAAACGGAGAGATTAGCCGCTACTTATCTTCATTCGCAGAAGGAATGTGGCGTCTTTTCTAAGCATGTTTCTTTCTCCGTTGGTACTTTTTTTCTAAAAAGCTGGCATTGTAAAACAAGAAAGACTTAGTATATGAAATAAAACATATTATAATCTGTATTATGTCTAGAGGAATAGGGATATATTTTCTTTGGATACCCTCACTCTGCGGAATTGGAATGAAATTTGTGATAGACAAGCAAAAATGGAGCTATAAATAGAGAAAACTCAGCAGTTTGTAATAATATGCAATTATCTCTACATGAAATGTACTCTATGCTAAACGTTTTTTTTCACAGAGATGATAATGAAATATACTTATTATTACCCCCTTATTCAAGAAAAACAGCTTCATTGATAAATGATATACAAGTTAAGACTAAATTCTTGGAAAACAAAATTCTCAAGAGACATCATATGCGAGTGCTTAAGCCCCATCTCTATTAAACATATAATCTGTGAATGTCCTAACTCATATTACAAAAATTCTGTTGACACAAAATAACATAACAGTTGAATAGTTAGCAGAAAATATGTACGACATCTTACTAGTAATATTGCAATTCAAATGGTTAATATCGTAATTCATAGTCTGGTGGGTAAACTATTATAATAAGTAACTTGTGTGTGGGTTTGGATGTTAATTATTGCTATTGTTTGGTATTAACAAGTTGTGTGTTTTGTTGTTGATTTTTTTATTTTTTTATTTTTTTTTAATTTATTTATTTTTTAAAATTTATTTATTTATTTATTTATTTATTTTTTATTTTTATTTTATTTTTATTTATTTATTTATTTATTTTTTTTTTTGGGGGTGGTGGTCTAATATCACCAATGTGTGAATAGACGTTAAAAAAATCCTGATCCTGATCATATCTAAGAGGAGGTCATGCTGTAGTCTGTGTGAAGCTGCTCCCATGTGCCCAGCAGCCAGTCAAGTAGGGAAACATCAGCCATGTGCCAGAAGCTTATCTATCTATCTATCTATCTATCTATCTATCTATCTATCTATCTATCTATCTATCTATCTATCTATCTATCCAGCTCCCTCCATTCCTCTCTGTTCTCTGCCATTCTTAGCGTTTCGCGCAGCTTCAGTCCTGTCCACTCTGAGATATTGTCCTCCCGTCTTTTCCTCTGTCTTCCTCTCCTTCGTCCTCCTTGCACAGTGCCTTGCAGGATTGTTTTGGCAAGCCCTGCTGATCGTGTGACATGCCCGTACCATTTCAGTTTGCGTTTTTTCACAATGGCTAATAGGTCTTCATAGGACCCGATGGCTTCCTGATTCTACTTCCCACTTCCACATTCGTGATGTGATCTCTGTATGAAATGCCAAGCAGCCTTTGAAAACATCTCATTTCAGTGGCTTGTATCCTCCTTTCAAGGTCTGCTGTGAGGGTCCATGACTCGCAGAGATGACACTGAGATGACTAAAGAGCGCATTAGTCTGATCTTGGAGCAGAGTGTGATGTTTCTGTCCTTCCATATGGTCTTCAATCTTGTCAGTGCTGTTGTCTGCGCAATCCTGGACAGTATTTCTGGTTTTGATCCCTCATCTGTCACAATGGCTCCTAAGTATTTGAATTTATTAACGGTTTCCAGTTTTTGGCTTCCAATCATGACGTCAGTGCCAATGCCGCTGGTGTTATTGGTCATCAGTTTGGTCTTCTCTGTACTGATTTCCATCCCGTACGCAATGGCTGTACTGTCCAGCTTTTCCACCAGCTGAGCTAGCTCCTTCTCTGTTCCTGCAAGGCCATCAATGTCGTCCGCAAAGCGGAAGTTTCGTGATTGTTCTGCCTCCAATACTGACAGATCCTTCATGATCTTTCAGAGCGTCTGTCATCATTCTTTCCAGGAAGATGTTGAAAAGAGTAGGTGAGAGCAAGCAGCCTTGTCTGACTCCGACTGTAGTCCTAAACCAGTTTCCTATTTTGCCGTTGAAACAGACTGCGCTAGTGGCCTTGTTGTAAAGGTTTGCTGCGACTTTGATCAGGTTGGCATTGATGTTGTATAGCTTCATTGTGGACCAAAGGGCTGCATGCTACACCCTGTCAAACGCTTTCTTAAAATCCACAAAGACATGATAGAGATCTTGCTGGTGCTTGAGGTACCTCTCACATAGAACTCTCAGGTTGAAGATCTGCTCAGTTGTGCTGCGCCCTGGTCTGAAACCTGCCTGTTCCTCAGCTATGATTTCCTCTGCCTGTGGCTTCAGCCTGTTCAGCAGGATCTTTAACATGACTTTGCTTGGGTGGCATATAAGAATGTTTGTGCGATAATTCTGGCATTGATGTAAGTTGCCTTTTTTGGGGAGAGTTATTATAAGTGATTGGGTCCATGGTGTGGGCCAATCCCCTGACTGCCAGATCTTATTGCAGATTGTTAGTAAGGCGCTTATCATGTCTTCTCCCCCTTCTTGGACTAGCTCTGCAGGGATGTTGTCTGCTCCTGCTGCCTTCCCTTTTTTCAGCAACTTCACTGCAGCCTCTACTTCTTCTCGGAGGATGGGATAGTTGCCATTGTTGGTCACGGGTGGGTTGACAAGTATGCCTGGGTCCCCTGTAGCTCGGTGGTTGTACAAATCTGAGCAGTACTCTGTCCATCTCTTCAGTATGCCTTGGTCTTCCGTAAGACAGTTCCCTTCCGTATCTTGAATGATAGAGGAGCGTCTTTGTTTTACACTGGTCAGGTCTTTCAACAGCTGGTATGTTTTTTTGCTATTATTTTTGTTCAGATTTTCTTCTATGTGTTTACACTGATCTTCAATCCACTTATTCTTTGCCTTTTTCATGCTTTTCTGGATATCCTGGTTAATTTCCCTGTATCGTTTAGCTCCTTCTACCTCTGATTTCTTTTTCTTTAATTCTTGATGCTTGTCACATAGAACAAAGATGTCAGCTGTAACCCAAGGTTTCTTTGCTTGTCGGTGTTTGCCAAGGATCTCACTGGCTGTTTGGGTTACAACAGTGTTAAATGTGTCGATCAGTGTGTCCACGTCCGTGTCTTCTGCATCTAGAAGTAGCAGTGGCGCGAATTTTCCTCCTATCTTTGCCTGGAAGGCTTCCGCTACCTCTGGGTCTTTCAGCTTCTCGAGGTCAAACTTGATTCTGGTGGGACCCTGCTTGTTGCCAGAAGCCTAGACCCTCATTATACACTGACTCTGTCTTCTCTCCTCTTTATGTACATTTATGTATGTATGTGTTCTTCATCTGGAGAAGGTTTGTGGGTGTTTAGTGTGTGGACGCCCTCCCAACTGTCGCGTCAGGCATGTGTGCAGCACCTCGTAGAGCACGATGCAGCCAAGGCCGGTGACAAATTATTTTGTGGTTCACCGCCGTCCGTGGTCCGTCTGATTTTTTTTGCGGGATCCAAGGTACTCCCCTCGATATATCCGGGATCGCGATATAACGATTCGCGATATATCGAGTCAGAGCTGTATGTATGTGATTCTGATGTTTCAGGCATCGAGTGTTGCGTCACCGAGCAGTCCTGCACACAGTGGAGTCGCTGAGTGTACGCGCCATTGCCATGCGACAAACAGGCAGTGTGTTGAGGAGTGGGGCGCAGGAACTGAACACATGCTACGTCTTCTGCGAACTCGAGAACCTCAGTCAGGTTGGTTTCGACTCTCATCCAAGATTCAGACTCAAGTTACAGAAAGACGAGAACTTTGACATGTCAACATTGGCTAAAGAAGGCTAGTAAAGCCAGCTTACTGCCAGTGTGGTGATGGATGTTTATTTCATCATGTGTGAAGAAGAGAACTTGATGTTCTGACAATCCCGTCACTGGCAGTGGACGCTGACTGCGTTTTTGAAATCATCGTAAATTCAACGTCAAAGATGCCAAAGTGCCATATCATATGTCAAAGGAAGATGGATACAGAGTGGTACAGGAGTCCCCGCAACTGCAGTGGGTCATGAAGATGGGTATACCTCTTGCAGATGGTGATGTTCAGTTTTCTCAGCAGTAAAGAGGATAATAAAACTACCCTCCCCCCCCCCCCCCCCCCCCAAAAAAAAAAAAAAAAAAAAAAGTGTAAAGTTTTCTTGAATCTCTCCAATGATAATTGCATCGTCATAAAGTTTGATCTCTTGACATGCTGCGTCTTGATGACAGGTGATCACGGTTCTTTAGCCCATATGGCACCAAAGCACTACAGCAGGAGATGGATCGACCATGATAATTCAAGGAGTGCCACCAGGCACCAAGCTAATCTGGCACTACCCTTGAATTATTATGGTCGACCCATCTCCTGCAACTGGTAAAGTCATTGGGTGACTCCTCCAGAATTTCGAAATGTGGCCTTGGGGTTAAATGGGTTAATGGGATGTTAACCCCCTTGTGCATACAGCCACTGGTTCTGTTCACAGGATCATTGGCACACGAGGCATCTAGCATTTATTTTTCTGGAGACACGTATCGGTGTTCACCAGTGTGGTGTGTATTTCCAGGTGCAGGTTCAGCGGCCCCACATCCAAGAGCTTCAGATCTCCCAGGTGTCGTGCGCCAGCGACTCGTGGACGGTCGCCAGTCTCTCCACCAACACTCTCAAAGGTCAGACATCCTGAAATCATATCTCCCTCACTGATGGCACAGCAGACAGTACCCACATACAAGTGACATGGGTTCTCCCACACAGAGAGCAGCAGAGCACAGTGAACAAGCTCTGCCAAATGCAAGAGGCATAGATCCTCATGAGCCCCCGCAATTGCAGGGGCTCATGAGGATCTGTGCCTCTTGCCACCCTTATTGATGTACATGTGCCTGCGGCAGACAGAATTGTCAGTAGTGTGTCTGCTATTGTTTCAGAGATTATCGCTAGGGTTAAGAGACCGCTGTCCCTTTCCATATAGCATTTGCCAACTGTTGCAGGCCAGGAGATTTCATGCGGCAGGAAAAATGGGGTCTAACTCGTTGACCTCTGTGTTTTGTTTGCAGGGATCCGGATTGGGAGTCGCGAAACCCTGCAACTGATGCTGAAAGGAACGGGCAGACACCAAACCAAAGGTTGGTACTGTCAGGGCTTAGACCATTTCTCCACTACTCTATCTTTTCCGTCATTCATGATTTTGTTTTCCATCTGTCTGTCTCTAAAACCCATTACATGGTATACAGTGGGCTTAATCATTACCCATTTTTACCTCAGTAGCTGACAAATAAAATGGCGGAAGAAAAGACTTTGGAAGTTGATGCTAGGGGTAATAATAATGCTTGGTAATTGTTGCAGCCCCGACACACCACATGGACACCACAGTAAGACATGGGTTGAGCATGATAGTTCAAGGGTGGTGCCACAATAGCTTGGTGCCCATAGGCGCCAAGCTATTCTGGGGCCACCCTTGAACTATCACACTCAATCTGTCTCTAGAATTGTAATACAGTCCTTCTGAGGGCTTAAAGACTTGGTGTTCACGCTAGGGTTTTTAACAACCGGTATATTCTTTCATCAAACCTGGTCTTGCCAATGTAAAATTGTAAACTCTGGTATTCTTCAGCGATTTTCATTATCCCTACATCCGCATGCAGTATTTCTTATTTCTAATTGGTTAGTACTTTCCTTTCTGGCATTTGACTTTGTGAACATGAGAATAACATAAAAAGAAGTACCCAACGGAGAAAGAAACACGCTTAGAAAAGATGGTTACAACACAATTTATTAATATTTTGGGTAAATACCCTTTGGTCAAAATAGACAAACAAACAGAGAGATCAGTCGCTTCTTATCTTCATTCGCAGAAGGAACGTGGCAATGAGAATAACATAGTTATAAAGTGGATGTACTACCGGGGTACCAGTAGAATGACAGATCACCTTTTACAGCTTTCTGCAAGTGTCTTTACAGTTGAAGACTTCTGTCAGGACTAGAAAACAAACATTTAATGCTGTTTGTACATGCATGCACTGGTTATGATGTCAAACTTTATGGCAGTTGTCAGTTTACACTTTTTCCTCTGTTGCAGATGAAAACAAACTGCTGTACAGTGAAGTGCCATTTGATACAGAACAGGTTCGTTTTCACTTTTGTATTGTGTAATCTGGTTTGTACAAGAACGCACACTGTTGAAAGTCTACTATCTCTGTACTGTTCAGAGAAATGCTACTGCAACAGATGGTTTATGAAACACTACATACAGGTCTAGCTATGGTTCATTTAGACACAGAAGAATCCTGTCCAATACACGCCATCTACATATCCAGTAATTTCACACACACAGTGTCTTTGCCATCTGTACTTGCAGCAGCTAAAAATAGATCCGCACATTGTCAGCTGCACAGGATAAGCAATGGTGATGATGCTTGTGTGTTTGCTGGGCATCCCAACTGCCGTAGAAGTTGATTAGATGTGTTGGCAAGGCATGTAATGAACTTCTGTGTATTTGACTTCATATTTACACATAATGGTAAATGGTACTTGAACCTGTTCAGTGCCAGTTGACGCAGATTGTGTTTGTTTTTTCAAAATACATTACCGATGGCATTACTATATGGAATACACTCTATAGCCTAACGATTTCAGCCCAAAGTTGTGTCCCCTACACAACTGGGGAGGAGACACCAGGGATCCAAGTATAGGAGCCCGGGTGGCCTCCCCTTACCAACCTATCCCGGCATGCGTGTGGCGAACTCACCTCAGTTTCACTCTTAGCTTGACCGTGGACGGTCGGGCGTTAGCCTTGCTCCGTGTTACGACCGGTTCTGGGATATTCTTCGATCTTCCTTGGCTTTGCCTTGGTTATTCTACTGTGTAGGGCTGAGTGTACTACGTGGGACGTGTCACCTTCCGGCGCTTCTGCAAGGTGCTTGACTTTCTGTGTGCCCTTACGTTGGCTGCTGCCTTTGGACTCGGCTTGTGACTTGTGCTCTCCTTCGTGACTTTGTGACCTTGGGGAGCGAGTGTTCGGTGAACACTTCCTGGCGGACTGTGTGCTACGGACTTTTGGCAGTTTCGCTTATGAGAACTTGCTCTCCTTCGTGACTGTCTATGTGCTACGGACTGTTGGCAGATTCGCTTATGAGAACTTGCTTTAGTGGCGGAGATTTCTAACGGCCTTCGGACGCGTACGACTCCTGCCTTCTGTGTTCGGGCTACTCTTCGGACAGGACCTGTATCGTGTGCACCGTTTGGAGAGGAGACCGGTGGTCCCGGCTTGGGATTTCTACAGACATGACCATCCTTCCCGACCCCTGCTGGCTCACTGAACTTCTATGCAGGATAGCGTCGCTACATCAGCTCGGCGGACCCCACTTCGCTCCGTCGTCCGGGCCGGTCCGGCCCGCAGGTAAGTCTCCTTCCTTAATTTTAACAGCAGACAGTAGCTCCCCCCCCCACTCCGAGTCTTCTGAGCAGGGCAGGCGAGTGTCGGAGTCCCGCTCCCCACGCTCCGTTTCTTCCGAGCGTGGCTTGAGCTCCTTGAGTTTGCCCCCCGCTCCGTATTGTCCGAACGGGCCAGGCGAGCTCAGCGTTTGTCCACGCCTCCCCGCTCCCTTCGTCGGTGCAGGCTGGGCGCGGTGAGCGCAAACGTAGTAAGAATAGAGACTCTCCCTCACGCTCTGAGTCCTCTGAGCGTAACCCGAGGGCTATACATGGGCTGCCGCCCCGCTCTGAAGCTTCCGAGCGGATCCGGCGAGCTACATTGACGTCCCTCCCCCCCCCCCCCCCCCCCCCCCCCTCCCCCCCCCCCCCCCCCCGCCCCGTGCATACCAGGCGGGCTGGGCGTGACTTGGCCTTGCGCCCCCCACGCTTCGTCTTACGAGCGTGGCTTGAGCTATAAGATTAAAAAGGGAGAGGAAAAGAAAGATAGAGGTTATGAAAAGAATTAAAAAGGAGAGATAAGAATTGCGCTCCCCTCGCTCCGCTCCCCTGAGCTTTCCTGGCGAGCAGAGAGTATGTCAGCGCCCTCCCGCGCCGTTCTTGAGAGCGGTCGTGGCGCGATGAGCATACACACTAGAAGAGAGAGAAGCAAAGTAAGACAGAGGCTCTTCCTCACGCTCCGTTCGTCTGAGTGTGACCCGGGACCTTTATTGGGCCGCCCCCCGCTCCAGTTGCGAGCGGGCCTGGCGAGCCGCACGTATGTCCCCCCCCCCCCCTCCCCACCCCGTTATTCCAGGCGGCCCAGCCCAGTGAGACTTAGTACGCTCTCTCCTCGTTCCGAGAGTTCTGAGACGGGCCAACAAGCCCGTATTGCTCCCTCCCCGCTTCGATGTTTTTGAGCGGTCTTGGCAAGCCACGGTAACGTTCCCCCCCCCCCCCCCCCCCCCCCGCCCCGTTTTTTTCCAGGCGGGCCCAGTGTGACTCAGATTCGAACTCTCAGGACCGGCTCCCCCTCGCTCGCGGTCTCTTGAGCGGGCGCGGGTAACCAGGGTTCCCTTCCGCCTCGCTTCGGCGGAGTGCGCTTCTCGGTAACCCGCATTTCTTTTGCCGACCTCGCATCGTAGTCGACTGGGGCAGCCCCCCTCCTCCCGCCTTGTGGCGAGTAGGGGGCGTCCTGAGCCAGGCTTTGCCTTTGGCCGTCGCTCGACTGCAGTCCCTCGCGCCCCGCGATGCCCTTCTGGACAGGCTTTGCTGGCGGCTCCGCCTGTCCCACCTTGCGCCGTGGCCGTCACCTTCGGCGAACCAGCGCTCTCGTAGCCGGTCGCCCTTCTTGTGACTGCGCGACAGGCGAGCCTCGGGCTTAGATCAGGACTTTCTCAGCTTACTCCCTGGGGATTCCACTTCGACGATATGCCTGCGGGACTCTCCCGCCGGCTCCCCATCCTCTCGCTCAGCGGTTTCGTCGCCGTCCGCCACTTCAGAGTTGACGGCCCTTCGCCCGGCTCTCAGACCTTCGGCTCCTTTGTAAAGGCCTCCCGTCTTACCTCGTACTACCTCCCGCTACTGTCCACCGTCGCCCCATTGAAGATTCGGGCTTCCGGCATGGTTGCCTTTAGGCTACTAAGCGTCGCAAGGCGCTCCTGCTACCGACCGGATTCTGGGGCTGCGCGGATTCTTCTCGGCGCAGCACCGCCAGGACAGCTTTAGCGACAATGGGATTTTCACCGTTCGCGGTGTACAGCGGGTGTCATTATGAGCTTCCCAGGACTAGTACGCGGGACACTCCCACACCTTCTCCGGCTCCTCAGGGACTCGGTGGCCAGCAACCAGGCGGGCGTTTGCAGGATGGTCCAAGAGGCTTGGTCTCGCCCACTCATCAGGATCGTGGGACTTGTGCGGCCTTCCCTAGCTCGTTCCGTCTGCGCTGTGGAAGGACACTTACGACCTGCGGTCCGCGTCCCCGCTCTGCGACGTCTGATCCACCCTTGTGGCTGTAGCCGGGCTGCCTTCCAATCTTGTAATACGCTATGGCGGCGGCCGCCATTGTGACCTCTGGCGTCGGGACACTCTCCTGCGACTCGGCTCGGATCTCCCCTTGACTGTGAAGCCTCTGTTCCTCCAGACCCCGCTAGGAGGTTCAAGCTGTTCGGGGACTCAGGCTTTTGGTGACGGAAGCTTCTACGTTTTGGCCTCGGCCTGCCTTGGCTCTTCTTCATTTCGCCATCGTAGGCCCGCAGCTGTCGTTCAAGTCCCCTCCTTCTTTACGCCGGTCCACCTTGTGGACCCATCGACCGGCTCAAGGCAGTCACTCTGCACATAGAGGTGAAGGCCTGGCTCAACAAAACAGCGACAGAAGTGGTCTCCCGACGAGACTCGCCGGCGTTCTACATTCGCCTCCTTTCATCCCCGATCCATTGGGCAGGTGGCACCCAGTCATCGGCGCTATACAAGTCTCCTTTGGGCGCCACCCTTTCGGATGGAGACAGCCAGACGCTCCACTCAGCAGTCCGGCCTATGGATCTCGCTATCAGCCTCGATCTTCAGACACGTTCTTCAAGTACCGATTCATCCGTCTTCGTGCCAGTACCTACTTTGCCTTGGCGGGATCGTCTACCAGTTCCGAGCCCTCCCCGTTGGCCTCAACATCAGTCCTTGGGTCTTCATGCGGATCCTCGACTCGGTGATGGCCAGCTTATGCCAGCGGTCGCTGAATCCGTCCTTCACTACCTGGACGACTTGCTGCTGCGCAACCTAGTTACCGCAACTCTCAGAGAGGACAGAGACGCCCAGCATTATCTCCTTCGCCGCCTCGGGTTCTTAGTCCACCCGGGCAAGTTCGTTCTCACCCTTTTCGCGCCGTTTCTGCTCGTAGGGACGGAACTCCTGACCGACTTCAACCTGTTCCGCCTGCCCTTGGCTCGGCGGCAGAAGATCGCCGAACTCGCTCGGCAGTTGAAGTTAGGGGTCTCCTTCAAGGACAGTGTCTGGCTTCAGCTCCTGGGACTGCTCGGCGCGGCAGCGGACTCGTTTCCCTTCGACCGGCGCTAGAGGATACAAAGTGAGAAGGCTCGCCGCGGCTACTACACCTTCGCCGACGCTGGCGCCCCTTCGTTGGCAACCTGACGGATCCGTTTCTGTTACCCCACTTCCCGCCTCGGATGTGGGCGGATCTGGCGTGCTGGGCGTCAGGCGTGTCTCTGTGCTCCCCTCCGCCCCGGTGATCTCTCTGCACCGACGCGAGCCAGTCCGGCTGGGGCGCACTACTGTTCCCGGACTTTGCCTCGGACCTGTTGCCTTGGGACTTCGCAGACAGTCACTTCAACTGGGAGTTATAAGCAGTTGGGATGGCCCTCAATGCCTGGCCAGAGACTCTGACCAACCAGGAGGTCCTCGTCTGCCAGACAACTCGACAGTGGCGGCCTTGATACAGAACCAGGAGGCACTCGCTCGCCCTCCTGGTGCTTCCTCCTTTCCTTTTCCTGCTCTGTACCGGGACCGGGACTTTGCTCTTCGAGCCCACCACTTCCCGGAGTGGTCCCTGTGCCCAGACGTCATTCGCCTGTTCTGCTCGCGTTGGGAGACGCCACTAGTCGACCTTTGCCGCCAAATGGAACATCCAGCTTCTGCTGTTTGCTTCTCTAGTCCCGGACGCGCTCTCCTTCCTTGGAGACGGACTGATCTCGTATGCCTACCCCCCGTCGGTGCTGGTGCCGAAGATCCTGCGGAAACTGCTGGATTGCTCTGCGGTTCCCTTCATTTGGACCAAGAGCTGGACCATGGATCGGCTCGTTCTAGCAATGGACCCGGCCCTAGAGCTCCCCACCCAGACCACGATGCTCGAGCAGCACCGCCCGGCTCTCTTCCACCCGTGCCTGGAACTCCTCCTTCTTCACGCCTGGAAGTTGCCAAGCAAGCCCTCACCGCTAGAGTTTTCTCGGATGTGGCAGTGGCGGCGATGGCCGCAGCCCACAGACTGTCTACCAGGAATGTGTGCGAAGGCAAGTGGAAGATCTGTCAGTCGTGGAGCGCCGCCCAGCCGCTCCCACCCCACGAGTCTCACTACCCCCTACTGGCGGAATTCCTCATTTGGCTCTTCGACGACCAAGGATTAGCACCTATTACTGTCAAGGGTTTCCGTTCCGTGATCGCACACACTTACCGCCACCTGGACCTATCGGACCCGGCCCTTGCAAAGACCTTCAGACCTGTTGGCTCAATTGAACTCAGATGTCCTCTCTCCTGTTCTCTCATACCTCGGTGGGACCTCTCCTGGGCACTGACGTGGCTAGATACAGCCCGCTTCGAACCCTTCCTTTGGCACGGTTCGCTGATCTGACCTGGAAACGTGTTTCCTCATGGCGCTCGCCATGGCTTCCGCGTGAGCGAGCTACATGCGCTCTCAGTACGCCCCGCAGATTGGCAGTTGAGCCGTTGGCTCAGCGCATCTTCTCACCGACCCGTCCTTCAGGCCAAGAGCCGGCCTTCCTCGGCTGCGCCCCAGACGCTGACCATCCGTCCGTTCAGAGGGACGATCGACCCCACGGGTCGCGTCAACAGGACCCAGTCCGGGCACTGCAGGATTCCTGCGTCGCTCACAGCCACGCCATCTAAGGCGTACCCGCCTCTTCCTACCTCCTTCATCAGGCAGGCCGGGTATCTCGGCCTAGACAGTTCGCCCTGACTGGGGTGGGTGACTCGTTGGCCTACCAAGACCTCTCCCCGGACGGGGATAGATGGTTACAGATCCGGGCGCATGAAGTATGAGCAGTAGCCCCCAAAGTGGCCTTTGACCGCAACTGTTCGGTTAAAGACATTGTGACGGCAGTAGGCGCGCGTGCAGACTCCACCTTCGCCCGCTTCTACCTCCGCGACCTATCTGGCCAGCGTGACTCCCTGGCCATGGTGGGCGACATCTCCACGGCCCAGCACTCCCTCTGCGTGCTGCAGGCGCCATAGACACTTCTTAACTGAAATCGTTGGGAGTGCTCCTTATGGGCTGGCGGAGGGTGTTAGGTACAGGGGGTTGGGTGTCGGCACCCTCCTCCTCTGCTATTCTTCCATATAGTAACGCCATCGGTAATGTATTTTGAAAAAACAAATGAAGTTTTTTTCTAAAATGTATTTTTTTGAAAAATACTTACCGATACATTACTCAGATGGCCCTCCCACCTGCCCCGCTTGCCTCCTTGGCTAAGTGTTTTTGGCTAAGTGTGAAACTGAGGTGAGTTCGCCACACGCATGCCGGGATAGGTTGGTAAGGGGAGGCCACCTGGGCTCCTATACTTGGATCCCCGGTGTCTCCTCCCCAGTTGTGTAGGGAACACAACTTTGGGCTGAAATCGTTAGGCTATAGAGTGCATTCCATATAGTAATGCCATCGGTAAGTATTTTTCAAAAAAATACATTTTTTTACTTCAACACTGAAATACCCTAGCTGTCTTAGGGTCATGGATTCAACGTGGTGTCAGCAAGAGGCATAGATCCTCATGAGCCCCCACAACTGCGGGGGCTCCTGAGGATCTATGCCTCTTGTGGTAGTTTGGGTTAACGGCACTGGTGGATGCACGCACAGGCTAGTTGAGAGCGTCTTTTTCATCATTGGCTCTGACATCTTCCAAATTTATTTCCCCAGATTGACAGCACAAAAACACCGTGCCGGGACTTCTACCTACGCAGCAAGGCTGCCGACAAGGCAAGGGAGATGGCCAAACAAACCACCGTGACAAATTCTGGCATTGTCCCCAAGTCCCACTTCCAGGATCTAGAAGCCGCCTTGGATGTAAAGCTTACTCTGATTTTCCTGTGGAAGGTAAAACATTTGGATTTTCAAAAAAAATTCACATAATAGGGTTGAGACTTCTTGCTGATAACTATTATGTAATTACTGAATATGTAACCATACTTTGGTCAGTACTTGTTGACAGTTTCTGATTACGCTTTTTTTTTTTTTTTTTTTTTTATCCCTTTGGCTGTTGGTAGCGCTTTTTGTCGTGATGATTCCTGCTGGAATCATCATGACATAAACTGCTTCTGACAGCCGAAGGGTTGTGGACAGTCTCTAATTACGCTGTGCTTTTCTGTGTCAACATTTTGTGAGAACATCTTTGCTGTACGTCCTTCTTTGGTGTAATACGTTGTGTTTTGCTCGTTGGTGCAGGCATTTGTGGTACAGGAAAATGGACAGATGAAAATTCTCGTGGGTCAGCATCATGCACATATTCACACCGTCAGCACTTACGTCACCTCCTACCCTCTAGTCGTGGTGAGAACCAGATACTTTCATCTTTTCTTTTTGCTTTTGATTGTTTTCTGTTAGTGGGATGATGGGTGGAGGGGGGGGGGGGGTGTTATATTTGAGTCGTAATATCTTGGTTATATAGTTAAGCCATTTAGCCCCAGATCCCTACAGCAGGAGATGGCTTGACCATGATAATTCAAGAGTAGTGCCAGATTAGCTTGGCGCCATCTCCTGCAACTGGTACATAGTTGTTAGGCAAAACCTCCACAATTTGAGAAATGGGACCTTGGAGCTAAAACCGTTAACCGTTTGACTCGGTGAGCAAAAAATCTTCGGGCCTTGGTTGGCCACAGTAGACCTGCGCACAGCCATGCGCAGGCCCACTGCGGCCAATGACAATGCTTACTGGGTTGTTACTGATGATACCCCTCTGTGGCTATGATGCATAACTACGTGTCTTTTCCACTGAACTGTGTCGTCAGTAGCAGTCAGGGCATTCAGTAAGGGAATTCTGTTTTGTGTGTGTCCCCACTGATGTATCGGGGTATTTTGGCACCATTCTTGAACTTTTGTGGTCATGCTGTAGTGGTCATGCTGTAGTGGTCATGCTGTAGTGTGTTTGGGCTAAGTATTTGAACTCATCTGAAATATGTCACTTCTGGATGTATGGTGTGATCCCTCATTTCAAATGCAGCATGTTTGAATGTGTTGACCTTAAATGCCGGAGCAAGGAGAACACTACCCAGCTACAAGAGAGAGACATAAACCCTCATGAGCCCCCGCTGTTGTGTCTTGTTAACCCTGTGTTTGTTTGTTTTTTCAAAATACATTACCGATGGCATTACTATCTGGGAATACACTCTATTGCCTATAGATTTCAGCAAAAGTTGTGTGTAGCACACAACTGGGGAGGAGACACCGGGGATCCAAGCACTATGACCCCGGGTGGCCTCCCCTTACTACCCTATCCCGGCGAGCACAGGGCGACCTCGTCAGTTTCACTCATAGCTCGACCGGGGACGGTCGAGTTTTTGCCTTTCTCCGTTCAACGGGTTTTTTTTTTTCGGTTTCAGTGGTTTTTGACTGTGGGCTTGGAGTCTTCGATTCAGCCCTGGACTCACTACATTCGTGGCTTTTCCTTTTGACAATTGGACTCATTGTGAACTGTGCGCCGACCGGTTTACCGGCTCTGACTTTGTGAGTTCACCCTTGGCTTGGCCTTGGGGTTCGATGACGCACGTGACTTGTGCCCTGCTGTTTTGTGCACGGTTGACTTCTTCGCCGGCGTAGTTGGCTTAGGGCCTTTTGGCTTCTTCTGTGTCGAAGACTTGCCGCCTTTGCGGGGACTTCCAGTGGCCGGATGATGCACACGACTCTTGCTTGCCGTGTTCGGGCTGTTCTTTGGACGGAACGTGTGACGTTTGCGCCGCTTGGACGGAAGACCGGTGGTCGCGCATGTGGGACTTCTACAGGCGTGACCGGGCCCCTCGCCCGCTTCTGTCTCCCCGGGGTCCTCCACGGGTGGACGTACTTCCCTCGGCGCTTCGGGCTCCTCTCCGCTCCGTCGTTCGGGCTGTCCGGCCCACAGGTAAGTACCCTTCTTGTACCGTTACCTCGCAGGTTCTCCCTCCCCTCTCCGAGTCTTCGGAGCAGGGTAGGCGAGTTTCGGAGTCACGCTCCCCACGCTCTGCTTCGTTAGCGCGTGGCTTGAGCCCCATATTGTTTCCCACCCCCCGCTCTGCTTCGGGCGAGCGGTCTGGGAGAGATGAGCGTTCGTCGGCCACCCCCGGCTCTAGGTCTCCGGAGCGGGGGCGGGTGACGGAACGCAAGCATAAGAAAGAGAGTAAACGTGATAAGAAAAGCTCTCGCTCACGCACCGAGGCTTCGGAACGTGACTCGAGACCGTTAGTAATGCTGCCTCCCCGCTCTGTATTTTCCGAACGGGCACGGCATGCTTCGCTTTCTTCCCCCCCCCGCCCGCCCCGTCTCGCCTGGGCGGGCCCGGGGTGTGGTTGACTCTCGCCCCCCATGCTCCGAGGCGTCGGAGCGGGGGTCGCGCGCACATAAATTGTCCCCTCCCCGCTTCGCTTCGCCTGAGCGGGCTTGGCGTGACCTTAGACTGTCCCCCCCCCCCGTCTCGTATCGACCAGACGGGCCCGGTGTGACTTGGACCCTCGCCCCCCTCGCTCCGAGGCTTCGGAGCTGGGGCGGCGGGCTCATAAATCGTCCCCTCCCCGCTCCGCCTTTCCTGAGCGGGCTTGGCGTGACCCTAGACTGTCCCCCCCCCCCCCCCCCCCCCGCCTCGTATCGACCAGGCGGGCCCGGTGTGACATCATCGCGCGTCCTCCACGGTCCGAAACATCGGACGGGGGGCCGCGTGCCCGGTATTCGTCCCCTCCCCGCTCCGCCTTTCCTGAGCGGGCTAGGAGAGACACTTTGCGGTCCCCCCCCCCCCCCCCCCCCCCCCCGCACCGGTTCTCCCGGGCGGGCCAGGGGTGACCAGGCCACTTCCTCGGTATTCCGATCGCGGTTTTGTCACTCACGTCGGCTTCCGCGTGCGGATCCCGACTTCGAGGTGGACCGTCGCTTTGCCACGGTCCCTCCGTCGCCGCGGCGCCCCTCTTTGCGTGCGTCGCGGGCGGCTGCATCTACCTCGCGCGCGGCGGTGCGGCGCTCTCGTAGCCGCTCGCCCCTTCGTCTTTGCCGCGAGAAGATCAGTTTTTGGAACCGGACGTCCTCAGCCTTCATCCGACGGACTCGGCCTCGGCGATCTTCTTGCAGGACTCGGCGGCTGGTTCTCCTTCCCGCCTTTCCGCTGTCTCGTCGGCCTCCGCCTCGTCAGACGTTGCCGGCCCATCGCTCGGATCACAGACGGTCCTCGCTCTGGGTGAGGCTTCCAGGCTTATCGCCAAGTACCTACCGCCCGACTTCTGTCCGCCTTCGCCTCCTCCGAAGAGACAGGCTTCGGCCATGGTCGACGCGCAGAGGCAAGTCAAGCGCCGCAAGTCCCTCCCGCAGCCAGCCGGCTTCCGGGACCTCACCGATGCTTCTCCGCCCAGCTGCGGAACGACGCCTTCGGCGACACGGGATACTTACCGCCGCTCGATGGCCGGTGGGAATCAACTGAAGCTTCCGCCAGGCCTGGTACGCTGGACACTCCCAAGCCTTCGCCATACCTCTTACAGCGGTGGATGCGGCGGCCTTAGTACAGGCGGGCGGCCGCAGGCTCGTCCAGAACTCGTGGCCTCGGCCTCTCGACAGGATCGCCTCCTTAGCGCGGAACTCGCTGGCGTGCTCGGGTTTTTTGGAACTGGCTACCCAGGCAGCCCTGCAGTGCCTACAGGATACGTGGGACCTGGAGGTTCAGTCCCCGCTTCGTGACGTGCAGTCCATCCTGATAGCGGCCAACCGGGCCGCCTACCATTCTTCCGCCAACGCCATGGCAGCAGCTGCCAATTGCGACCTCTGGAGGAGGGATACCCTTTTGCGCCTCTGCTCGGACCTTCCCTTGTCAGTGAAGACCCAGCTCCGTCAAGCCCCCTTAGGTGGTCCTCAGCTGTTCGGCGACACTTGGCACACCGTTAAGGAATCTTCCAAGGACTTGTGGCCCAAGCCTGCATCCAACCCAGCCTCGACCTGCTTCGCGCCCCCCGCCCGGCCGGGGGTCGTGCCCGGCGGTCTTTCAGGCCCTCCGTTCCTACAGTCGGATCTTCACGAGGTCGGGCCCGTCCATTCCAGGCTACTCAGGCCGGTCCCGCCCCTCGCCCTGCTTGGCCCCGCGGTGCCCGTAGATCGGGCCGCGGTCGGGCTCATTGACTCGCCCCCGCCTCCGCCCCCGCCCTCAGTACTCGGGTCTCCTGTCGGCGGGCGGCTGTCGCTCTTCAGCGATCTCTGGAGATCGCTGTTCCCGGACGACCCCTGGATTCTTTCCACCGTTACCGCAGGCCTGCAACTTTCGTTCCTGTCGCCTCCGCCTCTTCGCAGATCACCCATGTGGACCCAGGAACCGCTCGACGGCACACAGGCGGACGCTCTGCGCGGGGAAGTGGCGACCCTCCTCACCAAAGCGGCGACAGAGGTGGTTTCGCGGCAGGACTCTCCGGCGTTCTACAGCCGACTCTTCTAGTTCCCAAACCAGGCGGCAAGTGGCGTCCCGTTATCGATTATCAGCGCTTAAACAAGTTCATTTTGGCCCCTCGCTTCAGGATGGAGACGGCCAGGACACTCCGTGCGGCCGTCCGGCCGATGGACTTTGCGATCAGCCTCGATCTGTCAGACGCCTATCTGCACGTCCCGATTCATCCGTCGTTTCGCCGGTACCTTCGGTTTGAATTTGGGGGGATCGTCTACCAGTTCTGCGCCCTTCCTTCGGCCTCAACATCAGTCCGTGGGTATTTACAAGACTGCTCGACGCCGTGATAGCCTACTTCCGTCAGCGCTCCTTGAGCCCGGCCTCCAATTACTTGGACGACCTTCTACTGCGCAACTTGGTTTCCGCAGCCCTCCAGACGGACAGGGATGCCCTGCTTTCCCTTCTGCGTCGTCTAGGTTTCCTTCTCAATTTGGGGAAATCCGATCTTCTCCCTCTCGACAGTTTCTACATCTGGGGATGGAATTCCTGACCGACCTCAACCTTGTCCGCCTGCCTTTGGCCAGGCGACAGAAGATCGTCGACTTAGCGACTTCGATGGGGATGGGATCCTCCTTCACCGCCAGGGTCTGGCTTCAACTCCTGGGCCTCCTCAGTGCGGCTGCGGACCTGCTTCCTTGGGCAGACTTTATGCTCGGCCTCTCCAGCTACATCTCCTTCTTCACTGGCGACCCTCCTCGGGCGCTCTGTCGGATCTAGTACCAGTCACGCCTCTGGCTCGTCCTCACCCCGAGAGGTGGGCGGACCTCGCTTGGCTGGCTTCGGGGGTGCCCCTACACTCCCCGCCGCCTCGGTGGTCTCTCTGTACAGATGCGAGCCAGGCCGGCTGGGGCGCGCACCTGTTACCGGATTTCTCTCGGCCTCGGGCGTTTGGCCTCAGGAGCTGTTAGGGAGTCACATAACTGGCTGGAGCTGAAGGCAGTTGGGTTGGCACTCGACGTTTGGCAGGAGACCTTGGCCAATCAGGAAGTCCTCGTGCTCTCCGACAACTCGACGGTGGTGGCTTACATACAGAATCAGGGGGGCACTCACTCGCCCTCCCTTTGCATTCTTCTGTACCACCTTCTCTTCTGGTGCAGGGATAGAGGCATTACCCTACGAGCCCGCCACATCCCTGGCCACCTCAACGTGATTGCGGACGCCCTGTCTCGTCGCGGACAGTTGCTCCACACGGAGTGGTCCCTACGCCCGGATATTTTTCGCCTGATCTGCTCTCACTGGGAAACGCCGCTAGTGGTTCTGTTTGCCACCAGATGGAACAACCAGCTCCCGGTCTACGTCTCTCCAGTCCCGGATCCACTCGCTTGGGCAGTGGATGCGCTCGCCATTCCTTGGGACGGCCTGATTGCTTACGCCTACCCCCCGTCAGTCCTCGTTCCGAAGGTACTGCGGAAGCTTCTGGGATGCTCGGCGGTCCTCCTGCTGGTGGCCCCCTTCAACTGGACCAAGAGCTGGACCACGGACCTCCTCGCGCTTGCGACGGACCCTCCCCTGGAGCTTCCTACCCCTCCCACGATGCTCAAGCAGCCCCGTCAGCAGCTTTTCCATCCGTGCCCCGAACGCCTCCGCCTACACGCTTGGAGGTTGTCCGGCAAGCCCTCGCCGCTAGAGGTTTCTCGGATGCTGCAGTGGCGGCAATGGCAGCAGCCCGCAGACTCTCTACCAGGAAGGTGTACGAAGGCAAGTGGAGGGTCTTTCAGACCTGGTGCACCTCCCATGGGCTCCCTCCCACTAACCTGGCCTCCCACCAACTGGCGGAGTTCTTCCCGTGGCTCTTCGACGACCGGACGACCGGGGCTTAGCCCCGGTCACCATCAAGGGCTACCGCGCTATGATCGTGGACACCTACCGTCACCTGTGTCTTCCGGACCCAGGCGCCTGCAAGGATCTGTCGCATTTACTGGCTCACTTTGAACTCCGACGTCCGGTTTCACGTTCCCTAGTACCCCGGTGGGATCGTGCCTGGGTACTGACATGGTTGAATACGGACCGGTTTGAGCCCCTCCCCTTGGCTCGGTTCTCAGACTTGACCCGGAAAACCTGTTTCCTTCTGGCTCTCGCTACAGCGTCCCGAGTCAGCGAGCTTCACGCGCTCTCGATGCTCCCAGCCTGTTTGCAGTTTCGTTCCGACGGCTCTGCGCAGCTGCTACCCGATCCGTCCTTCCTGGCCACAGAACCGCCGCCCCGCGGCGGCTCCTCAGGTGCTAACTATGCGGCCCCTCCGTGGAGCGGACCTCTCCCCTGGATCGCGGCAACAGGACCCAGTGCGGGCGCTACAGATTTACCTGCGCCGCTCTAAGCCGCAGCGCCGGGGGCGCTCGCGCCTCTTCTTACCTTATCCGCGGGCAGACACGACATCTCGGCCCAGACAGTGTCATCCTGGCTGCGGTGGGTGATTAGGTCAGCCTACCAAGACCTCTCCCCACGCGGCGCTGAGCTTTTACAAATCCGGGCACATGAAGTGAGAGCAGTAGCCACCAGTCTAGCCCTGGACCGCAACGGCTCGGTCATAGATATTGTGACAGCGGGTGGCTGGCGCTCAGACTCCACTTTCGCACGCTTCTACCTTAGAGACCTATCCGGCCAACGTGACTCCCTGGCACGGGTGGGCGACATCTCCGCGGCCCAGCACTCCCTCCGAGCGCCGCTGGCGTCTTAGGCACATCATAGCTGAAATCGTCGGGAGTTCTCTCTCGATGGGGCCGGCGGCGTGGTTGGGTTATGGTTAGATACGGCACCCTCCGCCTGTTCGCCATTCTCCCAGATAGTAATGCCATCGGTAATGTATTTTGAAAAAACAAATGAATTTTTTTTCTAAAATGTATTTTTTTGAAAAATACTTACCGATGGCATTACTCGGATGGCCCTCCCGCCTGCCCCGCTTGCCTCTTGTGGCTAAGTGTGAAACTGACGAGGTCGCCCTGTGCTCACCGGGATAGGGTAGTAAGGGGAGGCCACCCGGGGTAATAGTGCTTGGATCCCCGGTGTCTCCTCCCCAGTTGTGTGCTACACACAACTTTTGCTGAAATCTATAGGCAATAGAGTGTATTCCCAGATAGTAATGCCATCAGTAAGTATTTTTCAAAAAAATACATTTTAGAAAAAAAATTCATTTTTTCAAAATACATTACCAATGCACGGCTGTTCAAGGCCTCCCATTTAGTTTCGAGGCGCGCGCGCGTGCCGGCGCTGTAAGATAAGGAGCCGCGCAGCGTGTCGCCTCTGTTAATACCGCCGGCTGGCAGCACAAAGCTGAGCGCAATCTGTTACGGCTGTGCAACTATAGTCGCGCTATTCTTGTCACTGTTTTACGCGAGCACGCTCTCTGTGTACACGCTCAGCATTGACCGTGTGCCACGTGGGATACATTTTAATGGTACCGGTCATTTACGGTGTGTTGTTTAAGCTGTACTGAACGTATCTTGTATTTAAGACATACACTTAAAAGCTAAGAAAATAAGCTTTCTGTAGACACTAGACATGCTTAGGAAAATGAAGATGAGCAATGCATGCAACGGACTAGAAGACGGGCAACCGGCGCGCAGTTTACCGTGAAGACAACGCAAATCTGTTGCAAATGACACGTCTTTCAACTGTTCTAACTCATGCAAAGTACTTTTGCAAAAATTATGGTTCAGGCCAGTGATCCTCATATACAGCCACTATGCTAAGCACTACTCAAAATGTCAGATAGATTTACCTTGCGATCTCAGTGGGCACTGAAATGGGATGATGCGTCATTGGTAATCCAGTGTTAGACAGACGGAAAGTTCTTGGGTTAACGTAATCTCCAAACGTAGTTGATTTCGGAGGCAGTGAAAATGTTCGAAATAATTCACAGTTCATATGCAGGGTTAGCGGCAGTGTCAGTTGCACACTTTGTATAGGTGATGTTGTCTTTAGCATTCCACTAAATCTTATAAAATCGGAAGAGCAATCCGGCCACTTTACTAAATCTTACAAATCGGATGGGACACCCACAGTGAAAATAATAAACACTCTTAATCGTGACCAAATAGCTATTTTGACTAGGCGTAAATTAGATAAACACAGAACAGCCGGTGCAGGCTAAAATGTATCAGTCTCAAGACAAATGGATGGCCACATAGTTTGTTGAGCTAGGGTCAAATTATGTCAACAAGAAACCCTGGAAAATGTATCATGCCAGTACATTGATTTCACCGAGAGCCTGAGTTCTGCGTGACTTGTACGCTGCCCTCTACACATTCCCTTCAGATGTTTGTCTTCTTCATCTGTACATACGTCAATACCATGATAAGCAGAAAGATCGTCTACATAATCAACACACAGTTTAAAGTGTTATAGTCCGTCTTTCCTTTGCCTTTTAATCGCTCTGCACGGCAAATCCTGCACAAATTACTCAATCGTTCCATGTGGTTTGAATAGTAATATTGTGTGTCAGACTCCATTCTAAATGTCGGCGAAATACACTCACATGCTGGTCTATAAAACTTTCTATAAAAAATCACAGGTAAATCTATCCAGTAAAAGAAAAGCACTTACTTGTAGCACTATGTTACATTAACACATATCACTCATTGAAAATCCAAACAAAAGTATTTTGAAAGCACAGTCAAGGTTTAAAGCCTGCAAAAATTTGGCACTCTGCCCACATAAAATAGTAAGCGTAAAGAAGGCCTACTATCAGGCGGTACCAGACGCCCATCGGAATGCGTGTAACTAGGTCAGTTCGCCACTTGATAAGCTAGCGCGGCACTCCCTAACTAAATGTCAGTTTGTAGAAGAACTGAACAGCCGTGAATGGCATTACTATATGGAATACACTCTATAGCCTAATGATTTCAGCCCAAAGTTGTGTCCCCTACACAACTGGGGAGGAGACACCGGGGATCCATGTATAGGAGCTCCGGGTGGCCTCCTCTTACCACCCTATCCGGGCATCCTTGGGGCGAAAGCTCACACGTTTCACTCTTAGCTCGACCGTGGACGGTCGGGTGTTAGCCTTGCTCCATGTTATGACCAGTTTCTTTGTACTCGTTCTTGGATTTTCTATGAACTTTCCTTGGCTTTGCCTCTGTAAGAACGCTTATCTACACGTACCGATTCATCCTTCTTCTTGCCGGTATCTACGTTTCGCCTTTGGCGGGATTGTCTACCAATTCCGAGCCACCCCCTTTGGCCTCAAGATCAGTCCTTGGGTTTTCACGAGGCTCCTCAACGCGGTAATTGCGAGCTTCCGCCAGCGATCCCTGAGTCCGTCTTCCAACTACCTGGACGACTTGCTATTGCGCAACCTGATCGCCACGGCTCATGAAGAGGACACAGACGCCCTACTCACTCTCTTTCACCGCCTCGGATTCTTAGTCAATCCGGGCAAGTCAGATCTCACCCCTTTGCGCCGCTTCTTACACTTAGGAATGGAATTCCTGACCGACCTCAAACTGGTCCGTCTGCCGTTGGCGCGGCGGCAGAAGATCGCCGACTCGCTCGTCAAATGGAGTTAGGGTCCTCCTTCACAGCCAGTCTCTGGCGTCACCTCCTGGGACTGTTCAGCGCGGCAGCGGACTTGTTACCCTTAGGCATGCTCTACTCTCGCCCGCTTCAGCTCCACCTTCTCCTACATTGGCGCCCTTCCATTGGCGTCCTGACGGATCCAGTTCCAGTTACTTTGCTGACACGTCCCCACCTCCAGAGGTGGGGGAACCTAGCTTGGCTCTCGACGGGCGTGCCCCTGCACTCCCCTCCACCCTGCTGGTCCCTCTGCACCGACGCGAACCTGTCAGGCTGGGGCGCGCACCTGTTATCAGACTTTGTCTCGGCATCGGGCCTTGGCCTCGGGCCTGTGCGGACAAACACATCAACTGGCTGGAGTTGAAGGCGGTGTGGTTGGCCCTCACCATCTGTCAAGAGACGCTGTCCAACCAGGAGGTCCCTCGCACTTTCAGACAACTCGACAGTGGTGGTCTACATACAGAACCAGGGGGGCAGTCGCTCGCCCTCTCTGTGCATCCTCCTGCTCTGGTGCAGGCACCAGGGCATTAGTTTTCGAGCCCGCCACTTCCCGGGTCACCAGAACGTGGTCGCAGATGCCCTGTCCTGCCGTGGACAGCTTCTCCACATGGAGTGGTCCCTGCGCCCCGCCATCTTTCGCGTGTTATGCTTGCGCTGGGAGACACCGCTAGTCGACCTGTTTGCCACCAGATGGAACAAGCAGCTTCCGCTTTTTGTCTCTCCAGTCGTGGACCCTCTCGCCTGGGCGGTGGACGCGCTTTCCATTCCTTGGGATGGGTTGATTGCTTATGCCTACCCCCTGTCAGTTCTGGTCCCGAAGCTTCAGGGTTGCTCCGTGGTTCTCCTGCTAGTAGCCCCCTGGCCAGTGGGCAGATGTTCACATCTGCACGGGACATAGACGACCCCGACCCCCACGAGTCCCCTGCTGCCTTGCAGGCCTGGCCGCTTGGCTGCGGAAAGGCTAAGGGAGGAAACCCCTGACATCAAAGCCCCCGTGTCTCCGGGGAAAGCTTTTGAGCCAGAGACTAAGACAAGGACAGTTTGATATAAAACCTACGACCTGAGGACCTCGATGCCACCGTCCCAGCTTGCTAAGCCATGGCAAACGAACCAAGGGTTTAAAGGGTGGGGCCAGTACTGCGCACACTGCACTCCACCAAAAAGCTCCACCGCGCAGGCTTTAGGAAACGCCCACGGACTATGACACTGAACTTTCCAAGTCCTGTAGCGATGGGCAAGGGGCAAAACGGCAGGTGAAAGATGTCACTGGAAGCCGCAGTCTCAAACCTGCATGCAGGCGGTTCAGGATATTGGTCGCCTGATGTTGACCTGGGGATGACAACGTCACTCGGCACACCCTGAACGACCAAGCAGCCTTCTCTAGGGACAGCACTGCTTGCTCCTCACGGAGAGGGGCCTAGAAAAGGTGGCCTAACCAAAGCTCATCCCCTCGTAACCCCAGTTGGCTAGCCGCGGTCAATGGGCATCTTCTCATGCGGTCAGAAAACAAGAAAAAACAACGGATCCACTCTCATAACGACCACGACCGGACTCAACGTAGCATGCTGGAACATCCGAACCATGCTCGACACAGCAGACAGCGGACGCCCTGAGCGTCGCTCCGCCCTCATTGCCCATGAATTGCAGAGGTTAAACATCGACATCGCCGCGCTCAGCGAAGTACGCCTCCCGGAGGAAGGCAGCCTCCAAGAACTTGGCGCTGGCTACACCCTCTACTGGTCAGGCAGGCCTGCATCAGAAAGACGGCTCTCAGGCTCTCATGGTGAAGACCCCCATTGCGACTAAGTTGTAAAACCTACCAACGGGTCACTCCGACCACATCATGTCCATGCGCCTCCCACTGAGACACCAGCAATACGTCACCCTTCTCAGTGTGTACTCCCCAACCCTCCTGGCAGAGCCTGCAGAAAAAGACAAGTTCTACTCTGACCTGCGCAGCCTCCTGCAGAGCACCCCTGCAGACGACAATGTCATCATCCTTGGCGACTTCAACGCCAGAGTGGGCCAAGACTCTGAAGCCTGCAAAGGAGTCCTCGGCAAGCATGGTGTTGGGAACTGCAATGACAATGGTCGCCTACTTCCTCGGCAAGCATGGTGTTGGGAACTGCAATGACAATGGTCGCCTACTGTTGGAGCTCTGTGCAGAGCAGCAACTTGTCATCACCAACACTACTTTCCAGCAAAAGGACAGTCGAAAGACCACCTGGATGCATCCTCGCTTCAAGCACTGGCACCTTATCAACTATGTCCTAGAGCGTCAGAGGGACCGCAATGACGTCCTCCTCACCAGAGTGATGCCCAGCGCAGAGTGCCACACTGACCACCGCCTTGTTCGCTGCAAACTCAGGCTCTGCCTCAAGCTGAAACCCAAGAAAGGGGGCCCCCCAAGATAAAGCTTGATGTTGCCAGCCTTCAGCGTGACAACAAGAAAGCTGCCCTTCAGGCCGATTCACAGCGCATGCTCAAAGACACAGTTGATCCAGCAGACTCCTCCCCTGAAACACTCTGGGAACAACTGAAAACTGCTATTGTAAAATCTTCTGTGGAAGTCTTGGGCTTTGCTAGAAAGAGGAACAAAGACTGGTTTGACGAAAACGATGTAGTGATCCAGGAACTTCTAGCAAAAAAAAGAGCCGCCTACCAGGCCCACCTAGCCCAGCCTTCCTGCCCTGTGAAGAAGTCTGCCTTCCGCCTCATCTGCAGCAGTCTCCAGCTCAAGCTTAGAGAACTCCAGAACGAGTGGTGGTCCAGACTCGCACAGAGGACCCAGCTCTGCGCTGACAACGGTGACTACAGGGGCTTCTACGAAGCACTGAAAGCAGTGTATGGCCCTAGGCACCTGGTACAAAGTCCCCTGCGAAGCGCTGATGGACAGGCACTCCTCACAGATAATACCTTCATCTTGAACCGCTGGTCGGAATACTTTCAGGACCTCTTCGGCGCTGTTCAAGAAACAGTCATCCTCCAAATCCCACACCTTCCACTAAAGGTTGAATTGGACGAACCGCCCACCGCCGAAGAGACCCTCAAAGCCATCCACCAGCTCAAGAGTGGCAAAGCAGCAGGCATTGACGGAATCCCGCCAGAGATATGGAAACATGGAGGCCCAGCACTGCACAACAAGCTCCACGACCTCTTTCTCTGCTGCTGGGAAAAAGGAACACTACCAAAGGATCTCCGTGATGCAGTCATCATCACCCTGTACAAGAACAAAGGAGAGAAGTCTGCCTGATCTAATTATCGTGGAATTACCTTGCTGTCCATTGCCGGGAAAATTCTCGCAAGGTTGCTCCTGAATCGGCCGGTACCTGCCATCACTGAAGACCACCTCCCAGAGGGCCAGTGTGGCTTCAGAGCCAACAGGAGTATCACCGACATGGTCTTTGTGCTGAGACAGCTTCAGGAGAAGTGCCGCGAGTAGAACAAAGGGCTGTACGTAACGTTTGTCGACCTAACAAAAGCGTTTGACACTGTGAGCAGGCAAGGTATGTGGCAGATCCTTGAGCGACTAGGCTGTCCCCCAAAGTTCCTCAACATGATCGTCCAGCTCCACGAGGACCAGCAAGGCCAGGTCAGACTAAACAGTGACCTCTCAGAACCATTCCAGAGATAGATAAGTAGACAGGTGATGGACACCCCTCCCCCAATCTATAGATTTATTTGATCCTCTCCGTATTTAGACAAACCCACTCGACCAATTACCACCAATACCTTAATCGCCTAGCCATTTTAGTTCCACTCCAGAAATCATTCAAGCTACGTTTTTTTATCAACTACCAACCTGCGATTATTAAGCCAGATTTCCCACCCAACCTAAATTATTAATGCTGCCATTGACTACTATCAGCTGTTTTCGGGAAATGACTACTTGCCTCATTGTGGGAATTCCCGTTAGACATAATTTCCACAACACCCAACCCAAAAGTAAGTGACGTCATTGTTGCCAATAACAACGCTACGTGTCAACTCGTGACCCTAGTCTCGTGATCAAGTATTGCGTCGTTGAAACGTTCGTAGGGCGTGAAGAAGTGCGGTTGTGTTCTCAGAGTGACGGACTAACTTATCCGGTGATAGCACTAAATCTTGTAAAATATCCTACGTGGGCCGTGAGCGGTAAGTGACTGTTATTTGAACGCTGACTAACGTAAGTTACAAATGACTGGTAGTTTGACGGTAATTTGTCTGTTAAACTTGTAATATTTAGAAACAAGAAGTGCGCTAGTGTTAACCAGATCGGTTTAGTTTAATTTGCTTACGCTGACTAACATTCACTCATTATAAAAATGAATTGGACTCAGGAAGAGGTGTTGATCTTACAATCACATGGTGAATACCATGAAAAAATGGCTACTTACATTAATTCCGTTTTGACCAAAGCTCCAGAATTTTGGTTTATGGACCAAGTGTGAGGTGTTTTTGCCGCGGCTCATGTAAGTGAAACTGACTTTACATAGGTGATAATAACGAGTCTGACATGTTAAGGTCTGTGGTAAGCCCGTCTACACGGAACACGTTAAATCTGTTGAGTAACGGTTGGTTTGTAAACAACTAAGAAATGAGACAGAGTTAAATGACTCTTAATACAAAGTATTTAATATTCTGTTTACTCCCCTTGCCGCTAACGCCGTCAGCGCGGACTGCAGACAGTGTCATTCAGTTGAGGACAGAGACAGAACACAGAGTTAAATGACTCTTATCATAAAGTCTTCAGTCTTCTAATGACACCCTTGCCGCTAACGCCGTCAGCGCGGACTGCAGACAGTGTCATTCAGTTGAGTACAGTGAGGACAGAGACAGAACACAGAGTTAAATGACTCTTAATACAAAGTCTTCAAAATTCTAATGACACCCTTGCCGCTAACGCCGTCAGCGCGGTTTTAAAATAGATTTTACGTAGCAACCACCGCTGGGCTCAGCGGCCTGTAGCTCTGTAGCAAGCAAAAACATAGACAGAACACAGAGTTAAATGACTCTTAACATAAAGTATTTAATCTTCTAATGACACCCTTGCCGCTAACGCTGTCAGCGCGGTTTTAAAATAGATCTTACGTAGCAAACATCGCTGGCGCGCGGCGTGCAGACAGTGGAAGTTGATTTAGCGACCTGTAGCTCTGTAGCAAGCAAAAACATAGACAGAACACAGAGTTAAATGACTCTTAACATAAAGTCTTCAAAATTCTAATGACACCCTTGCCGCTAACGCCGTCAGCGCGGTTTTAAAATAGATCTTACGTAGCAAACATCGCTGGTGGTAAATAGCGCGGCGTGGGCTCAGCGACCTGTAGCTCTGTAGCAAGCAAAAACATAGACAGAACACAGAGTTAAATGACTCTTAACATAAAGTCTTCAAAATTCTAATGACACCCTTGCCGCTAACGCCGTCAGCGCGGTTTTAAAATAGATCTTACCTAGCAAACATCGCTGGCGCGCAGACAGTTTCATTTGAGTACAGCGTGCAGACAAATACGTCACTAGCTGCAATGTGGAAGTTGATTTAGCGACCTGTAGCTCTGTAGCAAGCAAAAACATAGACAGAACACAGAGTTAAATGACTCTTAATACAAAGTATTTAATCTTCTAATGACACCCTTGCCGCTAACGCTGTCAGCGCGGTTTTAAAATAGATCTTACATAGCAAACATCGCTGGCGCGCGGCGTGCAGACAGTTTCATTTGAGTACAGCGTGCAGACAAATACGTCACTAGCTGCAATGCGGCCTGTAGCTCTGTAGCAAGCAAAAACATAGACAGAACATAGAGTTAAATGACTCTTAATACAAAGTCTTCAGTCTTCTAATGACACCCTTGCCGCTAACGCTGTCAGCGCGGTTTTTAACGTAAACACTGACATAGGGACTTAGTAGTGACTAAGTACACAGTCGCCGCGTCTATATCGTGTCATACAACTGAAATGCGGTGAAGTTTTCTGCGGACTGGAGTCTACATGCTGAATAAAGATTTTGTGTCTGTCTGTCTGTCTGTGTGTGTGAGTGCTTGTGTGTGTTTGTAGGTATGTGTGAGTGTGTATGCGTGTGTTTGTCAGTGTATGAGTGTGTTTGTCTGTCAGTGTGTGAGTGCATGTATGTATGCGTGCGAGTGTTTGTGTGTGAGTGTTTGTCATTGTGTGAGTGCATGTATGTATGCGTGTGCATGCTAGTATGTATGCATGTGCATGCGTGTATGTATGTGTGCGAGTGTTTGTGTGTGTGTGCGTCTGTGCGTGTATTTATGTATGTGTATATATAGTTAGTGTTAGAGATATGATAATTTCAAGAACATTTATACCATTGACTCTACGTCAATACCCCAAAACACAGTTATTTAATAATAACCACACACACACAAAACATTCTTATATACACTTGATACAAATTTAAGTTACCTACAGACACTTGTTAACAAATTTCCAAAGTCACCTACAACCGCTAACTAACTTTACAGGTAACTTTGAAGTTAGTTGGTGCAAGTTCTGATAAGTGACTTAAAACAAGTTCTTACAAGAACCTAATCATAAGATCTTGTAAGTTATTGAACCAAGTCACAACTTACTTGGACAGAATTTCCAAGTTACAAGGACAACAAGAAAACTTTTTTTTCTCAGTAGTACTCTGGTGGTGGGGCTGATGGCGTCAAATGAGCAGGCATAAAAGGCATGACATCTCTTTGTGAAGAGTATTTCAGAATTAATGAATGATTACCAAAACTGATCTTTACTTGCCTAACAGTCCGTAAACTTTTTTCATAGTTTCTTCTACGCCTATTTTCTTTCCTTCCTCTAAAAAAGATTTCTTTAGCTCTTCAACATTTACAGCCTGACTACGCATCTTATTCTGTATTTCAGATTTTTGTTGTTTATAGTTAGCCAAATCATCCTGGACTCGCTTAAATTCTTCGTCATCAATTTCATTATTTTCCAAAGATTTACTAATAATAAGTTTCATACTCGTCAGCTTAGCTGCTGCGAGCGTACTTAATGCTTCATGCTTCTGCAACTTCATATAAAATCTTTTGTTAATAGCTTCCATACCAAAGCATGCTAGACTTGTGACAAGACCAATACCTTCAACAGCAATTCCTATAACACTTCCCACCCCCGTTGCAAAAAGAGTTATACCTCCTACAGATAATCCGGCCGAAACCACCCCCATGGCCATTGATGTGTTGTGTACAGAATTGAAAACCGTATTGTAACGGCGTTTACACCTCGAGTATTTTGCTTGTTCTTCTTCCAAATACTTCAACGCTTCTGTAATATTCATTAAACGGAATGAATCTGCCTTTAATGTTTTATCACGCTCAATAGGCTCAGGTGGTATTTGTGGATACAAGTTCACCATTTTTTATTTACAAATATTTTTTTAATCAGCAATTACATTTTGCAACTCTTCAAAATTATACAATTTGCTGGCATAATAAAATGCAACAAGATCAATGTGTTCAAGGTTTATGTAAGTTAGACGAACAAAAGTTGTTTTGTCAACCACCACCTTGACAGCTGGGAATACTGCTCGAAACATTAATAACATCATTATTTTTTGTAATGGCAATAAAGACCTTTGATGATTCTGATACTGTTTCATCCCATGTAAGTTTAATTCCTTGTGCAATTTGAGCCTCTTTAGCAGTAGCAACAGATTTCATGATAATTTCAAATACTATTGTCGCTTCTCTAGCCACGACTAAGCTTGCTGGCATAAACACAACAGAAGTATCTGATCTACCCTTTCTAGTTGTAAGAAGATATCTTCGTTTCTCATAATTTTCAACTTTCAGTTTTTCTCTGCTATTGTTGTCTAGGGCAAAACTTGGAACAAGGCTTACAATAAGCGGCCCAGAATTAACAACCTTCCTAAACACTAAGGCGCCTTCATCATCAGTGTATACATAAGGACTAATAAATTCAATCTTTATGTCCCAGTCAATTGTGGGTGGTGGTGCCGGTACAGGTGAAACAACCCATTTAGTACCCACATGTATTAAGTTGTAGGGCACATTATTTACAAGATTAGGCGCAACAGGCACAGTAACATCACGTAGCTGACCAAGTTTAGGAATCTGTCTTTCACCATCTTTCATGTCAACAATTACTTTTCTCTTGTACATGCCATAGGAATCAAGTTCAAAACCATATATTTCTCCAATTTCCCCTTCCTTCTCAAAATCCTGTACGTCTGCCAAATCTTTCAACTCTGTTACTGGACACGCAACTGGTATGATTCTCGGCTTTGGACCAAGACCACTCATTTTTATAAACAAAAATAAAATTATTTAATTTCCAAAACAACATAAAAATCATGCATTACAACTGGTTTACCATTCTGATTAGTTACAGATAAGCACAATGATTCAAAGAAACTAGAACCTAATTTTTTAAACTGAGAATTAGGAAATCTAGCAACCACATTTTCACAATATGGGGCAGTTCCAGTCGGCAAGCATCTTAACAAAGTTGAAGGCTTTCCATTGTGTACATTTTCAGTAGTGTTCAGTTCTTTCAAATGAACATTTAGCACTGTGTGTACTGACAAATGAACAGGATATCTGCCAGTTATTCTTGGTTTTTTTGGTGATAGTAGACTACCAACTGATTGTGACCAATCTTCATCTGGATGTGTTATTGTTTTAAAAAATCCAAGTAATAATAAAAGACTAATTGATAAAGAAAACTGACCACTTTTCGGAAAATCAACTGAAACAAGTAAATTAGCTGGGTTTAAAGTTGCTTTAATTTTAAATTCATTTTGAAGCCATTCAGCTAAAGTACAAAAGTCATAATATCCGGCTCGTAAAGTATCACCCTTCTCAATACCATCAAGAGTTCCACTTACAGAATAATTTTCATCATCCGTTACATTAAACCACTTTACTGTGTAGAACATTTCATGGATAGCTACAGCCTTGCTACCATCACGATTATCAATCCCATTAGTTAACCACATTGGTTTGCTTGTGTCAATATTTGTTAAGGTTATAAACATTTTTATTATCACATAAAAAAAAGGATGGAATTTAAATCACCAACCATTACCACTACAAATGCATACCAATTTAATGTGGATGCCAAATATAATGTTGCACCTACTTATGAACAGAAAATAATTCAGTTAAATCAACTCGACATAGCTGTAAGCGAACAAGATCTATTCCAAGTCAAAGTACCCAACCCTTTTGATCATTACCTAAACCCTCCAATAACAGACGATGCTACAGCAAGAAAGTGGTCTTCAAGCCCACTACAGATGTTTCAAAACCAACTTAACTTTGCCATACTGTGTTCTACTACAGGCTGTGGTGTTTCATTTACAGACCATTTGAATCACTCAAACAAACTGATTAGGTCTGTGTATCGTTTTCATGTTTATTACCAGCTTAGACGTATACTGTCAGAACTGCATACACCATTACCAACTGAATCCAGTTTTAATCAGTTTAATAATCCCATGGATATGAAAGCATTTGAACGCATCTGTAATGAATTTAACATAAGCACTAAGTATGACTTCACACAAAAACTTGATGATCACCACGGCAGGGGTACACTGTATTATGCTATGAGTCACAGACAATACCCTCAAGATTATTACCCTGGTTACACTTCATTCTCATCAAAATCTGAAGTGTGGTTAGGCTCAATTGAGCAGAAGCAGACTAATGCCTGGACCACATTTGTCTTGGACAGGAGTGACGGGTTTACTCAAGCAGGAGTCGAGCGCGTCAATGAGTCTATCAGAACATATGTCTGGTGTATACTAGGTGCACAATCACTAACAAAATCAAACATTTTGAATGGAAGTGGTAAATTTGAAGCACAAAAACAGTTTCTCGCTAATCTTGAAGATTCAGTAAATTCAGTAGTTGATCTCCCATCAAGCATACAACGCTACCAAGACGTTCTCAGATATGCCAGATCAAAAGTTGACTTTGTAGTTGGCATCGGGTTATACATGTTACCATCTGACCTTCAACTCCAAATGGGGACAATAACAAATTATAATAATGAAATAGTTGTTGCAGGTGTTGGTCAGAAACTCGGTCTCAATCAATCTGTAAACTTGGGGGTCACAACCACACATGTACAGACATTAAAACCATTAATGACACCAGCACCAGTAACGTCATCACCCGTACAGACAGTAACAACCCCGGTCCCAACACCAACACCAACCCCAACCCCTGACACCCATGAGTCAGAGAGAACAGCATTGGTTTTAGGTCTCACTGGATTAGGGGTATTACTTCTTTACCTGTTTCATTAAATAACCCACTATTAACCCTCCTACTGTCACCAAAAAGACCCACACATGTTCTGCCATAAACCCTACTGCCTTTGCCGCTGTACTAATCAGCCAACTGACAACAGTGCCTATAATGCCAGGCAAAGCGTCCATTGCTTTCACAGCCAATTTCTTAAGCAAGTCTGATATGTGAGACAGTTGTTTCTTTACCCACGACTGTAAATCTTTTGGATCTGTGGGGACTGGGGTTGGTGGTGCTGGAGGTGGAGAACCACCACCCGTTACAGCCAACACAACTGTACTGATAATAAACCCCAGAGCTGTAATTAAACTGGCAATTGTGATGCCCTGTTCTCTGAAAAGTGTTTTTAATCTCTCAGCCAGAGTAGTGTCTTCGTGAAGTATTTTCTGAATAGTTTCTCTAATCCTGTTGACCTGTGATTTTAGTTTTTGTCTTCCAATTTCAACTACTTCTAGCCGCGCTGATCTTTCTGTATACAAATCATTTAATCTTTTTTGTATTCTTTCTTTCATTTCTATGTCAAGATTTCCATTGTCTGCTGTAGCCAGTTTCTCTTTTTCACGTTCTATGTGTTTATCAAGCTCTCCCAGTTTGGCAATATTATTAACCATCTCACCTCTTATCGTCTGCAGTGTTTTATCCAACCCAGCTAACTCCCGCTTTGTCAAAGGAGAGTCACCAATTGTTTTTAATTCGTCATTTATTTGTTCTTCTGTAAATGAGGTTTCTTGTATTACTGTGTTTGCTATTTTTGGTAGGCTTGTTACTGGTGCCAAATCAATTTGTTGCCCTGTTGGCAACTTTGTTTGCGTGTCGTGAAGCACACTAACAAGTCTTGGGGGAACAGGAGACCCTCCAATACCAAGGTATCTTGCCAACCCAGAGTTACCACCGACTTCACCTTTAATTGTACTTAAAGCTCTAAACTTAGAAGGATTATTTTTATGTGTTAGATATATTTTCCCTCTGTCTGTATTTACAAATAAGTGCCCTTTATCATATTCAAATTGATTAGGATCTATTACATCTGGGCGCGCTCCAACACTGTCATAAAATGAGTTTACTTTATCTTTTAACAGTTCATGATACATACTAGAACTAGTTACCATTCCAGTCATATCTGTTGCACCAGTATCATAGTCATTCATGTCATCCATTTCAAAATCTTCATGATTAAATCCTCCCGCTGCCATTGTTTTATTAATTTATTATTTTTTATTGTGCATAATAAAAATGACACAGTCTTACGGATCAAAGTTAGACCCATACAGAAAACTACGTGAGCCCCTGGGTGTTAAGGCCATTCGACAATCCATAGTCATCACGAACAATCCAAGTACCATAGACCAGAACCAAACACTTACAGTCAAGTTTCCAAACCTAGGACCCAGTGACGTTATTGTTCCTGGCACTGCACGCCTTGCTTTTAATATTGAACTATCATCAGACGCAGACGTGAACAGAACACTAGTTAACAATCTTGGTAGAGCAATTGTTAGAACTATTAAAGTAAAACTTGAAGGACAGGAAGTGTTTAGTCTTGACGACTCAGATGTATTCTACTGTTACAAAGACCTTTGGCTAACAAGAGAAGAACGAGAAGACCGTATTTACCAAGGCATACAGCCAGATAATGTTGGTAAACTACGAATCGACGCCGGAGATAAAGTAACTAATACAGCCATGGATGTTATAATGGCCGAAACATATGGATCCAGATTCTACATTCCACTTGAGTTTGAAATCCTAACAGCTCATTTGCCTTATTATCAAGGGGCACTGAATGACCGTCTGAGCTTTGAACTAACTTTCAATGACTACTCCAAAGTTATAAAATCATCTGCCACAGATGCAACATACAAGATCTCTAACATTTCCTTGGAATACGAAATTGTCACACATACTGAACTAGCCAGACTCATTCAAAATCAGTACCAGTCAAGACTTTCAATTTATTATGACAGGGTGATTAGACACAGTTTAATACCCAAAGACAAAAGCGACCCAATGTGGAACTTAAACTTAAACACACCAGCCAGGTCATTGAAAGGTATTCTTATGTTGTTTGTTGAACCGGTGAGTCCATACAAAAGAGATTCAGAAAAATTCTACAATCCTAAGATTACACATTTGTCCTGCACAATCGAAGGCCGTCCTAATCAAGTGTACGCGTCTGGAATGCTGCCTTATCAACACTACGATGAGATCACAAAGTATTTTGCGGGTGGAAGGATTAGAGATAAACCAGCAAACATTGCGTGCAAAGATCTACATCTGTATGACGTTAGGATTGGTCAATACCTGACAAACAAGTATGCACTGTGGTTAGACCTGCGTAGTACAGATGATGACTATCTTCATGGGTCAGGACGAACTGTTGAGAATGGTAGTGATGGAATAACAATTCAGATACAAAAGAAGGTTGAAACTGCTGCAGCCATAAACATATATTTGTATCTAATTTATGACGCACAACTCAATATTGCAGAAAGCAGACTGAGTGGACACATATATTAAAATTATATTGTGTATTAAAATGAACCTAATGACCCTTGACCCACACTGTGGCTTATTTTGTGGTGCGACAGGGTGTGGTAAAACTGAATTTGTACTTGACTTATTACAAACAAGATACATACACCATTTTGAAAACATTGTAATATTTTGTCCAACAATAAAACACAACAAAGCTTATCACAACCGTTTTTTTATTTGGACTGACAACAACATATACTTAGTTGACCCTGAGAAAAAACTGAATGACTACCTACAATATTTTTACAAGAAATTTGAAGGACAGTCAACTTTATTTATTGTCGATGATTGCTCTGCAGAGAAAGACATTGTCAAAAAGAGAAATACTTTAGCAGAACTTGCCTTCAGTGGTAGACACGCAAACATCAGTGTTTGGATTCTCACTCAGAAATATAATGCTGTACTGAAAGATTTTCGAGAACAGTTAAAGTTTATCTGTTTGTTTTACTGTAAGGATCGTGACAGCTTCGAAGACTGTCTCAGAGAAAACGATGTCATTCCAAATAAGCAAGAACGGGATGATGTAAAAAATAAACTGAAATCAACTAAGCATCTAAAGCTCATTTTAAAGACAGATCAGCCCACAGGGTATGGGTTAGTAAATTAATTTATCTTTTTGGTTTGTCTATAAAAAATGATGGACGGACAAGAGGATCAAAATTGGCCTATTGGTAAATTCATGGATATTACATCGAGTTTCAGGGATTTTATGCTTATTAGTGACTTAAAAACACAAGTTAGACGCCCTTTTTCAACACTTCCAACACCAATGAAAATATATATGACATATAGTTTTTATCTTGGATATTATAGGACAACATATTTTTTAGTTTATGATGCTAAATCTGACTGGTTTAAGATTATGTGTTTACAAATATACAATCAAATAAAAAAAGAAAATAAAAATGTTAAATTTATTACTGTCAATAAAACAATATTACACATGCAAAAGCTTGAACATGATACCACAAAATACATATCAATGAAGTGGCTTATTAGTTGGTGATTAATTTTGTCTGTTATATAGATTTTAGTCAATAAAGTGCCATTTTCATTATATAATTTTCTATTTATTTTTTTGTCGGACAAATAAAAAAGATGGACAACCATCAAAGATTAAGAAACGTGTTTCACACAATTGACTTACCTATATCTAATTATTTTATTGTATATGAATCAATAGAAAGCTCTTTTACCGTAATACAAGAAAATCTTCTTTCTGGTAGTATAAAAATTCAGATTGTTGCAAAAATAGAATTTAGAAGGGAATCTGGACAAGTTATTATTTCATATATTTCAACGAGACAACACACAGTTAATTCGAGAAGAGAATTAAAAAGAGTGTTTAGAGAAAGATTGTTGCCTGACTTTCTTGAAGCAATTGATAGGGCAAAAATAAGTGGATCTGGTTGGCATGAAGGTTATGTGCTTGAACTTCAACTAAAGCAGTCAAGATATCATCCTATTTTAGGCAAATCATGGATACCACTACCAACAGAGGTTGCAAACAAAAAGGCTGTCGTCAATATTCAAAACAATGATAATTTATGTTTTATGTGGTGTGTGCTTGCCAAACTGCATTTTATAAAAACAAAACCTGATCGTGTATCTAACTATACCAAATTTGTAAATGAACTAAACTTCAGTGGCATTGAGTTCCCTGTTAAGGTGGAGGACATAGACTTGTTTGAAAACCTAAATCCTGGTATATCTGTAAACGTGTATATATGGGATAATGACTCTGAGAACAAGTTACAACCAATTAGAGTGTCACCAATTGCCCCAACCTACGGACAGTCAGAAGATAAGCATGTTGACATGTTACTAATAAGCTCTGGTGATAACTTTCACTACACAATTATCAGAAGTATGTCAAGACTAATTCATCATACAACAAAACATGATGGTAAACAGGAATTTTGTAAAAAATGTTTACAAAGGTTTTCTTCTATTGCAGTAGCAAATAAACATGTTTTAAATTGTAGGTCTGTTGATGACGTACAAACAGTACTTAAGTATCCAGAGCCTGGTACTAAAGTACATTTTTGTAACTATAAAAATCAGCAAAAGCTACCGTTTGTAGTGTATGCTGATTTTGAATCACTGGTTGTTCCGTATGATGGCCCTGTTCCAGATTCATTACCAAAGACAATAAAGTTGAGTGATCAAGTAGTGTGTTCTTTCGGGTATATTTTTGTTATGTCAGACGGTCAGCATTCAGAACCTGTTATTTACAGGGGAAAAAATGCATCAGCTATGTTTTTGTCAGAAATGAGACAACTGTATAACAAGGTATTTGATTATTTGAAAAATTGTCAAAAGACTTTGGTTATGACAGAAGAAGACAAACATAATTTTGATACAGCTGAGATGTGTTGGATTTGTGAACAACCTTTAGGGGGTGATAAAGTTCGTGACCATGATCACATAACTGGGCATTACAGAGGAGCTGCACATAATAATTGTAACTTGTTATTAAAAATAGATCCTAAGACATACAAGTTACCAATCTTTTTTCACAATCTGAAGGGATATGATTCACACATTATCATGCAGGCTGTAGACGAGTCGTACAAAAAAATTAGTTGTATTGCCCAGACAACTGAGAAATACTTGACTTTTAGGTTAGATAAATTAGCATTTTATGACTCCATGCAACATTTGTCTTTAGGTCTTGCTAGTCTGGCAGAAGGACTGACTGAGTATCCAATAACGAGTAAATATTTTGAACCAGACTTGATTAAGAAAGGTGTGTATCCGTATGAGTACATCAGTGAGTGGGTTGTGTTTGAGGAAACAAGACTGCCACCAAAAGAGAAATTTTATTCTACACTAACTGGAAAAGGCATTTCTGAATCTGAATACCAACACGCACTTAATGCATGGGAAAAACTAGGGTGCAAAACTATTGGTGACTACCATGACCAATACTTAAAGGCTGATGTTTGCTTGCTAGCAGACGTATTTGAAAGTTACCGTGAAAAGGGTCTATTACACTACAAGCTTGACCCTGCTTGTTACATAACTAGTCCTGGTATGACATGGGATGCATTTTTGAAATCCAGTAAGATATTTATAGACCTGTTGTCTGATCGTACGATGGGTGAAATGGTGGAACGTGGATTGAGGGGAGGAATTAGTCTAGCAGCAAACAATTATGCAAAGGCAAATAATAAATATCTTGACGACTTTGACCCCTCAATGTCAAGGTCATTTATTACGTACTTAGATGCTAATAATTTGTATGGATTTGCAATGTGTGAAATGTTGCCATTAAAAAACTTTTGTTTGTATGATTTGTCACAGTATGGTATAAAAAAATTAACAAAATATATTATGGATCGAGGTCAAAATGATGAAAAGGGTTGGATCTTTGAAGTCGACCTTGAGTATCCACACCACCTACACGATTACCATAATGATTATCCATTAGCAGTTGAGAAAATAAGTATGACGGGGAAAAAAGAAGACACCAAACTTGTACCAAATTTGAACGACAAATTCAATTACGTTTGTCACTATCGCTTGTTACAGTTTTACATCAGACATGGGTTAGTACTAAAGAAAGTTCACAGAGGTATTCAATTTGATCAGAGTGCTTTTATGAAAGATTACATAATGAAAAACACAACCCTTCGTGCGAGAGACGGCAACACTGCATTTGACAAAGACTTCTTTAAGCTTATGAACAATGCCTGTTTTGGTAAGACAATGGAAAATCCTCATCACAGAAAAGATGTGAGACTGGTTACAACTGAATCAGGTGCAATTAAACTTACAGGCAAGCCACAGTACACAGGGTACAAAGAATTTCATTCATCATTGTATGCAGTGTCACTCAAAAAAAAGATTGTTAAACTGGACAAGCCAGTATTTATAGGTATGGCTATTCTTGAGTTGTCAAAATTATTAATGCTTGAATTTTATTATGATTACTTTAAACCAAAGTATCCTGAGTGTCGATTGTTATACACTGACACTGACTCTATGATCATAGATGTGTGCACTGAAGACTTTTATGAAGACATGAAAACCGAGTTACACATGTATGACACGTCTGATTATCCTAAAGATCACCCATTGTTTAGCACACAAAACAAGAAAGTGCCTGGTAAGTTTAAAGATGAACTGAATGGTGTGCCAATAGTTGAGTACGTTGGACTGAGATCCAAAATGTATTCTATACTGCATCAGAAAGGTAGTCAGTCGAAAGCCAAAGGTATCAAGAAAACAGCAATAAAAAATAAAGACATTCGACATGAACATTACAAGCAAGTGTTAGATGGTGCATTAATGCCTGATTATCCAAACAAGACACTAAGATCAAACAAACATAATATTGAAATGATTCAAACATATAAAAAGTCTCTAGCAGTTGGGGATACAAAAAGAGTGTTTCACACTAAGGAAAAAGCTTATGCACCAGGTCATTACAGGCTCAAGTTATCTGAAAAAATAGCTGATGAACTGTTTGATAAACTAATTGATGAATTGAAATTGTTAAAAATGAGTAACAGTGTCTGTGGGAATAATCTGTAATTCTTCTCTAACAAATGCCCTCTGGGGTGCAGGCTCATACAGATAATATATTGTTGCATTAGCTGAAGGAACTATTTTTTTTATATTATGAACAGATGTAGACCAAATTGGATCAGTTGCCCTACGTCTAACGTCATTCTCAGCTTCACCTGGTTGATACAAATATCTTACCTGTTTTGTAAACAAGCTAGTGTCTGGAGGTGTTGTTGTTGTTTTTATTTCTGACGGTATTGTTTTCAATTTAATAGCATCAACAGGTTTAGGGTGACCCTCATTATTCATTGCTTTTATTACAGATGGTAATCTTTTAACCCACTCAGTGTTACGTGTGTCATGCATGAGTTCCTTAGAATACTGATAGCTAAAAAGTCTCTCCGATAATTGCTTGTTAAAGTTTTCAACAATAGCCTGTGATCTATGCAAGCCTGGTATGCCTCACCGCACTAGCACTCCATGCTTTGCAAATAACTGATTAACAGCGCCTTTAAATTCACTCCCATCATCAACCTGCACAAGCCTAGGGTATTTTAAAGGACCTCGACTATATATTTTTGATAATGCAGTGGCCACTGTTACAGCTTTTTTGTCAGTTATGGGTTCTGCATCCTTATACCTTGAAGCTATGTCAACAACAGTTAATGCATACTTGTATCGTTTCTTTCTTATTGTGTCATGCGGAAGAAACAGGAGGTCCATTTGGTGTGTGTCATTAGGTGATGTGTTTTCAAAATGAGGCCTTGTTATTTTTCTTGGAGCAGGGAGATATATTTGCCAAATTGCCTGTTTTTTAAGCCACTGTTTTATTTGGTTAACATCTCCACCCACAGCAGCATGTAATTTTTTTATTGCAGTATTCCCTTTCCAGTAGCCAATTGGGGAGTAATATATTTTTGATAGTTTAGCGTCTGCCATTTTTTCTAGCAATATAAACTCCTGTAAAATATACTAATGTCATTCCTACTAAAACAAATATTATTTCTCCATTTCTTTGTTCTAGGCTTGGTTGGTAGTAGTCACTAAGTTTTGGTTGTGGAATAGATATGTCTTCACCAGTAACAAGATAGTATTCTTTGATAGCGTCATCAACGTTTGAAAATGTATGCTGTGCATGACCCTCAAGTTTTAGTTTTTCATTAATAAAATCAAGTTTCTCAATTCTTTGCTTTTCATAATCTTGTTGAGCTTGAGCTAGTTTTTCAGATGCCTCATTGTGTCGCTTCATTTCTTCTGCTGATTCTTCTTTACTAACTTTTGAAAAGAAATAGTTTGATCCACTAAAAGCTAATGCGTTAATAACTGCACCGCCAATCATAACAGCTATAGTTGCCATATTTTTATTTACATAGAAATATTTTCTGGAATAATTCCTTGCTTGACTAGAAAATCTTTTGTTGCAATCGATGCTGTTATAACAACTACTAGCTTAGCACTGTCTTCAAAGTCTAATTTACTAAGGTCTGCTGATTTCATTTTAAGTAGACTTTTTCCCAGCATAGAATAAGCTACTGCTAGTCCACTTATTACAGCAGAGTGATAGACAAGGTTCATTAAGTTCTTTGTGTCGCTCATTTTCTTATGCTACAAAAATTAAAATAATAATAAATTTATTACTGCATGTAAAATGGGTCCAAAGGTTTTGAAACTGCTGGTAATGTGGAGACTTCTTCTTTTGTTTTTGGAGTGTTTGATTTTTTGGACACTGTTCGAGTGTTTGGTTTGTATTTTTTATATAATTGGTAACCTACGTAACCAAATCCGACAACAAATCCAGCAACTATATATTTTGTTGTTTCAGGTTTAGTTGTTTTTTTATCACTTTGTGGGGTATGTGTTGGTTCTAATGGTAGTGTCACTGATGATGTTACGTCAGTCTTTTCTGTTAATGCTTGAAGCTGTAATTTCTTTTGTCTGTTATATTCAGCTAATCTTTTTCCTGCATCGACCCTGCCTGGACTTTTAGTCTTCGTTACAGTTTGAACCTGTGTCAAGACATGGTTCTGTTGTGGAGTCGTCTCTTCCATTTTCTTCTTCTTTAAAATTTATTTTTGAGAAATCAATATGACTACTAGTAACAAGTAGGGTTACAGCAGGTGCAAGGTAATTTCCAAACTTGTAAAACATAAGGCATGCTAATTTACCAATCGAACTTGAAACAATAGGATTACTTTCTAGATCATGTGAAAGGCTGTCACTATCAACAGGTAGGAAGTGACTTACAGCTTTTGTGTATAGGCATACAAGAGATCGACTCAAATCACGAGTCATTAGTAAAGCAATGTGATTTTCATATTTAGAATGTAGTTTAATTAGCTCATCAGAGGTTAAAGATTCAATATCCTCTGTCATGTATTGTCTTCCTAGATAAGTCTTTGACTTGCCTGAGACAACTACAGAGATAAGTTGTTGTTTTTTCGAGTCTAAGTCTTTGTTCTCAACAGCATTGATATCACTTAAAAGTAGTAATTCGTCTTGATTCATTTTAAAACGTAATATAATAATTTTGTTTAAAGAAGTCAATTGCAGCATTAATAATTTAGGTTAGGTGGGGGATCTGGCTTAATAATCGCAGGTTGGTAGTTGATAAAAAAATCGTTGCTTGAATGATTTCTGGAGTGGAACTAAAATGGCTAGGCGATTAAGGTATTGGTGGTAATTGGTCGAGTGGGTTTGTCTAAATACGGAGAGGATCAAATAAATCTATAGATTGGGGGAGGGGTGTCCATCACCTGTCTACTTATCTATCTCTATTCCCCATTCGCAACGGCGTGAAGCAAGGCTGCGTGCTGGCACCTACCCTCTTCACCATCTTCTTTAGCATGATGTTGAAGCAGGCCACAGTGGACCTCGACGATGACGACGCAGTGTACATCAGGTATCGTCTCGATGGCAGCCTGTTCAACCTCAGACGACTGCAGGCCCACACGAAAACCCTAGACCAACTGATTCGTGAGCTGCTCTTTGCTGATGACTCTGCCCTCGTTGCACACACAGAGAGAGCCTTGCAGCGCATTACGTCCTGCTTTGCAGATGCCGCCCAGCTCTTTGGACTTGAGGTCAGTCTGAAAAAGACAGAGGTCCTTCATCAGCCAGCACCCAAGAAAGAGCATCGCCCTCCCCACATCACCATCGGCGAGTCTGAACTGAAGTCTGTACACCAGTTTACCTACCTCGGCTGCATCATCACGTCAGACGCCAAGCTGGACAAGGAGCTGGACAACAGGCTGGCAAAAGCGAACAGTGCTTTCGGGCGACTATTCAAGCGGGTGTGGCACAATCAACAGCTGAAAAAAGGCACCAAGATCAGCGTGTACAGAGCTGTCGTCCTCACCACCCTGCTGTATGGTTCCGAGTCCTGGGCCCTCTACCGCAGCCAACTATGACTCCTCGAACGCTTTCACCAGCGCTGCCTGCGTACCATCCTCAGCATTCACTGGAGTGACTATGTCACCAACGTCGAGGTCCTTGAACAGGCGGAAACTTTGAGCATCGAGGCTTTGCTGCTGCGGACACAGCTTCGCTGGGCGGGGCACGTCTCCAGGATGGAGGATCATCGCCTACCCAAGATCACTCTGTTCGGCGAGCTCGCCACTGGACACCGAGACAGAGGGGCACCAAAGAAGAGATTCAAAGACGGTCTCAAGAAGTCACTTAGTGCCTGCCAAATCGACCACCGCCAGTGGTCTTTGCTTGCTGCGGACCGTGACACCTGGCGCTCCACCATTCACAAGGCAGCCGTCTCCTTTGAGGACTCTCGCAGAGCTAACCTCAAGGACAAGCGGCTCAGGAGAAAAAACAGAGTTGTCGTAACTCAGAACCCTGATCAGACCTTCCCCTGCAGCCACTGCGGTCGAACCTGCTTGTCCCGGATTGGCCTCCGCAGTCACGAAAATGCCTGCAGACGACGTGGGCAAGCCCTATAGAATCTTCGTTCGCGAAGTCAAAGCCAAGAAGAGCCCCCTTCAGCTGGGCCAAGAGCTGGACCATGGACCTGCTCGCCTTAGCAACGGAACTGCCCCTGGAGCTCCCCACCCCTCCATTGATACTCAAGCAACCCCAGCAGGCCCTCTTCCACCTGTGCCCGGAGCGCCTCCTACTACACGCCTGGAGGTTGTCCGGCAAGCCCTCTCCGCTAGAGGTTTCTCGGATGCGGCAGTGGCGGCGATTGCAGCAGCCCGCAGGCTGTCTACCAGGAAGGTCTATGAAGGCAAATGGAGGGTTTTCCAGTCCTGGTGCGCTGCTCAGCGGCTCCCCCCATCAATTTAACTACCCCCAAACTGGCGGAATTCTTCCTCTGGCTCTTTGACGACTAAGGCTTAGCACCTATTATCGTCAAGAGTTACCGCGCCATGATCGCAGACACTTTCCGCGACCTGGGCCTCCCAGTTCCGGGCGCATGCAAAGACCTTTTTTACCTTTGGTTCATTTTGAATTCCGGCGTCCAGTCTCCCGTTCTCTCATACCTCGGTGGGACCTTGCATGGGTGCTGACGTGGCTAAATTTGGACCGCTTCAAACCACTGCGAACCACTGCCCCTGGCACGGTTCTCTGACTTGACCCGGGAAACGTGTTTTCTCCTGACCCTCGCCACGGCGTCCCGCGTGAGCGAGCTTCTTGCGCTCTCAGTTCACCCCGCGTGTCTGCAGTTTCGAGCCAATGGCTCGGTGCAGCTACTCACCGACCCGTCCTTTTTGGCCAAGAACCGGCCTCCCTCGGCTGTGCCCCAGATGCTGACCTTACGTCCGCTCAGAGGGACGGACCTATCCTGTGGGTCGCATGAACAGGACCCTGTCCAGGCACTGAAGATCTACCTGCGTCGCTCAAAGCCGCGCCGTCTAGGGCGTACCCGCCTCTTCTTACCACTTTCACCAGGCAGGCCGGATATCTCGGCCCAGACTGTTTCGTCCTGGCTACGGTGGGTGATTTGTTCGGCCTACCAAGACCTCTCCCCAGACGGGGATAGACGGTTACAGATCCGGGCGCATGAAGTCCGAGCAGTGGCCAGCAGCGCGGCCTTTGACCACAACTGCTCGGTTAAAGACATTGTGACGGCGGTAGGCTGGCGTGCAGACTGCACCTTCGCCCACTTCTACCTCCGCAACCTATCCGGCCAGCATGACTCCCTGGCCATGGTGGGCGACATCTCCTCGGCCCAGCACTCCTTCCGCGCACCCCAGGTGCCATAGGCACTTCTTAACTGAAATCGTCGGGAGTGCTCCTTGTGGGCCGGCGGAGGCTGTTAGGTACAGGGGGTTGGGTGTCAACACCCTCCTCCTCTTTGCTATTCTTCCATATAGTAATGCCATCGGTAATGTATTTTGAAAAAACAAATGAATTTTTTTCTAAAATGTATTTTTTTGAAAAATACTTACCGATGGCATTACTTGGATGGCCCTCCCACCTGCCCCGCTTGCCTCCTTGGCTAAGTGTGAAACTGGTGAGCTTTTGCCCCACGCATGCCCGGATAGAGTGGTAAGGGGAGGCCACCCGGGGCTCCTATACATGGATCCCCGGTGTCTCCTCCCCAGTTGTGTAGGGGACACAACTTTGGGCTGAAATCGTTAGGCTATAGAGTGTATTCCATATAGTAATGCCATCTGTAAGTATTTTTCCCCAAAATACATTTTAGAAAAAAATTCATTTTTTTATGCGTAATTTCATCCGATTTTGTCCCATAATTGTGTCCCATTTCCATATGTGTTCTTCATGCTAGTGTCTGTCAGTGTGCCAGCATTTCAGACACAACATTTGTGATTATTGGTTTTGAAGGAGTTAAATGAAATAGCTCTGCTTCTCGCATGTCCTAATGTGACTGTGACAGCCCTTCTTTCTGCAGGCCCCCGCCCACCAGCCCCCTCTGAAGTTTATCCGTGATCCAGAGCAAGAGACGCCGGTGGAGCCGAGCGCAGACGTCACAACGCGACTTGTGTCCTACTCATTTCATCACAAATCCTCCACTTCACACAACTTCAGCAAGGGGTCAGTACCTTCTCCTTCTGTTCTTGTTTTGGTGTTGGTAGTGGGTTTTTTTAAATGTGGTTTTGTTGTTTGTAAGTTTGGTTGATTCATTGGAAAGGATTGGTGGCAGGTGGATGACTGAGCGCTGATGTTACATGAAACTTGTATCCTACTCTTTGCACTCCAAGACCCTCAGCCTCTCACGGCTTTCACAATGGGTCCATGGCACTGATGTAGTCATGCAGATTTTGGTTTGGCCTTTGTTGTTCCATGGTTGGTTCAGTCGTGGGCACCATGGTTGGTTTTGCTTGATGGGCAGAGCAGAGAGGTAGGATCTGCAAACGTTTCCAGCAGTTGTCGTTTTATTTTGGCAGTGCACAAGATGTAACCCCATGACTGCACCTGACAGCGCAGTTGGGCAGGAAAGACAAGTAACTACACTTGTTTTCTGACAACTGTATTGCCATTAGCAGTCAGCGGGTTAAACCTTTTTCCCTCCATAAAGAATCTGGAAATTTGGTGAACTAGTACACATACTAAGGGAAATGTGCTGGACTGACAGTTACATCCCCTGACCAAGGGGGTCTAGCTGTTTGTTTGTTTAGCGCTGAGTGTTTTCCCTTGGTATGTGTACTGCATCAATCAGCGCTTGCCTTGCCAATGGTCTATGAGTGTTTACTCATTCAAGGCGCCCAGAATCAATAGCTGCAAAAGTGCCATAGAGCGTTGCCTTTGGCAACGCTATACAACACTTGTTTTCTCAAAACACATTACCGATGGTATTACACTTAGGAAATGGCTCTTAGCTGGCCTAATTTTAGCCAAATTTTGGTTGTGTCCGTATAAGGGGGTGTTGGCAGGAGTGGGGCGCCATAGACCATGCCAAACCCGAATAGCCTCCCCTTACTCACATCCGGTACAAGGTTACCCAGCATACCCCAGTTTTAGTTCTTAGCTGGCAGAAGTAGGTTGTGTCTGTTCGAGCTCCGCTTTCGTTCTTGGCCGGTCGTTCGACCTTGACTGTTCGTTGGGACTTGAACTGTGAAGATGGTGGCGTGACTGGGGGTGGTAGTGCTCACGCTGTGCCGCCTCGTCGACCTGTGTGTTCTACGGACCTACGGCTTGTGCCATGGAGACTGTGACTGGCGGCTTCCGGACGCTGCTTCGGCCTGCGCTCCGAACCGGTCGCGCGGTGGGGCGTGCTGTTACGTTTTGGTGATACGTGGGTTTGCTCCTTTTTTTTTCCGCCATGGCCAGGTAATATCTCGGTGAATGCCCTCGACCGGCGCCCTTGGGTGGGAAGGAGCGCTGAGCGTCGGCACGCGCTGTACACTCGTTTGATTCGACTACATATTCAATTATGTCCGATTCGCCAGCGCGCGCGCGTCGTTATTGCGTGACCTTAGAGGCCACGCTCGTTCTTTCATCTTGTACCCTCTTGTTGCAGTAACTAGGTTCGGATCTGCACGATGTGTGGCGACTTTCAGGGCCCCTCGGACGAGCATGCGGAGGGCCTTACCTGAGCAAGAGGCGAGTCGACCCGCACTGGTGAGGTGTCCGCCTCATGACTGGAAGAGCGATGGTTAACCCTTACCTCCGTTGGCGTCCTACTCTATCAGAGGTCGGCCGACAGTGATGTCCAAGCTAACAAGGAGGGACCCACGTCAGGAACAGAGACTTTGTTGTCCCGCACAGAGATAGGGACTTCGTTGTCCCGCAGAGAACGTACGCCGCCTCAAGGCAGGAACAGGGACTTCGTTGTCCCGCAGAGAACGTACGCCGCCTCAAGGCAGGAACAGGGACTTCGTTGTCCCGCAGAGAACGTACGCCGCCTCAAGGCAGAAACAGGGACTTCGTTGTCCCGCAGATAACGTACGCCGCCTCAAGGCAGGAACAGGGACTTCGTTGTCCCGCAGATAACGTACGCCGCCTCAAGGCAGGAACAGGGACTTCGTTGTCCCGCAGAGAACGTACGCCGCCTCAAGGCAGGAACAGGGACTTCGTTGTCCCGCAGAGAACGTACGACGCCTCAAGTCAGAAACAGGGACTTCGTTGACCCGCTCAGAGATAGGGACTTCGTTGTCCCGCAGAGAGCGCACGCCGCCTCAAGGCAGGAACAGGGACTTCGTGGTCACGCACAGAGATAGGGACTTCGTTGTCCCGCAGAGAGCGTACGATGCCTATCAGAGACCGCCGGGCATTAATGTCCGAGATTAACAAGGTGGGTCCCAAGTCAGAGGCAGGGACTTCGTTGTCCCGCAGAGAGCGTACGTTGCCTATCAGAGATCGCCGGACACTGATATCAGAGTGTAACAAGGCGAAACCCAAGTCCGATGCAGGGACTGCGTGGTCTCACAGAGAGCGTACCACGCCTATCAGACCGCCGGGCAGTGACACCTGGCAGGGACAAGCGGGGACCCAAGTCAGAGCAGTGGCTTTGTTTCCCCACAGAGAGCATACCTCGCCTATCAGATACCGGGCAGAGACGCCTGACAGCCACAAGGTCTGACCCAGGGCACAAGCAGTGGCCTTGCTGTCCCACAGAGAGCGTGCTACGCCTATCGGAGATCGTGGCCACGGAAGCAGTGGCTTGGTTGCCTCTTCCCTCATACAAGAGTTATAAGTCGTGGCTGATTCTCTGTTTGTCTATTGACAAGGGGTAATTACCTAAACATTACTAAATTGCGTTGCTACCTTAGTGGCTTGGTTGCCCAGACCGGTTTACCATACACATTCGGCGTATTAAACTACACTATTTTGCTTGGGGTACACATACATGTGCACGTTTTACACAATACACATTTTGGAGAAACTGACAACTCACTGGCTTGTGAATAATACACATGTGAGTCCAAAGTACACTTTTAGTCAGTTGGAAGTACACTGACTGCACCCAGGGGGTCACCAGGTCGGCAAGTGGTTACTCAGAGAGCGGTCGGCGTCTTTCAGAGCTCGCCTGTCAGAGACGCCCAAGAGTACAAAGGGGACCCCAATCAGAAGCAGTGCCTTGCTGTCCCACAGAGAGAGGATGTCGTCTGTCAGAGATCGCCGGACAGAGACGCCCAAGTGTTTTAGGGTGGGACCCAAGGTGGTCCCGGACCTGTAAAGCACAAGATACCTTGTTCTGGGCTCTGGTCAGCAGGAGAGGTAGCTGACAACCTCTCCTTGCATGGCTAAACCAATGATTCTTCCACCGGCCCGGGACCCGGCCTCAAGAGTGACCCGCTCCACTGTCCGTCCGCAGGCCAGAGTGGACAAACAGCAGGTGGACTGAGCATCCAGGTGGAGCCCATGTCAACGGCGGTGACCTAGGCGCCCCGGCCCAGTAAGCTGGTAGTCACTGACTGCGGAGGGCTGGCGTCGGCTACCGTACCGACGATGCTTCCAGTCCCGGGCCAGACGACAAGTCATAAATGGACATGCAGAAGCGACTGCTCGGCTTCTCAGGCGCTGGACAGTGTCTAGTGTCTGTGAGAGCATGTGGGCGCGGTAGCAAACACGTATGAGTATGTACGGTTATCGTGGTGCGCGACACAAGGGTTAAAAGGTTGCTTCCCAGCGGCTCAGCGGTTCGCCAGGCCGCTGGGGCACGACACCTATTATCCTTCCACGGTTAGATTCCTGGAACCTCTAATCCGCTTTCTTTGCTTTGGGCAATAGAGATGAGAAAACAGAGGGGGATTCTGTCTCCCATATTTTAATCTAATTCAATAACTTGATTATCCCTTAAGGGTTATTACAATCAAATTGTGCTCATGCATTAAGCATTGATTAATTTAATTTTTCTTATTATTAGGTTGGGCGCCCTCGCCCGGGCTGCGCACCAGTTTTTTATGGCTTGTGGCGACCGCAAGGGCTACAGGACCACTGCACTTCGCACTGCAGGATCCCGGCTCGGTGATGTTGGGCCACGCCTCGCGCCGACCATGCAGACGAGAGCCGCTCTAGATGCAGTGCAGAAGAGACGACCTCACGATGGGATCCGGGTCCCGGCGTTCGCTCATGATCTTCAGTTCCCCTTCGAAAGCAGGGACTCGCCTCACACAAGCCAGGGGTACGAGAGGAACAGGAGACGCCGTCCCAGTTCCATGGCTCGCTACGCAAGGAAAAGACGGGCTCTCCGAGTTTTCGCCACCGTTCGGGGGAGCGGCCCCCTGAGACTACGTTGTTCCTTCCAAGTGTGGGGTCCGCCTTCGTTGGATCGCCGCCGGCCGGAGTTCCCCGGACTTCGGAGGGGTTGGACATCCCTTCGCCTGCGGGCGGAGCATACGGTTCCCGCTGGACGCCAGAGGACGTCATTCGCCGTGGCTGGACGAGGTTAGCTTCTCTACGTCGCTACGCTCGCGGTTCCGAGAGGTCTTGCGTTGGCCGTCTACTGCGAAGATTTACAGGAGAGTCTACTCGAGCCGGGGACTACGCAGGTCCCCTCATCGCGTCCAAGCATTCAAGTCCCTGCCCCTGCTGGTCGGCCTTCTGTCTCCGCTTCAGGGCGCCGGGGGAGGCGCTGGTGGCTTCAGCTGGATCCTACTTCTTCCGCTGCCAACGGTTGCTGCGTCCGTCCTGATCGATTACGCGCGGCTGAGTGGAGAGTCGGCCACGCAGGGCACCGCGCAGTGGAGAACTTCTTGGCCCCCTGGGCAGACCGACAAGGAGGCTTGCAAGGCCTGTCACTCAGCTGAGTCACGCTGCGGGCGCCGCCGGATGTAGCAGCCTTCTTAAAACACTGTGGACCGTCAGACAGGATTGGCAGGGACCACTCTTCCGCGGAGGCGCGGTTCGTCCGATGCACCGGATTGGGCGACTTACATCCGAGAGACGGAGGCGGCGACGGGACGCCAACGGCACTCTCCTGTGAACGTCAGGGACAGCATGCTCCTGGCGCGCGAGGGATAGAGGTCAGCGCGGGTGGCGGACTGGTCCGACAGACTTCACTGCGGACGACGTCTTCTTCGGGGGTATGCACACAGTTCAGATTAGCTCCGCCTGAGTTGACTTGCGGCTAGTCGCTTCATTTCCCCGACGGGGTGCTACTCTTCGCTTGGGCCTGGCCGTAGTCAGCGGTGACCAGGCACGCTTGTCGCCTCCTTAGACGACAGCGTCGGGACCTAGCGGAAGCGGTCGCGTTCCTGGGTGGCGGCAACTTGGAGTTTCGGCAGGCTGCAGCGCCGGACCGGAGCGGATGGACTCACCCTCGGTAGCGCCTTCAGGGAGTTACCCATTCGGCGCTGTGGATCCTGCGACCGGGGGCGCAAGTACAGGGAGTTAGACGGGACAACTTGGCAGGAATTAGTTCCTGAGAGGTCGTTGCGCTCGAGCCTGTGGCAGTAGGGTCGACGCAGCTCTTCCACTAGACGGTAGATTGGAGCACGATCTTCGTCCTTCGACTCGACACAAGTGCCTCGTCACCTCGGCAGATACCAGACAAAGACCTGAGAGCAGCGGTGCGTCTCCAGGACCTGGGACAACTCGAGTTTCGAAGTCGTCACCAGTTGGCAAGCCGGGCGGTAGGCTGGGATCATACCCACTTCGCCGTCGACTAGAGGGCCGACGCTACGGGACAGGTACTACGTGTTTTCTTCGCCGGGATTCCGTCGAGGATGGAGTGCGTGGTCGTCCTGTTCGAGTGGGACTCCCAGTAGACGGGAGCAGGGCAGTGTAGGAGGGACTCTCAGTCCCTTCTTCAGCTCTCTTAGGACGGATGACTCACTAGGGGATCACCGCTCAACCTGACACCTCCTCTGCTTGGAGAAGGAGGGCGTAATTGGGAGTGGCTAGTGCGCTGGAGGCCTGCCGCGCGGGGAGGCGTCGCTGTGGCCAGATCTTCCAGCTCCACGGCTCGCCATCGAGATTGCATGCCGAAGTGTACGCGTGGTTGTCCGCCTTTACTTGTGTTGCAGCTTGGTGGATGTAGGTGCGCACCCGCAGATTGGGCAGCAAGCCCTCTTCCACAGAGGCTTCCTACGGCGGCCATAGGTGCTACCGAGACAACCCGCAGACCATCAACCAGTCGAGTTGCGAGGGTAGATGACGAGCGCTGTGTGACGGGAATGACGACCTTCTTCCTTCCGAACTGGACGAAGCCCCAGCTGGCAGGGTGCTTCCTCGGGGGTTTTTTCATCTCCTAAGGACGGCCCCTTTCACCGTTCAGGACTATCTCACCATGATCGCCGACTCCTACAGGCGATTTCGCTCATCAGACCCGGGTAGTGGCAAAACCTCACTTCAGAGGCTCCCTTCGCTTGGAATGCCCCGCTGTGCTGCGCAGGGACCAAGTTCTACCTTGGGGGCTTACGGGATCTCAACCTCGTCTGTTGGAACCCGGCACATGACGCGCCTGACGGATGTTTCAAGGAGGAGAGCTTCAGGGCAGTCCTTGACTCAACCTCCAGGCTCAGTACTATGCACGCTGTCCACACACCCGGGTGGCTGGCAGTGCCAGTCGACCGGTTCATGCTACAGCTACCTGACACATCTGCCTGGACGAGACGCGGCCTACATGACGGCGACAGTTGTTTCGCCCTGCGCGTGTTGGGTGCCACCCGGGAGAACAGACTTCAAAACCCGGTGACAGCCTTACCTCTTCCAGGGTCAGTATCCGTACGCGCTGTCGTCACACACACACAGATGGCTGGCTGGTACGGACGGACGGCGCCGTGCAACTACTACGGTACCAGCCTTCAGGGCCAAGTCGTGGTCGCCTTGGCTGCCCTACAGTCTATGTCTGTCTGCCCGTACGAGTGTCAGATTCCACTCAGTAGCCCAGACAATAGGAACCGGTGAGAGTCTTCCGTGTGTACCTGCGCCGGACCAAGCTGGCGCAGGGGGACGCACACACCTGTTTTCTCCCTCTGTCCACAGGTAGACGTGGTATCTCAGCCAGACCTGCTCCTCCTGGTTCCGGGGAGTTATCCGCCCGGCCGGCCAGGACGTTGACCTGTTGAGGCCACATGTTGCACAACGCGGCGCACGAGGTCAGAACCAGGGCCGCAAGTTCCGCTGCGACAGCACCGGTGCAGTCAAAGTCTTGTGGCGGCTATGAGATGGCGAGCGGAGTCCACCTTCGCCCGCTGCTACCTGAGGGACTTCTCCTCCTAGCGACAGATCCTCTCGCTGGTGGGAGACACCGCAGCAGCGCAACACTCCCTCCCGGCGCCCTAGGCGCCGCAGGTATCTTAGCTAAAATTATCGGGAGTGTGCTGCAGGAGGGCGAGTTTGTGGGCAATGTGGTTGGCAGTAGGGGCGCTATAGCGGCACCCACCTCCTCTTTGTGATTCTTCCTAAGTGTAATACCATCGGTAATGTGTTTTGAGAAAACAAATGAATTTTTCAATTAAAATGCATTTTTTTGAAAAATACTTACCGATGGTATTACTCGAAGGTCCCTCCCTCCGGCCCCGCTTGCCGCAGTTCGCTAAGAACTAAACTGGGGTATGCTGGGTAACCTTGTACCGGATGTGAGTAAGGGGAGGCTATTCGGGTTTGGCATGGTCTATGGCGCCCCACTCCTGCCAACACCCCCTTATACGGACACAACCAAAATTTGGCTAAAATTAGGCCAGCTAAGAGCCATTTCCTAAGTGTAATACCATCGGTAAGTATTTTTCAAAAAAATGCATTTTAATTGAAAAATTCATTTTTGGAGCTATTGATGCTGAGCACCTTGAAATAGTTAAACGGGTGGCCATTTGCTGTTTCTTATTAGCTAAGCTCATTCAAAACATGCTGCAAGGAACCATAAATGTTTATTCATGATTAGCTTCTGCTGACAGAAACAAATGTGTATTGTTTCTTCATGATTAGCTTCTGCTGACAGAAACAAATGTGTATTGTTTCTTCATGATTAGCTTCTGCTGACAGAAACAAATGTGTATTGTTTCTTCATGATTAGCTTCTGCTGACAGAAACAAATGTGTATTGTTTCTTCATGATTAGCTTCTGCTGACAGAAACAAATGTGTATTGTTTCTTCATGATTAGCTTCTGCTGACAGAAACAAATGTGTATTGTTTCTTCATGATTAGCTTCTGCTGACAGAAACAAATGTGTATTGCAGGATGTGTGTGGTGCCGATAATGCTGTGTCTACAGAATCACGCCCAGCGAGCAGTGCAAGTTCTTGTTGACAGCAGCAAATCATCTGATAGGTCAGTGTTACGACTGGACTATGTATCGTGTGCTGGTCTGTGAATTGGACCTCACAGTTGACAGGCATAAGGTCTAAAATCGCACACAAGCACACATAAAAAACTTCTTGACGTGAAACAGCACATAATTTTGTATCCCTTTGGGTCAGTAGCGCTTTTTGTCATGATGATTCCTGCAGGGCTGATCGAGACAAAAATCTCTACCCACAGGGAAAGGGCTGAAATTTCAGCGTCACACTATCGTGACCACCAGTATAACAGGGATGCTTAACTAATTGCACCCGGACGATCAAATTATCACTTTTTGAGGGGTTAGATAACCTTGGAAGTAGTTCAAGGGTGGTGTTGGAGTAGCTTAGCACCTGTAAGGCACCAAGCTATTGCGACACTACTGTCTTGATTGATCCACATCTTGTTGAGGCATGTCAAGGGTGTTATGGTTTAACAAGGTATTTTTTATTCAGATTTCTTTTCTTTTTTTTTTCGCTACATGCGAATGCGTGGTCACATTTGTGTACATTGACGTTCTTGTCTGTGCTACAGGTTTGGCTCAGGGACCAGTCAGGACAAATCGTCACCCGCAACATCCATCCAACTGATTCCTACAGTAAATGGAACCGGGTCCGCTCCATTCCCTCTCAACAGCTCCATGCGCTGGGTCGGCCACACGCACGCCAAGGTCACCTTGGGGCAGGGAGAGAGCGCCCAGCTGAAGCTTCATGCAGGATTCCTGCGACCTGGCACCTACAACCTCAACACGCTAGCAGTGTTTGTGACATACACGGATGATCAGTCACAGATGATTTTGCAACGTCAGCCAACGCCAAGCATCATTACGCTTTTACCGGCACAGTCCTGATCAGTCATGATCAGTTGATGGATATACTGACAAGCAATAGAAGCAACATTTTTGGGATCATTGGAAACACTTTGGAAAGGTGACATTTTTGGAATCCTAAAATGTTGCTTCCTAAATGTTGCATTTCTTTTGCTCATCAGTATATATACGTGTGACCAGCACAAGAGCCGCATGACAGTCCTCAGTCCTGGAGACTGATTTGCCTGTGCGTGTGTGTGTGTTTTTTTCAAAATCAGCAAAAGCTGAATTCAGCTGTTTGGTTCAGACAGAACAGTCCATTTGCAAGAGACATATTCTCAAGAGCCGCTGTGGCAGCAGGGGCTTATGTGAATACATGTCTCTTGCTTGCATGGATCAGATTGAGCTATTCCTCCGTAGGTAGTTTGTGAACTGATTTGAGATTTTCAAACCGTGCTGGTCTGTGATCTGTACCGATTGTGAATAATCCTTCAGTGTTGGGCTTCAGATTTGGAGTTTACGGTCATCACCAGGATATACCAATAGTGTGCACCACTCAGAGGACTTCAGAATATGTTGTAGGTGTACACAGGTCTCTCGCTCGCAGGTGGACACTATTAATTTTCTTTCTAAATATAGTTCCTCATTTTCACTTCCGTGCGTCAGTCCTCCATTCCACCATTGCCCGTGCCACCTCAGGAGATGTAGACCCCTCGAGTAAGAGGTATAGAGAACAGTTTGAGCCCTTCTCAGTCAGCGGAAGGTATAGATTCTCATGAGCCCCTGCAATGGTCAGCAAGAGGCACAGATTCTCATGAGCCCCTGCTGTTGCAGGGGTTTTTGAGAATTTAAGCCTCTTGCTGTTTGAGATGGCCTCCACCTGTTTCCCCCCCCCCCCCCCCCCCCCCCCCCCCCAGCTTGATTGAACATACAAGTGTGGGTAGTGTTACTCGGTTGCTTGCCTGTTCTTTACTCCATTGTTGATTTGATAGCGAAAGGACAACTTCTGCGGAATGGGTTTGCCAGTGCAGAATTTCAATCTTGGGCAAACTGATTTGAACTGTTCTTTGTTTGTCCTGAGAAAAAATTGACACCAGCTCCTGGTATGAGTGCACTGGCTACTGGTGTAAGTGCACTGACTACTGGTATAAGTGCACTGGCTACTGGTATACATGCACTGGACTGGTATAAGTGCACCAGCTCCTGGTATAACTGCACTTGCTACTGGTATAAGTGTACTAGCTACTGGTATAAGTGCACTGGACTGGTATAAGTGCATTAGCTCCTGGGATAAATGCACTGGACTGGCATAAGTGTGCACTATCCGGGTGGTTCTTCCACCCCCCCACCCCCACCCCCCCACCCCCCCACCCCCCACACTTTGGTACCGGTTTCAGGCCACTTTACAAATTTCAAATACAAGCGATCAAAAGTCTCTGTAACTTCAGTAGCTGAACTGGCCCTTCATCTGTCATGTACTGTGTTTGTCTTAAATGGCGTAAATCCGTGTCTGTTACGTGAGAGTGCGTGTTGGGTTTCAGTTCGCGGCGCTTTGAGTCAATTTGCCAAAAAATTGAGAAAAAGCGCCTATATAATAACGGTATTATTATTGTTATTATTGTGTAAGTGCACTGGCTACTGGTATGAGCACATTTTTCCTTTCCATAGAAAATTTCTGTCTGGACCCTTTGCACAAAAGGCTCTTGTGCTGAAGACCTCCCAAAGACGGTTGCGCACCGCTGATGATCTTTTGATGCTAGTAAGTGTCTGTGATGATTACCAAATATGCTTGCTATAGAGTAGGAAATCAGAGTATGTGTTGTCCAAAATGTTGACGATTCTGTTTCCAGGTAGCAAAAAGCCCTCTGGGCCTTGTGGGCCATTGTTTGCCCACACACAGCTGCACACGTGTGGATGACGGGCGACCTGGGCTAGAGGGCCCTGTGGTGACTAGGTTATGTCCAGGCTTGCTGTAGTCCGATTTCATTGTTGTGTTTCATCGTTCAGGGATTAGTTAAGTCGCCTTTGCGTTGTTAACGCATTCAGCCCTGATGCCCAACAGCAGAAGATGAATCGGCCGTGATAATTCAAGGGTAGTGCCAGATTAGCTTGGCGCTTGTCAGCGCCAAGCTAATCTGGCACTACCCTTGAACAAGCTAATCTGGCACTACCCTTGAATTATCATGGTCGATTCATCTCCGGCAACTGGTACATAGTTGTCAGGTGACCCATCCAAACTCTGGGAAGTGCGGACGTGGAGTTAAATGGGTTAAGCCTTACAGGGAATAAGTGTACATGTCTTTATGCTTTTATGCTAGTCCGTGTGCGTGCCTGTGTTCCAAACCTTATGGCACTTAGGTCAGTTGCATGACCCTTTTAGGCCCAAGGTCCCATTTCTCCAATTTTGGAGGTGTTGCCTTAGCGACTATGTACCAGTTGCAGGAGATGGCTTGACCATGATCATTCAAGGGTTGTGCCAGATTAGCTTGGCGCCTCAAGGCGCCAAGCTAATCTGGCACAACCCTTGAATGATCATGGTCAAGCCATCTCCTGCTGTAGGGATCCGGGGCTAAGAGGGTCAAATCCTGTGCATGCCACTAAGCAAGGTGCTCCACGATAGTGAAGCGGGATTTAGATTCACTCATGCAGCTGGTACTTAGTGTTAGTCAGTGAGTTTTGGACCGTACAGCTTGATTCCTGGGGTTCAAAATCACAGACCACCGTGATTATCAGCGCATATAGTTAGCCTGTGCCCCTAGTTGCACATTGAAAAGAATGGCCTGACTGGCTTCGTACTAGTCCGAGTGAATTGCATTAGACAATACATCTTGCCATAGGGTTGAAATCCTCATTTTGCAGTTGTGCTCAGACGACTTCAGCGCAGTTCAGGAGAGAGATTGACCGTGATAGTTCAAGAGTGGTGCCAGAACTGCAGAAGAGATGGCGCATTGAGGTGCCAAGCTATTCTGGCACCACCCTACAACTATTAGGCCTGTTCATATTTTGTTTAGTGTATCACGGCAAAAGATAGTTGACTAATTTTGCATTAATGTATTGTTGACCTTTTTTTTTCTGTAGAACTGCTGCTGTGTTTAGTTTTAGTATCATGCGCACATGTTTCGCATAAGAATTAATTGTTCTCGTGGCAAGTGTATTTTCGTAATGCAGGTAATCTCTCTCTACGAGGCTTACATTGGATATTTCCACGTCTACGTGTCTGTGTGAATTTATGTTTTGTGTTTTATGTGTTTGTGTGGATTTGATGTGTTATGTGCATCATTTTAGCTCAAACAGAAAACATTAAAATCTGTGTGTCTTTGTCTGTATCGGTGGCAAACTTTGTACACTGAACATTTGCAAGTCCTAAATCGTTCACTTGCAAACTTTTGTTATGAAAATTGTGATAATTATTTATTTACTTATGCACAGACTTTTGCACTTGAATTGCAGTTTGGATAAAGTTTGTTGTTTGAATGTTTTTGCCTTACTCCGTTGAGTAATCTGTTCTCCTGTCTTTTTGCAAAAGGGATTGCTACACATTGGAAGAGGAACTTCATTCCATTCGCAAGATGCATAGATCCTCATGAGTCCCCTGCAGGGGCTCATGAGGATTCATGCATTTTGCAAATTGAAAATGAGAATTGAAAATGAAAATTTAAAATGTTTTTTTTATACTGAGTACGTGTATGCAGTTGATGTCTGCTGATGTTTGTTTTTTACCAAGCGTTCAAACAGTTTCAGATTTTTTTCTTTCACCTTCAGACTTGAGTTACATGAGTTTCCATTCAGCCACTGACTCACATTCATACAAACTTTTTAACCTTTATCATTCGGAATACACCACTGTGCGAAATAAGTTTGAATAAAATAGTTCAAGGGTAGTGCCAGAATAACTTGGCACCTTTAGGCACCAAGCTATTCTGGCACCAACCTTGAACTAAAGCCATTGGGCTATATATCCTTATCCTAAGTACTATATTGTAGCGTGCATATGGCAGTGTACAAATTTGAAGCTTTTAGCCTCGGTATGATATGGTTAAATTAACATTGCCATTCAGTCTTATGTGTGAAGTCTGTGGCTGTGAAATCGTTGCACCATTTGACCATTGTGCGTGTGCATGCGTGCGTGTGTGTGCGAGCTTGTGTGTATGTGTGCTGGTCGGTAATTGTTGGACCGACCACCTTCAAACCGAAAGGTCTAAAATCCGACCAGCCCACAACTTGTGGCGTGATGTGTAAATATGCAGGCATGTGCAATTTTGATGTCAGCATTTTATGTGCTTCAGCAAGCGCGGCCCATCTGAGGCACAGATCCTCATAAGCCCTGCAGGGGCATATGAGGATCTGAGCCTGTTGCTAGCAGTTTTACATAAGTGTTCCTTGTCTACAGTAACTTGAAATTCACCCATCTGCAAGAAGCATAGGTCCCTGTAGTATGTAGGGCCTTATGGGGATCTATACCTCTCACTTGCCCAGTTTACATCTGTGTTCCTTGTCCAGAGTAGGTCAGTGGGCATTTAGTGTAAGGTGTCGTAATTTAATATGATGTAAGGCTATTTCACAGGAATGGTGGTTGAAGGGCATGTGAGTGTAGTGTGAATGACATTGTTTTTTTTTTTAAATTGACGAATAACAGATTTGTAACGTAGAATGCTAGCGCAATCCATGCTGCATTTATAAGCTACGGTGTTAAATATGACGCTTGCATGATGTGCATCTTATGCTATTACTGTCAAATATGAAACTGTGTGTTTGGAATCAATGTCTGTTTGTTTGTGGCAGGTTTAGGGTTGTCAGGTGAATTTTCCTTATTGAGTTTACTTTTGTAACTCCAACATTATTTCGGGTTTTTGTTTTTTTTTTGGTTTTTTGTAGTGTTTTTCATTGTTGCCTACTTTCTTTAACTCATTCGCAGCCAGCCGCATCCGGATGCGCGACATAAGCCGCGCATCCGGATGCGGCTGGCCGCGAATGAGTTAAAAGACTCGAGACGTGCTGCGTTCGGATATGCGGCTTTATGCCATAGTTGGTTACAGCACGTCTCGAATGAGTTCACCTTTTGCCTGTCTGTAGTGGCTTTGGCGCGATGATTCCAGCGGGAACTCCACTGACAGACAAAAGGTGAACCCCTTTCCTGCCAACGGATGTACATGTTGTTTCTGAAATCTGCTGCGTTCACTGAACGACGACCGAAAGCCTCGACTGTCCAAAGATGCATCGACACAAAGTGGTCTCAGCAAGAGGCATAGATCCTCATGGGCCCATGAGGATCCATGCCTCTTGCAGTTAGATCCCATTGACTTTTTCTCGGCGGTGAAGGTGATGATTGTGAGCTTGCATTAAGCCGCCAGCAAGTCAAAGGCGCTTGCGTGTACGTATGCATATGGAGATATTAACACAGCACGGTCTGTAAAAAAAAACAACAATCATTTTATTTGTTGAATTTGCAAACATCGCTGGTCATTCTCTGCAAGTGTTTTCTGTTTATACACCATGTGTATGTTATCGTTTTCGTTTGACCCTGCACGTTACATTCGAATCATTCCACTCGGACAGAGCAGCTGTGAAGAGGTTGTTTGAGTTAAAATGTTGAGCCCAATGGCTGACACCCCTACTATGGGAGCTGTCCGCTCAAGGCTATGTTACAGCTCAGGCCACAAGTCGACCGTGATAGCTAGTTCAAGGGTGGCGCCAGAGTAATTTTGAGGCTAGATGGTTCAAGGGTGGTGCCAGAATAGCTTGGCGCCTCCAGGCGCCAAGCTATTCTGGTACCACCCTTGAACTATCATGGTCTATCTTATGATTGTAGTGTGTCTGGGATTTAATGAGTGGACAGGCATTTATTTGTGTGTTTGTAGTTTTACCCTTTGAGTGAGAATAGTTTTTGATTTTTGTTGCTTTTGTTTACATTTGGAAATAGTATTCATTCGCACATGAAGAAGACTAGACACTACCTCCTTGGTGACTCTTTTTTTTCAAACGTTCACTTGCACTTTCCTTCAGTCTATTTCAGTCATGCGGCTCTGTGCCTCTCGTTAGCCTCATGTCTGTGTTACTCCAGCAGAGCAGGTTTTCAGATTTTCAGCAAGCGATGGTAGAGACAGTATTTGTAATGAGGGGAATCATCCAATGCTTTCACACTTGTATGTTACTTTTCTTTAGTCTACATCAGTCATGGCCCCATTTATGTGCGTGTTACTCGGACAGAACAGGTTTTCAGATGTTCAGATATATATATATATATATATATACTATATAATATATATATATATATAATATATACTATATACTATATATATATAATATATATAATATATATATATAACAGGCCATGGGTAAGCCAGGTAAGCGTTGGTAGACACAACATACATACATCACTAAACGTTTTCACACTTGCACGCACTTTGCTTTAGTCCACACCAGTCAGGTCCCTATTTATGTCTGTGTTGCATGGGCAGAGCAGGTTTTTAGATGTTCAACATGGGTGCAGTAACTGATGTAGAGACGGTTTGTATACCTAATGAGGGGAATCACAGAACGCTTTTGACACTTTCGTGCACTGTGCTGTAGTCCACATCAGTCAGAGCCCTATTTATGTTTGCGTTACTCGATTATAGCAGGTCTGTAGGTGTTCAGGTTTGAAGTTTGAAAGGACACAAACTGCCTCCGACATCGGCCCAAGGGCCCTTTGCTTACTGTAAGCTGGAAAGTCCAAAATCAGGCACCACCATTCTTCTGTGTCCTGTATGCACTTTGAAAAAGAGATTTGGTGCACTGTGATACCATTCTTCTGTGTCCTGTATGCACTTTGAAAAAGAGATTTGGTGCACTGTGATACCATTCTTCTGTGTCCTGTATGCACTTTGAAAAAGAGATTTGGTGCACTGTGATACCATTCTTCTGTGTCCTGTATGCACTTTGAAAAAGAGATTTGGTGCACTGTGATACCATTCTTCTGTGTCCTGTATGCACTTTGAAAAAGAGATTTGGTGCACTGTGATATCTTTATTAACCCATTTAGCCCGGGGACCCTGCAGCAGGAGATGGATTGATCATGATAATTCAAGGGTAGTGCCAGATGAGCTTGGCGCCAGAAGGCGCCAAGCTCATCTGGCACTACCCTTGAATTATCATGATCAATCCATCTCCTTTAACTCGTACATAGTTGTTAGGCAACACCGCCCTATTTGAAAAATGGGACCTTGGAGCTAAAAGGGATAAGCTGAGGCTTGTTTGCCTTTTTCTTCAGGTACAGAAGCACCGAGAAAGCTCTGATGGAACAGTACATACTTAGTGTTACCGGAACAGTTTCACTCTACAGTCACGTCACGGTACCCATTCCAGTCACGTTAGCACCACCAAAGTACGCTGTGTGCTGGTCTGTGAATTTGGACCTTACAGCTGTCAACCGTAAGGTGCCGAATCGCGGACCATCACACAGAATGATGTAAACCTGTGGTTGTGTATACTTGCAAGCATGGGCATGCGTGTGTTTATAGTGTGTGTGCGTGCGTACATGCAATTGCCTGGATTTTGGATTTGCCAGAAAGAGAAAGAAACTTGGCTCACCACCAATCTCCTCTCCTCTCTCTCTCTCTTTCTGTTATATTTAAAATGTTATTAAGGACAGACGTAAAAAGGCCTGCATGCCTACTGTCTTCATCCTTACAAAATAAAGTTTCAGTTCATCTCTCTCTCTCAATTTTTTTTTTAAGTAACAGTATTGGGTGTGAATTGTAACAGCTCGACAGGTGTGTCTCTTCAATTCTTTATTTCTACTTGCATTGATTCTAATTCTGTGTGGCTTCATTGTGTGCTAGTCTGTGATTTTAGACCTTACAGCTGGCAGCCATAAGGTCCCAAATCACAGACCAGTGCACATTTTCTCTATGCTTCCAGTGAACTGTAGAGGTGCGCTTGTCTGTGATTTTCCAACTTACGGCCTAGAGCCCTGAAGTAGAGAAATCAAAGATCCAACACGCGGTGATACATGGATTACACAAGGCTTGGTATTTGCGACTACAAAGTATAATATTCAGCTATATAAGTGTGTCGTTTTTACATATTTGTTATTGCTTGAGAAATTTTCATGCATTATGCCATTTGTGTGCGGGTCTGTCAATATGGACCTAACCCTCGGTCCAAAATCGCCGACTAGCAATCTTGTCTTTTCCATTAAAATGGAAATATGGTGTGTTCCTGTTCCTGAATGTAAGTAAATAAAGTCTTAAAGCCCTTTTTTTTTTTTTTTTTTTTTTTTTTTCTTTTTTTTGTTTGTAAATTTTGATTTTTGGTGTTTTTTTATATGCAGGATTGAATCATGAGTAAAGTCTTTGTGCCCATTTTTCAGTGTACAGATCAGTTAAGACTTTTTATTTGTTAAATAATGACTTGCGTCTCTGGAGAGATGTTGATTGGTTGTAGAGATGGACAGTTGTATGTTCCAATTCCCATATGGTATGTTGTCAAATGGTTTAATCCCTATATGGTCATGGTTCAATTTACATGTGGTGGTTGTCATATGGTCCAATGTTCATATGGTGAGTTCTCATATGGATCAGTTCCCATATGGTACGTTGTATGACATGATTGAAAGTGGTTTGCACCCATATGGTAAACTGTTACACATTTGACAAGTTTTTTGTGGGGCTCGCATCCTGTTTCCCATGTATGTTTTGGGAAATTTTAAAATGTTCCCTCGGATATGTTGGGAATTGGTGATGGGGTTACCATAGGTGATTGCTGATGTTTGAATGTACAAGCCCATCTGATTTGACAAAGACATAATAAAATTGAAATCGAAAAAAAACCCAACAGTTTTGTAAATTTGTGGGTGCTTGTGCATGTGCTCTCTTAACTCCTTATGCCCTGAAGACAAAATTATCAAATTTTTGTAGATGTCCTCTGAGGTCTATAACACAGTTCTGGAAACGGATCGACCATGATATTTCAAGGTTGTTGTCAGAATAGCTTGGGGCCTTGTCATGTCGTCGTCTTTCAAGGCTTTATGGGTTAAAGTAGACTTACTGCAAGATCTTGACTGATGCTGACAGCAGAGGAGGCACGTAGTTACTTTTTTTTTTTTTTTTAAAGCCGGAGCAGTATTGTCCGTATAGCGATCAAGTACTAGTTATGTGTGCAAGGGGGCCGGTTGTCAGGCATGAGTGAGCATAGTCATGCACCAGCGACTAAGCAAGAGAGCACCTTGCTTAGTGGTTGGCGCAGGACTGAGCGCACTCACACAACAGTGCCAGCAAATAGGCAAGGCTCGGTACTCCGCTATAGTGGTACTCCGCACGGGCCTTGCTTAGTGGCTGGCGCAGGAGTAAGCTCACTTATGCAACTGGGCCAAGGGTATGTGATTTTGAACTTTACTGCATGCGAGTTCCAAAACCACAGCTCAGCCCACCTTAACCCATTTAGCCCCGGGACCCTGCAGTAGGAGATGGATTGACCATGATAATTCAAGAGTAGTGCCAGATGAGCGTGGCGCCTTCAGGCGCCACGCTCATCTGGCACTACCCTTGAATTATCACGATCAATCTATCTCCTACAACTAGTACATAGTCGTGATGCAACACCTCCAAAATTTGAGAAATGGGACCTTGGAGCTAACATGATTAAAATAGGTGTCCTGGAATTTCCTCGCTCACATCCACTCTCATGCAGTATTTCGCTTGCTGGAGGTGGAGACATGATAGCTTCTCAGTGGGCGGTGCCGAAATAGCTTGACATCACATTCATCGGCATTGCAGATGCAGCCCTGGCGCCCTGTTTGTGCAGGTCTGTGCACAGGGGGAGATGAGTGAAGTTATGGCAAGAGTTGTGCTCCTGGCTCTGAGCGTCAATACATGCAGGTCACGGTATACATTTAAATTGGGAAGTTGAGGAAGTGCAAGGCCCCGTGTTTTTAAAAATAATTTTTTCTTTGTTTGAAAATTTGCAGTTGGGCTGAATGTTGGAATTTGCTGTAAATTTGTGGTTAGCTGAGAGGAGACATGTTTGGTGCTTTGATTCATACCATCCTGAGCTCATCCAGTGGACAATTATGGGCCTATGTTGAGTTGCCTTTGACGTAGTGATTTGAGGGGCACGCTGATTTCAGCTGTGCTTGGGTGTGGGGTTGGTAAGGAACCAGTTTCATAGCCAAGAAATGAGACTGTCAAAGTCAATGTGCTGGGTTTTTTTTTTTTTTTTGTATTTTGTGCATGGCAAATGTGCAGCTGGTGGGCGGTAGTGTTTTTTTAGGGAAATGAAAAATTAGGAGATGACTGGGACTGACTAAGGTTAAGAGACTGGACAGTACGGAAACAGCACTGTGGTCCGTGGCCTGCAGTATCCTGTTGACGCTCCGAGTAAGGGGCACAACTCTTGGCATAACTTCGGTTTTGTCCCCTGTGGTCTGTGTTTGTGTGTGTGTGTGAGAGAGAGAGAGAGAGAGAGAGTGTCATTGATTAGCTGGATTGATTAACGCTTGAAGAAAGAGGTTACCCGCGTTTTGTTCGCAGTCCCATCTGATCTACAAAGCTGTCGAGTACGAAAAGATCAAAGCTGCCTCTCAAGGGGGTGGGGGGAGGGGGGGGGGGGTGCCTGCCAGCATTTTATTTCGGGGCATTTTATTCAACAAGACGTGCAGCGCCGTGGCGACCAGCTGCTTTGTTGTCTCAAAACTGGCGACGGGAGCTGTACCAGAAGACTTTTGAGAGAGGTTGGGGGCGGGGTGAGGGTGACGGAGGTGGGGTGGGGGAGGGAGGGAGGGGGAGGGGGTGTAGGGTGAGTAAAGGCACAGAGAAGACAAAAGGAAGTTGAAGTCGCTTCCAGAAGACACATTTCTACTCGCCTGAAAGTCAGTAAGTCTAGCACCACCCTTGAATTATGTTCGATCCATCTCCTGCTACTGGTGTTAGGTGATACCTCTAAAATTTGAGATATGCTGTATTGGGGTTAAACGAGGGGAAGGGTGGAGTCCAAACCGAAATGAGAAACACGCACACACACTGCCATAAACACACACACACACACACACACACACACACACACACACACACACACACACACACACACTCACTCACACACACACCTACAAACACTCACACACACCTACAAACACACACACACACACCTACACAACACACACACACACACACACACACACTCACACACACACACACACTCACACACACACACACCACACACACACACACACACACACACACACACACACACACACACTCACACAAACACACCTACAAACACTCACACACACCTACAAACACTCACACACACACACCACACACACACACACACACACACACACACACACACACACACACACACACACACTACAAACAGGAGTCCGAAATCATGACCCCACAAAAGGTCGTGACTGCCAATACTTTTTAATTAATTCTCGGTGTGGTTACTTTTCAGTAAACGTGTTTAGTCTTTCTTCATTCTTTTCTCTACACAATAGACCGTGCACGTTGAGCAATAGGTCCTCGGGGCGACCACCTCACCCCGGGGACCTAACGCTAACTGGGCAGGGGCTGCACGCTGGAAGGTGACCGACCCTCGGGCAAGTGTAGCGAAAGGAGACGACTTGGAAGAAAAACGTGTATTCCTGCGCACGTCCCGGGAATTGGCAGTTAATCGGCCGTTCCCTCCGCCTAATAGATCTATATCTTTCACCCAATACCCTAACTCTTCTTGATCACTTACTGCAGGCTGAAGGGGTCAACTCCGCGCTATGTACAGTTTCCTCAGTCTTGATCACTGTCAGCAGGCTGAAAGGGTCAGCTTCTCCACAGTTCGACACAAATCTACCCAGATTGAAAATACACTCACCAGCGAAATTTACTGAAGCCTGTAAATTCACCAACATTTTAGGAACATTCAAATCTACCCATTTGAAATCCACTCAGCAGTCCACCTGCCAGAGGCATAGATTCTCATGAGCCATTGCAGTTGCAGGGGCTCATGAGAATGTATGCCTCTTACTGACCCAGATCAGTTTTAGGTGTTACTCTGAATGAAGATGTCATAGCAGGGCCGGATCCAGGAGACGGGGGGGGGGGGTGTGTGCTTTGGTACTACAACATCCCCCCCCCCCTCGGCTTAAAAAAAAATATTCACTGCCAGTCCACAACACGGTCCGAGAAGGAGGGGGTGCTTTATAATGTTATTGCCGCACCCCCTAGAACAGTTCCGGTTGTGGTGTTTTGATATATACTAAGAATAAGAATAAGAGTACTTTATTATCTCGAAAAGAGAAATTCGGTTGTGGTACAGTTATAACAAATAGTACAAACAAGACATAAAAACATTATAGCATAATTATGAACATTTTCTCCCTGCACTTGCACAGCTACAAATTCCAAATGGATATAAAGTAAACACTACAAAATCTTTACACATAACTCTTACACATCTCACACAAACATCTTTTATGGACTGAACTGAGCGGCACTTATACATTCACACCCACCTCTACATATGCATACATAATACGCGTGTTTCAACCTAGTCCTAACCCTCACTACTTATTATACAAACATCTCAGTACATTATTACACATTATTACACACGCTGCATAATTAAAGTCTACCATAGTAAAATAATTAGTGGGTAAACACTCAGTAACAACAATCCCAGTATGTCCATGTTCACCACCAAATGAAACACAATATAATCACTTCTCCTAAAATCAACAAGCTCCATTCCTACTGATTGCACAGGTAAAGGGGGATAGGGGGAGGAGTTAGGTTTGGGTATGCTGTGGATGTACCTACAGATTGCTTAGAGTGATGGATTTGGGGATGAAACTGTGCTGTAGTCTAAGTGTTCTAGCTTTGTGCGTGCGGAGTACTGCGGCCAGAGGGAGGAGTTCATAGAGGTGGGCAAGGACATGGGATCTGTCTGAAGCTATCCGCCTACCCTTTCTCACTACACACTCTGACCTTCATACAGGGACTCCACACTGTTTTGCTTACTGCCAGTTACTTTTGCTGCAGATGTTTACCATTTGTGCCAGGGTGTTATTGTTCTTCACACTCAGACCTCCATACCAGCACACAGTAACCGAAAGTGATGACAGACTCAATAAAAGAGCAGTAAAAAGTTTGAAGGACAGAGGGGTTCACATTCAGCTTCCTGAGGAGGCAGTAGATGCGTGACTGACATTTCTTGTGTATGAGGGAGAACTCAGAACTCAGAACTCAGAACACTTTATTCGGTAGGTCTGTGTATGAGGGAGGTATTTGCGTTTATTGTCAAAAAATCTTTATTGTCCATTAAATATATTTAGGACAACTTATCATCTATGACTGTTCCAAGATACTTATACTCAGTCACACGCTCAACAGACACATCATCGATCATCAGAACAGGGGACAGGGGCAGGGTTTCTTCGAAAGTCTATCAGTAGTTCCTTGGTCTTACTCACATTTAGGTCTAGAAAATTATCTTTACACCAAACACTAAAACGTTCTACTTCTGCAAAGTGGTAAAAGAGCAAGACCGGTCCCACCCAGGTATGCATCCGGTCACTCTGGTCGCATCATTATTGGAGAGATCTTCTAAGGCAGTGTCATCCGAGTATTTTATAAGAAGGGTAGAGTCAGTGCCACTACAATCGTTAGTGTACAGTATGAACAGCACAGGGGAGAGAACTGTACCTTGAGGGGCGCCTATGGAAGTGGACCTAAGGGATGAGAGAGCTGTTTGAAAGCGAACTGACTGGGTCCTATTTACAAGGAAGTTGACAATCCATAGGATAAGCCTTGAGCGTTACATTGTAACAGAGAAGTTTTTGAGCTATGAGATAGGGTTGTATGTGTTGGAAGGCTGAAGAAAAGTCTTATAAAAGAATGCGTACAAAAGAGCCAGGTTTTTCTAAATGTGTGTATGCATGGTGCAGAAGTGTGAGTGTGGCGTCATCAGTACATCTGTTTTGCTTGACCCTGGCAATAGAAAAAAAAAGGTGAGCACCCCCCTCCACCCCCCCCCCCACCCCCGCCTTGAAAACTGATTGATCCGTACTGCATAGTTTGGTAGTTTTCTCCTGAATTTCAATTCCCATGCACTTGTTATGGTGACAATATTTTACTGGTTCGGCCTATATAGCTGAAAGGATATTTGATAAATAATATTAATTAGTTTTAATGTAATAACAATAATATAATAATTCAAATTAAAAAATCTTTATTGTCCATTAAATATATTTGTATAAAATGGAAATTTGTCTTCGGCTCACAAACATGAACAAGCAATTAAACACATATTTAAATAAAATCTCTCCCCACGCCTCTTAGAATCTAAAATCCTTGCCGAATCACATTCTATTGATCACTTTGAATCACATTATCACCACTCCTATCACTGTACCATCCCTTCCTATCACAACTTATCACAGCTTTTGATTTGTGTCAGGGGAAAGGACCATCACCAGCCTCCCTAATAGGGCGGCTCATGAGGGTCCCAGCCCCTGCTCTCTCTCTCTCTCTCTCTCTCTCTCTCTCTCTCTCTCTCTCCTACACACACACACACACACACACACACACACACACACACACACACACACACACACACACACACGCACACACACACACGCACGCACGCACGCACGCACGCACACACGCACACACACACACACACACACACACACACACTATAATGCGATGACTTTAAAATAGTTAATAAAAGAAAAAAAATAATGATTATTATAATGATGATGATGATACTAATAATGATGATATTAATAATAATAGTAGTATAATAATAATAATAATAATAATAATAATAATAATAATAATAATAATAATAATGATAATAATAATAATGATAATAATAATAATAGTAATATAAATAAAATGATGATGGTGGTAATAATAAACAACATAAACAGTAATGGGCATGTATATAGCGTATAATGTCCGATTTAATCTTAAAGTGCTCCATAAAACTCGTTCCAAGCACAAAGAAAGCCCTCATAATCAGGTAAAACAACCAGACAAGAAACACGCTAACAATCTCACGTGCACGTTTCTAGGCGTGCCTATATACGTGCACAATGAACAATGAACAATGAACCTTTATTTTCCAACGGTAGAAGTTATTGG
>BTPG01000002.1:88641946-88836946 GCA_036245525.1 Semisulcospira habei
TCTCTAGGTCTGCTTTCAGAGCCTCCGCTGGGATGCCATCTGGCCCTGCTGCTTTGCTGTTCTTCAAACATGCCACTGCTCTTCTGATCTCCTCCCGGCTGGGTCTGTCACAGCTGATGGGTAGATCGGTCTCTGCTGGCTGGATGTCTGGGGGGTCGGGTGGGCTGGGTCTGTTCAGTAACTCTTCAAAATACTCGGCCCATCTGTCAAGTTGGTCTGCTCTGTCTGCAATAGGCATGCCTTTTTTGTCTTTTACTGGTCTTTCTGTATGGCCATACTTACCAGACAATCTTCTGGTAATGTCGTAGAGCTGTTTCATGTTGCCGCTGCCTGCTGCCTTTTCTGCATCTGTTGCCAGGCTGTCTGTGTAGGCCCTCTTGTTTGCCCGATACTCCTCTTCACCTCACGGTTGGCTTCCGAGTATTCCTCCTGTGCCCTTGCTTTGGCTGCTCTCGTGCGACTGTTGTTGACAACTGCTTTCTTCTGCTTCCGTACTTCTATTTTCTTTAAGGTCTGTGCCGACAGCCAGTCCTTGTGATGGTGTTTCCTGAACCCTACAGTGTCTTTGCAGGTTGCGTTCAGCGCCTCTCTAACTGCCTTCCACTGCTGTACTGTGGTGACCGCCTCCTCTTCATTAATTTTACTAGCTCCTGTACCGCTTGAAACCAGTTGGACAGCACCAGTTTGAACTCTTCTCTCACTCCAGTCTCTCTCAGGAGGCCTACATTATAGCGCTGTCTTCTTGTTATCTCTGTGCGGCTTTTCTTTAACTTGAGCTTTATTCTTAAGGTGAGCAGATGATGGTCTGAGGCGACATCTGCTCCCCTCCTCACTTGAAGGGATCTTCTAAATTTCTTGCTAATGCAGATATGGTCTATTTGGTTCTCTGTAGTATGGTCAGGTGAGACCCAAGTTGCTTTGTGTATTCTTCTGTGTGGGAAGATGCTGCCTCCAATGACAAGTCTGTTTAGAGCACAAAAGTCTACAAACCTCTCCCCGTTCTCACTCATCTCCCCAAGTCCCTGTCTCCCCATCACCTCTTCATATCCGGTGTTGTCCTCCCCTATTTTGGCATTAAAATCGCCCATGACGATGGTGATGTCTCGCTCCGCACATTTGTCCACAGCACTCTGGAGTCGGTCGTAAAACTCTTGTTTCTCTTCTTCGTCACTGTCATTAGTGGGCGCATAACACTGGATGACGTTCAGCTTGATCTTTTTCTTGGTTCTAAAGGCTGCTGTGATAATTCTTGGCCCATCAGCGCTCTCTGTGCCACTGGTGACAGCATGAATGCTACTCCTTCTCTATGGGGGGCATTCGCCGTGTGTCTGTCGTTATTTCTGTGTGCCAGTGTGTGTGGATCAGAGGATGGGTTAGAGTAGAAGGAGACGGATTCCTGTCCCTACACGAGCCCGCAGAGAGTACTAATGGCGGGAAGCGCCGTGTGTCCGTCTTTATTTGTGTGCGCCGACGTGTGTGTTGATCAGAGGTTGGTTTAGAGAGGAGGGAAATGGATCAGCATTATAAGCCTACAAATATGAACAACTCTGAATGTTCCTAAAAGATAAACGCATCTGAGCTCCAAACAATACGGTAGACTTTGGGATGAAATCCTCATCTTGGTTTTTTTTTCTGTAAAAGTAATTTACTGGAAATATAAACTTTATGAAAGTTATAATCTAAACTATGCATCCCTGCACCTAACGTGCCTTTCAAGTTTACTCATACGAGGTTTGAAGCCGCGCATCCGGATGTGCCTCGTCTGGAATGGGTCAAAACATCTACAGCATGAGGTGGGGGTAAAGGTCAAACACAAGATGGATGATGATGGTCCCAGCAACAGTGCTATTTTCATTTGAAAATTATTTGCCGCAAGAAATGCAACTTGACGTTGCACCCAAAGTGTTATGTAGATTCGAGACGTGTTGCATTCGGACCCGCTGCTTTATGCCGCGTATCCGGATGCGGCACGCATCGAACGAGTTATTGGGGAGGTGTCGTTTGAGACCAACGACTCGCAACAACGTACGAGAGTGAAATCACGGCGGAACATTTCTTTTGAACCATAAGCAGAGACAACGCTCCAGACATCTCCAAGAGGCATAGATCCTCATGAGCCCGCAGGGCTCATGAGGATCTTTGCCTCTTGGAGATGTTTGGAGTGTCTGATGGAGGCGTTTTGAGTGCGCAAAGACCATCGGGCCGACGTCGGTCCGATGGCCTTTTGAGCATTGGGAATGAGGTCAGCAAGAGATATAGAGATTCCGGCGGCCCATGCAGCTGTTGCATGCGTTAAACTAGGTGTGCATACTGTGCTGTTCTATGACCGTCAGAACTAATTGGCGCCTTTCGCTACATCCTCTGGCCACTCGGACACTTTTATTAATTTCCCAGACAGACTCCCGGTCCCCAATACGAAGATCTGGCAGCCATCTCAGTCTAAGCATTAAGCCCCTCAAGCTTTTCTTCGAAATCCAACACCTCTTCCCTCGCAGATATATATAGTTATTTATTGTCTACAAGAGGCGTTGATCCTCATGAGCTCCTAATAACTGCGGGGGCTCATGAGGATCTATGCCTATTGGGCAGGGACGTGTTTTTAGTCGCATCAAGGGACTCAGCGAATCCGTACAACACTTCTGTAAGGGAAGACCATGTTATCCTTGCGCGAAATGAAATCCGTCGCGGAGAAGTTTATGGGTGATGCTGTCCACGGCTTCGGAAGTCGTAAAAAAGGGGATCGGGAAATTGTCTGGAAAGAAACATGACGGCAATTAGCTTTGTGAGGAGTCTCAAGATTTTTTTTTATTTGGGGGGAGGGGATGGGGGGTGGGGGTGGGGGAGGCTGGGGAAGAAAAGGGGGGGGGGGGCTGGGGGGAAGGGTGTTATTACATTGTCTTTTTTTCCTGTGGCTAGAAGTGCGTGTTTTCGTGTGGTTTATGGTCTGTTTACACTTGCAACCCGGGTTAAACCCGAGTAGAGTTAAGCCCGGGTTGAACCCGAGTTGGTGCGTTTACACTTGCATTTGGAACCGGCGTTGACATGCCCACATGACGCGACAAAGCATATTAGGAATGCATCATGGCGCCCTCCACGAGACGAGAACGTGGCTCTTGATGTTCTTTGGCTCTTTCAGCTGGATTGTGACTAGTCTTTCTTTTCATATTTTGTGGTGCATTATTTCTTTCGGCATAGAAAGAGGCGATCTCGAACACGAGATTCAGGCTACTCGTGCAGCAAAGATTAGGAAAAAAATGTTTTTCTCACAGATCATGCTCACAAACCAGATAAGTGAGGCTAGCGCTGGCAAAATTGTATACAGACCAAGGGGAATTACTCAGCGCTGGACAGACAAACAGTTAGATCCCCTGCCCATGTCTATCAGGCACCCAATCGCCAGCCCACAGAGAAATACACATGTACAGAGCGAGACGATCATCTACATCCTCTAAAATGCGGACGTAGATGATCGTCTTGCTCTAGTGTATTTCTCTGTGGGCTGGCGATTGGGCCGTGCCTGATAGGCGGGGGCAGGGGATCTAACTGTTTGTCTGTCCAGCGCTGAGCATTCCCCTTACAGATCATGACCTTTATCACAACGTTGCTGATTAGCAGTGCTCTTACATTGTCAGTTCGGCAACCACTTATTTTATTATCAGAAGTGTTGTTACTCTACGTATGGCACCCACATGTATTAGTATATAATTATTATTCAGTACCATTATCAATGAGGGCTTAGTACCATAATGACCTAAGTTGTAAGGCCAAGATCGAACACTGACGCAAATTCTCATGTGTTGAATTTGTGAGCGTGCGTTATTGAATATAGGCCACATTCCCTGGTGCTTGGAGTACTCAATATGTAAGGCCAAGATCAAGGGACGTGGTAACTGAATATGTAAGGCCAAGATCAAGAAATATAGGTATAGTGTATACGGCCTGGGGGTAGACCCATTGTTGTAGAAATTAATGGTTGACAGAAAGACGCTCTTTTGACAAATTGGGAGCCAAGAGCGACGTTCCCAATAATAGGGCACTGTCCCCCGAATGTGTATATATTGTGGAGAGCTCAGAACGGAGGGAGGGAGGAATAAGAGCTCAGGAGAAGAAGAGCTCAGAACGACAGCTCAGACAGAAAGCTCTGATCACGATTTTGCTAGTAGGTTGGTCCTGCCCAGCTTATTGGAAGAATGTTGTACCCGAAATAAAAGACGTTTCTGGAAACACAAATGTCTGGTGGTGTCTTTGTTCACACAACTCTTGAGTACGGCCGGTGTGTAACAGTGTTTGTTCTCTGCCACGGTCCCGAGACTGCTGGAGTCAAATCGAGCAGCACTGAAACTTATGATGAGCACCTTCAGCCCAGATATATATATATTATATATATATATATATATATATATATATATATATATATATATATATATATATATATATATATATATATATATAATATATATATATATATATATATATATATATATATATATATATATATATATATATATATATATATATATATATATATATACTAATGGTCAAAACTTGAGGGCCACCCCACGTTTTGGTGTCATTGTTTATCGTCGCAAGTACGCTAATAAAATACAATGTTCTTTCGATCCAAATGGTTTAAAGTTGACCTTAGACAGTCCACTGTGCAGGGAACAATAGACAACAATTCATCAATTTCCACGAGCGTGTCAAATGCACGTGAAACATCGTCAGTTTTTGTGGAAAGATGTGCGATATTGGCAAGCGTACCAAATGCAGGCAGATGGAAAAACTCGGTGAAGCCGTGATGCACGTGCTAAAGGGGTCAGTCGTGAACACTGAGCAGCTCTGTTTCGCTACAAATACCGGTACAGTGGGGGCATAATTGTCACTTTCCTAACCATGCCACCACGACGAAGCCTAACGACAGTACTGAGATCAAGACCTGGCGCTAGCATGGCTGCAGGATGGAATTTCCAGGCGAGAAGTTGGGAGACCTCTTGGGGTGTCCCATTCAGTGATCCAGAGGCTGCTGGCACGATTCCAAGAAACTGGAAGGGCAGAACGACGACCCTGCTCAGGACGCCCGCGCTGCACCAGCAGAAGGGAGGACAGATACCTCTGTGTGGCGGTTCTGCGCGACCGAACTGTCACGTCAATCACTCTGCGACGTCAACTGATGCAAGCTGCAAACGTTAACGTCAGCAGAAGCACAGTCTGCCGACGTCTGCGCGAAATTGGCCTGGCTTCATGCAGAGCGGCAGTGAGAATACCCCTCTCTCCAGCTCATCGCAGAGCCCGGGTTGCCTGGTGTCGTCAACATGTGAGGTGGAACAGACTCCAGTGGACTCAGGTTCAACGACGGCAGGGCGAGGGCCTGGAAACGCCAAGGCGAGCGATTCACGGATGGATACTTCCAAGAGGTGGATCGCTACGGAGAAGGCTCAGTCATGGTCTGGGCAGGCTTCAGCAGGGAAGGCACGACATCCGAGGCACCCTGACTGGACTGCGCTATCGGGGCGAGATTGTGTAGCCCCTCATCCAGCCAGCTCTCCAAGCCATAGGCGACAATGCTGTTCGGCAGGACGACAACGCTCGACCTCATGGCGCCTGTGTGGTGGATGAGTACCTTGAGCAACGGGGCATCATGGCCAGCTCGTTCACCTGATCTGGTTCCCATCGAGCACCCCTGGGACGTGCTGGGGCAACGTGTCGGCAACCAACCCGTCCCCCCCCCCCCACACACACCTCAAGGCGTCCCCCATCTGACTCAGTTCCTACATCATGTTCTCCCACAACATGTTCTCCGAACCCGGGTGAATTCCATGCGTCAACGCTGTATTGAATGCTTGGCTACAAACGGTGGGTACACTCGCTACTGACTGGACCAGTCTTGTGTGACTTTTCAAATGAGTGGTGGGTGAACATTCTAACGTACTGCTGTTGTTACAATTGCTTGATTTACTCAAAAACTTACTTGAAATTGTTACTGAATAATTTAACAAAGTACTGACTCCAAGTATTGTTACATTATTTGTGTGGTGTTGTCGGTGCGTCTGTGATAAAAAGTGGCCCTTACGTTTTGACCATTAGTATATAGATGGGAACAAGGATTAAACTCTAACCTGCTCCAACCCAGGTTTGGTCAAGTGGAAACGCTCCAGCCCGGGTTGTACTCGGGTTCAACCCGGGTTGATGTGCAAGCGTAAACGGCCTCGCAAGCTATATGTGAAACCCCAACACTGATCAAAGGCACTCATTTTGCAGCAGCAGAAACTATATATACAAAACTTATTCAGTGAGACCTCAATATTAAACAGCCAAGTTAAACAACAACAACAACATTAACAACAACAACAAGAAACCAAAAACCCAACAACAAACAAACAAACAAATAATAATGGAGTGGCCGTTATTTTGTACAGGTAACGTCACACTGTTGACATGTAAAAGCCAGAAGATCAACATTATCATACAGTTCCTCATTTAACCCGTTCAGTGCCAAGAAAATCTGATCGCTACCCAGTCAGCTGCAAGAGGTATAGATCCTCATCAGCCCCCGCAGTTGCAGGGGCTCATAAGGATATATGCCTCTTGCTGATACCACTTTATATCCATGTTCCTGGAAAAACAAAAATAGGGCTTGCTGGTATTAAATTATCGAAGATTGCACAAACACAATCTACGTCAACTGGCATTGGACGCGTCTAATCTAAAATCTACACACTGTTTAACTGCAAGAGGCATAGATCCTCATGAGCCCCCGCTTCTTGCTGATACCACTTTATATCCATGTTCTTGAAAAATTAGGGCTTGCTGATGTTAAATTAACGAAGATTTCAGAAGCACAATCTACGTCAACTGACACTGCCCTCGTCTAAAGATCTTGATGTAGGTTTCAAGTGTAGTCCCACCATATATCAGCATTTTTGCCTGTAGACTTTATAGGATGGGGCTGGCCGAAGCCCTTTCGGGAGAATGCAGAGGAAGGCGGGCGGGCGGGCCTCAGATTGTGGTAAAGAAGTAACACCATCGAAATGACGTAATGCCTAGCTACTCTAACCTTGCTGGTGAACGTACTTTTGGCGCGAAAGGCCGTGTGTGTGTGTGTGTGTGTGTGTGTGTGTGTGTGTGTGTGTGTGTGTGTGTGTGTGTGTGCTTGAAAACAAAGAAAATGCTTCAATCGGGGGAGGGGGGGGGGTGTCTAGGTGCCCATTCGAGCCTACTGAAAGTGTATGTTTCATTGAAGAGTTAAATGAGCGTTTAGAAAAAGTCGGTTGACCCACATTACAGTCCGTAATTTTGATTATATGCGCTTCAAATTTTTGGATATAGTTAGTTTGTAGGAAAGACATTGGATGAGTTCGTTAGCCAGCTTTGTACTTCTTCAAAATTTTCCGAAAAAAAAAAAATTCAATGCGGGAAAAAAATGTAAGAAGTTAGACTCCTCGATTTCATCAGAAGAACCAGACAGTGACGGTGACGTAAAAACAGCCAACGCGTTAGTGTTTTATACAATGTTCCTAAGTGACGCAAAGCACCAGCACGTAGGTGTTTTACATGTGGCCCTCCTTGATTTAGGGAGACAGTCTCTCTATTTTTGTTATGATGTTTGCGAACGTATTGTGAAAAATGTGGAAAACTCATGCAAGCTCACACAGAAGAGGCTTTGTGGGCATGGGCCATCCACAGAACTGGTAGGAAGCGCCGTGTGTCTGCCGTCTGTGTTTGTGTGTGTGCCATTGCCGTGCGGATTGGGGGAGGGGGGTGTGTGGAGTTAAAGATGGAGAGAGATAAATCAGAAGGATAAGCTTAAAAACAGGAACAACTCAGAATGTTCCTAAAAGAAAAAAAAAGTGAGCACAAAACAATACGGTAGACTTTGGGATGAAATCCTCATCTTGGTTGTTTTTTTTTTTTTTTTTTTTTTTTTTTTTTTTTTTTTTTTTACCGTACAGGTAAATGTGCAGCAGGGAACACGACCAGGCGTACATAGCTAACAAGAGTTTCGATTTTAGATTAGCTTTAAAGTACACGGGTAAAGCTTACATCGTCCGTCTATAATTCGTGGGTGATCAGATGTCCGCATCTTGCTAGACTCTGCCACTGCGTGCTGGTCTGTGATTTTAGACCTTATGGATAGGAGCCGTATGTTTAGAATCACAGAGCAACACACTAATTTTGTTTTTAACCCTTTGGCGCTATCGGGTAGCGGGTTTTGCCGCGATGATTCCTGCAGGATGTCAGGCTGTTGTGATTCCTGCAGGATGTCAGTTGTTGTTATTCCTGCAGGATGTCAGGATGTTGTGATTCCTGCAGGATGTCAGGGTGTTTTTATTCCTGCAGGATGTTGTTATTCCTGCAGGATGTCAGGTTGTTGTTATTCCTGCAGGATGTCAGGTTGTTGTTATTCCTGCAGGATGTCAGTTGTTATTATTCCTGCAGGATGTCAGGATGTTGTGATTAATGCAGTATGTCAGGATGTTGTGATTCCTGCAGGAAGTCAGGCTGTTGTGATTCCTGCATGATGTCAGTTGTTGTTATTCCTGCAGGATGTCAGGATGTTGTGATTCCTGCAGGATGTCAGGGTGTTGTTATTCCTGCAGGATGTCATGATGTTGTTATTCCTGCAGGATGTCAGGTTGTTGTTATTCCTGCAGGATGTCAGGTTGTTATTTCTGCAGGATGTCAGGATGTTGTTATTCCTGCAGGATGTCAGGATGTTGTGATTCCTGCAGTATGCCAGGATGTTGTGATTCCTGCAGGATGTCAGGATGTTGTTATTCCTGCAGGATGTCAGGGTGTTGTGATTCCTGCAGTATGTCAGGATGTTGTTATTCCTGCAGGATGTCAGGGTGTTGTGATTCCTGCAGGATGTCAGGGTGTTGTGATTCCTGCAGGATGTCAGGGTGTTGTGATTCCTGCAGTATGTCATGATGTTGTTATTCCTGCAGGATGTCAGGGTGTTGTTATTCCTGCAGGATGTTAGGGTGTTGTTATTCCTGCAGGAATCATCGCGACAAAAACCGCTACAGACACCCAAAGTGTGAAGATTATTTTCTCGTTACATTCATCGAAGACTAAGCCTGATGAAAAGTGCGTATCATTTTATGGGTAGTGCCAGATTAGCCTGAAGGCGCCAAGCTAATCTGACACTACCCATGAATTAGATCTGGGGGTGGGGAGGGGGGCGGTCCAAGGGTTCCAGACTCTTCCCCCCCTTCCTCCCCCCCGACTGAAAATTCTTTAAAATGCTATTTTGGGGGTGTTTGGACCCCCACCCCCCACCTCCTCCCCCACCGTTATTTGATATTTTGGCGAATGGCGCGAGTCTTAACACGCACGCGCCTTCTCTCTACTCACCGCCCCCCCCCCCTCCCTCCCCCCCTCGCTTTTTCGGGCCCTGGAAGCAAGGTCTAGCGTTGGGGAGGCCTTTTGTATGAGGTTGAAGGTCCCAAACAAAAAGCTGGAACCAACCTTCCCCCCCCCCCCCTCCTCCCCGAGGTAACTGATCCGTCTTTGCATTGCCAGTAGGTGCAGTGAGTGACGACACGTGGGAATATTACGTTTTCATTTTGAAAATGCTATCTGTCCATTTGACGTCTGCTTGCCTGAGATCCCAGTTTACAGCGCGAGGTGTCCATGCAGTATGCTAACTCTTTTTTTTTTCTTTTTTTTTACGTCATATTTATTTTACTTATATTTTACTACGCACTTTTGTGCTTGAGCTTTGCTTTCGTGAACGTCACATCTTTCAGTTGTCACTTGAACCATGAGGCAATAAGAAACGCCATTTGTTTTCACCGATCCGTTTATCTTATGCTTTGTTCCGGGCTATTTCGACGTCTTTGTCTAGAAATTGTCTAGAAAATGTTTTTAGCGTGTTCTGTCTCGTGTAAATGGAATGAGTAGTCTTAAAAAATCGCACATCGACGACTCATGACGTCGTCAGTGACCCTACCATCACGGGATATTGAAAGTGAAATGGGGAGCATCGGCAGAGGACGCAGCCGAAACCAACCAGCGTGCAGGGTCACTAGGGTAAGCGGGAATGAAAATCCGGCCTGTTGGGTTTTGATCTACTTTCCGTTTGTCGAAAGCTAACCTAAGCTAAGCGCCAAGCTAATCTGGTACTGCCTTTGATTTATCATGGTCGACCCATTTGATGCAGCTGACGCCGCATACTGAGTGCGTAAAGGCCATCGGACTGACGTCCGCCCGATGGCCTTTTGAACTTAGGGCAGTAGTACGGTGACGCCTTGAAAATGTGTGAAATGCAGTCTTGGGGTTAAATGGGTTAAATAAAAGAAACACACACACACACACACACACACACACACACACACACACACACACACACACACAGCAATTTTTATTTTTCATTTCTATTTTGAAAGATATCACTGCTGTGATGCACGAGAAGCCGTAATTTCTGCGCAAGCCATTAACCCACTGAGCGCTGATGTCGAGATCACTAAAGCTGAGAATATCCCTCAAATTCAGTACACAGATCGACTTTGTTGGATCCAGGCTAGCTGGGCGCCTTTAGAGGCGCCAAGCTAGCCTTGATCCACCCTTCAACTACGGACAGTGGAACTAGACCCAAAGCCTGCTGTAGTCTCACGCATGAGGAAATAGCATTTAACCCTTAGTATTCGGAATACACCAGTGTGTGAAATGAGTTTGACTAAAATAGTTCAAGGGTGGTGCAAGAATAGCTTGGCGCCTCTAGGCGCCAAGCTATTCTGGCACCACCCTTGAACTAAAACCATTGGTCTATATCCTTATCTGTAAGTACTATAATGTAGCTTGCATATGGCAGGGCACAGATTTGAGGCTTTTAGCCTCAGTATGGTATGGGTTAAGCCCCAAAAAGTGAAAGAGTAGAAGACATTTTTGTGAAATTATTTGTTCTTTGTCGTTCTTAAGCGTGTTTTTTGTTGTTGTTGTTGTTGTTTTGTTTTTTCCTTGTTATTTCCTTGAAATGAAAACAGTATAGCGCCTTACATAATACACAATCCAGATCAAAAAGGTGATTGCCACGCGTGTAAAATGCAGAGAAGAACCCAACAGAGCAAGAAGCACAATTTGCGTTGTAACTGTCTTTTCTACTCGTGTTTCTTTCTCCGATTGGTTCTTCTCTTACCTTACATACTAGCTTGGGGAAGGGTCTGTGCACTCTCATGCAACTCAGTGCATGTCTGCTTGCGATGTCCTGACTGCCAGGTTTGTAAACTGCGAACAAATTCCCCAGCAAAGAAAGGAACACGCTTAGAAAGAACAAGCACAGCACAGTTTATCACATTTTCGGGTTTCACCCGAAAATATGATAAACAGTGCTGTATTCGTCTTTTTTAAGCGTGTTTCTTTCCTTGTCGGACCGGCATGCGACACCGCTTGCCTAGGCACAAGGACAGCAGCACGTGCATCAGTTTGTCTTCTGGATCCCGTGCCACACTTGTCCTTCAGTGGTGATGCCCCACAGCTGGTCCTCATAGGCTTCCACCATTGTCGCGTGATTGTGACCAGGCAGCTTCCGCCAGTTCGAGCCGGCGGGATTGGCTGCTGGAGAGCCCACCGTGTCACGTGACATAGTTACATGTAGAAGGATTGTGGTAGTAACGTCATCATCGTGGTCACCAGCATCAGTACCACCAGCAACAACAGTAGAATCCCAATACGCACAAGGCCATCGGGCCGACGTCGGCCGCCGTTGGACCGTGCACGCCGTGCGCGGGCCAACGGCGGCTGACGTCGGCCCAATGGCCTTTTGCGCACTGGGTGTGTTGCTCGAATCAGCCTCCGCCTTTTAAGGCTGGGTGGAAAAGGGGGGGGGGGGAGGGGGTCAACTTAATCGTTTGACTTCCCCAAGTCTTACATAGTCTTAAAATCTTACTCTATCTATCTATCTATCTATCTATCTATCTATCTATCTATCTATCTATCTATCTATCTATCTATCTATCTATCTATCTATCTATCTATCTATCTATCTATCTATCTATCTATCTATCTATCTATCTATCTATCTATCTATCTATCTATCTATCTATCTATCTATCTATCTATCTATCTATCTATCTATCTATCTATCTATCTATCTATCTATCTATCTATCTATCTATCTATCTATCTATCTATCTATCTATCTATCTATCTATCTATCTATCTATCTATCTATCTATCTATCTATCTATCTATCTATCTATCTATCTATCTATCTATCTATCTATCTATCTATCTATCTATCTATCTATCTATCTATCTATCTATCTATCTATCTATCTATCTATCTATCTATCTATCTATCTATCTATCTATATCCCGTAGTCTTGCCGACCGTTGGGGCACCACTGATGACTTTGCAACCAGCTCCCTCCAATCCTCTCTGTTCTCTGCCATTCTCAGCGTATCGCCCAGCTTCAGTCCTGTCCACTCTGAGATATTGTCCTCCCATCTTTTTCTCTGTCTTCCTCTCCTTCGTCAGTGCCTTGCAGGATTGTTTTGGCAAGCCCTGCTGAACGCGTGACATGCCCATACCACTTCAGTTTGCGTTTTCTCACAATGGCTAATAAGTCTTCATAGGGCCCGATGGCTTGCCTGATTCTGCTTCCCACTTCCTCGTTTGTGATGTGATCTCTGTATGAGATGCCAAGCAGCCTTCGAAAACATCTCATTTCAGTGGCTTGTATCCTCCTTTCAAGGTCTGCTGTGAGGGTCCATGACTCGCAGGCATACAAGAACACTGACTAAGGAGCGCATCAGTCTGATCTTGGGGCAGAGTGTGATGTTTCTGTCCTTCCATATGGTCTTCAATCTTGTCAGTGCTGTTGTTGTCTGCGCAATCCTGGACAGTATTTCTGGTTTTGATCCCTCATCTGTCACAATGGCTCCTAAGTATTTGAATTTCTTAACTGTTTCCAGTTTTTGGCCTCCAACCATGATTTCAGTGCCAATGCCACTGGCGTTATTGGTCATCAGTTCGGTCTTCTCTGCACTGATTTCCATTCCATATGCAATGGCTGTACTATCCAGCTTTTCCACCAGCTGAGCTAGCTCCTTCTCTGTTCCTGCAAGGCCATCAATGTCGTCCGCAAAGAGCAAGTTCGTGATTGTTCTGCCTCCAATACTGACAGTTTCTTCATGATCTTTCAGAGCGTCCGTAATGATTCTTTCCAGGAAGATATTGAAAAGAGTAGGTGAGAGCAAGCAGCCTTGTCTGACTCCAACTGCAGTCCTAAACCAGTTTCCTATTTTGCCGTTGAAGCAGACTGCGCTAGTGGCCTTGTTGTAAAGGTTTGCTGTGACTTTGATCAGGTTGGCATTGATGTTGTATAGCTTCATGGTGGACCAAAGGGCTGCATGCCACACCCTGTCAAACGCTTTTTTAAAATCCACAAAGACATGATAGAGGTCCTGCTGGTGCTGGAGGTATCTCTCACATAGAACTCTCAGGTTGAAGATCTGTTCAGTTGTGCTGCGCCCTGGTCTGAAACCTGCCTGTTCCTCAGCTATGATTTCCTCTGCCTGTGGCTTCAGCCTGTTCAGTAGGATCTTTAACATGACTTTGCTTGGGTGGGATATAAGACTGATCGTGCGATAGTTCTGGCATTGATGTAAGTTGCCTTTTTGGGGGAGAGTTATTATAAGTGATTGGGTCCATGGTGTGGGCCAATCCCCTGACTGCCAGATCTTATTGCAGATTGTTAGTAAGGCGCTTATCGTGTCTTCTCCCCCTTCTTGGACTAGCTCTGCAGGGATGTTGTCTGCTCCTGCTGCCTTCCCTTTTTTCAGCGACTTCACTGCAGCCTCTACTTCTTCTCGGAGGATGGGATAGTTGCCATTGTTGGTCACGGGTGGGTTGACAAGTATGCCTGGGTCCCCTGCAGCTCGGTGGTTGTACAAATCCGAGCAGTACTCTGTCCATCTCTTCAGTATGTCTTGGTCTTCTGTAAGACAGTTCCCTTCACTATCTTGAATGATCGAGGAGCGTCCTTGTTTTACACTGGTCAGGTCTTTCACCAGCTGGTATGCTTTTTGCTATTATTTTTGTTCAGATTTTCTTCTACGTGTTTACACTGATCTTCAATCCACTTATTCTTTGCCTTTTTCATGCTTTTCTTGATATCCTGGTTAATTTCCCTGTATTGTTTAGCTCCTTCTACCTCTGATTTCTTTTTCTTTAATTCTCGACGCTTGTCACATAGAACAAAGATGTCAGCTGTAACCCAAGGTTTCTTTGCTAGTCGGTGTTTGCCAAGGATCTCACTGGCTGTTTGGGTTACAACAGTGTTAAATGTGTCAACCAGTGTGTCCACGTCCGTGTCTTCTGCACCCAGAAGTAGCAGTGGTGCGAATTTTCCTCCTATCTTTGCCTGAAAGGCTTCCGCTACCTCTGGGTCTTCCAGCTTCTCGAGGTCGACTTGATTCTGGTGGGACCCTGCTTGTTGACCTTCTTTAGGCGGAGTCGGAAGGTCATCATCACTAAGTCATGGTCACTTCCAGTGTCTGCTCCTGGAAAGCTTCTTGTCTTGGCAATGTTCACACTGGTTTGGAAGCGTCTCTTCACCATGATGTAGTCAATTTGGTTATAGTGCTCTCCGTTCGTGCTGTGCCATGTCCACCTTCTGGATGCTTTGTGCGGGCCAAACGTGTTCATCAGCTTTAGATCATTTGAACTGGCAAATTCCAGGAGCCTTAAGCCTCTGTCGTTGGTCTCTGCATTGCAGTAGCGTCCGCATGTGCCTTTCCAATTCCTAGCAGCATCCTCTCCTATTTTGGCATTTCAGTCTCCCTGCACCACAAGAATGTCTTTCTTGGGGGTCTGGTCCAGAACTTCTTGCAGTTGGTCATAGAAGTCTTCTATTTCCTCATCGCCATAGTCTGTTGTTGGGGCATAAACTTATACAATGGTGATATTAAATGGGGTTGCCCTCAAGCGTATGGTGATAAGCCGGCGTTGGACTTTTCTCCTCTGGTAAGTGTCACCGTTAATTCGGGCGGACCGTCGGGGGAGAGATAGTAAAGTGGACAGTTGATCCCCACCCCTCCCCCAATCAATACATTTATTCTAATCAACTAGCCATTTAGACAAACCCACTCCAACCAATACACCCAATACCTTTATTACCTAGCCATTTTAGTTCCACTCCAGAAATCATTCAAGCTACGTTTTTTGATCAGCTACCAACCCGCGATTATTAAGGCAGATCCCCCACTCCCACCTAAATTATTAATGCTGTCATTGACTACTATCAGCCGTTTTCGGGATATGATTACTTGCGTCATTGTGGAAATTCCCGTTAGGTGTAATTGCCACATCACCCACCCAAAAGTAAGTGACGTCAATGTTGCCAATAACAACGCCACGTGTCAACTCGTGACCCTAGTCTCGTGATCAAGTATTGCGTCGTTGAGACGTTCGTAGGGCGTGAAGACGAACATTCTCGATCTTTCCATTACTTTGTGTTGGAGTGCGGTTGTGTTCTCAGAGTGACGGACTAACTTATCCGGTGATAGCACTAAATCTTGTAAAATATCCTACGTGGTGAGCGGTAAGTGACTGTTAATTGAACGCTGACTAACGTAAGTTACAAATGACTGGTAGTTTGACGATAATTTGTCTGTTAAACTTGTAATATTTCAGTGCGCTATTGTTAACCAGAGAGTCTTATTCTCGTCAGTTACGTGATTTAGCCAAGCTGTTACGTAGGTATGGAAAATTTCATTTTCTGGCACTGCCTTTTCGGAAGGTGTATGGTTTGCGAAAGCAAATTAAAGAAATGTTAAAAGTCCCGGAAATAGCCGCTAATACCGTCAATACGACGCTTCAAATTTGATGAGAAACAGTAAGTGTAGTCAAAATGAGACAGAACACAGTCAATCCAATTTTGGCAACCGCGTTCTTGAATCAGTGGCAGGGTGTTTTGAAGGTGTTAACACAATATTGAGCTTTCTCAACTTTCTTGCCATGGACAACTAAGAAATTTGAAGACAGAACACAGAGTTAAATGACTCTGTTTAAGGGTCTTATGTTGGCTGTGTGGTAAACAAAGGACTGACCATGGAAACGGCGCTCATGCCATGAGCGCGGAATATGCTGTACTATGTCATAGGGTCTTATTAACAGTGTAAATAAATGACGTAGTACGATAGAAACGGCGCTCATGCCATGAGCGCGGAATATGTAGTACTAGGTCATAGGGTCTTAGTAACAGTGTAAATAAATGACGTAGTACGATAGAAACGGCGCTCATGCCATGAGCGCGGTATAGGACCTTAGTAACAGTCTAAGTGCGCAGTGTCAATTTGAGTACACAGATGGTGTATCGCGTGTCATACAACGGTGTTTTCACCTGACGGTGTTTTGCGGACGAGTCTACAATATTCATGCTGAATAAAGATTTTGTGTTTGTTTGTCTGTCTGTCTATGCGTGTGAGTGTGTGCGTATGTATGCGTGCGTGTGTATGTATGTGTGCGTGTATGAGTGTGTGTGTAAGTGCATGCGTGTATGAGTATGCGTGCGTGTGTTCGTCTGTATGTATGCGTGCGTGTGTATGTATGTATGTATGAGTCTGTGTGAATGCGTGCGTATGTTTGTCTGTGCGCGTGTGTATGTATGTATGTATGCATGCGTGTGTTCGTCTGTGTGAATGCATGCGTGCGTGCATGAGTGTGTGTGTGTAGGTATGTGTGAGTGCATGCGTGCGTGTGCGTGCGTGTGTGATTATGCGTGTCGGAATGCGTCTGTAATGTGTGTGTGTGTGTGCGTGTGTGTGTGAGTATGTAAATCCCGTTAATCAGGGGACACACACAGGTTATACACCCACAAACGGGGACTTCCAGTAAACGGGGGACGTCCCCGGTTTGTATGGTTAGTGTGTGTGAGTGAGAGTGCGAGTGTGTGTGCGAGTGAATATGTGTGTGTGTGCGTCTGTGTTTGCTTGCGTGTGTGTTTGTGTGCGTGCGTGTATATATGTGTGTTAGAGATATAAGAAATGACATTCCAAGAACATTTTTTTTATTGTCTCTGTGCCAATACCCCCCAAAACATAGTTATTTAAATAATAACCACACACACACACACACAAAAAAAAAACTATTCCTATATGCACTTGATAACAAATTATTTAAGTTACCTACAGATACTTGTTAACAAATTTCCAAAGTCACTTATAACTGGCAAATAACTTTACAGGTAAACTTTTAAGATCCTAAAAATTAGTTATAAGTGACTTAATAATAAGTTATAAGCGACTTAAGTCAAGAACTTATAAGAACTTAAACATAACAAAATGTAAGTTCTTGACTCAAGTCACAACTTACTCAGACAGATTTGACAAGATACAAGGACAACAAGAAAACTTTTTTTTAGTAATAGTCTGGTGGTGGTGGAGCTGATGGGGTTAAATAGTTAGGTGCAAGCGACATGTCACCTTTTTGCGAAGTGTATGACATTAATAAATGATTACCAAATCTGATTTTTATTTGTTTAAAAGATTGTGTAGTTTTTCTGTGGTTTCCTGAACACCGATCTGTTTTCCCATCTCTAAAAAACTAGCCTTCAGTTCTTCAACATTCACGGGAGTCTGACTACGCATTTTATTCTGTATTTCAGATTTTTGTTTCTTGTAATTATTTAAATCATCCTGGACGCGCTTAAATTCCTCGTCATCAATACAATTATCGTTTAATGCCTTACTGATAATAAGTTTCATACTGCTCAGCTTTGCACCAGCAAGCGTACTCAATGCTTCATGTTTCTGTAATTTCGTGTGAAACCTCTTGTTCAAGGCCTCCAAACCAAAGCATGCTAGGCATGTAGCAACGCTAACACCCTCAACTGCTATTTCAGCCAAACTTCCAATTCCCATGGCAAACAGAACAATACCCCCTACAGAACATGAAGCTGAAACTGCACCAATAGCCATAGAAGTGTTTTGAACAGAATTAAATACTGACTTATACCTCCTTTTGCACCGTGAGTACTTAGCCTCTTCACTTTCCAAATATTTCAAAGCTTCTGTAATATTATTTAATCTGAATGCATCTGCCTGTAATGTTTTATCTGAAGCAATTGACATATGTGGATCAGGCGCAAGCGTTGTTTTAGTCGTCACATTTGTTTCAGTTGGCTCAAGCGTTGGTAGTACTGGATAGAATTTTACCATTTTTTTATTGACAAATATTTTTTTAATCAGCAATTACATTTTGCAACTCTTCAAAAGTATACAATTTGCTGGCATAATAAAATGCAACAAGATCAATGTGTTCAAGGTTTATGTAAGTTAGACGAACAAAAGTTGCTTTGTCGACCACCACCTTGACAGCTGGAACACTGCTCGAAACATTAATAACATCATTATTTTTTGTAATAGCAATAAAGACCTTTGATGATTCTGTTACTGTTTCATTCCATGTAAGTTTAATTCCTTGTGCTATATTTGCCTCTTTTGCAGAAGCAACAGATTTCATGATAATTTCAAATACTATTGTCACTTCTCTAGCCACGACTAAGCTTGCTGGCATAAACACAACAGAAGTATCTGATCTACCCTTTCTAGTTGTAAGAAGATATCTCCGTCTCTCATAATTTTCAACTTTCAGTTTTTCTCTGCTATTGTTGTCTAGGGCAAAACTTGGAACAAGGCTTACAATAAGCGGCCCAGAATTAACAACCTTCCTAAACACTAAGGCGCCTTCATCATCAGTGTATACATAAGGACTAATAAATTCAATCTTTATGTCCCAGTCAATTGTGGGTGGTGGTGCAGGCACAGGTGAAACAACCCACTTACTACCTACATGTATTAAGTTGTAGGGCGAATTATTTACAGGTGGAGTAGGTACAGTAACATCACGAAGCTGACCAAGTTTAGGAATCTGTTTTTCACCGTCTTTTATGCCAACAATTACTTTCCTCTTGTACATGCCATTTGAATCAAGTTCAAAAACCATATATTTCTCCAATTTCCCCTTCCTTCTCAAAATCCTGTACATCAGCCAAATCTTTCAACTCTGTTACTGGACACGCAACTGGTATGATTCTAGGCTTTGGACCAAGACCACTCATTTTTATAAACAAAAATAAAATTATTTAACTTCTAACACAACACTAAAATCATGCATAACAACTGGTTTGTCATCCTGATTAGTTACAGATATACTCAGTGACTCAAAGAAACTAGAACCTAATTTCTTAAACTGCAAATTAGGAAATCTAGCAACCACACTTTCACAATATGGGGTAGTTCCAGTTGGTAAGCATCTCAACAAAGTTGAAGGCTTTCCATTGTGTACATTTTCAGTAGTGTTCAGTTCTTTTAAATAAACATTTAGCACTGTGTGTACTGACAAATGAACAGGATATCTGCCAGTTATTCTTGGTTTTTTTGGTGATAGTAGACGTTCGACTGATTGTGACCAATCTTCATCTAGATGTGTTATTTTTTTACCTAAAAATCCAAGTAATAATAAAAGACTAATTGATAAAGAAAACTGACCACTTTTTGGAAATTCAATTGTAACAAGTAAATTAGCTGGGTTTAAAGTTGCTTTAATTTTAAATTCATTTTGAAGCCATTCAGCTAAAGTACAAAAGTCATAATACCCAGCTCGTAAAGTATCACCCTTCTCAATACCATCAAAAGTTCCACTTACAGAATAATTTTCATCATCCGTTACATTAAACCACTTTACTGTATAAAACATTTCATGGATAGCCACAGCCTTGTTACCATCCCGATTATCAATCCCATTAGTTAACCACACTGGTTTGCTCGTGTCAAGATTTGTTAAGGTTATAAACATTTTTATTATCACATAAAAAAAAGCACAATGGAATTTAAATCACCAACAATTGCCATTGTAAACGCGTTTCAATTTAACGTGGATGCCAAGTATAATGTTGCACCAACTTATGACCAGAAAATAATTCAACTAAATCAGCTTGATATAGCTTTGTCTGAAGGAGATTTATTTCAAGTGAAAGTGCCAAATCCTTATGAGCATTACCTAAACCCTCCAATTACAGATGACTCTACTGCAAGAAAGTGGTCTTCAAGTCCACTACAGATGTTTCAAAACCAACTTAACTTTGCTATTCTATGTTCTACTACAGGCTGTGGTGTTTCATTTACAGACCATTTGAATCACCCAAACAAACTGATTAAGTCTGTCTATCGTTTCCACATGTATTACCAGCTTAGAAGAATACTGTCAGAACTGCATACCCCACTGCCCACTGAATCCAGTTTTAATCAGTTTAACAATCCCATGGATTTGAAAGCGTTTGAACGCATCTGTAATGAATTTAACATCAGTACAAAGTATGACTTTACACAAAAACTTGATGATCACAAAGGCATGGGTACATTGTATTACGCTTTGAGTCACAGACAATACCCTCAAGATTATTACCCTGATTACACTTCATTCTCATCAAAATCACAAGTCTGGTTAGGATCAATAGAACAGAAACAGTCAAACGCCTGGACCACATTTGTCTTAGATAAATCTGACGGGTTTACTCAAGCGGGAGTCGAGCGCATCAATGAGTCTATCAGAACATATGTCTGGTGTTTACTAGGAGCACAATCACTAACAAAATCAAACATTTTGAATGGAAGTGGTAAATTTGAAGCACAAAAACAGTTTTTAGCAAACATGGAAGACTCAGTAAACGCAGTAGTAGATCTTCCATCAAGCATACAACACTATCAAGACGTTCTCAGATATGCTAGATCAAAAGTTGACTTTGTAGTTGGTATTGGGTTATACATGTTGCCATCAGACCTTCAACTCCAAATGGGTACAATAACAAATTATAATAATGAAATCATTGTTGCAGGTGTTGGTCAAAAACTCGGTCTCAATCAATCTGTAAACTTAGGAGCAACAACCACACACGTACAGCCGTTAAAATCATTACAGATGGTAACACCCCCGGCCCCGGCCCCAGCCCCCACACCGGCACTCATACAATCAGTACAGTCAACCCCTGACACACATGAGTCGGAAAGAACTGCATTGGTAATAGGTCTAACAGGATTAGGGGTTTTACTTCTTTATCTGTTTCATTAAATAACCCACCATCAACCCTCCTACTGTAACCAAAAAGACCCACACATGCTCTGCCATAAACCCTACTGCCTTCGCTGCAGTACTAATCAACCAACTGACAACCGTGCCTATAATGCCAGGCAACGCGTCTACTGCTTTCAGAGCCAATTTCTTAAGCAAGTCTGATATGTGAGACAGTTGTTTCTTTACCCACGACTGTAAGTCTTTTGGATCTGTGGGGACTGGGGTTGGTGGTGCTGGAGGTGGAGAACCACCCCCGGAGACAGCCAACACAACTGTACTGATAATAAACCCCAGAGCTGTAATTAAACTGGCAATTGTGATACCCTGTTCTCTGAAAAGTGTTTTAAGTCTCTCAGCCAGAGTAGTGTCTTCGTGAAGTATTTTTTGAATAGTTTCTCTAATCCTGTTGACTTGTGTTTTCAGTTTTTGTCTCCCAATACTAATCGCTTCTAACCTTCCTGATCTTTCTATCTGCAAATCATTTAATCTGTGTTGAATTATTTCTTTCATTTCTGTGTCTGCGGTAGCCAGTTTCTCTTTTTCACGTTCTATGTGTTTATCAAGCTCTCCTAGTTTGGCTAAATTATTTACCATCTCACCTCTTATTGTCTGCAGTGATTTATCCAAACCCATAATCTCCCTCATTGACAAAGGTGGATCATCTATTGTTTTCATAACATCATTTATTTGTCCTTCAGTAAATGAAGTTTCTTGTATCACTGTGTTTGCTATTTCTGGTAGGCTTGTTATTGGTGCCATTTCAATATCATGCCCTGTGGGCAACTTTGTTTGCGTGTCGTGAAGCGCACTAACAAGTCTTGGCGTGACAGGAGAGCCTCCAATACCAAGTATCTTGCCAACCCAGAGTTACCACCGACTTCACCTTTAATTGTACTTAAAGCTCTAAACTTAGAAGGATTATTTTTATGTGTTAGATTTATTTTCCCTCTGTCTGTATTTACAAATAAGTGTCCTTTATCATATTCAAACTGATTAGGATCTATTACATCTGGGTGGACACCAACACTGTCATAAAATGAGTTTACTTTGTCTTTTAATAGTTCGTGATACATACTAGAACTAGTTACCATTCCAGTCATATCTGTTGCACCAGTATCATAGTCATTCATGTCATCCATTTCAAAATCTTCATGATTAAATCCTCCCGCTGCCATTGTTTTATTAATTTATTATTTTTTATTGTGCATAATAAAAATGACACAGTCTTACGGATCAAAGTTAGACCCATTTAGAAAACTACGTGAGCCCCTGGGTGTTAAGGGCATAAGACAATCAATAGTCATCACGAACAATCCAAGTACCATAGACCAGAACCAAACACTTACAGTCAAGTTTCCAAACCTAGGACCCAGTGACGTTATTGTTCCTGGCACTGCACGCCTTGCTTTTAATATTGAACTATCATCAGACGCAGATGTGAACAGAACACTAGTTAACAATCTTGGCAGAGCAAATGTTAGAACTATTAAAGTAAAACTTGAAGGACAGGAAGTGTTTAGTCTTGATGACTCAGATGTATTCTACTGTTACAAAGACCTTTGGCTAACAAAAGAAGAACGAGAAGACCGTATTTACCAAGGCATACAGCCAGATAATGTTGGTAAACTTCGAATCGACGCCGGAGATAAAGTAACTAATACAGCCATGGATGTTATAATGGCCGAAACATATGTTTCCAGATTCTACATTCCACTTGAGTTTGAAATCCTAACAGCTCATCTGCCTTATTATCAAGGAGCACTGAATGACCATCTGAGTTTTGAACTAACCTTCAATGACTACTCCAAAGTTATAAAATCATCTGCCACAGATGCAACATATAAGATCTCTAACATTTCCTTGGAATATGAAATTGTCACACACACTGAACTAGCCAGACTCATACAAAATCAGTATCAGTCAAGACTACCAATTTATTATGACAGGGTGATTAGACATAGTTTAATACCCAAAGACAAAAGCGACCCAATGTGGAACATAAACTTAAACACGCCTGCTAGGTCACTGAAAGGTATTTTTATGTTGTTTATTGAACCAGCGGCTCCATACAAACGGGATTCAGAAAAATTCTACAATCCTAAGATTACACATTTGTCCTGTACAATCGAAGGCCGTCCTAATCAAGTGTACGCATCTGGAATGTTACCATACCAGCACTACGATGAGATCACAAAGTATTTTGCAGGAGGAAGGATTAGAGATAAACCAGCAAACATTGCGTGCAAAGATCTACATCTGTATGATGTTAGGATCGGACAATACCTGACGAATAAGTATGCACTGTGGTTAGACCTGCGTAGTACAGATGATGACTATCTTCATGGGTCAGGACGAACTGTTGAGAATGGTAGTGATGGGATTACAATTCAGATACAAAAGAAGGTTGAAACTGCTGCAGCCATAAACATATATTTGTACCTGATATATGATGCACAACTCAATATTGCAGAAAGCAGACTGAGTGGACACATATATTAAAATTATATTGTGTATTAAAATGAACCATAGCTTAATGACACTCGATCCACACTGTGGTTTATTTTGTGGTGCCACAGGCTGTGGAAAAACTGAATTTGTTCTTAATCTGTTACAAACAAGATACATATACCACTTTGAAAACATTGTAATATTTTGTCCAACAATCAAACACAACAAAGCTTATCACAACCGTTTATTCATTTGGACTGACAGTAATATCTATTTAGTTGACCCTGAGAAAAAACTGAATGACTACCTGCTGTATTTTTACAAACAATTTGAAGGACAGCCAACGTTGTTCATAGTCGATGACTGTTCTGCAGAGAAAGACATTGTTAAGAAAAGAAACACACTGGCAGAACTTGCCTTTAGTGGCAGACATGCAAACATAAGTGTATGGATTCTCACTCAGAAATATAATGCTGTACTGAAAGATTTTCGTGAACAACTAAAGTTTATATGTCTGTTTTACTGTAAGGGTCGTGACAGCTTCGAAGACTGTCTCAGAGAAAACGATGTAATTCCCAATAAACATGAACGAAACTGTGTAAAAAATAAACTGAAATCGACTAAGCACCTAAAGCTTATTTTAAAAACAGATCAGCCCACTGGGTATGGATTAGTAAATTAATTTATCTTTTGGGTTTGTCTATAAAAATGACAGACAGACAAAATTGGCCTATTAGTGAAATAATAGATATTACACACTATTTTAAAAATATTAAATATGTAAGCCAGCTTTATAATAGAGAGACACTAGGTAATTTATTTATGATACCAACAACAGTGTATATGACTGGTAATATAACTTTATATGTTGATAATCCATTTATTAAAAAAATAACTGTTGATATTAATACACAATCATTTACTATTAATTATTGCAGTAATTGGTTTGGTAAAGTGTGTAGTAATTTAGAAAAAGAGCTATATAAAATAAATTTGTATTTTAACGTTATTGAATTTAATAAAATGGTATTGCACATACAAAACCAATAATGATGATTGAGTCAGTGTGTAAACAAATCTGTTTTGTAGGAGTTACAGTCAATAAAGTGCCATTTTCATTATATAATTTTCTATTTATTTTTTTGTCGGACAAATAAAAAAGATGGACAACCATCAAAGATTAAGAAACGTGTTTCACACAACTGACTTACCTATATCTAATATTTACAATGTCTATGAATCAATAGAAAGATCTTTTTTAGTCATACAAAATAACCTTCTTTCTGATAGTGTAAAGATTCAGATTGTTGCAAAAATAGAATTTGCCAGAGATGTTGGTGAAGTTATTGTAACGTATATCTCGACAAGGCAGCACACAGTTAATTCGAGAAGAGAACTAGAGAAAGTGTTTAGAGAAAGATTGTTACCAGACTTCCATGAAGCAATTGACAGAGCAGAAATGCAAGGGTCTGGCTGGCATGAAGGCCTTGTACATGAACTACAACTGAAGCAGTCAAGATATCATCCTATACTAGGTAAATCATGGATACCACTTCCAACTGAGGTTGCAAACAAAAAGGCTGTAGTCAATATTCAAAACAATGATAATTTATGTTTTATGTGGTGTGTGCTTGCTAAACTTCATTTTGTAAAAGCAAAACCTGATCTTGTATCTAACTATACCAAATTTGTAAACGAACTCAACTTCAGTGGCATTGAGTTCCCTGTTAAAATAGAGGATATAGACTTGTTTGAAAAACTAAATCCTGGTATATCTGTGAATGTGTTTGTGTGGGAAAATGAATCTGAGAATAAGTTACAGCCAATTAGAGTATCTCCAATTGCCCCAACCTATGGGCAGCCAGAAGATAAACATGTTGACATGTTGCTAATAAGATCTGGTGATAACTTTCACTACACAATTATCAGAAGTATGTCAAGACTAATTCATCATACAACAAAACATGACGGTAAACAGGAATTTTGTAAAAAATGTTTACAGAGGTTTTCCTCTATTAAAGTAGCACACAAACATGTGCAGCACTGCAGGTCGGCTGATGACATTCAAACAATACTGAGGTATCCAGATCCTGGTAGTCAAGTGTATTTTAAGAACTATGGGAATCAGCAAAAGCTGCCGTTTGTAGTGTATGCAGATTTTGAATCACTCGTTGTTCCATATGAGGGTCCTGTTCCAGAGTCATTACCAAAGACTATAAAATTGAGTGACCAAGTGGTGTGTTCTTTTGGATACATTCTTGTTAGGTCAGACGGTCTTCATTCAGAACCTGTTATCTACAGGGGTGAAAATGCAGCATGCCTGTTTTTAACAGAAATGAGACAACTGTATAGTCAGGTAGTACAATATCTCACAACATGTCAGATGCCTTTGGTGATGACAGAAGAAGACAAACTAAAATTTGATACAGCAGAGACGTGTTGGATTTGTGAACAGCCTCTGGGAGGTGATAAAGTTCGTGACCACGATCACATAACTGGGCATTACAGAGGTGCTGCACATAACAATTGTAACTTATTATTAAAAACAGATCCTAAGACATATAAGTTACCAATCTTTTTTCACAATCTGAAGGGATATGATTCACACATCATCATGCAGGCTGTTGATGAGTCTTACAGAAAAATTAGTTGCATTGCCCAGACAACTGAGAAGTACTTGACTTTTAGATTGGACAAATTAGCATTTTATGACTCCATGCAACATTTGTCTTTAGGTCTTGCTAGTCTGGCAGAAGGACTGAGTGAGTATCCAATAGCAAGTAAATATTTTGAGCCGGACTTGATTAAAAAAGGTGTTTATCCATATGAGTACATCAGTGACTGGGTAGTTTTTGAGGAAAGGAGACTGCCTCCAAAAGAGAAATTTTATTCTACACTAACTGGTAAAGGTATTTCTGACTCTGAATACCAGCATGCACTTGATGCGTGGGATAAATTAGGGTGTCAGACAATTGGTGATTACCACGATCAGTACTTGAAAGCTGACGTTTGCTTGCTAGCAGATGTATTTGAAAGTTATCGTGAAAAGGGTTTGTTGCACTACAGTCTTGACCCTGCTTGCTACATAACTAGTCCTGGCATGACATGGGATGCATTTTTGAAATCCAGTAAGATATTTATAGACCTGTTGTATGATCGTACGATGGGTGAAATGGTGGAACGTGGATTGAGGGGTGGCATTAGTATTGCAGCAAATAATTATGCCAAGGCAAATAATAAATATCTTGACGACTTTGACCCCTCAATGTCAAGGTCATTTATTACGTACTTGGATGCTAATAATTTGTATGGATTTGCAATGTGTGAATTGTTGCCATTAAAAAACTTTTGTTTGTATGATTTGTCACAGTATGGCATAAAAAAATTAACAAAATATATTATGGATCGAGGTCAAAATGATGAAAAGGGTTGGATCTTTGAAGTAGACCTTGAGTACCCACACCACCTACATGATTACCATAATGATTATCCATTAGCAGTTGAAAAAATGAGTATGACGGGAAAAAAAGAAGACACCAAACTTGTGCCAAATCTAAATGACAAATTTAATTACGTTTGCCACTATCGATTGCTGCAGTTTTACATCAGACATGGGTTAGTACTAAAGAAAGTTCACAGAGGTATTCAATTTGATCAGAGTGCTTTCATGAAAGATTACATAATGAAAAACACAACATTGCGTGTGAGAGAAGGTAACACTGCATTTGACAAAGACTTCTTTAAGCTTATGAACAATGCCTGTTTTGGCAAGACAATGGAAAATCCTCATCACCGCAAAGATGTGAGACTGGTCACAACTGAATCGGGTGCAATTAAACTTACAAGTAAGCCTCAGTACACAGGGTATAAAGAATTTCATTCATCATTGTATGCAGTGTCACTCAAAAAAAAGATTGTTAAACTGGACAAGCCAGTATTTATAGGTATGGCTATTCTGGAGTTGTCAAAATTATTAATGCTTGAATTTTATTATGATTACTTCAAACCAAAGTATCCTGACTGCCGTCTGTTATACACTGACACTGACTCTATGATCATTGATGTGTGTACTGAAGACTTTTATGAAGACATGAAAACAGAGTTACACATGTATGACACGTCTGACTACCCTAAAGACCATCCACTGTTTAGCACACAAAACAAGAAAGTGCCTGGTAAGTTTAAGGATGAACTAAATGGTGTGCCTATAGTTGAGTACGTTGGACTGAGATCAAAAATGTATTCTATACTGCACCAGAAGGGTAGTCAGTCAAAAGCCAAAGGTATCAAGAAAACAGCGATAAAAAATAAAGACATTCGTCATGAACATTACAAGCAAGTGTTAGATGGTGCATTAATGCCTGATTATCCAAACAAGTCACTGAGATCAAACAAACATAATCTTGAAATGATCCAAACACATAAGAAGTCTCTGGCAGTTGGAGACACAAAACGAGTGTTTCATAGTAAGGAAAAAGCTTATGCACCTGGTCATTACAGACTCAAGTTATCTGAAGAAATAGCTGACGAACTGGTTGATGAATTAATTGATGAGTTAGTTACTGAAATGAGTAACGGTGTCTGGGGGAATAATCTGTAATTCTTCTCTGACAAATGCCCTCTTTGGTGCAGGCTCATACAGATAATATATTGTTGCATTAGCTGAAGGAACTATTTTTTTTATATTATGAACAGATGTAGACCAAATTGGATCAGTTGCCCTACGTCTAACGTCATTTTCAGCCTCACCAGGTTGATACAAATATCTCACCTGTTTTGTAAATAAGTTAGTGTCTGGAGGTGTTATTGCTTTTATTTCTGACGGTATTGTTTTCAATTTAATAGAATCAACAGGTTTAGGGTGACCATCATTATTCATTGCTTTTATCACAGAAGGTAATCTTTTAACCCACTCAGTGTTACGTGCGTCATGCATGAGTTCCTTAGAATACTGATAGCTAAAAAGTCTCTCAGATAATTGCTTGTTAAAGTTTTCAACAATTGCCTGTGATCTATGCAAGCCTGGAATACCGTGTCTAACCAGTACGCCATGCTTTGCAAATAATTGATTAACTTACTTACTTACGCCTGTCACCCCTACCCGGGTATAGGCCGTCGACGAGAGACCTCCAGCAACTCCTGTCCTGTGCTTCTCCTTCGATTCTGCTCCAGGTGGTTCCCAGTCTCTTGATGTCTGCTTGGAGGTCTCGACGCCAGGAGTTTCTCGGCCTACCTCTTTTCCTCTTTCCCTGGGGGTTCCATGACAATGCCTGCCTAGTGATACTGGAAGCTGGCTTTCTCAGACTGTGACCGATCCATCCCCATCTTCTTCGCCCAATTTCGTTCTCTGCTGTTATCTGCTCTGTTCTCTCCCAGAGTCTGACGTTGCTGATCTTCTCTGGCCAGTGGATTTTCAAAATTCTTCTAAGGCAACTGTTCATGAAGGTCTGTACTCTGTTGACTGTGGTTTTTGTCAATCTCCATGTCTCTGCTCCATATAGGAGAACTGCTTTTACATTGGAGTTGAAAATCCGGACTTTGGTGTGTTGTGACAGCTCTCTGGAACTCCACACTTTTTTCAACTGGAGAAAGGCTGCTCTGGCTTTACCGATTCGTGCTCTGACATCTGCATCAGTGCCGCCTTTTTTGTCTATGATGCTCCCGAGATAGGTGAAGGACTCCACCTCCTCCAACGGGGTGCCAGCAAGCAAGACTGGTTCCTCCCTGGTTGCGTTCAGCCTCATTGTCTTTGTTTTCTGTTTGTGAATGGTGAGGCCCACTTGGGACGAGATGTCAGCAAGCCTCGTGGTCTTGTCCTGCATTTGTTGATGAGTGTGGGACAGTAATGCCAAGTCGTCTGCAAAATCGAGGTCGTCAAGCTGTGTCCACAGTGTCCACTGTATTCCACTTCGTCTGTGCTCTGTGGTCATCTTCATGACCCAGTCTATGGCCAGTAGGAAGAGGAACGGAGACAGCAGACACCCCTGCCTGACACCAGTTCTGACCTGGAGCTCTCTGGTGAACTGCCCTTCGTGGATCACGCGACATGTCATGCCATCATAGCTGCTCTTGATCAGGCGGACGAGCTTTGTGGGTACACCGTAGTGTCGTAGGAGTTTCCACAGAGTCTCTCGGTCCACGCTGTCAAATGCTTTCTCATAATCCACAAAGTTGACGTACAGAGGGGAGCTCCACTCCAGAGACTGTTCCACGATGATGCGGAGAGTGGCGATCTGGTCTGTACATGATCGGTTCTTCCTGAATCCTGCTTGCTGGTCTCTCAGCTGGGGGTCAACGGAGCTCTTCATTCTCTCTAGGATGATCCTGTTGAAGACCTTTCCTGGTACTGACAGCAAGGTGATTCCTCTGTAGTTGGAACACTTGCTGAGGTCGCCTTTCTTGGGAAGCTTGATTAGGTACCCCTCCTTCCAGTCAGCTGGCATCACCTCCTCTTCCCAGATCTTTCCAAACAGTGGGTACAGCATCTCAACTGTTGTCTCTAGGTCTGCTTTCAGAGACTCCGCTGGGATGCCGTCTGGCCCTGCTGCTTTGCCATTCTTCAAAAATGCCACTGCTTTTCTGATCTCTTCCCGGCTGGGTCTGTCACAGCTGATGGGTAGGTCGGTCTCTGCCGGCTGGATGTCGGGGGGGTCGGGTGGGCTAGGTCTGTTCAGTAACTCTTCAAAATACTCGGCCCATCTGTCGAGTTGGTCTGCTCTGTCTGCAATAGGCTTGCCTTCTTTGTCTTTTACTGGTCTTTCTGTATGGCCATACTTACCCGACAATCTTCTGGTAATGTCGTAGAGCTGTTTCATGTTGCCGCTGCCTGCTGCCTTTTCTGCCTCTGCTGCCAGGCTGTCTGTGTAGGCCCTCTTGTCTGCCCTGATACTCCTCTTCACCTCGCGGTTGGCTTCCGAGTATTCCCCCTGTGCCCTTAAATTGATTAACAGCCCCTTTAAATTCACTCCCATCATCAACCTGCACAAGCCTAGGGTATTTTAAAGGACCTCGACTATATATGTTTGATAATGCAGTGGCCACTGTTACAGCTTTTTTGTCAGTTATGGGTTCTGCATCCTTATACCTTGAAGCTATGTCAACAACAGTTAATGCATACTTGTATCGTTTCTTTCTTATTGTGTCATGCGGAAGAAACAGGAGGTCCATTTGGTGTGTGTCATTAGGTGATGTGTTTTCAAAATGAGGCCTTGTTATTTTTCTTGGAGCAGGAAGATATATTTGCCAAATTGCCTGTTTTTTAAGCCACTGTTTTATTTGGTTAACATCTCCACCCACAGCAGCATGTAATTTTTTTATTGCAGTATTCCCTTTCCAGTAGCCAATTGGGGAGTAATATATTTTTGATAGTTTAGCGTCTGCCATTTTTTTTAGCAATATAAACTCCTGTAAAATATACTAATGTCATTCCTACTAGAACAAATATTATTTCTCCATTTCTTTGTTCTGAGCTTGGTTGGTAATAGTCGCTAAGTTTTGGTTGAGGAATAGATATGTCTTCACCAGTTACAAGATAGTATTCTTTGATCGCGTCATCAACATTTGAAAATGTATGCTGTGCATGACCCTCAAGTTTTAGTTTTTCATTAATAAAATCCAGTTTTTCTATTCTTTGCTTCTCATAATCTTGTTGAGCTTGAGCTAGTTTTTCAGATGCCTCATTGTGGCGCTTCATTTCTTCTGCTGATTCTTCTTTACTCACTTTTGAAAAGAAATAGTTTGACCCACTAAAAGCTAATGCATTTATAACTGCACCGCCAATCATAACAGCTATAGTTGCCATATTTTTTATTTACTTAGAAATATTTTCTGGAATAATTCCTTGCTTGACTAGAAAATCTTTTGTTGCAATCGATGCTGTTATAACAACTACTAGCTTAGCACTGTCTTCGAAGTCTAATTTACTAAGGTCTGCTGATTTCATTTTGAGTAGACTTTTTCCCAGCATAGAATATGCTACTGCTAGTCCACTTATTACAGCGGAGTGATAGACAAGGTTCATTAAGTTCTTTGTGTCGCTCATTTTCTTATACCATAAAAAATAAAATAATAAATTTATTTACTGCATGTAAAATGGGTCCAAAGGTTTTGGAACTGCTGGTAATGTGGAGACTTCTTCTTTTGTTTTTGGAGTGTTTGATTTTTTGGACACTGTTCGAGTGTTTGGTTTGTATTTTTTATATAATTGGTAACCTACGTAACCAAATCCGACAACAAATCCAGCAACTATATATTTTGTTGTTTCAGGTTTAGTTGTTTTTTTATCACTTTGTGGGGTATGTGTTGGTTCTAATGGTAGTGTCACTGATGATGTTACGTCAGTCTTTTCTGTTAATGCTTGAAGCTGTAATTTCTTTTGTCTGTTATATTCAGCTAATCTTTTCCCAGCCTCTATTCGACCTGGACTTTTAGTCTTAGTCACTGTTTGAACCTGTGTCAAGACATGGCTCTGTTGTGGAGTCGTCTCGTCCATTTTCTTCTAATTTAAAATTTATTTTAGAAAAATCAATATGGCTACTAGTAACAAGTAAGGTTACAGCAGGTGCAAGGTAATTTCCAAACTTGTAAAACATAAGGCATGCTAATTTACCTATTGAACTTGAAACTATGGGGTTGCTTTCGAGATCATGTAAAAGGTTGTCACTATCCACAGGTAGAAAGTGACTCACTGCTTTTGTGTATAAGCATATGAGAGATCTACTCAAATCACGTGTCATTAGTGAAGCAATGTGATTTTCATATTTAGAATGTAGTTTAATTAGCTCATCAGAGGTTAAAGATTCAATATCCTCTGTCATGTATTGTCTTCCTAGATAAGTCTTTGACTTGCCTGAGACAACTACAGAGATAAGTTGTTGTTTTTTCGAGTCTAAGTCTTTGTTCTCAACAGCATTGATATCACTTAAAAGTAGTAATTCGTCTTGATTCATTTTATAATGTAATATAATAATTTTGCTTAAAGCAGTCAATGGCAGCATTAATTATTTAGGGGGATGGGGGATCTGGCTTAATAATCGCGGGTTGGTAGCTGATCAAAAAAACGTAGCTTGAATGATTTCTGGAGTGGAACTAAAATGGCTAGGTAATAAAGGTATTGGGTGTATTGGTTGGAGTGGGTTTGTCTAAATGGCTAGTTGATTAGAATAAATGTATTGATTGGGGGAGGGGTGGGGATCAACTGTCCACTTTACTATCTCTGGGGGTTCTTTCTCCGGGTACTCCGGTTCTTCCACCCCCCCCCCCCCCCCACTTTGGTACCGGTCTCAGGCCACTTTACAAATTTCAAATACAAGCGATCAAAAATTCTCTGTAACTTCTGTAGCTGACTGGCCCTTCGTTTGTCTTGTACTGTGTTTGTCTTAAATAGCGTAAATCCGTGTCTGTTTCGTGAGTGTGTGTGTTGGGTTTCAGGCGCGGCGCTTTGAGTCGATTTCCCCAAAATTGAGAAAAAGCGCCTATATAATAACGGTATTATTATTATTATTACTGGAGACTGGCCGACAACTCATGACGGTGTTCACGATGTCTTTGTGGACGAGAAATCCGACACCCTGTTCGTGTTTGTCTTCTCTGCCACTGTAGTACAGTTTGTGGTTTTCCTGGGTTGAAGTTTCCCCAAGGTTCTTCCATCGTACTTCGCAAAGTCCTAGGATGGTCCAATGGTATTTGTTCATTTCATGTGTCAGTTCCTCTATCTTTCCAGGCGTTCTTAATGTTCTGACGTTCCAAGTGCCAATGCTGATGTTGTTTCTGGCACGGAGTTTTTCGTCTTATATGCAAACGGAGAAAATCGGGTTGAACAGACCACTTAAAGGGAAGGAAAGACGGCAGGTTTTCTTGTGAACTATGGTTACACATTGAATTTCGACAAACACACATACGCACGCACGCACGCACGCACACACACACACATACAAAAAAAAACACATACCCACGCACACATACATACACACACTCACATACGCACGCACGCACACACACACACACATACACACACATACGCACGCACGCACACACATACGCACGCATGCACGCACATACACACACACACACGCGCGCGCACGCACACACACACTCTGCCTGCCGACCCAACTTGTTTTTCCCCAATGTTGTATTAAACACAATTTATTTTGGGGGCCTTGTTCATCAATGTCTATTTTCTCTAAGGTTAATGACAGGCTTTGCTTCCTGCAGCTGGAATGGGCTGGCCTGAAGGTACAGCTGACCTGTGGATCGGTTTTTATTTTCTCCTAGATCACGACAATCTTTGACTCTTGCTCAACGGTCACCTCCATCAACTTTCGGCTGATTCCTAGACGAAGGTTGGTCTCCTCGCTTGAAGCGTCAGAGAGAATGTAGCCGCGGTAAGCCTACCCCAAAGCGCAAAAGGCCATCGGGCCGACGTCGGCCGCTGTTGGCCCGCGCACGATCGTGCGCGGGCCAATGGCGGCTGACGTCGGCCCGTCGCTTTGCGCACTGGGGCATTGTCTCTGGAAGCGTTCCGCTCTAAATAACGATTCGCCTGGTTCTTATTTTGGCTCCATCTAAATGCGACAAGCCTGGCTCATAGTCTGGCTTCGTCTCAGACCCAGTACGCTTTGTGCCGCCGGCCCACCGCGGCCGACTTCTGACCGAGAGCCTTCTGCGCCCTGGATAGCATGTGAATCATTCTCTTTTTACTTACTGTGTTAGAACGGTTCGAGATGTTTCCCAGAGGGAGGAAGGTCTCCGGGATTATGGTGCACGACTGTAAATCACAATTTGCCAGGGTCTTCCGGCGGAATAAGGTGGCAGCAGATTGGCAGGTCGTTATGAGTCCATTTCAGAACCCCGGCACTGGCAAATACGATTTCACGCCAGTTTGGGCATCATTTCCCGCTCACTTTGCACAGGAAAGAAGAAGAAAAAAAAAAAAAAAAAAAAAAAAAAAAAAAATTAAGAAGAAGAAGAAGAAAACAAGAAAAATAAATAAAATATTTTTTTAAAAAAGAAGAAAGATTCCACTGCATGTGTGAGCTGGTCTGTGATTTCAGACCTTACGGTTATTCACTGTAAGATCGAAATCACATACCTGTGTTATATTCGTTTTAATCACCTGCGGATGGCTTCGAATTAAATCCGTGTACAATTTAAAGGCGCGAAGCCTTTATATGTTGGCACGACAATTGAACTATCATGAACTGTTGCAGTGTTTGTTAACTCCTTTCAGACGTGCCGCATATGGATACGCAGCATAAAGCCACGTGTCCGAATACATCACGCATCGAATGTGTTAATATTCTTGGGCATACTTCCTCTTAACCCTAAATATACTGACAAGCAAAAGAAATGCGAATTTGTTGGAATTGTTTAGGAAACACGTTTGGCTACTGGCGGATAGCTTGGGAACTAGCGTTCGACTCTCGTCCGAAAGGCCACCGCCGTTCGAACCCAGCTGAGGGTCAAAATATGCTCAGAACTCAGTCTTTGAAATCACCTTCGTTGTGTTCAGGTCAGTGCAGATGAGATCTCTGCCCTCGGAAAGGCCAACGCTCCACTCCATTCACCAGAAGAGTTCATTTCGATATCGTACCAATATTGGTCTGGTTTACCATAGATCTCTCCTCTCCGCTCAAGTCTGCTCAACGCTCGCTGTCTTTCTCCTCTGCTCCGGAGGCGATCGCCCTTGTCCTTGGCTCATTGTGGACAAAAGACATAAGCCCTTATGTTTAACCGGTTTTTTTCTTTGTATTGCAATCCCCCCCCCCCCTTTCCTTGTCTTTAGGCCCACATTTCTAATATACTGACGAGCAAAAGAAATGCGACATTTTTGGAATCATTGGAAACACTTTAGTGTTTCCGATGATTCAAAAAATGTCGCATTTTCTTTGCTCGTCAGTTTAGTTGGATTATAACTCCCCTGTAAATATCCCTATACAACTGCAGATAACCGGCCATTAAATGGTCACCACAATAAGAAGTTACGGGAATCCTGGCGTCTGTGGGGTCATTGAATTAAATAAGCCGGAGCGCTATATATAGCTGTGTCACCACAAACAACGTAATCTTTATGATCTCCCACTGGGCCGATTGCCATCGCATGATAAGCGTGTGTCAGTAACTGTCGCGAAAACGCAGACAGAAAGTAGTCGATTGCTAGATGGGTTTACTTTTCGCTGACATCCAAGACACCCGATTTGCAGCGAATTCACTCGTTTGCAAGAGGCACAGATCTTCATGCGCCCCTGTCGAAGACAGGGGCTCATGAAGATCTATGCCTCGTGTTCGCAATACATGTACATGTATACTTTTGAATGATACCACTCCATTGCGAGATAGGTTTGATTTTGCTCAGTTCAGGACTGTACTTGCATCCAACCCTGCAATCTGCAAGAGACATAGATCCTCATGGTTCTCTGCATTGTGAAGGGGCTGCTGATGATCTGTACCGCTTGCTGGTACATGCATACCGTTCGAAGAAGGCATTGTACTAGGACTCCGCGTTCTTCCGCAGGACCTTTTTTTCCATTGCTAAACAAGTTTGATTTTCACTGAGCTCAAAGACAGTCGACTCGTCAGTAGAGAACTTTCTCAGCTCATCTCATTGCTAGAGGCACAGATCCTCTTGAGCGCCTGCGGCCACCAGGGTTCATGAAGATCTATGTCTCTCGCTGGCATGAGTCCATCGAAGTTCGTGTCCGACAATTCCACAGCAGCTAGTAAATGTGTGCAGCGACTTTTAAACTGCACTCGAGGAAGCACCTATCCTTGATGAGCGAAGTGACAGTTGTGCAAGAGGTATAGATCCTCGTGAGCCCCTGCACTTGCAGGGGCTCATGAGGATCTATGCCTCTGGCTGAAGACGATCAATCAAAACATTTAAAGAACATACTTTTTCTTTTTGGCCACGACTGACGATAGACGTATCATTTGCGTCGCCATTGTGGACTCCCCGTCTGGATCAGGAAGAAGCATTGTGATTGCTTCAAGCCGGCAAACATCAACCAATCAAGAGAAGCCTTTCAAAGATGACCCTTATCTGCGGTACTGACGCCCTGTCGGGAAAAAACGGGCAGCAAACTGACGTCAGAGACATTTTAAAAGACACTTTTCACTTCCAATGGTAAATGGGTAACATTTTGGAATCGATCCCGTGAGGAAAAAAAGGTCCTTCGGCAGAAGTCGGCCGAAAGCGTCTTTTGCTCGCCGGGATGTCTCTTTGGATGGAAAGAAAAGTCAACTGATTCTGTAGGAATCATCGCGACAAAAACTGCTAGCGACAGGCAAAGGGTAAATGTGGTCATTAAGTCACTTTTTGTCAATGTCGCCGACTACGGACTAACCTCTGCAAAGGAGCACGCAAGCTGCATAGTACAAACTTACTATGGCAGCCGATCCATCCTCCGCAACTGGGGGGGGGGGGGGGAGGTGAAAGAATTAAGCCCCGATACATAGCGGACTCCAGTAAAGCCTATTGTACTGCAGGCAACCATCTTTTTTTGTTTGTTGTTGTTGTTGCAAGGAATAACGTGTCCTGAAGAGACAGGTACTCACACAGGAGAAGCCTTGAAAGGTAACACGTGCCATTTGTCATTACCTCATTCTGTCCGCGACACACCACAGCAAGATATGGCTCGACCATGATAGTTCAAGGGTAGTGGCAGAATAGCTTGGCGCCTACAGGCGCCAAGCTATTCTGCCACACCACCCGTGAACTATCGTGGTCGATCTGTCTCCTGAATTGTAATGCAGTCCTCAGAGGATAACTCCAGAATGTGGATATTCCCTACCTCGGGCACAATGAGTTATTTCAGGTGGTTACAGTCACCGGAATGATGGTCCTTAATGATAGGTGATCTGTCATGAGAGTGGTGGCTCAAAATACGTTGTGATGTATAATGGACTTTCTCACTATCGTGACGTGTTTCCGCCACAGCACGGCGGACACCAGAGGTTGATTTCAGTCCATCTGGCTGTAGTTTTAAAATAGATAGCAGTGACGCAAGGGGGGGGGGGGGGGAGGGGAGGAGCCCGCGTGCCTGACACGTTACTTTCCAGGATCAAAATACCAAAGGGGGTGGGGGCTGGGTAGGGGTGGGGAAGGGGAGTGAGCAGGGCGGGAGGAGTGGGTGTGGGGTGGGTGGGTGGGTGGCAAGCGACAGTGCAACGTCATAAGAATGGAGGGAAATTTTTTTAAATTCTCCTAATGTCCGTTATTCCAAATAATGAATACATATATAATTTCACTATTTTATTCTCTAAAATTATTATGGGGAGGGGGCAGGGGGGGAGGGGGTAAGGGGGAGGGGATACTCTGGCCCCCTCCTACTTTATCCTCCTACTCCCCTCCAACACCCGCTACCCTATCTTCACCCCCAGCCCCGGTTCCTACGCAACTGGTTAGGGGGGGGGGGTTGTGTGAGTGTGTGTGTGTGTGTGGGGGGGGAGGGGTAGGGGTGGGGGGTGGGGGGTGGGGTGGGTGGGTGGGTGCTGTTGCGGCTTCACGAAGACTTCCTTATGTCAAACACAAACGGATCACGAAACAAAAATATATGAGCCATTACGATTAAAAAAAAAAATTTTTTGGGGGGAGGGGGATTGACATTTCTCACGGATCACGAAACACCTAAATCACAAAGATAAGGTCACTATCTTTAACATTTTAACACATAGCCCCCCACCCCCACCCCATTTTCAAAATAGTTTCTAGTCCATACGGTTACTGAAAAGGGATCACGCCCACAAATCATGATCCAGCAGGTATTTGCCTAATGGTGGAGTGGACTGAGGATGGCTAACCCCATCATAATGGTGGAGTGGACTGAGGATGGCTAACCCCATCATAATGGTGGAGTGGACTGAGGATGGCTAACCCCATCATAATGGTGGAGTGGACTGAGGATGGCTAACCCCATCACTGCCGAGAAATACTGAACAAAACCCATCTGCAAGAGACACAGATCCTCATGAGCCCCCGCAGTTGCGGGGGCTCATGAGGATCTGTGTCTCTTGCTGACATCAGTGTGTCTTCTTGGACTGCTGCGGTTCTTTTAAACACAATCCGCGTCCGCTGGCATGGAAGTGGTTAACGCGGAGGGGTTTGGGGCAAGAAAAAGTTCCTGGCGGCCGATTTGACATAAGGACTCTTTTCGTGCCAAAGTGTTTTCAGGTCCTTTCGGGCACTTAGTGCCATCGCGTGTCCTGCCGAGGACGCGCGAGGGCTCTCCGAGCAAACGACTCGCACCTGCAAGGAACATAGATCCCCATGCTCCCCCCCCCCCAGCATTATGCTGGGGCTCAGCAGGATCTATGCCTTTGCCTGGACACGTTACATCGGCTCTGCTTTTGACGAGTATGAGGTTTCCTTGCGGTTGGTTGATATTTTAAGTGCTCTTTCGTGTGAGCGGGCCCTATCATTGCTTGATGGGTCAAAGCCAGTGACACCGGACTGTAAAGAGGCACAGATTCTCATGAGCCCGCGGATGAGGATATGTGCCCTCTTTGCAGATAGCGGCTACAGACATTACTACTGTGGCTTAGGTTTCGACTCCTGTCCTATGTACACATAATGTTACGCCGTTGCTGATAAGAAGTTTTCACATGTGTGTCTTGCAAACGGATTTTGCAAATGGATGGCTATATACTGATGATGAGTAGATGACCCCGCTAGTGGCATTTGTCTCTTCCATTCCGCATTTACATCTGTGGTATTCAAGCAGAGGAAGCAGTCGGGTGTTGAATTACGATGATACGATGATCATAGACCGAAGTGAAGCGATCGCACCAGATTCTGTCATCTCATGTCAGGAGAACGGGGTTAGTGAGGCGAATCTGCTGCATGAATAAATGAATGAATGAATGAAACTTTACTTTTCAAGGATGGAGACAATAGGTGCACAGGCCTCTTTCCATATCTGTCCTTGCTAAACTACGGATTGAACACAAAACAACAATTCAATACAGGCAAATGACACTGATATACACACATTGATAAAATAAGCTTCGTTTGTAAACAAAGCAAAATCAGTTTAACGTCAAAATACACACACGCACACACACACACACACACGCCCACCCACACACGCACACGCCCACCCACAAACACGCACGCACACCCACACACACACACGCCCACCCACACACATACACGCCCACCCACACACGCACACGCCCACCCACGCACACACACGCCCACCCACACACACGCTAGCACGTACTGACGTACACACGCCCACGAGCGCGCGCGCGCACAGACACACACACACACACACACACACACACACACACACACACACACACACACACACACACACACACACAATGCTGATATTGCCGACGGCGTCACAGTGCAGTCATATGTGCGAAGAGTCAAATAAACAAACTAAGGTAAATAAACTATAAAGAGAGAGAGAGAGAGATGATGATGATGATGATGATGAATCTTTATTTATTCAGGATAAAGCTATTAGGCAACTCAATGCCTTACAAGCTGTCCTGTAAACAAACAACATAACAGGAAAATAAACAGAACGTGCAAATAATAACAATAGTAATAATAAGAAGAAGAAGAAGAAGAAGAAGAGGAAGAAAAACTACGGGGGGAAAAAAAAAACCCACAATAGGTGAATTAATGAAAGGGAAAAAAATGGTATTGGAGAATTAGTAACTGCCACCAACATAAAAAGCAAGGGAATTAAATGAGTGCATAGCATTAATATGATACTCAGCTAAGACAGTGTCAAAGAATCAGCAGTATCAAGAGCACATAGCGACACCGACAAGACAAAGGATTATCAGAGAGAGAGAGAGAGAGAGAGAGAGAGAGAGAGAGAGAGAGAGAGAGAGAGAGAGAGAGGGAGAGAGAGAGGAGAGAGAGAGAGAGAGAGAGAGAGAGAGAGAGAGAGAGAGAGAGAGAGAGAGAGAGAGAGAGAGAGAGAGAGAGAGAGAGAAATGAAATGAAATGAAATGAAACTTTATTTCTCAACGGATAAAGTAATTAGCACGTGTGCCATTTTTCATACTTGCCGTTGCTACTCTACAAACACAGGATAATAATTGTAATACTAATAGTACCAAATTACACAAAGAAAAATTAGGAAACATTACACATGAAGAGACATTAAACAAAATTCATTCATTCATTCGGTCATACAAAAAAAAAAAAAAACCGAAAAATAGAAAGTACATGCAACGCGCGCACACTGACACATACACGCTCGCGCGCGCACACAGACACGCGCTAATGATAACTTGACCTATATACGAAGCAAATCATTTGGATCATAGTGAAAATTCACTTCAGACAGCAAAAATTATTTGGATTATAATAGAAAGTTGAATTATGTAATTAGGCGATTATTATTAGTATGCACAAAACATACGGCAGCATGCACTGATTATACGATAAGCACATGTTTGATACGAATACTTGTGGTAGATTATGTATCAGCAGACAAGTACTTGAGGAGGCATTCCTTGAAAGAGGAGAGGGAGCTAGCGTGTGTTATACATGTTGGCAGTGTGTTCCAGAAAGATGCGCCTGAGTAAGATACACTGGTTTTAAAGAGATCTATCCTGGGGCGAGGTGTAATAAAGTTTCGTCTTGAAGTAGAATAACCTGAACTTGCCTTGGTAAAGAGCTTACAAAGATATTCTGGGTGAATCTCATTCCAGATTTTATACATAACCACACCCTTGTTTAAGAGGTGATGCTTGCTAAGAGGTAGCATTTTCAGTTTTTCAAGTCTTTCATCAGTTGTTAGGGCTGAATCAGGCAGGATATGTTTCGCTGCTCTCCGATGCAGGGAGTTAAGCCTCTTCAAGTGTGTGTCACCGCTGCCATCCCATATCGTGGACGCATAATCGATGTGGGATTTGACATGTTCATTGTAAAATAACTTGCGAGCATCAACATCGATAAAGTACTTCAACTTTGAAAGCATAAAAACATTTCTAGCAACAGTTTTACATACAGCATTTATGTGTGATTGCCACTTCATCTGGTCATCAACAATTACACCAAGTAATCGGTGTTCCGTGACCTGATTAACGATGTCATTATCGATAGTCAGGCTGAGTGTAAGTGGCTTGAGCTGGTGAGAGAGAGAGAGAGAGAGAGAGAGAGAGAGAGAGAGAGAGAGAGAGAGAGAGAGAGAGAGAGAGAGAGAGAGAGAGAGAGAGAGAGAGAGAGAGAGAGAGAGAGAAATGAAATGAAATGAAATGAAATGAAATGAAACTTTATTTCTCAACGGATAAAGTAATTAGCACGTGTGCCATTTTTCATACTTGCCGTTGCTACTCTACAAACACAGGATAATAATTGTAATGCTAATAGTACCAAATTACACAAAGAAAAATTAGGAAACATTACACATGAAGAGACATTAAACAAAATTCATTCATTCATTCGGTCATACAAAAAAAAAAAAAAACCGAAAAATAGAAAGTACATGCAACGCGCGCACACTGACACATACACGCTCGCGCGCACACACAGACACGCGCTAATGATAACTTGACCTATATACGAAGCAAATCATTTGGATCATAGTGAAAATTCACTTCAGACAGCAAAAATTATTTGGATTATAATAGAAAGTTGAATTATGTAATTAGGCGATTATTATTAGTATGCACAAAACATACGGCAGCATGCACTGATTATACGATAAGCACATGTTTGATACGAATACTAGTGGTAGATTATGTATCAGCAGACAAGTACTTGAGGAGGCATTCCTTGAAAGAGGAGAGGGAGCTAGCGTGTGTTATACATGTTGGCAGTGTGTTCCAGAAAGATGCGCCTGAGTAAGATACACTGGTTTTAAAGAGATCTATCCTGGGGCGAGGTGTAATAAAGTTTTGTCTTGAAGTAGAATAACCTGAACTTGCCTTGGTAAAGAGCTTACAAAGATATTCTGGGTGAATCTCATTCCAGATTTTATACATAACCACACCCTTGTTTAAGAGGTGATGCTTGCTAAGAGGTAGCATTTTCAGTTTTTCAAGTCTTTCATCAGTTGTTAGGGCTGAATCAGGCAGGATATGTTTCGCTGCTCTCCGATGCAGGGAGTTAAGCCTCTTCAAGTGTGTGTCACCGCTGCCATCCCATATCGTGGACGCATAATCGATGTGGGATTTGACATGTTCATTGTAAAATAACTTGCGAGCATCAACATCGATAAAGTACTTCAACTTTGAAAGCATAAAAACATTTCTAGCAACAGTTTTACATACAGCATTTATGTGTGATTGCCACTTCATCTGGTCATCAACAATTACACCAAGTAATCGGTGTTCCGTGACCTGATTAACGATGTCATTATCGATAGTCAGGCTGAGTGTAAGTGGCTTGAGCTGGTGAGAGAGAGAGAGAGAGAGAGAGAGAGAGAGAGAGAGAGAGAGAGAGAGAGAGAGAGAGAGAGAGAGAGAGAGAGAGAGAGAGAGAGAGAGAGAGAGAGAGAGATTTACCTTAAGGCAAAAAAAAAAAAAAAAAAAAAAAAAATAGCCAGTTTGCGTTCATAAAAACTGGTTCCGATTCGAAAGAGAAAAAAAAAAATTCTCGGGGATTATGACTCTTTTTTCATGACTTTTGAGAGCTTTGAGCAATTACCCTGCAAGCCACCCCATTCTGTAACCACGTATGCCTGGCCTCAAAAACACATCGGAAAAAATATATTCTAAACGCGTTTGGCCATAAGAGCACGATGGGTTCGTTTTAAAGGTTAACCCTTTCAGAAGCAGACAGTTTCCATTTCATGACATCTACAAAATACTGCCTGATTAGTCAGTTGATTAGTGAGAGGACAATCAGTAGCTCGTGAATAGTGCCGGGTTTGCTTAGCGCCTTTTAAGGCGCTAAGCAAATCCGGCACTATTCACGAACTAGTTAAAACAGCATTATCTACACGAGGGATGACTTTGTTTTCGATACATCCCGGCTATGGGTGGGTTTTGTCAATCATAGACTAGTGCTGTAATACGGCTGTGCGAGGCTATCAAGAGCGCACTGATAGTATTTGTTAACTTACATGACCGCCTGGTTATTTACCTGCGTATTTTTGTCTGTGGGCTGGCGACTGGGTGCCTGATAGGAGGGGACAAGGGATCTAACCGTTGGTCTGTCCTGCGCTGAGTAATTCCCCTTATCATGTCTGCATAAACATAACAATATAGAATTAAATCTAGCTAGCAAGCTATAGATTCATATGACCTCCGCGCCTGCGTGCGACGCTCCTAAGTCTCTTGCAGCTGTGCAGCCTGTGCATTTTCCTTCAATCCGATTCTGAATTAAAGTTAAGCAAGCTGACGGTGCATTCTACGTAACGGCGTGACAACACAGAGGCAACAGATTATTTCCGGAAATCCAAAGTAGATCTAAATAGCACGTGCTTGAATGAAAACAGTGGAAAGCCCGGGCAATCATGCGATAAGACATGTCCGGGCTTTTAATCCGCTGAGTTCGTCGCAAGACGTGCTGTTGTTTTTTTTGTTTTTTTTTTACCTTTGTAATGTTGGACGTTTTCTCTGTGCTTATGACGCAAGCGGGCACTGCCTTAACTCATTCGCGGCAATGCCGCATCCGGATGCGCGGCTTATGCCGCGCATCCGGATGCGGCTGGCCGCGAATGCGTTAACCCCTATTGATGTTAACCCTTTGGCTGTCGGCAGCGGTTTTTGTCGTCCTGTAGGAATCGCCTCGGCCAAAACCGCTACCGACAGCCAAAGGGTTAAAACGTTAATAATGGTTGCACTTTCATTGCCATTTATTGCTTCCCTCCCCTCTCCCTCCCTGTTGCTACCTCTCATCCCCCACCCCTCCTCACCCTCCCCCTCCCTAGTAAATCTCACACTTTTTTTCCCCCATTCTGCCCCAGCCTTAGTTCAACATTACGAATTCCGCGCACGCAATCTGCACACATTTTTCCATTAATTTTTGTCCGCGTTGATCCCACATTGAAGGGTGGACGGCAGGTCCCTTAACAAACGATGTTAATGTTACTGCTTGACCGCACGATACCTTGACCCTTTCACGCCCAGCGTCGCTACATCAGGAAACGGATCGACCTGTGATAGTTCAAGGACGGTGCCAGAGTAGCTTAGCTGGGAAAATGTCCACCAACACGTATCAAGGGGCGGTAGAAACTCTTTGTTAGGTGTGGATGTACTCACATGAACGGTGGAGAAGTCTAAGGAGGGGCAAGACAACATTGAGACCCCGTTGCGTGGGCGCATTAAGCAAAGCATGCCATGGAGTAGTTTTAACCCTTTAAAAAACATGGTAAATTCAACTTCAAAGATCCTTAGGCGTCAAAGAAACATGACAACAGTTTCAGCAAGAGGCATAGATCCTCATGAGCCCCCGCAGCTACGGGGGCTCATGAGGATCTATGCCTCTTGCGTTTGTTGGGTATGCTAAGGGGTTAATATCTTTTGCCACCAAGAGCGTGGTGTGTAGGTCTTTACTTGAACCTTTTCAATGCCAGTGGACGCAGGTTGTGTTTCTGAACTCTGTGTTAATTCAGTCCACACGAAGGATGGTTGGTTGTACATTGCTTAACGTCCCAACAGCAACAAGACTTTCTAAGGACGTGCCGGCACTGCTTGTGAAACAAAAATAATAATAAAAAAAAATAAACAGCATATTGAATGTATGTCGCCAGCCGGCCTAATGCGCTAAATAAAGCTAAGACCATTTAGCAGCACACATCCAATATCAAGAGCTACAGGCAGCGCAGACAGCAGGGAGAGTTTAAAAAAAGGAAAATACAGGTAGACAGAAACACATGCCCCAGAATAGAGGGCAAAACCCACCCTGTGGGGCTGACCAGGGTGACCCTGGGAACTAAAAAGTAGTTAACCCCACCCAAGTCCCCCAAGGCAGACCCGGGTGTGGGGGGGGGGGAGGGGGGACACGAAGGAGCCCAAGCCGTACATGGAACATAGATTTTATACACAGTGATTTTAGCAAGAGGCATAGATCCTCATGAGCCCCCGCAATAGCGGGGGCTCATGAAGATCTATGACTCTTGCAGTTGCAAGGATAGTGTTCCCTTTTCCCTCGGCAGCGAAGGGGTTAAGCACGCTCAGAGCACAAAAGAGGTGTGACCAAATCTCGACACTCATCCTGGGTTAGAACCTAAAACCTACTGGGACAATGTCCGACGACGGATCTGCCCCTAACGGATTCATTTCAATTCAATTCTATTCAACTCAACTCGATAGAATAAAATAAAATAAAATAAAATAAAATAAAATAAAATAAAATTCAATACAGTTCAATTCAATTCAAAAACTGATTCAAGTTCCTGTAATGAAATACAGTTGACTCTGGGAGTGAGAAAGATTAACAAAATTATCGACATTTGTTGCTTTTCTGGTTGTTACATTCTGTGACACTGACTGACATCCGACCGGTTTTAGCAATCAAGATGGCGGACGTTGCGTGCCGATAGACATGTTCCGCTGTGTTTTGTTTTTTGGGTTGCCAATAGACATGTGCACTGTTGCGTGCGGATAGACAAACAGCTATTCGCCCTGCAGGAAATGCCGAAAATCTGCTTACTCCAGCTGGGAAACCGTTTCCACCTGCAAGAATCACAGATGGTCATGAGCTTCTCTAGATGCCAGGGGTTCATGAGGACGCGTGCTTCTTGCTTCAAGGAATCTGGATCACGTGCATCTGTATCGATCATCAGAAGAAAACACGCTTTGAAAGGTCAGCTACAACGCAATTTATGAATTTAAAAAAAAACAAAAACAAACCAAGCATAAAAACAAGAACACAACTTCAACATATTTTTTCGTGTAGGGCAGGATACCTCGATCACAGAGTTTCAGTCCATGTTTTTTTTTTTTTTTTTTTTTTTTTTTTTTTTTTTTTTTTTTTTTTTTTTGTTTTTTGTTAGCTGTTTGCCGAACAGACGTAAATCGATGTGTGCTAGGCTGTGATTTGGACCTTACGGCGACAGCCGTAAGGTCCAAAATCACAGCCCAGCACACTTATGTTCTGACGACAGAGATCATAAAGACCTTTACCGGGGCTTTGACAGGAACCGCAAGTCAATGAAAGGTTGGCCCAGTGACATCATCTCATGACAGACATGATTTAATTCGGCTTTAGTTTTTATGTTACAGTTTGGATTTTTTTCGCCGGGTTTTTTTTTTTTTTTTTTTTTTTTTTTTGGGGGTGGGGGGGGGGGGTGGGGGTGGGTGGGGGGTGGGTGTTGGTATTATTATCATTTGTTAACCCCTTCACTACCTGCGCCAAACGAACGCTACCCAGCCGCAAGAGACATAAACCCTCATGAGCCCCTCCATGAGGGTTTTTAAGTCTCTTGTCACACTTACGTTCCATGTGTCTGTTTGGCCCCATTTACATCTGTGTTCGTCACTCGGATTTCATGAGCGGTGATTTCAGACGCTGAATGCGTGATCACCGTCAGTCAAAGGGTTAAATTATTATTGAAAGGACATGAAAGGGTGTACTTGTGCGTGCATGTGACCCGGAAAATTGTTCCAGTTCTTTTCATCTTGGTGAGTGTGCCGTCTTCCAAATGTTAACCCTTTGCGTGTCGGTAGCGATTTTAGTCGCGATGTTTCCTGCAGGAATCATCGCGACTAAAACCGCTAGCGCCACGCAAAGGATCCAGAATGCATTTGGGTGGGAACAAATATAATCCGTCGGCAGGCTATATAAGGTTACATTTTCAAAAACAGCATAGCGGGGTGGGGGGGTGGGGGGGTGGGGGGGGGGGAAATCGTGGACGACTTTAACTCATTCAGCCCGATGCACGTATTTCCCATAGTTTGGAGGCGTCATCTAACTACTATGCACCAGTTGCATGAGATGGATCGACCATGATAATTCAGGCGCCAAGCTAATCTGGCACTACCCTTGAATTATCATGGTCGACCCATGTCCTGCTGTAGTGCGTCAGGGCTGAATGGGTTAACATAATGACTTTTTCTTTGACGGGCTGGTGTTGGGAGATGGGGAGGGGTATTGGAGGGAGATTAGGGGTGGGGAAAGAGGGTGGGGGGTGTGGGGTGGGAGGGGGGCAAGTTCGACGTTTATCGTGCACATTTCGTGACCACATTGTTTACGTTGTAAAAATTTTCCAGCTTAACTCCTATCATACTGAGGCTAAAAGCTTCAAATTTTTACACTGCCATATATACAAGCTACATTATAGTACTTACAGATAAGGATATAGACCAATGGCTTTAGTTCAAGGGTGGTGCCAGAATAGCTTGGCGCCTAGAGGCGCCAAGCTATTCTGGCACTACCCTTGAACTATTTTAGTCAAACTCATTTCACACACTGGTGTATTCCGAATGATAAGGGTTAACGGCTTGTTGCTGGGAGACGGAGAAGGGTAGAAGAGAGAGTGAGGGTGGGATGGTGGGGGTGGGGGGAAAGTGTGTTTGGGCTGGTTGGTAGGGGGGTGGGTGTTGCGTTCATGGGTGGTGGAGGTGGGTGACGGTTTGGAGGTTAAAGCGCATTTTTAAGTCCCTTCTATTTATAGAAGGTGGGGCGAATTTAATAGTATGTCCATGATGTCAAAGGCGGGCAGGCTAAACCTCTAACAATTGAGGTAACAAGATAAAAAATTACGTCATGTCTAGTTACGCTAACCTCGCTGCTTAACGTGCATTTGGAACGAAGCGCCGTATGTGCGTATGTATGTGCGTATGTATGTGCGTATGTATGTATGTATGTACATACTGGTCAGGCAGGCCTGAATCAGAAAGACGGCTCTCAGGCGTGGGTTTCATGGTCAAGACCTCCATTGCGACTAAGCTGGAAAACCTACCAACGGGTCACTCAGACCGCATCATGTCCATGCGCCTCCCACTGAGACACCAGTAACACCAGTAACACGTCACCCTTCTCAGTGTGTACTCCCCAACCCTCCTGGCAGAGCCTGCTGAAAAGGACAAGTTTTACACTGCAGACGACAAAGTCATCATCCTTGGCGACTTCAACGCCAGAGTGGGCCAGGACTCTGAAGCCTGGAAAGGAGTCCTCGGCAAGCATGGCGTCGGGAACTGCAATGACAATGGCCGCCTACTGTTGGAGTTCTGTGCAGAGCAGCAACTGGTCATCACCAAAACTACTTTTCAGCAAAAGGACATTCGAAAGACCACCTGGATGCATCCTCGCTCCAAACACTGGCACCTTATCGACTATGTCCTAGTGTGTCAGAGGGACCGCAGTGATGTCCTCCTCACCAGAGTGATGCCCAGCGCAGAGTGCCACACTGACCACCGCCTTGTCCGCTGCAAACTCAGGCTCCACGTCAAGCCAAAACCCAAGAAATGGGCCCCCCCCCCCAAGAAAAGCTTGATGTTGCCAGCCTTCAGCGTGACGACGTGAAAGCTGCCTTTCAGACAGATTTACAGCGCAGGCTCAAAGACACAGCGGACCCAGTAGACTCCTCCCCTGAAACACTCTGGGAACAACTGAAAACTGCTATTGCAAAATCCTCTGCAGAAGTCTTGGGTTTCGCTAGAAAGAAGAACAAAGACTGGTTTGACGAAAACGATGTTGAGATCCAGGAACACCTAGCAAAAAAAAAAGAGCCGCCCATCAGGCCCACCTAGCCCAGCCTTCCTGCCCTGTGAAGAAGTCTGCCTTCCGCCTCGTCTGCAGCAGTCTCCAGCGCAAGCTCAGAGATCTCCAGAATGAGTGGTGGACCAGACTTGCACAGAGGACCCAGCTTTGCGCTGACAATGGTGACTACAGGGGCTTCTACGAAGCACTGAAAGCAGTGTATGGCCCCAGGCACCTGATACAAAGTCCCCTGCGAAGCGCTGATGGACAGGCACTCCTCACAGATAATACCTCCATCTTGAACCGCTGGTCGGAATACTTTCAGAGCCTCTTCAGCGCTGAGCGCACTGTTCAAGAAGCAGTCGTCCTACAAATCCCACAACTCCCAGTAAAGGTTGAATTGGACGAACCGCCCACCGCTGAAGAGACCCTCACAGCCATCCACCAGCTCAAGAGTGGCAAAGCAGCAGGCATTGATGGAATACCGCCAGAGATCTGGAAACATGGAGGCACAGCACTGCACAACAAGCTCCATGACCTCTTTCTCTACTGCTGGGAGGAAGGAACACTACCAAAGGATCTCCGTGATGCTGTCGTTATCACCCTGTACAAGAACAAAGGCGAGAAGTCTGACTGTTCCAACTATCGGGGAATTACCCTGCTGTCCATTGCTGGGAAAATTCTTGCAAGGCTGCTCCTGAATCGGCTGGTACCTGCCATCGCTGAAGACCAACTCCCAGAGGGCCAGTGTGGCTTCAGAGCAAACAGGAGCACCACCGATATGGTCTTTGTGCCGAGACAGCTTCAGGAGAAGTGCCGCGAGCAGAACAAAGCGCTGTACGTAACGTTTGTCGACCTAACAAAAGCGTTCGACACTGTGAGCAGGCAAGGCATGTGGCAGATCCTGGAGCGACTTGGCTGTCCCCCAAAGTTCCTCAGCATGATTGTCCAGCTACACGAGGACCAGCAAGGCCAGGTCAGACTCAACAATGACCTCTCAGAGCCATTCCCTATTCTCAACGGCGTAAAGCAGGGCTGCGTGCTGGCACCGACCCTCTTCACGATCGTTTTTAGCATGATGTTGAAGCAGGCCACAGTGGACCTCGATGATGACGATGCAGTGTACATCAGGTATCGTCTCGATGGCAGCCTGTTCAACCTCAGACGACTGCAGGCCCACACGAAAACCCTAAACCAACTGATTCGTGAGCTGCTTTTTGCTGATGACGCGGCCCTCGTTGCACACACAGAGAGAGCCCTGCAGCGCATCACGTCCTGCTTCGCAGACGCTGCCCAGCTCTTTGGACTCGAGGTCAGTCTGAAAAAGACAGAGGTCCTCCATCAGCCGGCACCCAAGACAGTGTATCGCCCTCCTCACATCACCATTGGCGAGTCTGAACTAAAGTCAGTGCACCAGTTTACTTACCTTGGCTGCATTATCACGTCGGACGCCAAGCTGGACAAGGAGCTTGACAGCAGGCTGGCAAAAGCGAACAGCGCTTTCCGGCGACTTTTCAAGCGGGTGTGGCACAATCAACAGCTGAAAACAGGCACCAAGATCAGCGTGTACAGAGCTGTAGTCCTCACCACCCTGCTGTATGGTTCCGAGTCCTGGGCCCTCTACCGCAGCCAACTACGACTCCTCGAACGCTTCCACCAGCGCTGCCTGCGCACCATCCTGGGCATTCACTGGAGTGACTATGTCACCAACGTCGAGGTCCTTGAACAGGCTGAAACTGTGAGCATCGAGGCTTTGCTGATGCGGACACAGCTCCGCTGGGCGGGGCATGTCTCCAGGATGGAGGATCATCGCCTACCAAAGATCACCCTGTTCGGCGAGCTTGCTACTGGACACCGTGACAGAGGGGCACCAAAGAAGAGATACAAAGACTGTCTCAAAAAGTCACTTAGTGCCTGCCAAATCGACCACCACCAGTGGTCTTCGCTTGCTGCGGACCGTGACACCTGGCGCTCCACCATTTACAAGGCAGCTGTCTCCTTTGAGGACTCTCGCAGAGCTAGCCTTAAGGACAAGCGGCTCAGGAGAAAAAACAGAGATGCCGCAACTCAGAACCCTGGCCATACCTCCCCCTGCAGCCACTGCGGTCGAACCTGCCTGTCCCGGATTGGCCTCCGCAGCCACGAACAAGCCTGCAGACGTCGTGGGCAACTTCTATAAAATCTTCGTTCGCGAAGTCAAGCCAAGAGATGTATGTGTGTGCGTATGTATGTAAACAAGAGAATCTCCGATATTTTTGTACACATAAGCTTGAAACATGGCGAAATACTTTCTTAAGTGGGTGGCTAAGAGGGCCTCTGAGCATATTGTAACTGAATGTCTCATTGAAGACATAAACAACCGTTTATAGGAAGTCGGTTGACCCAGATAAGAGTCCGTAAGTTTTGTCATATTTTACTTGAACTTTTGCATATAGCTGAGCTAGTTTGGAGAAAGACATTGGATGAGTGCGTTAGCCAGCTTTGTATCTTTTCAACTTATTTAGTAACATTAATTCTTTTCAGAAAATAATTAAAACAGTAAAAAAAAACTTCACTTCTAGAGAAAGTCACACAGTGCCGGTGACGTAAAAGAAGCAACTCCGTCACCACGAAGACACTCAGCTACTCTAAATATGACGTAATTCTCTCTCTCTCTCTCTCTCTCGCTCTTTCTCACACATATGCCCGCATCTCCAAGAGGCATAGATCCTCATGTGCCCGGAGGGCGATGAACATTATGGCTCTTGAGGATGTTTGCAGCGCGCGCATGCACACACGCACACGCACACGCACCGCACACGTAAACACACACATCGACGTGCTTTCAGAAGAAAATGCAGGTGTACTTAGTATAGCACGTAGTTAGGTTAAGTCAATCTGATTTCACACAAATTATAGCAAGACTGAAATTGTACCCACAAACCAGATAGGTGAGGCTAGCGCTGGTAGAATTGTACACTTACCAAGGGGGATTACTCTGTCACGACACGCCTGACGGAGTCAGGGCGCCGTGGACAATGTGAGTGCTAACACTCGAGAAACCCACCCACTCTAAATAAATCACACAACGCCAGTGATAAACAACAAACAAATCTTTTATTACCCACTCTTACTCTAACCCCCACCCCAACCCACTAACGCCCCACACACTCACACATACCCACGCATGCACTCATATAACGTATTAACACATGAAAAAGATTAACAGATAAAAAATGACTAACAGGTGAAAATGACTAACAGGTGAAAATGACTAACAGACGAAAATGACTAACAGGTGAAAATGACTAACAGACGAAAATGACTAACAGGTGAAAATGGCTAATATGGCCAACGGCTATACAAGGCGGGTAACTTTGTACAGTGTCCTCTGTCCCACACTAGACAGGGTGGCCCGTAACTTCGGCTTCTCCAACGCTGCGTTTTATTTTTTTCTTAGTATCTATTTTTTTTCTTTTACACAAGTTATGCAAGACTGAAATTGTCCCCCGCCAACCGATGGTGAGGCTAGCGCTGGCAGAATTGCCATTTACCCTACAGGGGGATTACTCAACGCTGGACAGACAAACAGTTAGGTCCCTTGCCCCCGCCTATCTGGCACCTGCCCAATCGCCAGCCCACAGAGAAATACGCAGGTATAGAACCAGACGATAGGCGGGGGCAGGGGATCTAACTGTTTGCTGTCCAGCGCTGAGTAATTCCCCTTGGTATGTGTGAAATTGTACCGTGAAATTCTAGTTTTGTCACCATTTTCGCAAGTCTTGAAGCGAAAGCAAAACTCATAATTATCACGTTAAATATAAAATTACGTAAAACAAAAAAATACGACATGACAAATGACGTTTGACAAACCAGTGACATATGCGCGCATCTCCAAGAGGCATAGATCCTCAATTGCCCGGAGGGCGCATGAACATCTATGCCTTTTGAGGATGTTTGCAGCGCGCGCATGCAAACACGCACGCGCACACACATACACACACATAGCGCTCTCAGAAGAGCATGCAGGTGTACTTAGTATAGCATGTAGCTAGGTAAAGTCAACCTGATTGCACACAAATTATAGCAAGACTGAAACTGTACCGTGAAATTCTAGTTTTGTCACCATTTTCGCAAGTCTTGAAGCGAAAGCGAATCCCATATCACGTTAAATATAAAATTACGAAAAAACAAAATAATACGTCATGACAAATGACGTTTGACAAACCAATGACGCGTGTGTACTGCGCGCGCCCCTTCTAGAGTTCACTATGACGCATTGGCACATCTGCGAGGTTTTTTCAGAAGGAGATATTTCAACATCAGAATCACTATAAGTCAAAGACAAAAAGTAGAGACCCTTGACAGCGAAGACAGCTCTCATATAGAAGGGACTTTGTGGGTTATGGTTCATCCCATCTTGTTTTGGTTGTTGTAACCAAGCTGTTTACGTTCTACGACGCAAAAAAAAAAAAACACAAAAAAAAAAAAAACAACAACAACAAAAAACAAAAACAAAAAACATAGGTCATTGCTACTGTATGCTTCAGTATGCAACAGTATTACCCTCTTCATTGCCAATGGACGCCGACGGTGATTTGGAAATCCTTGTAAATTCAACGTCAAACATGTCCATTCGTCACAGGAGCTTGGATGCAAGTGGTTTCAGCAAGAGGCTGTGCGGGTCTGCTCCTCTCGCCAGGTTGGTGGGGAACGGGATAGCCCCGTCACTACAAACTGATCGTGTATGGCACGCCTGAAATTTGCGTCAACTCAGCGCGGAGGAGCTCCAGCCGAGCCATGAACAATGCATACAACGCGGTTTCAGCAAGAGGCACAGATCCTCATGAGCCCCCGCAATTGGGGGCTAGGACTATGCCTTGCGTAGCAGGGTCTTTTTCTGGGCAGTGAGGGTAGATGCTATGGCCGTCGCGTATGCGTGCGGTACGTATGCGGGCGTATCGGTAGGTCGTGCGGTATCCGTTGGTCGTGCTATCGTGCGGTGCGATGGTCGTGCGTATCCGAGGTCGGTGGGTATCAGCGATACGGATCGCGTAAGGTGGCGTATCGCGTATGGTCGGTCGGTGGCGGTGCGGTATCCGAAGTCGTGATCGAAGAAGAAAAAGACGGGTTAAAAAAACGGAAACTAATTTCAGACTTCACCTGCCTGGTTCGGAACGTCAAAATTTGTGTATCCTGCAGAAGACAATTGGGAAAAGTCCCTCCCTCTCCCCCCCCCCTCCAACCCCTCGCCTCCCCGACAAACACACACACACCACCACCACCACCATCTCCCTTCCCTACTTCCAAACGAAAAACCCAACCACTTGCCTCGAGGAAATCGAGTAATTGAGGAAATCGGCTTTTGTCAGTGCTGTTGCACTCACTCACTCATGCGGTAATATTAAAAATCCTTCTGGGTAATTGAACTGAAATTCGTTACGTTATGTTTTTGTAAAAGATTTAAAAAAAAAGAGACTGAGATTGAATTGAATTTTGTTATCGCAAGGAAAAATCTTTTTCAGTGTAATTGACCTGAAATGTGTTATTCGGGGATTAAAAAAAAATCTTTTGAGTGCAATCCAAAGCGCCCTTGACGTCGATGTAATATGAGATTACGGTTTTTTCGCGCGAACCCCTTCGCGCGAACGGTACAAGCTCACACCGTGAGCGTGTACCAGACGCGCGAGCGGTCACGCGAAGACACCGCAATAATGTAGGTCTGCTAAAGCATGTCCACTGGCTACCTGTCAAGCAGAGAACAAAGTACAAGCTGGCCACTTTGGCATGCAAACACTGTGACAATACACTTCCTGCATATCTGTCCTTTTCCCTTGCAACACACAATCCTAATATGAGAAGTCTACGCTCAAGCTCACAGAAAATGCTTGTTCAGCCCAAATGTTAACCTAAAAACTGTTGGTTTCTTTCATTTATAAGGCCCCTCACGTCTGGAACTCACTTCCACTGCATGTCCGTCTATCGCCTATCCTGATGACTTTCAAAACAAATTTTCAGGATTAGCTTAGTCTGGATGTGCTGCCTGGAAATGGTGCCTGTTGTCTTATATGTGTAGCCCATGTATGAAGATTGTGTATGTGTATGTGTGTGTGCGTACGTGTGTGTGTGTGTGTGTGTGTGTGTGTGTGTGTGTGTGTGTGTGTGTGTGTGTGTGTGTGTGTGTACGTGTGTGTGTTCGTTTGTTTGTGAATGTTCGTGTGTTTCGTGTTAGGAATGTGCCTACATGGTGCGAGCTAGTGTTTATTTAAAGAGTGAGTGCGTGTTTATTTTGTTCTAATTATTTTTCTTTTTAAAATTATTTCTGTGTTGTAAAGCGCTCCGAGCTTGGTGTCAGTGGGGAAGGGCGCTATATAAAAAACTATGCATTCTTCTTCTTCTTCTTATTATTATTATTATATACACTGACAAGCAAAAGAAATGCGACCTCATTGAAATCATCGGAAACACGTCAGTGTTTCCGATGATTTCAATGAGGTCGCATTTCTTTTGCTCGTCAGTATACATGATAATTAAGTCAACGTGACGGGCGTCTTTGTGAACTGGTGCAGGGCGTGCGAAGAAACAGTAGCATCACAACGACGAGCGCCTGTGGCGTAATTGAACCGAAATGTGTAATTTTCACCAAAAAAAAAATGTCGGCTGCACTGGGCTTCGTCTAACAAAACTGCAAATTTCCTGTTGCTAATGGCAATTTGATTCTGGCAGAAGAAGCGGACGAAAATGAAGATTTTTTCCCCCTTTTTAACTCATTCAGCGCCGACACAGCACATCAAGACATGGATCGAGCATGATGGTTCAAGGGTGGTGCCAGAATAGCCCATAGGCGCCCAGCTATTCTGGCACCGCCCTTGAACCTTCATGCTCGATCTGTCTCTAGAAATGTAATTTGACAGTCCTTCAGCATTTGAGGATTTCGGTCCTGAGGTAGAATATGTCAGCCTTTTCCCTTTGTAACCTTTTTCTTCTTGTTAGGAAATTAAGTGCGGTGTAATGTTGCCAAAACACCAGTGACCTGCTCCTTCAGAAATGTACATTTCTAAATCGCAGCCGAAACCTAACATGAACAGGCAACGCCATCGGACCGACCTACATCAGCCTTGGTTGGCTCGAGCATTGCAGGGACCAAGGATCTTTTGCTTACTGTGTTGCGTGAAACATTAACCATTTGGCTGTCGGTGTCGCCTTTTGTGGACAGGTGACCTACGTGCACGTCACATAAAAAATGTTTGCCCAGAAAACGCAAAACGCGACCTTGACCTATGCAAGGTGAACAGGAAGTCAAATTTATTTTATTATTATTATTTTTTTAATTTATTTTTTAAACACCATTCATGAATAAAGTTATTAAGACCACGCGTGTTTACTATGGGTTTCGGTTGTTTCAGTATCATACTTTTTTTCAGAAAGCAGCCAAACATTCTCTTCTTTTTCCTGCACTACCGACGGGCAGTGACGTATTTTGTTTATCGTTAAAAAAAAAAGCAACAGTTTATTGTTAAAACAACCCCGGAAGGTATGATGTAATTTGATCACGTGATTCTTCGTTGTCTGGCAGACCTGAAGGTGCGTAGGGTCTGCGATGGAACAGGAGTTACCTCAACCAAACTGGGTACCGAGAGCCAAAAGGTTATTAGGTCTTAACCCAATCTACCCCAACACCGAAATCCCAACATTTGGCCGTTGTCCTCTGAAGACTGCATTGCAGTGCAGGACACAGCTCGACCATGATAGTTCAAGGGTGATGCCAGAATAGCTTGGCGCCTATGGGCGCCAAGCTATTCTGGCATCACCCTTGAACTATCATGGTCGATCCTTATTTTGCTGTGGTGTGTCTGGGGTAGAAGGAGTTAATACTGCGCACAGCCACTTAATTGCGTATCTGGTTTAAGCCTTTGACTGTCGGGACACCGCGAGTCACATACAAGTGCAAGAGGCACAGATCTTCATGAGCCCCCGGCTGGTCCCAGCTGGGGTCAAATCTGTTCAGATCCTATTCGGTATCCTGTCTTTGAAATCACCTTCGTGGTGGACAAAAGACGTTAAGCCCCAAACGTTTTCCGTTTTTTTTTTTTTTTTCCTTGGGGACACCTGGATCTCTTTGGCGTTAAATTGACACAGATTTCAGAAACATAGCCTGCGTCCAATGGAAAGGAACGTTTAAAGAAATACTCTTATTAACTAGTACAATTATGGATCTATAATAACCTTACCCCCCCCCCCCCACACACACACACACACACACCTTCACCAATTCATACCCTTGCCGTGAGATGACCTAAGTCGCCTGGTCGGCGTTAAACTCAAATAACGAACTAACTAACCAAATCATACCAACGTTGTTTAATTTTCTGGGCCCTGCCTCGTCTGACCATCTTTCTAACCTAAGCCCCTGAGCCACTGAACCACTGAATGGTGGTGTGTTTTCATCCCCACACAGTAACAAAACAATCCGCAGTTGATTGCTAACGCCAAATAAGACGGATTAGAGACCAGAAGGAAAGGAGGACTGGAGAACGACACACAGCCATTCGGAAATAAGGTAATTGCTACGACGGCCCCTCTCTCTTTCTCTGTTTTTCATCCCCTCGGGCTGACTCGGCTGTCCCCTGAGCCGCGTCCTCTCCGAAGTCAGCCCCTACCCCAGTAGAAAAACGTCTTCAGGCCCACGACAGCTGCAGTGGGTCCGCGCACAGCTGTGCGCGGGCCCACTGCGGCCGTCGTTGGCCGGAGGACTTTGATTACAGGGTGCCCCGCCTCCACTCCCCCTCCCTCTCCTCGCACCGATCTTTCGCACTCCATCCAGGTCAAGTTACATATTCAAATGAGGTAGGTGAGGCAGTGCAAGGACCGGTGTTTTACCCAAAAAATTCTTCTGCCTTCTTTGGCAGTTTGTACAGAGGTAGTATGCTGGAATTTGCTTAAAATCTCTTGGATAGATGAGAAGAGACATGTTTGGTGCTTCGATTCATACCGATACCAGTCTTGACTTAACCAGCGGACTCTTTTTGGCCTAGTTGGAGTTGCCAAGCGGATGGTAATTTGAGGTGTGTACTAGTTTTGGCTGCGCTTCGATGTAGGGTTGGTACAGAATCATTTTGATAGCCAGGAAATGAGACTGGTGATGTCCTTTTTTTTTTTCTTTTTGATTTTGTGCATGGCAAATGTGCAGCAAGTGGGCGGTAGTGTTGTTTAAGGGATTGAAATATTAGGGGATGACTGGGGCAGACTAAGGCTAAGGCATTTTAACAGATGGGACTGCAGGGGAGGCCCACTGTACTGTTTCCTGTATGTCAGCTCCGCTTATAACGAGGTCGGGTATAACAACAGTCGGATATAAGAAGTCCCGACAGCACTCTTTCTATGTTAGTTACTTCGCCTATAACAAACTTCTGATATAACAAGAAGAAACATAGTACATGGTCCATTGGCGATTTCTTATGTCCGAATGACTGTATGTGTGCTGATCTGTGATTTTGGACCTTACGGCCTCAGGCCGTAAGGTCCAAAATCACAGACCAGCACATACACACAGACACAGACCAGCACATATAGTCATCTTCAGATATAACAATGCAGGCCGTAAGGACCAAAATCACAAACCAGCATACAGGATTTAAACCTAATTAAAGATGATTAAAAAAAAGAAGACAATAACTTTTTTTTTAATTAAAAAAAAGTTATTATATTTATTTATGTTTTAAAATTTTGTCTTGCTTATAGCAGACAATACAGTCTTCTTGATTCTTGATTTCACGTCCTCTAGTCTGTCCAGCATATGTGTGCAGGCCTGGTCTGTGGGTTTGGAACTTACAGCAGAGCTTCCGACTGTAGGCCGTCAAGACCAAAATCTGACTGTCAGAGCCAAACTGCCCACAGGGAACTAGCATCTCTACCCCGTGACGGCTGGCAGAAGACAGCAAGTCTATTGTTGTGAAAAGCTAGACTTGCGTTGTAATACAATAAAAATGTCGCTCTTCACTAAAATGGACGCACTGTCTCTTGTCAGATTAGGGCAGCTGTCACAAGTCAAGAAATAACATAAATCAGGTTGTCTTCTGCCGGCCGTCACGGGGTAGAGATAATACAGTTTTTAAATAAATAAATAAATAAATAAATAAATAATTAAATAAATAAACAAATAAATAAATACATTAAAAATAAAACAATAAAAATAAAATAAATTTAGAAAATATGTAATACATAAAAGATAAATAAATAATAAATAAATAAATAAATAAATACGGGGCGAAATTTGCACACCGCTTCTTGTAAGAGGCGCATCTTTAATCAAGCACTGTCCTAGGATTTCTGGGTGAATCCATTTTGAACGACATATACTTCCAGGAAAGGTCGTGGGAAACGCGGGACAAACCTAATGTGCAACGAGTCCATAAAATGCCTCTGGCAGTCGGACGGAGTTGTCTCCCTGTGAAGGCAAAAGACCCAAGTCCACTTTTGCGAAAAGCGAGATTGTCACTGTAATACAATTCCGCAATTTTGCCTTGTTCACAGGGCAGTTCTCTCAGCGAGGCAATTTCCGAAAACGAGACCAGCTGCGTGAGTGAGCTTAGTCCTGCGCCAGCCACTAAGCAAGGTGCTCCGCTTCAGCGGAGCGCCGTGCTTAGTGGCTGTCGCAGGACTAAGCTCACTCATGCAACCGGCCCTTTCATCCAAACCCGCAGGTCAGTGTCCTTTCCAGAGAAGGAATACATTTTCTCAAGGACTATTTACCAACTTGACCTACGCGCCTTAAGGCGACAGCAACCGGAAGTTGGCAAAGCGCCACGAGCAGCTCCGCGCACGGTATCCGTTTCCGGACTACTCAAAAGGCCGGCTCCCTAGCACGTCTCACTGCCCCAGTCGCAGAGAACGAGACAAATAGCCCTTTACTGACTGTGTTTCTGAACTCTTTGTCAGCCCAACGCGAAAGAGCCCACACCGTCCAAAAAAACATGGATACAAAGTGGCGTCAGCAAGAGGCATAGATCCTCATGAGCCCCCGCAACTGCGGGGGCTCATGAGGGTCTATGTCTCTTGCAGATGGATCGTGTTCAAATTTTTTTTTCTCGGCAGGTAGTGCACGCATTCGGTGTGTTTTGAAATGAATACGTGCCTGTCGCCTAATCGTCTCATTTGCTGATTTGCCTCAAATTTCTTGCCTCAAAATTATTTTTTGTTGCCCCATGAATGCCCCAAAAGGCAGTAAGTTAATTTTTGAGAAAAGCGAGATTTTCAATGTAATACAATGAAAATCTTGCTTTTCATTACAGTGGATTTATTGCATTTTGCCTTCAAAAAGTACATTTTTTTTCCCACGACCCTTTCATTGATTTTCTCAGTAAACAGATTCTCAGAGTGAAATTCAATTCTGATTAACTGACCATAATTTATGTGAGCCGATTTGTAGCACACCACATCTGCTAAATGTTCATACGCCATGGTGAAGAAAAATCTTAGATGTTTTTGTGTTTGTTAAGAAGGTTAATTCTGGCTTCCTGTACTCGCAAACAAACATCCTGAAAACGATCACATCTGAATGTAAAATGAGCACGTTAACACTTTCGCTGTCAGTTATCACGAATTGCGCGTCTGACATTTGCGTGGAAACAGCACAGATTTCAATGCCACTGAAAACAGACATCAAAAGCACATGACTAACAAGAGCCATGAATTCTCATAAGCCCCCGCGACTGCGGGGGCTCATGAGGATTGATGGCTCTTTCATCCGGGTAGCGTTCGTCTTGCCCCGGCAGTTAATGGGTTAAAGTTGAGGGCATTAAGCTCCAAAATCACACAGCAGCACACATTAATATTCAGCTAGCGATGGTACTCGGCGACATTTCAGTTGCCTCAGGCGATGGTCCGTGCATCAGTCGGCATTCTCCGTAGCCTGAGCTCGAGGCAAGGGGTGGCACCAGACTTGGGTCGCCTCCCTCTTCCACTGTGACCGCGCGCTTCCATAGCGCTTCGTTTCGTCTGCTGTCAGGCCCTTGACTGCTACTGACTATACTGTTCGGCGGAAAAGACACGTAGGCCTAGTAGTCAGGCGTCTTTTCCGCCGAACGGTATAGTCAGTAGCATTCAAGGGGTTAATTTAGTAAGCCCTGTCACACTGCCACAGATGAATCGAGGCACTGATGAAAGTTCAAGGGAGGTGCCGGAATAGCCTACACATTGCAACATATTTCAATCATTCACTTATTTTGTGTGTTTAACGTTTATTGTAATTAAAAAAAAAACCGCGAAAGAATTCACAGAAAGTCCCTACTGTAGCACTCTTATCAACCAGTTTCATAAGTGACTGACTGAAACCATCTGATACAGAAATAATAAAATGTTTGTATTATGATACGTCCACCCTCTGTACCATAAGGCCGACTTTCCCGTATTTTGGTGTTGTCCTCTGATGACTGCATTGCAATCCGTGAGACAGATCGACCATGATAGTTCAAGGGTGGTGCCAGAATAGCTTAGCGCTTATACGCGCCAAGCTATTCTGTCGTCGCCTTGAACAATCATGGTCAATATATATCTAGCTGTGGTGTGTCAGGGTTAAAATATATAGTCAATTATTACAAATTATAAACATTATAAAAGCACAGCTCTGTTCTATCAGGTCTATTGTGTTTTTGCATGCATTAGTTCTTCCATCTGAAACCCGCTCAGTTCTGGTTTAATGCAGGGACAAATTGCTAGATAGGCTTAGTCTAAACAGCAAGTCCATTCTATGAAAAAACAAACAAACAATCAAACAAACAAAAAAAACCAAACCCAAACAAACAAAACAAAACAAAACAAAACAAAAAACAATAACGAGATTTCCAATGTAATACACTAGAATTCTTGCTTTTCACCAAAACAGACTTTCAGTCTTTCGCCAACTTGAATTTAGGGCAGTCCTGTTCCACCCATCGGTGTAACTGAACTAGACGAAGTGTCATGGAACCTCCTAGCCATCGTTTCGGTCACCTCTACATCTTCTCTCATTCCCTCTTTTTCTCTCAGTCTGCGTCACACACTCACTTGTACCGGTCATCTCACACAGTGTCTCGGTTTGTCTCCGCCGTCCCTCCATCAGTCTGCCTCAGTCAACTTGTGTTGACACAACTGTCTGTCGTCTGCCACCTGCTGCGCGCGCCGATCAACTCTTGACGGAAAACGTGGATTGATTGTTGGATTCAGTCCTTCATATGCTTAACACTTTCCTGGTCAACTCTGGAAGTGAAACTTGGATTGATTCCTGGACTCAGTAAGATTGTGTGTTTTGCTGTTTGAGTCATCGGTGGGATAAGTAGTCCGGGATTTCGCCGTCGTTTCTCTGATTCGGGGAGATAAAAAAAAGCGACTAGGACTGCTCAAGGCATTGACTTTTTAGCGGCTTGGCGCCCGCCTAGGCGCCAAGCTAAAAAGTCAAAGCCCTTCAGCCATCAGTTGCGGAGTCGTGTGTCACGCTAATCTGCCGTTACCTTTGTGTCATCAGGGTCGATCGTCACTGTGAGACTGGTGTGATCAAAGCCCTTCTATAGATGATAAAAACATATTTCTTCGAGGCTTTCGTCCTAGGTTTATCTATTTCTAGTTCTCGTCAAAATTGTACTAACTCTGCCAGCACTAACATTTGTACCAAGCTGGGCTATCCATGATAGTTCACGGGTACTACCCATGAACTATCACTGGTCAGATGGCATGCTATTCTAGCACTACCCTTCATCCCATATTCGTCGGTTTTATATAATTTTACATCTCGTCAAAATTGTACTAACTCTGCCAGCACTAACATTTGTAAAAGCTGGGCTATCCATGATAGTTCACGGTTACTACCCATGACTGCACTATCACTGGTCAGATGGCATGCTATTCTAGCACTACCCTTTATCCTATATTCGTCGGTTTTATCTAATTTTACATCTCGTCAAAATTGTACTCTGCCGCCAGCCGACTAGCATTTGTACCAAGATGAGCTATCCATGATAGTTCAAGGGTCACAGTAGTGCCAAGCTAATCTGGCACTACCCTTGAACTATCATGGGTCATACGTTCAGACGCCAAGCTATTATAGCACTGCTCTTGAACTGTTCTTGGTATAATCCGTCTTCTTCAGATGATACGTAAATGTACACATGTGTAAGATGCCTTTGTAACGCGCGAAAATTTCCCGTCACGCGAAATCTTCTGAAGGGTACTCTTGACGTGAGATAAATGTGTCGTGAAGCGAGTAGCTTTTGCGTTGCGCTTTCGTGAGAGAGTCAGGTTCAAGAAATCTACCCGAGTTAATTTTCGCCGCGCGGGGAGTTCTTGTCGTGTGTCGCACCGCCTCTGCTGGAAATACAGTTCTAGAGTTAACCGCTGGCCACTGCTATAACGATCTTTCAAGAAGAAATTCGACACTTTTGCGGCAGAAATAGAAAGGTGATTACCGATCAATAATTTGAATTGTTTTGAGAAAAAAACAGACCCTGAGAACTCTGATTAAATTACAAGCCGAAGAGTTGCTTAACAGCGGGGAAAAAAAAAACCCGTTGTACTAGTATATGCCAAAGAGTTGCTTAACCCATTAACTGCCTGGGCAAGGTGAACTTTAACCATCTGCAAGAGACATAAATCCTCATGAGCCCCCGCAGTCGCGGGGGCTCATGAGGAATTATGTCTCTTGTTAGTCCTGCCCGAACCGTTGTAAAATAAAAATTCATTAATTCATTCATTGTGTTCTTTATGTCTTTTTTTCCCCCTCCGTTTCATGGTGTTCTTCACGCAGTGTTCGGACAGTGTGCAGTGGTCAATGGCAGCGAAGAGTTAAGGTTCATTGTACACACACCCCTCTTTTCACAGAATTTAAGCTCGGTCGTCCATTTAGCATAACGATTCTAGATGTAAGATTCCAATACTATGTACCCAACAAAGAAGGAAACATGCTCAGAAAGGAGAGATATGACACAACTTATTAAATTCTTGGCTTAACCCATTCAACTATCACACGCCACGGCAAGACATGGAGCGAGCGTGATAGTTCAAGGGTTGTGCCAGGATAGCTTGGCGCCCAAAAGCGGTCAGTCAGTCAGTCAGCCCATAGGCGCCAAGCTATTCTGACACAGCCCTTGAACTATCGCGCTCGATCTGTTTCCAGAAGTGTAATACCGTCTTCAGAGGGCAACTTCGAAATTTGGGGATTTCGGTCCTGGAGCAGAAATGTGTTAAACCCTTTTCAAACTAGATATAGATACAGAAACTCGATTTCCTGCTTCTGGTTTTGAGGCAAAAGATGCAATTTACGCGAGAAATAGAGTGAAATTAAATGGGTCGAGTTTCACTTAGAAACCTAACAACTTGTCACACCCAAACACACACACACACACACACACACACACACACACACACACACACACACACACACACACACACACACACACACACACACACACACACTAATCCGGCACTACCCTTGACCTAACCCTTCAGCTATCATTTTGCCTAAAGTGAAGTTGTCATAAATCGTTTGAAAAGATTTTATTAACGTTTTTTTTTCAGCGGATTTATCGATACACGGCGGTTTCCTGACAAACCAAGCCGTCACAAAAATGTCTTCAAATGAAAAGCACGGAGAAAGTTCTTTGATGCAAATTGGTGGAGAAATGTTCTGCGTGTTTTCAGGATCTCGGTGATGTACATCCTGTGATGTCCAAGCAAAGATTTATTGATTTTTTTTCCCTCTCGGATTGTGTTTCCGTGTTAGTGACCCATTGTTGGCAAGATTTTCCTTGTAACAAAGTCGGATTATTATATTAAAAAAAAAAAAAAAAAAAAAAAAAAAAAAAATAAAATTGATTTCCGTCGAATTGAAAGCCCGTTGCCTTCGAGTGACGTATATCAACGCTTTAAAAAAAAAAAAAAAAGTTGACAACAGACACTGCCGCAATGGCGTGGGTAATCCTGCTTGCCCACGCCATTGCGGCATCCTCTGTTGTCAACTGTTTTGCATGTTTCGGATTTGGTATACATATAATATATGCGTATATCTCTTTTACATAACAGTGCGATCATAACACCTCGACTGCTGAATGGCTGTTATCCCATTGCATCCTGAGGCTGATTTAAAAAAAAAAAATGCTTATTGCCCTATGAAGGCTACATTACTAGGAGATAGATCAACCATGTTAGTTCAAGGGTGGTGCCAGAACAGCTTGGCGCCTCAGGCGCCAAGCTATTCTGGCACCACCCTTGAACTATCATTGTCAACTTTATTTAAAGCAATGGGTGTATCAGAACGAAAAGGGTTAAAGCACAATTACGCATAAATCTGATGACACATTTCAGCACCAGTTGTGTTTGTTATGCCTTGTCGACACACCTAGTGAACTTTAACAGCAGTTTGGAGACGCAGCAAAAGCACACGCGTAATCACACTCTCTCACGAAACCAGTCTTAACACGCAGGGAGCCGATCAGCACTACACGCAATAATATGTGGTGGGAGTCAATCTGGGTCATTTTCACTTTTTTGCAGAAATGTATTCTACATACACCAAAGTATCGTATGGTAAAAATCTTTATCATGAAAAATGCCTTTAAATAGGTTTAAAATTATTTTAAAAGTCTGCCCTTGGCCCCAATGATGCTGCACACAGAAACTTCCCAGGCTGTTTTCTCAAAATGGCCGCCAGAGGCTCTAACAACTTTAAACACTAACAACTTCTACAATTTTTGCACTACAGCATACAGTCATATATCACAGTAATCAGCAAACATTGTAGTTTTCAGAAATGTATATATGTCAAAACATCCAAAATGCGAGTTAAGACTGATTTTGTGAGAGAGGGTCACTAATATTAATTTTATTCTGCGCAGCCGTTAGCGTGTCAGTCTATTTTTAGCTGTTTCTCGCACTGATAGCGTCGTATTTATAGCACGGAGTGGAGTCATTGTCAGGCTACTTGATAATAAAGACGACGCGTGCTGCACTGGATTGTCCTGTGTCTAAATGAACCATAACTAGACCTGTGTGTAGCGTTTCGTAACCATCTGCTGCAGAAGTGTATCTTTGAACAGTTCCGGCGGTAGTGGGCCTTTAAAACGATCTGCTCCAGGAAATGAAAGGTTAATAGATGGCAATATCTTCCTTATTACTGTTCTTAGTATGTCTTACAATAATGCTTTGAGAAAAGGGTTAACGTTGACTTGTAAAGTTTGAATTGTCGTAAAATAAAAATATTCGTTTCAGCACTTCTTCTACTTTGCACGTAGGAGAGTTCAAAATGCTCGCAACAAGGAGAAAGCCTCTGTTAAGTGAGCCTACTCGCATGACTTGTGAAAAGAAGGGTAGAAGTATTAGTGGCGGCCGCCAGACAACATTGACAATCCGTTGCGTCAGCAGATGTTAGCAAACGAACCCAACCCTTTAACTGCCGAGTCAAGGAGAACGCTACCCAGCGGCAAGGGCAAGAAATCCTCATGACTGCCGGGCTCATGAGGATCTATGTCTCTGACTGCCGGGCTCATGAAGATCTATGTCTCTGACTGCCGGGCTCATGAGGATCTATGTCTCTGACTGCCGGGCTCATGAAGATCTATGTCTCTGACTGCCGGGCTCATGAGGATCTATGTCTCTGACTGCCGGGCTCATGAGGATCTATGTCTCTGACTGCCGGGCTCATGAGGATCTATGTCTCTGACTGCCGGGCTCATGAGGATCTATGTCTCTTGCACTTCCCAGTGCGCAAAGGCCATCGGGACGACGTCGGCCGGCGTTGGCCCGCGCACGGCTGTGCGCGGGCCAAGGGCGGATGACGTCGGCCCGATGGCCTTTTGCGCATTGGGTTGGATCGTGCTCACTTTTTCTCGGCAGTCAAGGGGTTAATTCTCACTTACTTTCTTTCTTTCTTTTCTGTTTCAGACCAGAAACTGGAATCCACAGGACACGTCATCCAGGCAGCCGGGCCGAATGAACACGTCGGCGGTGCAGCAGAAATGTCGGAAACATTGTCCCAGTCAGGATGCAAAGTCGACCACACCCTGGCCAAGTTAAAATCGTCATACATTTCTTTAGGGAGCGGCTGAGCAACAGTTTTGTTGAGGCCCCGTCCTACTCACAGTGAGTTTACATTGCTGAGACTGAGCCCACGGGTCAGCGACTCACATACAACGTTGTGAGTCGATCCCCATCTGTACGAGATTTCACTGTTTTGAGTGCCAGTGTGGACTGACCCTGTTGACTGTGTGAGTCCTCACCTCAACGAGGTCCCTCATCTATGATCGTCTTTCTCTAAGAGATCTTCAGTTTGTGAATCTTTATATCTACGAGACTTAACTTCGAGTCCCTGCGTTACTTGTTTTCATTCAACGCGTATCTCCAATTCAACAAGATCTCACCACATTGAGGTTAGACAGTCAGCACGAGATCTAATTGTTTCTTTCTGAGACCTCATTTCTAAGACGTCCTCCTGCTGTGAGTCCCCACGTCAAGTCTTTAGTTTTATTTTATTGATGCGAGGGCCCGCCTCAACGAGATCTCACGCCTTTGGGCCCCAGGTTCTACGAGATCTGACTTGCCGAGTCCTCATCTGTGCGACAACTGGCGTTTGTGAGTCCATACCTCTGCGTAATATAATTTCTTCGAGGTCAGAGACAATACAACGCGACGCCAGTCTCACCTGTCTGAGTCTTCGCCTCTCAGCTTGTGATCGTGGACATTCCCGTGGCTGGTGGACTGTTTGGGGTGGCATAAAGTACAACTTGAAAAGGTCCAGCAGTGAACGGTATGTACTCTCCCGGTACGTAAAAAAATTAACTCCTTCCCTGCTGACAAAAACGTGAACCCCACACAACTGCAAGAGGCATGGATCCTCATGCGCCCCCGCAGTCGCGGGGGCGCATGAGGATCTATGCCTCTTGCTTACGTCACGTTGTAACCATGTCCCTTGGACAGTTTTGTTTCTTTGGCTTTGAATTAAGAAACATTTCAAGAACTCAGCTTGCAGTAAAGGGGTTAAAGATAATTTTCTCTGGGCTAGTCTGTGATTTTGGACCTTGGATGTGGACTCTCGCTGTACGTCGTTCCCAAAATATTAAACCTTCTACTGTCGTTACTTGTCTCTGCAAGCGTTTTGTGCTAAAAACTTTAACAAGATGAGGATTTCATCCCAAAGTCTACCTATTGTTTGGAGCTCACGTGCGTTTTTCTTTTAGAAACATTCAGAGTCGTTCCTGTTTTTAAGCTTATCATTCTGATTTAGCTCTCTCCATCTTTAACTCCATCCACCCCTCCCTCCCCCTCCCTCCCCAATCGTACGGCAATGACACACACAAACACAGACGACAGACACACGGTGCTTCCTACCAGCTATACGTTCTGTAGGCTGGCATAGCCACAGCCATTTTGAAGAGCAAGGTGGGATGGCCCATGCCCACAAAGCCTCTTCTGTATGAGCTTGCATGCGTTTTCCACCTTTTCCACAATACGTTCGCAAACATCATAACAAAATACAGAGACTATCTTCCTAAATTTTTAAATCAAGGAGCGCATTGCGTCTGCTCATACAATACGTTCGCAAACATCATAACAAAATACAGAGACTATCTTCCTAAATTTTTAAATCAAGGAGCGCATTGCGTCTGCTCATACACCAAAACACTGACAAGATAAGTAGCGGCTAATCTATATGTTTGTTTGTTTGTCTATTTTGACAAAGGGTATTTACCCGAAATATTAATAAATTGTGTTGTACCCGTCTTTTCTAAGCGTGTTTCTTTCTCCGTTGGGTACTTCTTTACTTAGGAACATTGTATAAAACACTGACGTGTTTGCTGCTTTTACATCACCGTCACTGTCTGGTTCTTCTGATGAAATCGATGAGCCTAACTTTTTACACTTTTTCCGCATTGGATTATTATTTTCTAAAACGTTAAAGAGGTACAAAGCTGGATAACGAAATCATCCAATGTCTTTCTACAAACTAGCTATATCCAAACTTTCAAGTGCATAATTATAATCAAAATTACGGACTGCAATGTGGGTCAGCTTTCTGTAAACGGTCATTTAACACTTCAATGAGACATCCAATTTCAGTAGGCTCGAATGGACACCTAGACATCCCCACAATGAAGCATTTCTTCTATTTCCAAGCTTGTACTTAAGCCAGCTTCGGAGAGTGTAATGTTTTCATACATACGCACATACGCATGCACGCACACACACACACACACACACACACACACACACACACACACACACACACACACACACACACACACACACACATACACGCACACGGCCTTTCGCGCCAAAGGTACGTTCAACAGCAAGGTTAGAGTAGCTAGACACGACGTCATTTCGATCTTGTTTCTTGTTTACCACAATCTGAAGCCCGCCCGACTGTTGTCCTTTGCATTCTACTGAACGGGCTCCGACAAGCCCCATCCTAAAATCTACCGTATTTTCAAAACAGTAGGCAACAAGATGGGATGAACCATAACCCACCAAGTCTCTTCTATATGAGAGCTGTCCTCGCTGTCAATGGTCTCTACCTTTTGTCTTTGACCTGATTATGATGTTAAATTATCTCCTATTGAAAAAGTCTCGCAGATCTGCCAATGCGTCAGTTCTATAAGGGGCGCAGGACATACGCGTCATTGATTTGTCAAACGTCATTTGTCATGACGCAAGTTTTAGTTTTTACGTAATTTTATATTTTACGTGATATGAGTTTCACTTTCGCTTCATAGGCTTGAGAAAATGGTGACAAAACTAGAACTTCACGGTTCAATTTCAGTCTTGCTATAATTTGTGTGAAAGCAGGTTGACTTTACCTAGCTACATGATATACTAAGTACACGGGTCACCTGCATGCTCATCTGAAAGCGCGTCGATGTGTGTGTGTGCGTGTTAGTGCGTTCTTGCTCGCGCGCTCCAAACATCTACAAGAGGCATTGAGCCTCATAAGCCTGGAGGCGCATGAGGATCTATTCCTCAGTCCTGGAGATGCGCGCATGTTTGTGTGTGAGAGAGAGAGAGCCGCGCGCGCGCGCGCGCGAAAGAGAGAGAACGAACGAACGAACGAACGAACGAACGAAACTTTATTTTCCAAGGATTGAGATATTAGGCGCGCAGGCCTTTCTTACAATCTGTCCTTGCTAAGCTACTTAAAAGAAAAAAAAAAGAAAAAAGGAACACCAACCAAACAACAAAAACTAACTAATAATAAACGTCACACACACGCATACACACACGCACACAGACACGCATATACATGTACTCGTGCACGTGCGCACTTTTGTAAATGCACATACACACGTACGTGCGCACATAATTATCTAACATATAAGTAGGTATGACATTTTGTGTACTATTAAAAACAATTTAGAAAACAGAACAAGCAATTTGGAGGCTAGATGGAGAAAAAAAAATAGCAAAAATGTAAAAACAGGAAGCATATTATGTCGAGAAACAAAGAAGAAGAAAGGATCAGCATAACGTTGCCTTAGTAAGATAATCATGTACTTTACTTTTAAACAGCGAGAGGGACGTTGTTTGTTGAATAGTGGGAGGAAGGGAATTCCATAAAAGAGCACCTGAATAAGACACGCTAGATTTGAACAGGTCTATACGGGGCCTTTTTATAGAGTGACTGTTCCTGAAGGTGCTGTATTTTTTTTCAGTTGGCGAAAAAAGCCTAGATAAGTAAGGTGGAGCTTTCCCGTTAAAAATTTTGTGCATCTGTACACATTTGTTTAGTGCGAGGTGCTTAACCAGAGGGAGAAGTCCGATGGCCTGCATCTTGGCATCAGTGGATAAAGACGGATCAGGGAGGATAAGCTTAGCAGCGCGCTTGTATAATATATATGTATATATATATATATATATATATATATATATATATATATATATATATATATATATATATATATATATATATATATATATATATATAGAGAGAGAGAGAGAGAGAGAGAGAGAGAGAGAGAGAGAGAGAGAGAGCCGGAGAGAGAGAGAGAGAGAGATGATGATGATGATGAATCTTTATTTATTCAGGATAAAGCTGTTAGGCAACTCAATGCCTGTCTTAAGCTGTCCTGTAAACAAACAACATAACAGGAAAATAAACATAGCATGCAAATAATAACAATAATAATAATAAGAAGAACAAAAACTACGGAAAAAAACAAACACAATAGGTGAATCAATGAAAGGGGGGAAAAAACTGCCACCAACACAAAAAGTAAGGGAAATAAATGAGTGCATAGCATTAATATTATACTCAGCTAAGGCAGTGTCAAAGAATCAGCAGCATCAAGAGCATATAGCGACACCGACAAGACCAAGGATTGTAAATGTAAGGAGAAAGAGAAAATACTTGACTTTCACGTGTTATCAACAACAATACTTTGATATGGCAAACTGTGAAGTCAGGCTGAATGAAAGTGCGTGTGCAAAGCTCGTTTAAAATGGGTTTAACCTGAACATGATTTAATGTTTAATGGCGATGAGTTCCAGACAAAACTGCCCGAAAATAGAAGGCTTGACTTGTAGAGATCTATCCTGGGTCGGGGTAAATGAAGCAAGCCATGTCTCGTGTGTAGCTGATGCCTAGGGCTGAAGTTAAATAGCGCGCACAGATACTCGGGGACTTGATAATTAAATATTTTGTGCATGAGGACGCATTTGTTAAATTTGAGTTGTTCCTTCAGTGGAAGCAGGCCAAGAGATTTTATTTTTTGGTCTGTGGAAGTAGGGTTTGGAATAAGTATTTTAACTGAACGACGATATAGCGAGTTGATTTTTTTAAATATGACATTCGCTGCATTCGTCCCACAAAGAGGACGCATAGTCACAGTGGCTCTTAATGTGTGCGTGAAAGAACAATGTGCAGCACTTTGTACTAAGAATATGTCTAAGTTTAGAGAGCAGAAATACATTCCTGGACAAGGTTTTGCACAAACTGTCAATATGCGACGACCAATTGACCAATTGAACTCAGAACTCAGAACTCAGAACTCAGAACATTTTATTCGGTAGGTCAACGACCCATTCGAATTGGGGTGAGATTACATAACTGGAAAAAAACAATGACAACACGAGAAAGGGAACAGACAAGATATGAATAAAAAAAAATTTCTTCTTGGAATTGGTACTCATAATATAATGATCACACACACACACACACACACACACACACACACACACACACACACACACACACACACACACACACACACACACACACACACACACACACACACGCACGCACGCGCACGCACACACACACACACACACACACACACACACACACACACACACACACACACACACACACACACACACACACACACACGCCGCACCGCAGCGCGCACAGACGCGCTGCATCACGGGGTCTACCCCACTATGGGGCAGACTGAACTGATGTTTTGCGGCCATCGGCCCATAGATAATGTCCTATTACACAGATAGTTGTTCATTGCGTAATTTAAGTGCATAGAATATGAACATTGCAACTTTTCTGGTAGAGTCACAGTCCAGGTTTGCAAGCAACATGCTTATGTCCTCATTCTTAGTGTCATTCAAAAGGCTAGCCAAGTACTTATTCCTCAGTGCTGAGTATCTATTACAATACAAGAGGAAGTGTTCTTCATTCTCCACAGTCCCAATACAAAATGGACAGTCCTTCACATGTGTATTTGAATACCTATTATTTACATTCAGTTCTACTGTTCCCAGTCTGAAACGTATAAGGCTGTCCCTGAATTTCTTTATCGTAATTTGGGATAGATATCTTTCTGGTTCGAATACCGTTTTGAACTGCTTGTAAGTTGCAAACCTGTCGCTTGACTGAACCTTCGTTTCCCATGACATCACAAATGACTCTTTCAGTCTTTGCCTGTACAACAACAAAAAAGCCCTTTCATCCCCCACACCACCGTTTTGCCAAACGTGGCCAAAGCCATACTTGTGTAGGGTGCTTTCAGTTTGCTTCGCCCAAAAATAACTTGCTACGGTACAGTTTAACTGCATTTTGTACGCCTGCTTAGGAAGTCTTGTATCAGACATTTTAATCAATTTCATCCAATACTTTGTAGCTCTTATTATGCTATTAATGTGCAGTGGATGCCTACCCGTTTCACCATAAGCTGTCTGATTTGGGGTTCTGACATCCACACTCAGTAGTCTCTTGCAGGCGAAAGTGTGCACCTTTTCTATTGTTTCGAACTGCTTCAGCCCCCATACTTCAGACGAGTATAGGAGCATCGGCGCCACCTGGGTATCAAAAAGCTTAAAGAAAATACATGGGTTAAGGTTGCCAAGTTTCCACATAGTCCTCAATAACTGAGAAACTTTCGCCTTCGCCTTTACAGCATAGTCGGAGAGGGCCACAGTAAACGATAGTTTTGTGGTCAGTGTGAAACCAAGGTATTTATAACTGTTAACCACTTCTATTTCGGTTGCACCAATATACCATTTGTCTTTCGCTGGCAGTCGCCCGCCTTTTCTAAAAACCATTACCTTGGTTTTATCGAGACTAACCTCTAAACCAAGTCTATCAGAAGAGCGCTTGAGGTTAGTTATCTGGTTCTGCAGCCCCACAGCGCTTGTGGACAATAAAGCTACATCGTCCGCAAAAAGTAATGAAAAAAGTTCTCTCAGACCAGGCAGTAGTTGTACTCCGTGTCGACCATTTTCATTTACGTAGTTTGCAACTTCATTAATTAACAAAGAGAAAATTACAGGGCTTGCTAAACAACCCTGCCTGACCCCGGCGGGGCAGTCGAAGAAATCCGAGTATTGGAAGCCCGCTCTTACACACGCCTGAACAGATGCATACATGGCTTTCAGCATCTGAACCATTTTTGTAGAGACCTGTACATGGGTAAGAACAGACCACAACATTTCCCTGTCTACAGAGTCAAAAGCACGCTTGTAATCGATGAAAGCCACATATAGTTTCTTATTTCGAGCAAGGGATCTTTGTATAATAGATATCAAAGTGAATATATGATCAACAGTTGAGTATCCCTGCCTAAACCCGGCTTGCTCTTCGTTTATTTTTTCCTCTTTTTCTGCCCACTTGTAGAGTCTACTGTTTAGAATGGAAGTAAAAGCTTTACTGATCACACTGAGCAGAGACACCCCTCTATAGTTGGCTGAGTTATTTGTATCGCCCTTCTTAAAGATCGGAACAATCACGGAACGACTCCACTCAACAGGAAAGTACTGGTTATCGAGCAGGTGATTAAAGTATTTCGTCAAAAATGGCACAATAGTATCACCTGCATGTTTCAGGTACTCTGATAACACTTGATCAATGCCTGCCGCTTTCCCAGATTTCAGCTTGCACATAGCGTGTCTGACCTCTTGCTCTGTTATTGGGCCGTCCAACTCGGGCACGTGCCTACATGTTCCCGAGTCCGCCGGCCCATCAACAGAGCAAGTTGGTAGCGGGAATTCCCGGTCGTCCCTGTCCGGTAACTGACCACTGAGCACAGTGCGAAAATGTGTCTCCCAAGTCTCTATTTTAATCTTGGGCTGTTCTCGTTTCCTTCTGTTCGCGATTCGCACGTGTTTCCAAAACACCGCACTGTTGTTTGCATTGTCCAGTAGCCGTCTGCACGTGGATTGGTTGTGGTGTCTTTTCTTAGTTACCAACATGGCCTTATACGCACGTCTCTTGTCACAGTATGCCTGTCTATCCTCATCACAACGTGACCTACTGAACACACGCAGCGCTTTCCTCGCTTCTCTTTTCAGGTCACGACAGTCATTGTCGAACCACACTGAGCCTGTACAGCGAGAGGAACCGCCCACACAAACCTGTTTTTTCATAAAATCTGCACAATAGTAGAGATACTCCGTGAAATGTTTAATGGCTATGTCTGCAGACAGATCAATGGTATGATAAGCCTCATCAAGCATCTTCTGACCCTCGTCAGAATTCACTCTATCCGTGAATTCCTGTTGCAACTCCGGATTCCAGATATATTTAGAAACAAACTGCTTTTCAACGGGCTCATCGGATGCTTGACAATGGCATAACATCTGCAGTACCAAAGGCATGTGGGGCGATTCCACTCTATGTACAATTTGTACTGTACACTGTGGCACAATATCATAGCTACACAGAAAGTAGTCCACCACACTGTTACCATGAGGAGATACATAAGTAAATTTACCTGGACTGGTATCACTGTCCCCATTTAACACCCACAGTGATGTAGAGGAACACATTTCTATTAATAGTCGTCCGAAATGGTTAATTACAACATCATCAGAGTTTCTAAAATTATCATCCACCTGGTCAATCCCTATCAACCCATCAATATTGCCATCGTCCGTTTTGTTTTGCCATAGCCCAGTTCGTGCATTTAAGTCACCACAGACTATAATGTGACAGTTATTTTCCTTCTCCTGGATATCGAAAATCAACTGTTCGAGCAACGGGATGTTACAGTTTACAGTTTTCTCTTTGTAGTAAGGTGATGACGATGGAGGTATATATGAACACACTAAAATCACATCTTGCATTAACCCCACTATAGTTCCTGCTATTTTCACCACTATGGTATTGTCAAGACTAGTATCTATCCTGGTCACGTAACGTGCTATACTTTTCTTCACAAGAAAAACCACTCCACCGGATCCCCTACCTAGTTTCGACAGTTTGTTGACTGGGGCGTGGAAAACAATAAAGTCACAAAAGGTGATGGAGAAATCAAACGACAAACTGGTGAATGTTTCTATCAGGCAAGAAAAGTCAAAAGAAGTAATAAAGTTGACAAAATCTGACTCACTTAACTTCTGCACAAGACCGTCCACATTCCAACACAAGAACCTGGCGGTTTTCTGACGGACAGCATCGCCAGGGCCGGGGCCACACCGCTAGCCGCTCCCCGTGGGACTCCCCTGACTATGACCCCGACCCCTACCACGCCCCGATGTTCCAGACCGGGTCTCGTAGGGTGCTCGCTGGAACATGTCGGTAACACGGGGCTGGCACCTGTCACGCGGCTGGTCACGACTGCCTGGACCCCCTGCTGCTCTAGCCGGCTGGCTGTGTGAAGTGGACGCGTCATATGTCGCGTCGCGTGTCTGGCGTGAGGAATCCCGGACAGCTGGCAGGGAATCCCTCGGTGCTTCCCTGTGTTTACAGGAATTCCTCACAGGGGAGCGTAAAGGCGGTGGTAGGCGGAGACCCGTATCCTCTGTATCCCCCTCGCTCTCGCCGTTGCTGCAGTCAACACCCGATGCCCGCTGCTGTAGATGCTGGAGGTCGTCGCGTACAGGCGCCGGGGGGTGACCCGTCCCTTCGGCTGCGGGGGTGCGTCGATCTTCCGTGTGCAGGCGGCCATTCTTGTAGTAGGCGAACTTTCCTGCCTTTTTCGCCTGCTCGATCGCTGCCCTCTGTCGCCTGGTCAGATCCGCTGCCATCTTGATGCCGCTGTCCCTGAGGCTGGCCTTGAGGCGCTTGTCCTGCACCACCGACATCTTGTCCCCCCAGCGGCTGAAGCGCACGATGAGAGCCCGAGGGTGGGGGTGCTTGACGTTTTCCTTACGGGGACCCACCCTGTGGGCTCTCTCCACGTCGTCGGTAGACCATGTCCTCTGCGTTCCGCAGTGCTCGTTAAGTACATCCACTATTTTCTGAGCACAGGCGGTGTAGTCCTCCCTTGTAGACTCACGTATACCGATGAACTTTAAGTTGTTTCTGCGGGAAAATGACTCTAGATTGTCAATTTCATTCTCCAGTTCATCGATGCGCTTGTTTATTGCCGAATCTGATTCTGCCAACTTTCCAATATCAGCTGTGTGTCTCGCTAGCTTATCTCTCATATCTTTCATGTCACCGTGTAACTGTGAGATTTTCTCCTCAATACGTCCATGGTTGGTGTCTATTATCTGTGTCAGTCTCTCGAAGTTGTCCCCTTGCGCTTTCATCTGGTCCTCAATTTTCTTCTCCATTCTGTCCATAAACGCCGCAAGTTGGTCGTCCGGACCAGGGTTAGGTTCTACGTCGCCGCATCTTTCGAGCAACGACACGAAGAAAAGTAGCACAACAACACGCATGGCTTTGCTGTGTAGTGTGAGTCCCTTCACACGGCGTGCTGCTTTGTCTGCCTTTCTCTTCAAAATCCACATTAAAACCGGGCAAAAAATCCCGATTTTCGCACGTAGTTCTTCAGCACCCGCTGGCATTCTGGTCTTTGTCTCTCACGTGATGATTAATGATGGCTTAATTAGGAAAAACGTACATTTTTTTGTCAGAGGATCCGAATTTTGCGTCCTTTCTCGATCGTGACTAGTGCTCACCCCCAATTGACCAATTGAGAGAGAGAGAGAGAGAGAGAGAGAGAGAGAGAGAGAGAGAGAGAGAGAGAGAGAGAGAGAGAGAGAGAGAGAGAGAGAGAGAGAGAGAGAGATGTCATATTTAGAGTATTATGTTAGTTTCTGCGTGGTGACGTAGTTGCCTCATATACACCACCGCCACTGTCTGACTTTCTCTAGAAGGAAAGATTTTTTTAGTGTTTTAATTCTTTTCTGAAAAGAATTAATTTTTACTAAAGAAGTTGAAAGGATACAAAGCTGGCTAACAAACTCATCCAATGTCTTTCTCCAAACTAGCTACATGCAAAAGTTCAAGTAAATATGACAAAAAATTACGGACTCTAATCTGGATCAACCGACTTCCTATAAACGGTTGTTTTTGTCTTCAATGAGACATTCAATTACAATATGCTCGGAGGCTCTCTTAGCCACCCACTTAAGTATTTCGCCAAGTTTCAAGCTTGTATGTACAGAAATATTAGAGATTCTCATGTTTACTTACAGTTGATACGCACCCACAGACATACGCACATACATACATACATACATACGCATATACGGCGCTTCGCGCCAAATGTACGTTCAGCAGCGAGGTTAGCGTAACTTGACATGACGTAATTTTTATCTTGTTACTTCAATTGTTAGAGGTTTAGCCTGCCCGCCTTTGACTTCATGGACATGCTATTAAATTCGCCCCACCGCGACCCGTCCTAAAATGTCCATTCTATAAATAGAAGGAACTTAAAAATGCATGCGATCGGGCTCGTGTTTCGAATGTGATATAAACATATCGCTTCCACAGGCATTGATGATAGTTTATAACTGGTCACGTCTTAACACCGCTAGTAATAAACAGGACTTACTACTATGCGTGCTAAAAAGTGAGCAACTACTCAAAGATCATCCTATGCCTGTGATCCCATCTTGGCTGATTTTCGAAACTGTTTCTGGTCATACTTACGTCATGTTGAAACTGCTTCCACAGTCAGTGCGGATACGTCAAATATGAATAGCCATTAATCCGCTCAGCGCAAGTTTCTTCTTCCATTTGTGTGATTGTAACAGGAGTTAAATTAATTGGTTAGTTACTTATCTGGATTTAACGCCGAGCAGACGACTAAGGCCATCTCACCGCGGGAAGGGTACAAAGCTTGCCAGCCAGACTAAAAGAAAGGTCATGAAAGTACTATTACGTATACATCTGAAGACACGTTTCAGCATCAGTTGTCTTTGTTATGCCTTGTCGACACACCCAATGGACTTTAACGGCAGTTTGGACAAAAGCACACGCGTAATCGCACTTATTTATTCTGCGCAGCCGTTTGCCGCCTGTCAGTCTATTTTTAGCGGTTTCTCTGACTGATAGCGTTGGACGGTATTTCTAGAACGGAGTGGAGTGATTGTCAGGTTACTTGATATAAAGACGACGTGTGCTGAACTGGATTGTCTTGTGTCTAAATGAACCATAACTAGACCTGTGTACAGCGTTTCGTAACCATCTGTTACAGAAGTGAATCTTTGAACAGTTACGGCGGTAGTGGCGGGCATTTCAAGAGAAGATGTAGATATATTTTCAAAAAACATTTCAGGCTAAAATGACGTACAAGTCTTTAAGATTGTAGCAGGAATTATCACAATCATAATCAGATCTGGTACAATAGGTTGAGCCCCTTCAAAGTAAGGACAGACGGTAGGTTGCGCTCTTTAGCAGTACGGACCAAAATGGCCGTTTCGCTGTCCCGATCGCCTTGATCACGCGGTTTGCGTCCCCGTAGCAGGCGTACTCTGAACCCATACGTCCCCGAAGCAGGCGTACTCTGAACCCATACGTCCCCGTAGCAGGCGTACTCTGAACCCATACGTCCCGTAGCAGGCGTACTCTGAACCCATACGTCCCCGTAGCAGGCGTACTCTGAACCCATACGTCCCCGTAGCAGGCGTACTCTGAACCCATACGTCCCCGTAGCAGGCGTACTCTGAAACCATTCGTCCCCGTGGCAGGCGTACTCTGAACCCATACGTTCCCGTAGCAGGCGTACTCTGAAACCATTCGTCCCTGTAGCAGGCGTACTCTGAAACCATTCGTCCCTGTAGCAGGCGTACTCTGAAACCATTCGTCCCTGTAGCAGGCGTACTCTGAAACCATTCGTCCCTGTAGCAGGCGTACTCTGAAACCATTCGTCCCAGTAGCAGGCGTACTCTGAAACCATTCGTCCCCGTAGCAGGCGTACTCTGAACACATACGTCCCCGTGGCAGGCGTACTCTGAACCCATACGTCCCCGTGGCAGGCGTACTCTGAACCCATACGTCCCCGTAGCAGGCGTACTCTGAAGCCATTCGTCCCTGTAGCAGGCGTACTCTGAAACCATTCGTCCCTGTAGCAGGCGTACTCTGAAACCATTCGTCCCAGTAGCAGGCGTACTCTGAAACCATTCGTCCCCGTAGCAGGCGTACTCTGAACCCATACGTCCCCGTGGCAGGCGTACTCTGAACCCATACGTCCCTGTAGCAGGCGTACTCTGAACCCATACGTCCCCGTAGCAGGCGTACTCTGAAACCATTCGTCCCTGTAGCAGGCGTACTCTGAAACCATTCGTCTCCGTAGCAGGCGTACTCTGAACCCACACTGAGACTAAAAGCTTCAAATTTGTACACTGCCATAATTATGCAAGCTACATTACAGTACTTACAGATAAGGATATAGGCCATTGGCTTTAGTTCAAGGGTGCTGCCAGAATAGCCTAGAGGCGCCAAGCTATTCTGGCACTACCCTTGAACTATTATAGTCAAACTTATTTCACACACTGGTGTATTCCGAAAGATATGGGTTAATACGGGATACTTACGTCAAACTGGGGATCGGCCAATGAGGCAATTCCTTGCCAGAAAGAGGCGTATATAAGGAACACGGATACTAAGTAGTTACAAGATCCTCATGAGCCCCCGCAATTGCGGGGCGGGGTGGGGGTGGGGTGGGGGAGGAGGGGGGGTGCGGGGGGGGGGGGGGGATGGGGAGGGGGCGCGGCTGGGTAGCTACATAGGTCTGATTCACACTGGCTTTTGCCCCTCGATTCCCGCGACCACAGGGACAGGACTGGCTCAGGTGATATCGAGCGTCGGACTCTCGATCGTAAGGTCGTGGGTTCGAACCCCCGAGGTGGGGTCAACATTTGTACAGACTCTTTTCGGTGCCCTGTCTTTGAAATCACCGTCGCGGTGGCAAAAGTCCGTTAACTCATTACATGCTGAGGACGATGAAATCGTCATTTTGTTGCAGCATTCTTTGAGGTCCGCCTCACAGTTGTTCTGAAGACAGATCGATCATGACAGTGCAAGGGTGGTGTCAGAATAGCTTGGCGCCTACAGGCGCCAAGCTATTCTGACACCACCCTTGAACTATCATGGTCGAGCCACATCCTTGTCGTAGCGTGTCAAGGCTTAATGGGTTACACTTTATACGTTTCATTCCCCCCCCCCCCCCCCTCTCGATTCGCTACCGCTACCGCAGCGCCGGACGCGAATGGAGTTGGACGACCAAAGTAAGGTCTGCTCCGGTGCATCCTATTGACATTAAATCCAAGCTGTGCAGAAAACATTATCTTCCACGTGTTCGACCGACAGCCGGATTTAGATTAAATTCATAGAAAATATGGAAAATCAACAGATTTGACGTCAGCCAAATATGAACAGACAGCGCGCGCAGATTTTCTGTTAGAGCTTCCAGTACACACGATCTCCTTGATGGAAAATTAAAATCGATGTGATTTATTTCCGTTCAATGGCAGGAGGCTCTTTGAGGATCTGTGGTCTAACCCCTTCACTGCCAGCGTCTGATTCAGAATCAGGTCAGAGACAGTAGGGTGAGCACCTTTACGGTAAGGAAAGACAGAAGGTTGGGCCCCATGATAGTAAGGACGCCCCAGCAGGAATAAAGAGGCCGTTTTGCTGCCCAGTTTTCCAGCTTTCACTTTGGTGTGAATCCTCGAAGCAGTCGTACTGCTAACTCCAGACTTGGATGTCAGTGAGGCAACTGCTTAACTGCGAGCAAGAGGCATACAGATACTGAAGAGCAAAAGAAATGCTACCTTTTTAAAATCATTGGAAACACTTTAAGGCACACTACTACCGTAACTGTTTAAAGATACACTTCTGTAGCAGATGGTTACGAAACGCTACACATAGGTCTAGTTATGGTTCATTTAGACACAGGACAATCCAGTTCAGCACGCATCGTCTTTATATCAAGTAACCTGACAATGACTCCTCTCCGTTCTAGAAATACAACGCCGCATCAGTGCGAGAAACAGCTAAAAATAGATTGACACGCTAACGGCAGCGCAGAATTTATAAGTAGGATTACGCGTGTGATTTTGCTGCGTGTCCAAACTACTGTTCATGTTCACTAGGTGTGTCGTCACAAGACATAACAAACACAAAACTGGTGCTGAAATGTGTCTTCAGATTTTATGTGTAATGGTACTTTAAGTGTTTTCCGATTATCCCCCCCCCCCCCCCCCAAAATGTCGCATTTCTTTTGCTCGTCAATACATATTCTCGTGAACCCTGCAGTGTTTGGCCTACTTCTGATTTACATATTCTCGTGAACCCTGCAGTGTTTGGCCTACTTCTGATTTACATATTCTCGTGAACCCTGCAGTGTTTGGCCTACTTCTGATTTACATATTCTCATGAACCCTGCAGTGTTTGGCCTACTTCTGATTTACATATTCTCGTGAACCCTGCAGTGTTTGGCCTACTTCTGATTTACATATTCTCGTGAACCCTGCAGTGTTTGGCCTACTTCTGATTTACATATTCTCGTGAACCCTGCAGTGTTTGGCCTACTTCTGATTTACATATTCTCGTGAACCATGCAGTGTTTGGCCTACTTCTGATTTACATATTCTCGTGAACCCTGCAGTGTTTGGCCTACTTCTGATTTACATATTCTCGTGAACCCTGCAGTGTTTGGCCTACTTCTGATTTACATATTCTCGTGAACCCTGCAGTGTTTGGCCTACTTCTGATTTACATATTCTCGTGAACCCTGCAGTGTTTGGCCTACTTCTGATTTACATATTCTCGTGAACCCTGCAGTGTTTGGCCTACTTCTGATTTACATATTCTCGTGAACCCTGCAGTGTTTGGCCTACTTCTGATTTACATATTCTCGTGAACCCTGCAGTGTTTGGCCTACTTCTGATTTACATATTCTCATGAACCCTGCAGTGTTTGGCCTACTTCTGATTTACATATTCTCGTGAACCCTGCAGTGTTTGGCCTACTTCTGATTTAGGGTAGTCTCTATTAACCCCTAGCTTATCAGTGACGCATATTGTGTTTAAAAAAAAAAAAAAAAAAAAAAAAAAATTAGTTCATCCTACGCCAGCGAACCCCAGCTGCGCAAGAAACAAGGATTACACAGTGGTTTCAGCAAGAGGCATAGATCCTCATGAGCCCCCGCAAATGCGGGGGCTCATGAGGATCTATACCTCTTGCAATGTAGTGGTGTTCCGTGTTTCTCGGCAGTGATGGGGTTAAGCCCCCTGTCTATGAAACTCTCGCAGACACTTTGGCTCATGACGATCAGCGCCTCTTCCGGCGTTGCGTTGCTTTGCGTTGCGTTAAGGCGGTGCGTGTTGTGTTTCTGTAAAAAAAAAAATAAAGAAAATAATATAGATATTTTTTAAAAACTCAGGAAAAATGAAAGAAAAGAAAAACTCTTTAATTCGATCTGCTGCTAATCAGAGATGCTTTCTTCTCAGGAGAAACTTCGTTTGCACACTTTTTAGGATAAAACATTTGAAATTGATCTTACAGTGAACAGATTTAGTTCTGTATGCATTAGTAAGAATTTTTTTAACAATTATTTATTATTTATTTATTTATTTTTTATTTTTTTGATGAGAAAGTAAAGTTGAACATGAACTGAAATTTAAAACCGATAAAATTCTTGTATTGCGTGAGAACTCTAGTTGATGAAAAAGTAAAATTAAACTTGAACTGAAATTTAAAACCGATCAATTTCTTTTATTGCGTCAGAACTAAGGTAAACACACAAAAAATGTAGGGTTCAAATCACAGACCAGAACACGATTTATAAACCGGTAGTAGGCAGATGAATTTTGAGCGCACCGAATATTCTATTAATTGTACCTGCTCTTTACATGAACCCAATACCCCCGTTCCCGCCCCAAATAAACACGAGCATCCGCGGCTACTAAATAATTGTGAAATTCTCATTTATGTGTTTTGTCCCCTTGAAAAAAAGTAGGGTTGGGGTCATTTAGAGGTCCGTTTTTCCCGATAATATTCATCGCGTGTTCGGCGCGCTGTATGTAGCAGAATGACAAGCATAGCGCTTTTACTTTTTATATTATTTTGAAAATGTATCTGTTTTATGTTATTTATTATTATTATTATTATTATTATTATTATTATTATTATTATTATTATTATTATTATTATTATTGGGGGCGGATCAGTTACCTCGTGGGGGGGGGGGAGGTGGTCAGGGGGGTCCAAGTTTTTGTTTGGGACTTTCAATCTGATGCAAAAGGCCTCGCCGACACTAGACCTTGCTTACAGGTGCTGACCGCTCGCAAAAAAAATATCAAACAAAATGAGGGGGGAGGGGGTGTCCAAACACCCCAAAAAGGGACTTTGTTATAGCAATTTAAAGAATTTTGGGTCTTGGGGGGGGGGGGGTCCGGAACCCATGGAAACCCCCCATTATCCGCCCCTGATTATTATGATTATTATTACTAGTATTATTATTACTATTACTATATTATTATTATTATTATTATTATTTCTTGGGGGAGTGGGGGGCGGGGGTGGGGGGTGGGATCGTGTTTGCTTGTCGTACCCACGTGGAGTGAGACTTGACACCGGCAGTTGCGCAGCCGGTAACCTTAACCCCTCCCCTTCCACTGAACGCATAGTTCTGCTTCTGAAATCTTTGAGCGTTCAGCCACCATAAGCCACAACAATGGACCCAAACTTGTCTCGGTCTCCTCATGAGGATCTATACCTCTTGCATTCGGATCGCGTTCTAGGCCTTGAAGAGGTTAACATCCCCGGACCGACGTCAACCCGAGGGCCTATTACTGTCTCGGGAGACTTTCATTCAGACGCCTCTAACTCCGGTGGAAAAGGTGGCGTCCCTTTTGTTGCCGGCGCAGCAGACGAAACAGTCGCAAGCACGGAACAACGCTTACTGTCCTATCCTTCCGAGGAGCACAGCTTTCTGTATGTGGGCCAAGTGACAAGTATAGATCCGCTAGGTGCGATGGGTGGTGGTGGTGGTGGTGGGGGGGGGGGGTTCTTGAACATCTATGCCTTTCTCAGAGATGCCGTGGCGTCCTCTACCGGAAAAAAATGCCCTTCTGTCCTGTATGACCATAATCTGGAATAATGTAATAACCGGATGTCTCCTGGCGGAGGTGGGGGGTGGGGGTGTGGGTTGGGGGGTTGGCGGTGGGGGGGGGGGGGGGAACAAGGGACGATAACCCTTGTTGTGACTCCCACCCAGCTTCAAGGAAGATTGATCCTCGTCAGACCCCCTCAGGAATTTGCGGAGACCTGTCCCAGCAGGCAAAAGTCCTCGGGCTCACGACGGCTCCAGTGGGCCCGCGCACGGCTGTGCGCGGGCCCACTGGGGCCGCCGTGGGCCCGAAGACGTTGTGTTACTGAGGGTGAGAGTCTAGGCATCTCGAAGCATGAGCGTCTATTTTCTACACCGGTAGCGTTTTTTCTTCTGGTTTTTTTTCTTTCTTCTTCTTCTTTTGTAAGCCGCCTACTTGTGCCGAGTTTGTGATAATGTAACAATTTGTTACAAAGCTGGTGGACACGTTCTTTTTGACACAATGTGTGAGTGTGTGTGTGTGTGTGTGTGTGTGTGTGTGTGTGTGTGTGTGTGTGTGTGTGTGTGTGTGTGTGTGTGTTACAGAGCTCATGGAGTCCCCAAAGCTTTATAACAAATTGTCACATTATCTCTTTGAGGTCCCATGAGCTTTGTAACGACTGTCACAAATCTTGTGGAGACTCCAGAGACTGTTCGCAAAACTCAATATCACACGTGTCTTAAATAAATGAAAAAATAAAACAAGCAACAACAACAACACGCGCACATACAAAACATCAAAAAGAAACATGAAACAAGCAAGCAAACAAACAAACAAACAAACAAACAAACAAACAAACAAGCTAACCAACCAACCTCGCAACCAACCCACCCACCCACCAACCAAACAACCAACCAACCAACCAGCCAACAAACAAACAAACAAACAAACAAACAAGCGAGCAATCAAGCAAGCAAGCAAACAAACAAAAAACAAGTGTTGAATATAGGCATCCATGCTTTAATGTACATAAATCCTATAAGCCCTCGCAGTTCCTTGCAGCCGGAGTTCACACTAGGAGTTATTATCCCTTGTCCTACGGCCGGGAGACAGACTCGATGAGCATGGGGATAATTTGTTAGAAAACTCGTAGAGTCTCCGCGATCTAAGTTTGCGACAACCAAAAATTTGCCACAAAGGACGCGAAGACCCCCACGGAGTGTCTACAGCTTTGTGACATTTGTCACATTGTCAGCAAGTTCATTACGACAGTCCTAGCTGTTAGGCGGGGTTCATAAGCAGGTACATAATCATGTTTCCAGTTCAGATTGCGTCTGAAAATCAGGTTTGCCTCGCATTTCCAACAAAAATCTTCACATCTGCGAGAGGCTTAGATCCTCATGAGCCCCAGCAGCCTACGGCTGCGGGGGCTCATGAGGATCTATGTCTCTTGCTAACGGATCTGGTTTGCAATATTACGCAAGGTGCTTGTACGTGCATTTTTGTCTTCATGAATACAGAGCGTAATCAGATTTCCAGGACAGATTGCTTTTCAAAATCAAGTTTTATTCTCATCTGACACTCTTACACGCAAGCCACGTTCACCTGCCCAAGAGGCATAGAGCCTCGTAAACTCTCACAACCCAGGCTGGGTCAGTGTATGTCTGTGTAATGAAGGACGTAGAGGGTGGGGAGGTAGCATCATTCGCGAGTGAAAGACTTATTTGCAGGAAGGACGGACCCACACGGACACATGATGCTGGTCACTTTCTGCTGGCGATGTTGATGGTGATGGTGACGATGATGATGATGATAAAAAAGTTAAACCCAGAAGAGGTCTGTACAAATTTTGACACCAGCTGGATTCGAACCCAAGACCTGTCGGACGAGAGTCGAACGCTCTACCACCGAGTCATTCAGCTTCCTTGATGATGATGATGATGATGATGATGATGATGATGATGATGATGGTGCTGGTGATGATGGTGATGGTGATTGTGGTGATGATGGTGATGGTGATTGTGGTGAAGATGGTGATGGTGATTGTGGTGATGATGATGATTATGATGATGATGGTGATGATGTTAGCGATGATGATGATTAGGATGTTGATGACGACATTTATGATGATCATCATCATGATAACAAAGATTGCGATGATGATTTTCATAGGGGCCGCGAGTAGTAAACCTCGGATATGACAAACTGTTCAGGGACCCACACTTTTTTGGTCCTTATATACGAAGTCTGTTATAAGCGAAGTAAAGTAAATTACACAGAGACAGTGTCGTCGGGACCGTCTGAAAAAAAGTGTTGCTATATCCGACTTTTGTTATTTCCAACCTTGTTATAAGCGGAGTCCGGGGGAAAAAAAAAGAAAAAAAAAAAAAACAAAGAAGAAGAAAAAAAAAAAAACCCAGAAAAAGAAAAGAAAAAGAAAACATATTGATATCGAAAATTTAAAAAGTTCTGAATTAATCCCGCACTCAACATTCCCTCCACTGCCGCTAATATAATCCGAGTTGCCATTAGTCAAATCCTGCTTTCCGAGTTGCCATTAGTCAAATCCTGCTTTCCGAGTTGCCATTAAGTCAAATCCTGCTTTACAATTCCGTCCCCAGTGGCAAAACGTCTTCGGACCCACGACGGCCGCAGTCAGCCAGCGCACGACTGTGTGCAGGCCCAATGCGGCCGTCGAAGGTCTGAGGACCATTGCTTACTGGGGTTGCATCCGCTACAGAAGTACCCTTGAACTCCTGCCTCCGACGGTAACAGAGCGAGGCGTAGATCCTCCCGAGCCCGTACTGGTTGCATGGGCTCACGAGGGTCTACGCCTCATACTAGCTTTACTTGCATTGGCGTCGTTACTAAAGCTTTTCGAGACTCCAGTCGAAATTCAAAGAGTTGAGTTGTCAGTTGAAGTCTGCATCACAGTTCAGAGGACAGATCGCCCATGATGGTTCAAGGGTGGTGCCAGAGAAGCTTGGCGTCTCTAGAATGACCATATAGTTCAAGGGTGGTGCCAGAATAGCTTGGCGCCTGCAGGCGCCAAGCTATTCTGGCACCACCCTTGAACTATATGGTCATTCTAGAGACGCCAAGCAATTCTGGCACCATCTTTGAACTGTCATGGTGAGTCCACATCGCTGTAATGCAGCAGAGCTGAATTTGTAATATTTAAAAAAATGTCTGATTTGACCATCAGTTTCTTCTTATTCCTAATATCCGTTTGACAGTTCCTTATTATCTGTTAATATCCGTTGTATAATCGGCCTTATTCCTTCAATCCTGCCTACAGCCATTCCTTTCTAATTTACATTTTGCAGCTTGAAATTCCCTGGAGCTGCTCTGTCAGTCGATGTAAATAGAGCTGATCCATGCTAGAGACAAAGACGAGAAGGTAAATGTGTAAATTCGTGACACGTGATATGGCTTTTGTAGCTTGTGCTCCCCCCACCCGCCATCCCCGCTTACTCGTGAGACTTGCTTCTTAAGAATGGAAAAAAAATAAAAAGGTCAACAAAAACCACAAAACAACAACAACAAAAACAAAAATAAACCAACTAAGATCAACAACAAACAAACAAAGAAACAGAAAGAAAGAAAAAACATCGCTTGGCCAGATACAAATTCTAGTGACAAAACGAAGGTGTCGTGTTCCTGTGACAGTATTCTCCTCCTCGTCTACCCCTCCACCCCCTCCCCCCGTACCTTGCCCTGTACCCGTCATAAATCTGTATTTCAGGTCACTGCTGGCAACAGGAACTCATAACATTCGCTGTCTTGCCTTAAATCCTTTTCCTGATGGTAGCGCTTATTTGTCGCCATGATTCCTACAGGAATCATCGCGACAACAAGCGTCGCCAACAGCCAAAGGGTTACCAAAGCAGATTTCTCCTATTCCTAGTAAGGAGAAGACGCTCGGGCCGACGTGGGAACGCCATACACGTCTCTCCACCCCTTTCATTTAGATCTACATGTACCCCTTTCATTTAGATCTACATGTATATTTCTCATTGACTGCTGCAGTGAACAGGGACGCGTGACAATCAATGTCCTCTTGTATAAGTTTGGAGAAGAGTCTCCCTCCCAGTACGTGAAACTTGCTGTGCGCGGTCCAGTTACGTTCCCTTGTCGGCCCGAGCACCTGTTGCTTACCGTTAACATATTCCCCCAGGGTTTTCGATCTCAGACAATAGGGAACTTTTTATTCACCAGAAATCTGCTAGATTAGATTACCATTTTAGATTTATTGCTAGAGACCCTTCCTTCCCCTTCCTCATTCCATCCTACCCCCCACCGTTCAAGTCCCCGGATATAAATGATGCATGCAGCTAGGTGGATTCTCATAAGCCCCTGTCTAACGCAGATGTAAATTAGACACGAAAGACTAGAAAGACTTAGACTCACCGCGTAGTGGCGGAAGACTAGTAAACACGGCGTAGAGCCGGCAGGCAAAAGCCCACCGCGTAGTCCCAGGGGCCCTCACCGGATAGCTTCAAGAGGCATAGATCCTCATGAGCCCCCGCAAACGCGGGGGCTCATGAGGATCTATGCCTCTTGCAGATGCGTACAGGTCGCTGCAGATGGATTGACCGATTTGATCATCAGTTCATTCACGTAGTCCGGACCTTATGAATAAAGGATTAATTGATGACAGTATTGCGAGTGTAGAGTGTTCATGGAGAAGTAGTACCTTTGACTTTTCAGCCAGCAGCGCCTCTTGGGGCAGGCGGGAGCACTGGTCTTCACATGGCACTCAACTCTCACAGCTGGCTCCAGGTCCTTTACCTAGCCACACCCCGGTAACCGCTTCTGCTGGCGGGCGAAACGTTGTGAGGGGCTGACGCGTCTCTCAGTCAGTTGAAATACTTGGAGAGGAGACGGGCGCCGCCAAGTTCGCCTAAGCCCATTGAAAGGACTGATGGAAAAGCAACAGAATAAGAATAACATGCCGGATCGGTCGGGGCCCGGATCACCAACGACCGCGCACCCCATTGGAGGTCTCCAGGGTGGGGGCGACAAGTGTGTTACTGGAACTAAACCCACCATCAAGCTGCCCACGCAAGGAATAACTATCGGAACTTGGAACGTTCGCACACTCTACCAGTGCGGCAAAGTGAAGGAACTCACCCACGAGTTGAAGCGCTATCGCTGGGACATTGTAGGACTTGCAGAAGTTCGATGGACAGGCTTCGGAGAAACAACAACAGATGAAGGCCATAAAATCTGGTTCAGCGGAAAAGAAACCAAGCACGAACATGGCGTAGCTTTTATCGTAAGGAAAGAGGCGGCTGGAACTGTCATCAGCTGCACCCCCGTGTCAAGCAGACTAATCTCCATCCGCATCTCCGCCCGACCGCACAACATCACTATCATTCAAGTATACGCTCCAACAGCAGATCATGATGATGAAGAATTAGAAGAATTTTACGAACAACTGGACAACATCATCAAGAAAACACCTAAGAAAGACATTCTGACTGTCCTCGGTGACTGGAATGCAAAGATCGGCCCTGACGCCTACCAACAATGGGCAGGAACAGCTGGCAAGTTTGGCCTTGGAGAAACAAACGACAGAGGCCTGCGACTTTTAGAGTTCGCACAGAGTCACCGTCTCACCGTTGCTAATACCCTCCATCCACACAAGAAGTCAAGAACAGTGACATGGCAATCGCCAGGAGGCCTGGTCCATAACCAGATTGACTTCATCTTGCTGCCTCGACGATTCAAATCCAGCGTTAACAAAGCACAAACGAGGTCCTTTCCTGGTGCTGATATTGGCAGCGACCACAACCTCGTCCTTACTAGCCTCAGGTTGAAGCTGGCATTGAAACGAGATAGCAAGAGCCCTCGCATCAGATTCGACCTCCAGAAGCTAAAAGACCCGGAAGTAGAAGAGCTCTTCCAAGCCCAGGTGGGAGGCAGATTTGCAGCCTTGGCTACTTTGGACTGCGACGTAGACACCCTTGCTGGAAATATAAAAGAGGTGTTACTTTCTACAGCAGAAGAAGTGCTGGGGAAGCAGAGGAAGCGCAAACAGCCCTGGGTCACCGATGACATCCTCGATCTCTGTGATGAGAGGAGAGCCTGGAAGAAAAAGAGAGGCCAAGACCTCACATCAGCAAACAAGTACAGACTTGTCAACAAGAAGATCAGGAAGAAGATGAAAGAAGCCAAAGAAGAATGGATTGAAGACCAGTGTTGTAGCGTGGAAGAGGGCATGGCAAACGGCAACAGCAAGAAGGCTTATGAAACGCTAAGGACCCTCACCAAGACTCAACAGCGAACAGCCACAGTCATCGAAGACAGCAGCGGCCAACTCCTTACGGAAAACACTGCTGTACTAAACAGATGGACTGAGTACTGCCGAGACTTGTATAACTACAAGGCTGAGCCAGACACCAGCATCCTCCAAAACAACCAGGCTGGGGCCAGGAAGGCTGAAGACCTGCCAGTGTTAGCTGAAGAGGTGGAAGCAGCCGTACGCGGCCTGAAGGGAGGAAAGTCTCCAGGTGTAGACAACATACCTGCTGAACTGTTGAAACATGGAGGAGAAGTAACAACGAAGGTCCTCACTACACTCTGTCAAAAGATCTGGGAGCAAAAGAAATGGCCAGTAGAATGGACACAGTCTCTAGTGATCCCGCTCCCCAAGAAAGGAAACATGAAACAGTGCCAGAACTACAGAACTATCAGTCTGATAAGTCACCCTAGCAAAGTAATGCTTAGAATCATTCTCAACCGCCTCAAAACTTTCGCCGAGGAACTGCTGGCAGAAGAACAGGCTGGCTTCAGAGTTGGAAGAAGCACTGTAGAGCAGATTTTCAACTGCCGCGTCCTGATCGAGAAACATCTGCAGCATCAGCGCGAACTCTACCACAACTTCATTGATTTCAGGAAAGCATTTGATCGCGTCTGGCACGACGGACTCTGGCAAGTCATGAGATCGTTCAATATAGAGGAGGGACTGATCCAAATGATAGAAGCGCTTTACAAGAACGCCTGCAGCGCGGTTCTACTTAACAATCAGTCAGGCGAGTTCTTCAGGACGACGATCGGTGTCCGTCAAGGATGCCTGCTCTCTCCTGTCCTTTTCAACATATTCCTGGAGAAGATCATGCAGGAAACCCTCCACGACCACCATACTTCAATCTCTATTGGTGGCAGATCCCTGTGCAATCTTCGATTCGCAGACGATATTGACCTCATGGCAGGCAGCAATAGTGAGCTCCAAAACCTGACAGACAAACTTTCAAGTAGCGCAGGGTCTTATGGCATGGAGATCAGTACGGATAAAAGCAAAGTGATGATCAACACCACAAGCGACAGCAGCAGCAACATTCACATGAACGGCCAGAAGCTAGAAGAGGTCAATAGCTTCAAGTACTTGGGAGCCACCCTGTCCAAAGACGGTAGTTGCGTAGCAGAGATCCGTATCAGGATAGGTACAGCAACATCCGCAATGGCCAGGCTGGACAGGATATGGCGAAGTAACTCCATCAGCTTCACCATCAAGTACAGGCTTTACAAGTCCCTCGTAGTGTCTATTCTACTCTACGGCTGTGAGACTTGGACACTGCTTGCAGACTCAGAAAAGAAAATCCAGGCCTTTGAGAACAAGTGCCTGAGGAAGTTGCTCCGCATCTCGTACCGCGAGCACAAAACCAACGAATATGTACGGAGCATCGTCACTTCCCTGGTGGGCCCACATGAACCCCTTCTGGCAACCGTGAAACGGCGCAAGCTTGCTTGGTTTGGCCACGTGACCCGACACAACACCTTGTCCAAGACTATCCTCCAAGGCAGTCTCGAAGGAAGTCGTCGGCGAGGTCGTCAGAGAAAGAGTTGGGTCGCAAACATAAAAGAATGGACCGAACTCGAGATGCCAGACTTGCTTGCAACCGCCCAAAATAGAACTCAGTGGAGAGCACTGTCTGTTGCTGCTGCCTTTCAGTCCCCCCAACGCCCAGTTCGGGCAAGGGACTGATGATGATGATGATGATGATTGCGAGGACGTCGTTTGGAGACTGAGCGGGGCGTTCTATTCTGAGGGGAACTAGGGGATTATGGACTCATCGGGCCTAAGGCGATTTCTGGACATGGAGGAGTGGATGGGGGTGAGGGATGGGAGAGGGAAGGGGGTGGGTCGGGTGGTGGTGGTGTTATGGTGTATATATTTTGCAGTTTTATAAGTAATCCAGATTTTGAATCACTTTTGGTTAAAATCTTGTAGACCAAACTGTTTCTGGTATGGTTGGCAATGTCTTCTTCGCGAATGAGCAAGATATTCCGACGGCTCCTACCGATCGAATCTGCGAAGTGAATTTTTGTGGAATAAATAAATAAATACATAAATAAATAATAAATAAATAAATAATAATAATAATAATAAATTTAAAATAAATAAATAAATACATTAAAAAAAATAAATACATACATAAATAATAAATAAATAAATAAATGTAATAAATAAATAAATATTTAATAAATAAATAAATAAATAAATAATAAATAAAATAAATAAATAAATAAAAATGAATGAATAAATAAATAACTAAATAGAAAATGAATGAATAAATAATAAATAATAAATAAATAAATAAACAAATAAATAAATAAATAAATACAAAGTAGTTGATCCTCTATTTATCCGCAGGTGCTGAGGCGTGTACACTTTGTGCGCTGTTTTGTGGTTGTCTAGGTGGGAAAATTCAGTTCAGTTTTCAAGCAGTCCTTCACTTTTCCTAAACTTTTCAGTCCCCCACTCTGTCTTGCAGATCGAGGCCTCATAGCGATATTTTCTTGAAGTCCCACTTGTCAACACAAGGCAGCAAACTTACGATATAACAAAACACACACATTTGTCTGTTGGTATATCCAAGGTTTGTAATAAGCGAAGTAGTAGATGGAATCAGAAGCAGGTCACGACTGCAGTGGATTAACTCACTGTGCCCGAGGTACGAAATATCCACATTTTGGAGTTATCCTCTGAGGACTGCATTACAATTCAGGAGACAGATCGACCATGATAGTTCAAGGGTGGTGGTAGAATAGCTTGGCGCCTATAGGCGCCAAGCTATTCTGCCACCACCCTTGAACTATCATGGTCGAGCCATATCTTGCTGTGGTGTGTCGCGGCCAGAATGAGTTAATACTCGGACAAACTAGTACTCACAAACTTCTTTTCTTCTTCTTCTTTTCGTTCGCAGTGGGCTATACGCTCAGTCCAGCACCGGCGATGAATGACGTCGTTTGTACTCACAAACCAGATAGGTGAGGCCATTGCTGGTAGAATAGTGCACATACCAAGGGGAATTACTCAGCGCTGGACAGACAAACAGTTAGATCCCCTGCCTCCGCCCAGACACCCAGTCGCCAGCCCACATAAAAATACGCAGGCACAGAACAAGACGATCATCTACCTCCCTAAATAGGATGCATCAGGTCAATTCTATAACCCATGTCTTTTTCTGGAACTTGGAAAGTAGGCAGGAGAAACACACATACACATATATAGATGATCGTCTTGTTCTTTACCTGCGTATTTTTCTGTGGGGTGGCGATTGGGTGCCTGATAGGAGGGGGCAGGGGATCTAACCGTTTGTATGTCCAGCGCTGAGTAATTCCCCTTGGTATGTGCATCGCACAGACCAGGCATGCAATATCGCATGTTTGTCCGAGCTTGTAACCCTTTGCGTGTCGGTTGGTTGTACATTGCTTAACGTCCCGACAGCAACAAGACTTTCTCAGGACGTGCCTGCACTGCTTGTGAAAATAAAACTAAACAGAATATTGAATGTATGTCGCCAGCCGGTCTAATACGCTAAATAAAGCTAAGACCATTTAACAACACACATCCAATATCAAGAGCTACAGGCAGCGCAGACAGTAGGGAGAGTTCAAAAAAGGAAAATACAGGTGAATGGACCAAGAGTAGACAGAAACACATGCCCCAGAATAGAGGGGGAAACCCACCCTGTGGGGCTGACCAGGGTGACCCTGGGAACTAAAAAGTAGTTAATCCCACCCAACTCCCCCAGGGCAGGCCTTTGCGTGTCGGTAGCGGTTTTAGTCGCGACGATTCCTACAGGAGTCACCGCGACTAAACCGCTGCCGACACGCAAAGGGTTAATCCATGGGAGTACGTGCAATTGTGAACTTCTTCAGATTGCAGAAGGTATGTCAGCATTGAACAAGATGAGGATTTCATCCCTAAGTCTACCGTATTGTTTGGAGCTCAGATGCGCTTATCTTTTAGGAACATTCAGAGTTGTTCATATTTTTAGGCTTAATATGCTGATCCATTTCCCTCCTCTCTAAAGGCCCCGCTACACGAGCCCGGTTTTGAGGCCGATTCCCGATCAGTTTTCGAATCGGTAGGTGATCGGGCCAGACTAAAAAACGTGTGTACTGCCACACATTTCCCGACTTGTTTAACCGACCGGTTTGAGCCGAAGATCAAAGTCGTACCTGTTCTGCAAAATGACTGCTAGTTTTGACAGTGATGATGATGTGCTTGCATTACCAGCAGTTTTGCATCATCGTATTCGGGAAGAGGCGTGCGAAACATCAGCACTGAACGGCGGTGGTACTGATCACAACAGGCGTGTTCCACCATTTGCAAACCGCGCTGAAACGACATGATTTGCGAGACGCGCTCAGACTGGTTGAAGCTTACGATCGGGACCGATTCGGATCGGAAATATAGAGCAGGTTCTAGTCACCCGATTCCCAGCCGATTGGGACCGGATCGGATAATTGACGTCATCCGATCGCAAACGGATCGGAATCGGCTTCAAAATCGGGGCACAACCGGCCCGTGTGGCGGGGCCTTAAGCCACTCTCTGATCAACACACACGTCGGCGCACACAAATAAAGACGGACAGACGGCGCTTCCCGCCATTAGTACGCTCTGTGAGCTCGTGTAGCGACAGAAATCTCCTTCTACTCTAACCCACCCTCTGATCCACACTGGCACACATAACTAAAGACGGACACACGGCGATTCCCGCCATTCGTAAGCTCCGTGGTCCAGCGTAGCATAGCTATTCTGAAGAAGAAGAATAGCACGAGCTGCGAAATGACGTCACTTCAAGTTTTACGTCATGGCATCTTTAGTCCCACGACGCTGTGTTCATAGTGACGACTCGATGTTATACGTCACTTATCGCAGTACTAACATTTGACGTATCAGAGAATGAACTTTGCAATTTTCTTGCTGATTTTCACGCCTATGGTATACTGGTCACAATTTGACCTAATCCTACCCCAGGGCCGGGACAAACAGCAGGCTTATGCAAACACTGTTTATGAAAAATCATGCGGGTATTAATGAGAAGATATTTTTCTTTCGTAAAAGAAAAAATAAAGTTATGTTAGCTGTTTTACAAATGACTCCTAAAAAATGGTGCAGAACATTGTCTGATTTTCACACCTAGGGCATACAGGTCACAATTGACTTAATCGTGCCCGACAGCCGAGACAAACTGTAGGCTTATATAAATACCGTATACGAAAAATCATGCGATTATTAATGAGAAGATTGTTGTTGTTTTTTTCGTAAAAAAGATTCAGTTGTTTTAAGATTAACCCATATAATTCTTGAAATTAATCCCAAAAACCTGAAAATATATATATATATTTTTAAACATTTAATTATCACTCAAAAAAGTTCTAGAGGTACAATGCTGGTTAACGAACTAATTCAATATCTCCCTTTTATCCAGTTATACGCAAAATATCTAGTACAAATATTTATTAAAAAAATTACGGACTCCAGTGTGGATCAACCGGTTTTTATTAAACGGCCATTTTCTCTCGCCAATGAGCATCTTAATAAAAAAAAAAATCGAGAAAAAAAGTCCCGAGATAACTTTTGTTACGGACAATATCCTAAATTTCAAGCGTGTCCGTCCTCAAACGCGGGATCTAGTCGCTGTCCCATCCTCACACACACACACACACACACACACACACACACACACACACACACACACACACACACACACACACACACACACACACACATACACACACACATACACACACACATACATACACACGCACTCACACACATACACACACACACACACACACATACACACACACACATACATACACACACACACACACACACACACACACACACACACACACACATACACACGGCGCTTGGCGCCAAAAAGATGTTCTCTAGCAAGGTTTGCGTAACTAGACGTGTAGTCATCTTTATCGTGTTACTTCTTTGCCAGAATTTCTGCGCCGCACGCCAAAAACGTCAAGTGCATGCTCCGGAATGCGCCCCGACCCAACCCCATTTCAAAGTCTACCCTGCTTTCGAGATCTCTAGAAAAAGTGTTTTTATATCCGTATTGTGTACTATCCGCCCTTGGTATGAGCGAAATTTACCGTACTATGAAACACACAAAGAGCGTCCGTGCCGGCACCGTTGAAACTGACAAATGACGTTTGACAGGCCAGTTTCCAGAGGCCGGTGAAACTGACAAGTCCATACCGCTCGGTCGGAAACTGGCAAGTTTATTCAGGCGTGGGCAGTCTACTGTACCATGAAAATGGATTAAGGGCTGACCAGTAAGCAAAGGTCCTAGCGCCCAATGCGGCCGACAACGGCCCGATAGTCTTTTGCTTATAGTGATCTTAGGTCTTACGGCTCCGAATTTGTAACGCGGCAAGATTACAGTCCAGCACTACGGGAGACAATTGTGTACAGGAAGTCGTATTTTTGTACGTAAACCGATTCAATTTAATTTCTGCTTCGTGACTTGCATAGACCTACTTAGTGAAGAAGCCGGCACAATGTCCGTGTGATCACAGATAGGTATATACTTTGTATTCCAATCGCTCAGTGGACATTGTCAAGACTTAACTCATTCAAGACGTGCCGCCTCCAGATACGCGGCTTAAGCCGCGTATCAGGAGGCGGCACGTCTCGAATGAGTTAAGCTGTGTTTCCATATCGCGCTTAAAAAAGACAGTTACAACACGGTTGTGTCGTAACTGTCTTTTCTAAACGTGTTTCTTTCTTGGTTGGGTTGTTCTTAGTATTACTGTGCACCACAAGCGTGGGACTAACTTGTTGGAAGTTTTAGCATGCCGTGCGATGTTTATGTTTGCTGTACGAAGTGTCAACAAGTCAGAAGTACGATGTTTCAGTCTTATATGGCTTCCATCAACGCAGGATACATCGTAATGATTGGTTATCCCCCGTGACAACGCAGAGAGCATCAGGGCAAATTTGTCGCTGAGGGGGGCATGGCGTCCGTTTTGTCCAGCAGAATTTACAGCGTCACAAAGTGAGCTTTTCAATCAGGCACTTAAACCTTAATGACCTTCTCCGTAAGCGGAACACTTGGAGACGGTCAATGCCAGCAAGAGGCATAGATTCTCATGAGCCCCTGCAGCCGCAGGGGCTAATGAGAATCTATGCGTCTTGGAGATGGTAAGAGTTGTTCTGAGGACGGTGTTGCCGTTAATCTATGACGGAAATCCGAAAATGGGAAACGGCTTTATCAAAAGCCGTCCGTCCTCCAATCATTTCGCGCGGCGCTGGGTCATGTGCCAATTTGTGCCCTTGCACTAATGGCTGGTCATTTTTTTTTCATTTTGTGTGAACGTTGGGTCATTGTAGGTCACACAAAGAGTGCCTGCGCATGCGCCAATTTGTGCGCGTGCACTAATGACTATATAGTCTTTTTTTTTTCATTTATGTATACCTTGTGTCGGGACCATGCGCCGCACCGGGGAAAGGTCGCTTTTGGAAGACGTGGCATGATTGGCTTTGTCGGTCTTGCATTCAGAATCGTAATGCAGAGAAAAACCCAACGGAGAAAGAAACACGCTTAGAAAAGACAGTTACAACACAATTTATTAACGCATTCAGCCCCGACGCACTACTGCAGAAGATGGATGGACCATGATAATTCAAGGGTAGTGTCAGATTAGCTTGGCGCCTGTCGGCGCCAAGCTAATCTGGCACTACCCTTAAATTATCATGGTCGATCTATCTCCTGCAACTGGTGCATAGTCGTTAGATGACGCCTCCAAAATTTGGGAAATACGGCATTGGGGCTGAATGAGTTAATATTTCGAGTAAAAACTCATTTGAAAAAAAACAGACAAACAAATATAGAAATCAGTCGCTATTTATCTTCACTATCGCAGAAGGAATGTGACTGATCTCTAAATTTGTTCGTTTGTCTATTTTGAAAAAAAAGCTATTTACCGGAAATAATCATTAATAAATTGTGTTGTAACTGTCTTTTCTAAACGCGTTTCTTTCTCCGTTGGGTTCTCCTCTGCATTTTACCCTCTTGGCAGTCACCTTTCTGGTCTGGATTGAGAATCGTAATGAGACAAATGTATTATTTGATAGGGGAAACATGGTTGGTGTGTTATTATCCCGCTGACTACTACTGACGATACGGTTCCGCGGAAAAGACACGTAGTTACGCGTCATTCCCTCATAGCGGCATCGTCATTTGTTCCGACTCCGACGTCATCTGCGTTCAGATATTCTGTGCCCTGTGATGCTGGTACACCTGAGGACAGGCAGTAATAGAGGACATCCTTGCTCTCAACTTCAAATGGGTTAATGAAGTTGCCAATAGCCCAGTGCGCAAAAAGCCATCGGATCGACGTCGGCCGCCGTTGGCCCGCGCACGACTGTGCGCGGGCCAACGGCGGCGGACGTTGACCCGATGGCCTTTGCGCACAGGGAGCCTGCATGACTTTCTAAGTGTCCTCCTCACTTTATGCAACCTGTGAAGCTCTGAGGTCCTTGACCTTGTACGAACTGCTTTCTTGGCTGAACATGTCCGTCACTGCTGCTGCTGATGATGATGAACCGTTTTTATTCAGGATAAAGTTTTAGGCATGCGAATGCCTCTCTTACAAACTGTCCTGCTACTCTACACACATAAATATACATCGAGCAACACAGTAAAATATTTAAAAAAACAAACACACAAACAAACATAGTGTCAAGAACATTCAAGTCTATAAAAAGCATAAAAGGCGAAAAAAACAAACAAACATAATAACAGCGACATAAGCTGAAGGTCATCTTGTAATTAGAACAGGTCTCTGAGAGTAGAGCATCAATAGAGGAGAATTGAATCGTGGTATTAGTTTAGAAGTAAAAAGCGATAAAGGCCCTCCTTAAAAATACTAAATTTAGATATAAACTTAAGATGCTGGGGTAAATTATTCCATGCTTTTGCACCTGAAAAGGCCAGGCTAGTTTTATATAAATCTAAGTCTTGTTCTTGGTAGGTGGAGCGAGCTGTTTCTCGTGTTCTGTCTCTGATTATCTGAAAACAGAGTTCGCAAATGGATTGGGGCTCTCTCATGTAGAATCTTGTACATTAATACACACCGATTAAATTCGAATTGTTTGTTTAATACCAGCAATTTAAGAGATTTGATTTTTTTGTCTGTTGGGGCGGGTCCAGGAAGTATGAGTTTAACACCTCGTCGATACAAAGAATTTACTTTTTTTCATATGAACTTCGCTGCAACCGTCCCAGACAGTGGAACTGTAATTACAGTGAGTTTTGATATGCGCGTGGAAGAAAGGTTTGCAAACGTCAGGATTAACTACACGGCGGAGCTTAGACAAAAGGAACAAGTTTTTGGACAAAGTTTTGCATACGTTATCAACATCAGGTTTCTAGTTTAACTGGTTGTCTACTGTTACACCCAGCAAGCGATGCTTAGTTACTTGTTCTATAAGTTGGCCATCTAAGGTTAAAGTCTGTAGGCCATCTAAAGTTAAAGTTGGTAGGCCGCGCTGGTGTTTCTGGCGTGTTGTAACTAACATGCTCTTTGTCTTTGAAATGCTAATTATCATGTGATTATTAATGCACCAGTTAGCTACTTCGTTCAGGCTCTGCTGGAGTACTTCATTGAGGCCGCCTGTTGATAGCTGTCTCTGGCACACCTCGTGGTGCACGATCTGTGGTAATCACTGCTGAATCCTAACTATGCCACCGTAGGATATTGCACGGCGGACAATGGTGATGTCAACGGCGCTTCAAGGGGGGGGGGGTGGGGGAGGGGGGGAGGGGGGCGGGGGTCTCACCTGTTGACACGGAGTCCATTATGTCACACACGTCCTTCCGAACTAGAATAGCTTCTTCCCCCCTCCAAAACAGCTGTTGTTTTCAGTGAAAATATGTCTGAATATGCCTTAGAAAACTGACTGTAGCTTTATCTTTTGTCAGTAAAGCCATGGTTATTTATTAGGGGAGCCCGTAACGTCGGAACGTTCGCAAAACACTATTTTCGGTAGTAATTACACATAAACATGTACCACGGCCACATCCAGAGGATGATCAACGGCAGACAACTTGAATCTCATAGCTTAGAGGTCTATAATGACAGAAATGACCACATCATAAATTCCATCGGAAAGGGGGGTGGGGGGGGGGGGGAACCGGACGGGGTGGGCCACGGACTATTTGTACAAATTTCCAATACTGCAAAATATTATTAATATTCCATGATGCCACGTAATGTACTGTCCCAAAATCAGTAGACGTCCCCGATGGTACTCTATTTGTGGTTAAAAAAAAGAAAGACATAGTGATGGTGATTGTTTTTTCTTAATGTTTTAAAAAAAAGCTTTGTGGCCGTCGAGATGAAAAAAATGAAACATGTACTCCTCCCTTATCAATAGTTTTGGTTCATGTTTACCTCACGTTTTGGTTCATGTTTACCTCACGTTTTGGTTCATGTTTACCTCACGTTTTGGTTCATGTTTACCTCACGTTTTGGTTCATGTTTACCTCACGTTTTGGTTCATGTTTACCTCACGTTTTGGTTCATGTTTACCTCACGTTTTGGTTCATGTTTACCTCACGTTTTGGTTCATGTTTACCTCACGTTTTGGTTCATGTTTACCTCACGTTTTGGTTCATGTTTACCTCACGTTTTGGTTCATGTTTACCTCACGTTTTGGGTAATTTTTACCTCACGTTTTGGTTTATTTTTACCTCACGTTTTGGGTAATTTAGTCCGTTTTTAAGTAGTGAAGTTTTGTTGTTGTTATAGACTGGTACATTGACTATGCACACCATTAACTCATTTCAGACGTAAGGCAAATGGATATGCGACTATAGCCGCGTATCCCTGGTGCCTTTCGTCTGGAAAGAGTTAAGACTTAGAAAACAAGAAAAACGAACTTGACAGGAAAAGGCATAACACAGGATTTATGTTATGTGGAAACCAAATCGGCTGAAAAACAAGATATTTTCAGAACTTTTTAATCTCTCCGTTTGTCACCAAAGTAATTCACGTCACAGAAGAGCAATGCACTCTCCGTTATGTTCCTTTGGAGGAAAATATACAGAGGAGCAAAATAAAAGGGACATTTTTGGAATCATCGAAAACACTTTAGTGTTTCCGATGATACAAAAAAATGTCGCATTTCTTTTGCTCCTCAGTATACAATGTGGTGGCGGAGTCATCGGTGTTTACGGTGTGACGAACTTGGAGATTTACAGCAGACGTTTCCTTTACTTCAACAAAATTTATATAATTCGATCTTTAATAAACACATCGTCTGTTCTTCTAAACGTGCACGTTGGAACAGACCTGATGGAGATGGTGAGACTAGAAGAATTTGAAGAAGAGTTCAGAAACATCGTGTAGTTTAAGAGCTAACTCAATCTGCCCGCGACACACCACAGCCATATATGTTTCGACCATGATAGTTCAAGGGTGGTGGCAGAATAGCTTGGCGCCGATAGGCGCCAAGCTATTCTGCCACCACCCTTGAACTATCATGGCCGAGCTGTCTCCTAAACTGCAATGCAGTCCTCAGATGATAACTCCAAAACGTGGGTACTTCGTACCCCGGGCACAGAGAGTTAATGGAGATGTATTGCTGTCTGAGGCGGGCGTGCGCGGGCAAACGGCGGCTGACGTCGACCCGAAGGCCTTTATTGCGCATTGGGTATTTACTTAGATTTCTTTTTTTTTTTTTTCTTTTTTTCTTCAGTTTGGCCAGAAATGTGTACGATCAATTTTTCACCTTTAGCAAACAGCAACCCAACCCTTGGCAAAAACAGCGGCTTACTCGCAGGCGTGCACATCAGTCACGTTAGCCGTGAAATATCGCCCGCAAATCCGCGCCAGTATCCGTGACAAACAGACCAATTAGCCTTGTTGTGCAGAGCAATTTCGCTGTACATTGTCTGAGACACGACTCCCCGCTAGCGCCAGGCTCATCCCGGTGAGTACAAGGTCATCGGGCTTGACGTCTGCTTTAGTTGGCCTGCGCACGGCCGTGCGCAGGCCAACTGAAGCGGACGTCAAGCCCGAAAATCGGGATCATCCGAAAACATTGATCTGTTTTGGGGAGAAGGAAAGAAGTTTTAACTTAAAACTTGAGATTAAAAAAGAAAATCCGGCATTAGTTGCAAAACGATTTGGGCTAATATTTGTTGTAAACACGCGCACGCAAGCGAGCGCACGCATGCACAGAGAGACAGACAGACAGACAGACACACTCATGTACGCACGCACTGACGCACGCATGCACACACACACACGCACACACAAATGCACCCATACACATGCACGCATGCGCACACACATGCACACACACACACACGCACGCACAAACACACACACACGCACACGCGCACACGCACACGCGTGCATGCAAACACACACTCACACACACAAACACACACAAAAACACACACACAAACACACACACAAACACACACACACACATACCAACACGCGCACGCACGCACGCACACACACACACACACACACACACACACACAACCACACACATTCACGCACGCTCGCACGCACACACATACACACACACACACACGCACACACACACACACACACACACACACACACACACACACACACACACACACACACACACACACACACACGCGTGCGCGCACACACACACACATACGCGCGCGAGGTATCAAATCTCCCAAACTTCCTTTTCCATCAATATTTATCTCTTAGCTGAAGACAGTTCGCTCCCTCTGTCTTCATTTAAAGTCACTAAACGTGGGAGGGACTTCTATCCGAAATTTAACACTTTTTTTTTAACCTCTTCTGGCTGCGCAAAATGAGCCTATATATAAATGAAGCAAGAGACATAGGCAAATGCGGGGGCTCATGAGGGTCTATGCCTCTTGCAGGAACGATGTTTGCCGTGAGGACACATGGATCGGCGATGCTGTCGATTGGTTAATTCTCACGGGAGAAAGAAAATTGAAATGGCTCTCTTTTTTGTTTTCGGACTCTAAGGATATACAAAATTCAGACCAAAAAGGCGACTGCCTAGCGTGTAAAGTGCCAGAATGTACTCACGCTTATAGTGGTCAAGTACAACATACTTTATCAAATTGTCGGGCTCCATCCATCCATCCATCCATCCATCCATCCATCCATCCATCCATCCATCCATCCATCCATCCATCCATCCATCCATCCATCCATCCATCCATCCGTCCGCGGAAAGCAGTTTCTAATACCGCGCAAGCCAGATGTTCAATATTTTGACAGAAAATGAGGGACAGAAGACAGTCTCCCAAGACAAAGATCGTCGGGCCGATGTCAGTCGACGTTGTCCCGCGCACAGCTGTGCGCAGGAAACGTCGGCCTGAGGTCCTTTTATGTAGTGAGATAAGGAGACGGAGAACATAATGGCAGTGTCTGAATGGGTACAAATATTTGCCTGACGGTAGATTAATGCTGAGTAGTGTTTTCTTTTCATTCCGGCGACAAATTGTGGACGCCCTCTAACAAGTGCGTAGTAGCCGAGGGTTATATGACCCTCCTGTGATAGTTTATGGGTTGTGTCTGAATAGTTTGGACCCGTTTGTGATGATGTTTTTATTGTTGTTGATGATGACTGATGATAATGATGATGATGGTAATGCTGATGATGATATACTCTTTTTTTTTCTTTGTGGGGGGGGGGGGGGGGGGTTGTTGTTGTTGATAGAACCGAATTTCCGACTTTTGAGGGGGAGTTGTCGAAGTGGGGTGGGACGGACTTACCGCGATTGTTTGGGGGAAGTGCCTGATTAGCTTGGCGCTTAGGAAATCACTGCCCTTGGACTGTCAAAGATGTATAAGTTATGACTAAGAGAGAGAGAAAACCTGATCCCGGCCCAGCTACAAGGGACGTAGTTCCTCATAATCCCCCGCAGTCTCTTGTTAGTTCTATGTTTTTAATTTCTATTTTTGGTCTCATTTACGTCTGAGTTTTTCACGCGAATGTCGGTCAGTGCACAGTGTTTTCGGACACGAAATGATCGTGATCAAAGGCGTCATCACTTGCAATAAAAGTGAAAAGTTATAATGTGTATTGTAACAATGATAATTGTTTTGAAAGTGATTGCTCATCTCGGCTGAAGTTGCGGTGTGAGGGCGTGAGGAGGCCCCTTGGCTTCAGATTAATTAGCCACTACTCTTGCACTTTCATGGTTCATCGACCTGAATGGGGTTAGGTCTGACTGAAAAGGGTCAACGATTTTCCTGTGTGTGGTGGCCATGTTTTGTCGTTGACCGATGTTGATAGAAATTGTCGTCTGGCGGAAGTGGCCCCTTGGCACAGTGGCGTCTGGGACTTCTTTTTTCTTTTCAAAGGGTAGAGTTCGCTTTTGTCAAACCCACAGTTTTACAAACCATTTTTTTTTGGTTTAACTCATTCAGTCCCAACACAATCACAGCAAGACATGGAACGTCCATAATAGTTCAAGGGGGGTGCCAGAATAGCTTGGCGCCCGTAGGCGCCAAACTATTCTGGCACCACCCTTGAACTATAATGGTAGATCTGTCTCCAGCATTGAGTAATGCAGTCCTCAGGGGACAACTCCAAAACGTGGAAATTTTAGTCGTACCTGGTCCACAATGGGTTAAAAACCAGAAACAGGATGGAATAGTTAGCTTTCTTGGATAAGTGAGAAGGTGAATCACAATCACAACAGCTTGTTGTTCTAACCACTTCTCTGCCTCTGAACGCATAATTTGCTTCTCGGAACTCTTTTGTTCATTCAAAGACCAAAAGCCAGAACTTTCCAACGAACATGACACAAATTAGTCTCAGCACGAGGCATAGATCCTCATGAGCCCCCGCAATTGCGGGGGCTCATGAGGATCTGTACGACTGTACCTCTTGCAGTTGGATTGTGTTCAGTTTTGCTCGGCAGTGTAGGGTTAAGATTGTGCTTAGTGTTTTGGAGATGCTGGGGTGGGGTGGTGGGGAGGATTCCAGGCATCCGGCCCTGCCATTCCACCTCAGATGTGCATCGTCAGTTTTGACATTGTCTGTCACCCACGGATGCAGACAAAAGGGGTGGGAGGTGGGGTTAGGGCCGGCGGTGGGGATTTAGGGGCGGGGGCAGGCGCCTTTCTATGAGTACGGAGACACCACCCACTGTTTTTCGGTTTCACTGGAATGGGCTACAGAAAACAGCTCCCAACTGTCAAAAGCGTACAACATTACAGGCCCTCGCTGACACAGGCACAGGCTAGGTTTGTACATTTCCCCCATCCCTCTCTCTCTCTCTCTCATTAATTCACCTATTGTATTTTTTTCGGCCGTAGCTTTTCTTCCTCTTCTTTTTATTATTATTATTATTATTATTATTATTATATTATTATTATTATTATTTTATTATTATTATTATTATTATTATTTGGGCGCTATGTTTATTTTCCTGTTATGTTGTTTGTTTACAGGACAGCTTGTAAGACAGGCATTGAGTTGCCTAATAGCTTTATCCTGAATAATAAAAAAAAAAATCATTCTCTCTCTCTCAGTCTCTCTCTCTCTCTTTCTCTGTTCCCCCCCCCCCCCCCCCTACTCTCCTCGCAAGCTCCGAGTCCGAGTGTTTGTTTCACGCCAAGTGTAAAGTATCGAAAAACTAGCGAACTATACTCGTTGAACGCGACTGTACTAATCGGAAGTGCTGGATTAAACTGGTATAGGCTAGGAATTGGAGAAGATGAATGTGCGACTGGGAGACTAATCTTTTTATTTCCAGTACTAAAGTGGGCGCGGAAAATGGACCGACTGAGACAGATGAAGCGCGACTGCGACTGACATACTCTGATTCTTGAATCTACGATGGAGACAGCTGGAGAGCTCCAGCGTCACTATGACAGACTGTGATTCCCGGATTGATTGAGTCTGTTTGGCACAAGGGTAGTGCCTGATTCGCTTGGCGCCTTCAGGCGCCAAGCAAATCAGGTACTACCCTTGAGGTACCATGGTTGATTTTTCCTCACACAGCTTTGCTAAACTTTACAACCTCATCAAAAACAATTAACTATTAACAAAAAAAAAACAACAACAAAAAACAACAACAAAAAATAACAACAAAAAACAACAACAATAAAACAAAACAACAAACAAACAAACAAACACAAGCAACCAAACAACGAAACAACCAACCAAAACAAACAAAACAAAACAAAAACCACACATGATAGAAAGAAGAACGAAAACACACACATACACACACACACACACACACACACACACACACACACACACACACACACACACACACACACACACACACACACACACACACACACACACAAACACACACACACACATACACACAAGCACACACACACACACAAATGCACGCACGCACGCACAGACGCACAGACACACAAACAAATGAACAAATAAAGCCAGGATGTCCATTTTCATACTGTGAAAAACTCTCTTTTTATCTAAAACGGACATAGAGGCTTTTGTCATATAACGGCAAAGTTCCTGTATATATCGGGGTCGGCGACGTCTACTGATTTGGGACAGTATAGTCCGTGGCATGCTGGAACTAATGTTAATATGACGGTAGTATTGGAAATCTATACAAAGTTCCCATCAGTAGACCAGACTAGATAACATATATAACATCTGTCACCATCAAGATACTCTCCAACATCGATCTCGACATATTACACACCATGAGCAAAATGTCCTGGGGCCGACACCGACCAAAGCTGGTCCACGCACAGCCTTGCGCGGACCTGCTAAGGTAGAATTAAGTCGGTCCGAAGACCTTTTGCTTACCGAGACGCCGCTTCGAGTACACATACTCATACTGCTGTATGTTTGTTCTGAACGTATCTGTCGTCATTTGGCCAAAGCCATTCACTTCATTTCAGATAAAAGCGAGATTCTCATTGTATTACAGTGACAACCTCGCCTTTTTAAAAAAAGAAAGTGGTCGTATACTGGCTTTTGCCGAATAACGGAAGAAATTATAATATGTGCGCCAGTATGTGATTTTGGACCTTACGGTTCAGGTTGTAGCCCCCAAATCATGTCACAGAACATCACGTTTTGTTGTTGTTGTTGGTTTGTTTTGCATCATGCATTTTGATTTGCGTGTCGATTTTGTGATTTTTGGACGTTACGGCTGAAGCCATATGGGCCAAAATCACAAACTGACACGCACATAAGAATAAGAGGGAAAATAAGAATAAGAATACGATGCAAATAAGAATTCGAATGAGAATGAAATTCAGATTAAGAATGAACATGACAATGAATGACATGTATAAGAATGAGAATGAGAAAAAACAAAACAAACAGAATGTGAATGAGAATAAGAATAAGAATGAGAAAGAGAATGAGAAAGAGAATGAGAAAGAGAATGAGAATGAGAAAGAGAATGAGAAAGAGAATGATATTGAGAATGCGAATGAGAATGCGAATGAGAATTAAAATGAGAATGGAAAAAAGAGAGACTGAGAAAGATAATGATACTGAGAATGATACTGAGAATGAGAATAAGAAAGAGAATGAGAAAGAGAATGATACTGAGAATGATAATAAGAATGAGAAAGAGAACGAAAATAAGAAAGAGAATGAGCGATAGAATATATATGAGAATGAGAATAAGAATGTGAATGTGAATGAGAGTAAGTATGAGAATGAGAATGAGAATGAGAACCAGAACGAGAATGAACATGAAAATGAAAATATGATTGATGCTGAGAATAAGAACAAGAATAAGAACAAAAATAAGAATACTTAACTATTGTCCGCAGAAGTGGAGAATTGCTTCGCGAGTTTACAAATAAATAAATATATAAGAAAGTAAAATAGCATTTAGTCGTGCATTCATATACAAATGCATCCTGCAAATACTCACACATAATTACATAACAACAGGATTAAACAAAAATTTGTAGTCCACGTATGCAATTGGTCACTGGTAAATTTTCAGCATCATATCGTAATGGCGTGAGAATAGTCAAGAGACCAAAAGACACACCCAGTGCACAAAGGCCATAGGGACCAGCCCTTATTTTCGTAAACTTTTGTAATTTCTGTGTCTCCAGAGGAGAAGAGCTGAACCGCAAACATGTCTACCACCGGTTACCTGGACAAGGTCGTCATGACCTTCAAGCGTCTTAACTTCTGGCAGAGCGTCAAGTGCGAATTCATGATGACACTTTTCTACGTACTCTTCGGCTGCGGAGCTACGTCATCAGTCCTCGCCACTCGTGACCTCAAAGATGACGTCATTGTGAGTTTTCACTACGCGTCGGCTTTGAACGCGGCTGTGGCCTTCGGACTGACGGCGGCGATAATGCTGCACTGCTCCACGTGTTTGGAAGGGCCGGTACACCTGAACCCGGCCGTTACCATAGCAATGCTGTGCACGCGACGAACAAACTTTGTGTCCGCTGCATTCCACATCATCGCACAGTGCTTAGGTATGGTGTCAAACAAAAATACGCTACAAGATGACGTTAAAATGTACTATTGGATATTTAATAATAATAATAATAATAATAATAATAATAATACATAGTATTTATATGGCGCATTTCTCATATTTATATTTAATATAACTCAATGCGCAGGACATAGCCGCGAACTGAACCCAACAAGCACGCTCACGTGAATCACGCGCATTCCCTCACACACTGTACATAAACACAGAACATTCACGTGGTGCTAAGGGCAAGATCACGCGAGCTACTGAAATTTTGGAAATTTAAATCGTTTTTTTAAAATTTAAAATAATTTTGAAATTTGATTACATGGACTGAAATTAATACCAAATTCTTGGGGGAGAAAGAGCCGGAGTACCCGGAGAAAGAACCCCCGACGGTCCGCCCGAATTAATGGTGACACTTACTAGAGGAGAAAAGTCCGACGCCGGAACCGGGTATCGAATCTCGCACCTCTTGCATTAGTGGCAGGCGCTTTTACCGCTGCGCCACGGACCGCCCCAAATATTTGCCTAATATACAACATTGGCTGTCCATTTTACGTCTGAAATCTGTTTTCGTTCAACACCCCCAAACCACAAACGTCCAAGGAATATGGTTGCAAATTCGTTTTAGCTATAGGCATAGATCCTCATGGGCCCCCGCATTTGCGGGGGCTCATGAGGATCTATGACTCTTGCAGTTAGATCGTGTTGACTTTTTTTCGGCAGTAAAGGGACCAATACACAATTTCATGACGAAAAATAAAACTTTACTGACGAATACCACCAATCTGCCAGCGGCATAGAGCCTCATGAGCCCACGTGGTCGCCAGGGCTCGTGAGGATCAAATTAATGCCACTTGGTGGCTCCATTCATATTTGCCATCCTCAATCAGAGCAATGTTCCATTGTATAGCAAAAGCCAATACGTCCATTTGAAAAACCAAAACAAACTCATTCAGCCCGACGGCCATATTTCCCAAATTTTGGAGACGTCATCTAATGACTATGCACCAATTGCAGGAGGTGGGTCGACCATGATAATTCAAGGGCAGTGCCAGATTAGCTTGGCGCCAAGCTAATCTGGCACTACCCTTGAATTATCATGTTCGCCCCATCTCCTGCTGTGGTGCGTCAGGGCTGAATGGGATAATAGAAAAGCGAGAATTCCAATGCACAACAATGAATATCTCGCATTTCTAAAGAAAATATACTTTTGCCAAATAACGGCAGAGTTGTAGGGCTTTAAGTCTGAGAAAGTTTCAGGAATGTAATTTATGGCCACTATATTGGAGTCAAAAGATTAATGTTGGCACGAAATGATGGCGGGGACATCATAGGATTCATATCGACAACATTGAATTGAATATTATTAGAATGATAAACAACCATATGACATTTATTTCGTCCTTTGTTTGTATGTCTTCTAATATTCACTTTGATGACACTGCGCGATCTTTTCGTTTAACCCCATCACTGACAATGCACGCAGATTTGTGTTTTTGAGGTCATTGTAAATTCAAGGTCAAACATCCCCAGTCGTCAAAGGAACATGGATACAAAGTGGTTTCAGCAAGAGGCATAGATCCTCATGAGCCCCCGCAGTTGCGGGGGCTCATGAGGATCAATACCCCTTGCAATTGGGTGCGTTTAATTTTATTTGCAGTGAAAGGGTTAAATAGTATGTGGTATTTATAAGGACACATGTGAAGTTTCTTTCAACAGTTGTATTATTTTCGCTGTCGGGCGAGCTAGTTTTATGTTTATCTGATGTCAGCAAAGTTTACTTTCTTATTCTATATCTATAAATTATAATTTCCATCCTTCATTTTGCTTTAGATTGGTCCATGTTATAATTTCCATCCTTCATTTTGCTTTAGATTGGTCCATGAATTCATTGATCCCTTGAGTTTATTGATTCATTGACTATACAGGTTCCTTGGCCGGGGCCGGTGTGTTATACGGCGTAACGCCCGCCCGTCTGCACGCGCATCTTGGTGTCACCATGGTGATGGGCAACACGGGTCGGGGCCAGGCATTCGGCATAGAGTTCGTGGCCACGTTTGTTCTCGTCTTCGCCTACTTCGCCTCCAGCGACCCCGACTGCTCCAGGTTCAAACCCCAGCCCGTCGGTCTGGCCATAGCAGCGGGGACACTATTTGGGGTAAGTAATCATTTTGAAAATGAAGTATGCTCCTCTGTGATTTTGGATCTTTACGACTTCCATTACAATGGCAAAATGAGAGCTTCCAAAAAACCGCACTTGAACAAACAGACAATATTGTCAGCAAAGCAAGATACGGCCTTAATTACATAATCAGTTTGACTCTGGAGTTTAATCCTTTGGCTGTCGGTAGCGCTTTTCCTCGCGGTGATTCCTACAGGAATAAGAACACCATGACATCCTACAGGAAAAAGAACACCATGACATCCTACAGGAATAACAACACCATGACATCCTACAGGAATAAAATACCATGATATCCTACAGGAATAACAACACCATGACATCCTACATGAATAACAATACCATGACATCCTACAGGAATAAGAACACCATGACATCCTACAGGAATAACAATACCATGACATCCTACAGGAATAACAACACCATGACATCCTACAGGAATAACAATACCATGACATCCTACAGGAATAAGAACACCATGACATCCTACAGGAATAACAACACCATGACATCCTACAGGAATAAGAACGCCATGACATCCTACAGAAATAAGAACACCCTGACATCCTACATGAATAAGAACACCATGACATCCTACAGGAATAACAACACCATGACATCCTACAGGAATAACAATACCATGACATCCTACAGGAATAAGAACACCATGATATCCTACAGGAATAAGAACACCCTGACATCCTACAGGAATAAGAACACCATGACATCCTACAGGAATAACAACACCCTGACATCCTACAGGAATAACAACACCATGACATCCTACAGGAATAACAACACCATGACATCCTACAGGAATAACAATACCATGACATCCTACAGGATTAACAACACTATGACATCCTACAGGAATAACAACACCATGACATCCTACAGGAATAACAACACCCTGACATCCTACAGGAATAACAACACCATGACATCCTACAGGAATAACAACACCATGACATCCTACAGGAGTAACAATACCATGACATCCTACAGGATTAACAACACTATGACATCCTACAGGAATAACAACACCCTGACATCCTACAGGATTAACAACACTATGACATGCTACATGAATAACAACACCATGACATCCTACAGGAATAACAACACCATGACATCCTACAGGAATAACAACACCCTGACATTTTACAGGAATAACAATACCATGACATCCTACAGGATTAACAACACTATGACATCCTACAGGAATAACAACACCCTGACATCCTACAGGATTAACAACACTATGACATCCTACAGGATTAACAACACTATGACATCCTACAGGAATAACAACACCATGACATCCTACATGAATAACAACACCCTGACATCCTACAGGAATAACAACACCATGACATCCTACAGGAATAACAACACCATGACATCCTACAGGAATAACAACACCATGACATCCTACAGGATTAACAACACTATGACATCCTACAGGAATAACAACACCCTGACATCCTACAGGAATAACAACACTATGACATCCTACAGGAATAACAACACCATGACATCCTACAGGAATAACAACACCATGACATCCTACAGGAATAACAACACCCTGACATTTTACAGGAATAACAACATCCTGACATCCTACAGGAATAGCAACACCATGACATCCTGCAGGAATAAGAACACCCTGACATCCTACAGGAATAAGAACACCCTGACATCCTACAGGAATAACAACACCATGACATCCTACAGGAATAACAATACCATGACATCCTACAGGAATAACAACACCATGACATCCTACAGGAATAACAACACCCTGACATCCTACAAGAATCACCGTGAGGAAAAGCGCTACCGACAGCCAAAGGGTTAATGTACCGACAGCCAAATCGTTATTGTTCGACTTCTACGACGACACACGCCCCAGTGATCGCGGCAATCAAGCGAAATAATTCCTCATGTACTGTTTGGACGCCTCCACACTGTCAATAGACAATATGTGCTGTCTTTGGCTTGATTGTGAATTATGAATTTCTCCCATTCCCCTGGCTTTGTATGTCGTGTGAATGTGTGTGTTACAGTGGCAGTACACAGGAGCCAGTATGAACCCTGCCCGCTCTCTCGGCCCGGCGGTGGTGTGCAACGAGTGGACGGATCACTGGGTAAGAAACCACTATCAATAGTGAGGGTTCGTTTGCGACGGACAACTCCCAAAACGAACGAGGGCAAAGTTGTGGCAGGTTCTGCCATAAGCATAGACAACACTCCAAATATCTCCAGGAGGAATAGATCCTCATGAGCCCTCCCTCTTGGAGATGTTTGGAATTATCCGCCGCAAGCTGATTAGCCGTCGTGACTTGGCTCTGGTGCGTTGCTGGGAGTCGTTGGTTTCAAACGAAACCACGCTATTTGGTGTAACCGAGACGGATCGAGCTAGGCCTGAAAAAAATAATGTAAGCAGGATTTAACGCTTTGTCTCACTAGGGATTCCGTATCCAAACTTTATATAGAATCCTTGGCCTCACAGAACAAGATAACTTCCATTCTATAGGATGGAAGTCACATGGGAGACAAAGGGTCAAACCATTACTGTACCTCGATCATGCATCAGAATCGATGCACGCTAGAAACACCTTTTTAGTTTGGGAGCAGTGGGACCGCGGAAATGACGTTCTGTGTCTCAAGCTGACGCATAAATTGCAGCCATTAGGGAACTCAGAAAAAAAAATCGTTTCGGAAATACACTTTAAACGTCAAATGTGAACATTTTTTTCTTATCTGAAGAAACTTTAACACATTCAACTTCGAGAAAAATGTAACAACTTCCCATCACACAGAGATATGTTGCGAATACAGTTGATAATAACTGAAATGCAAATGAAATTGATAAGTTGCGAATTGTGTACTTGTCTGATTGTCTATTTTGGAAAAAAATACAGTTTTCAAAATACAGTAACAACATATTTGTAACTCGTTTTTCTTTCTTTCTAAGCGTGATTCTTTTTTCGTTTTTTTTTCTTTTTCTTCTAGTTAATTTATCGCCCAGCCGTACAAATAACAATGATGCAAAATGGTGTCAGCAGGAGGCATAGATCTTCATGAGCCCCCGCGACTGCGGGGGCTCATGAAGATCTTTGCCTCTTGCAGTTGGAGTGCGTTCACGGTTAACATCCCTTTATTTCCACTCGTTCCTCAGGTGTACTGGGTCGGCCCGGTGCTGGGCGGTATCCTGGGCGGAATCACGTACGAGTACAGCCGCTGGGCAGGGCCCGACACTCCTGCCTCCTCCGCCTCCGCTAGGCGGCGCTTCTCCGTGTGCGTGGAGGACGGGGAGGTGAGGCTGGAACCCGAGAACAGCAAGGACAGCGTCGAGGACACCCCCACTGAGCTCACCTTCTCTATCAACATGGGGGACGACCCTGAGGTGTAAGAGTTTGAGTTCCATCAACAAGTTACACTCTGCAGAAGTACGATAGACCTGTCCTTTATTTGGCGAGAGAGTTAGTCCACTTTCGATGAAGAAGCGAGATTTCATTGTAATACAAAGAAAATCACGCTTTTCACAACAAATGGACTTATTCTCTTTTGCCTTCCGAGGGCAGAGCAGAGACTTTCGAGGAACAGACAAATCTTACGCAGTTTGCGTGAGAGCAGACGACAAAACGTGACCAGCGTCACGGGACTGCTAACCCCTTCACTGCCAGTGGACGCAGACAGTTGTTTTTGAAATCATTGTGAATTCAACGATAAAGATTCCAGACCTCAAAAGGAACCTGGATACACAGTGTTTTCAGCAAGAGGCATAGAGCCCCATGAGCCCCCGCAACTGCTGGAGCTCATGGGGATCTATGCCTATTGCATAGATCTCCCCTTTGGGTGCAGTGTTGAAATTTTCTCGGCAGTGTACGGGTTGATTTTGTGTGGTGGTCAGTCGTCACCGTGGACGAAGACTCAAACCAATATTAACTCATTCAACCCCGACGCACTACAGCAGAGGATGGATCGACCATGCTAATTCATGGGTAGTGCCAGATTAGCTCGGCGCCTGTCGGCGCCGAGCTAATCTGGCACTACCCTTGAATTATCATGGTCGATCCATCTCTCCTGCAACAGGCGCATAGTCGTTAGATGACGCCTCCAAAATTTGGGAAATACGGCCGTCGGGCTGATTGAGTTAATCATCGTGAAACTACATACGTGCGCTGATCTGTGTCTTTGGAGCTTGCGATCTGGAGCCGTAAGAACCAAAATCACAGACCAGTACACGGTTTGTTACGCTGCATTTTCTGTCGGCGGCAGTAGGCCATAATTTATCCCACAGTCGGCGAAGTTTTCTTTGATCTTATACGCGTCTTTTTCAGCCTGGTAATAACCTGAGTACAATTAGCGTCGCCTGTGTGTCAAAAAGATGACGTCAACAGTTCTTTATCGTGTTCCGCGACCATGGCCTACATTCCGGGAGATCCTGTTTGTCTAACCGAAACGATGGTCCATTTGTGTGTCAACAGAAAGACCTCGGACCGAGGATGGGGTCAGCTAAGGAAGGCTTCGGCCCGATGATCTCTTGCTCACAGAGTCTGTTTCAATATACTGAAGTACCGCGCCCCTATTGAATGAATGAATTTTGTATATACAGTGCCCCTGTTTAAGTTGTTTAGAATTGTCGCTATTTGTTGTCGCCGTGTTGAAAGTCACGCTCCCTTCATAGCGGAATCGCGACTGAATCGCCGTTGACTCGCTCCATGGAGGCGATGAATTTTTGTCTCGCTGCTGTCGCCTGTCGCACCGCGCGTATGGAAACACTCATGCTTTATTTTTATGTTCTCGATTCGTGTCGCTGTAGCTGTGGTAGTCAGTTTGTGTTGGTATGCGATTGTGGATGTAACGACCTGTCGGCCAGGAGCTGCAAAATCACAGACCAGCACTCTGATACGTTTCTACCACGTAATTAAAAGGCCTTGATCCAGAATAAGGCAATGTCATACGGCATGTTATGGAATGTCATATCACACGCTTAAAGTCTTGATCCACGAAAAGGCAATGCCATACGGCATGTTATGGAATGTAATATATCACACGCTTAAAATCTTGATCCACGATAAGGTAATGCCATACGGCATGTTATGGAATGTCGTATCACACGCTTAAAGTCTTGATCTATGAAAACTCATTGAGCCTCGATACACCACATCAAGACATGGACCGAGCATGATAGTTCAAGGGTGGTGCCAGAATAGCTTAGCGCCCATAGGCGCCACGCTATTCTGACACCACCCTTGAACTGTCACGCTCGATCTGTCTCTAGAATTGTAATACATTCCTTCAGAGAGAAACTTGAAATTTTGGGGATTTTGGTCCTGGGGTAGAATGCGAAAAGGTAATGTCATACGGCAACCAGCCAATCAACCAACTAATCAACCAGCGTTTCTCGACGATGGCTTGTGGCATAGCAACACGCTTTTATTAAACGATAATGATTGCCTGTATACTGTGCGGTGTTCGCCTGACTGAATTTTTCGTCACTTTGGCGCTTTTTGTGTTTAATTGTACTGACCACAATTATTCTGCTTTAAAAATATGGTACCACATTTATGAACAGGAAGGTTGTGAAAACGGTATATTTAAATCGGAAAATTATCTTCTTCCGTTTCCATGTGATATTGACACTTTTGTTGATGTTGTCGTATATGTTGTTCGGCGATGTGTCCGCTAAAGATAAGTTAACCACGCTGCTGTTCAGCGTCAACTCCTTCAGTGCCGAGAAAATTGGAACACACCCAACTGCAAGAGGAATATAGATCCTCATGAGCCCCCGCAGTTGCGGGGGCTCATGAGGATCTATGCCTCTTGCTGATACCACTTTGTATCCATGTTCCGGGGACAGCGAGGGCTTGGTGATGTTGACCTGACGAAGACCGCAGAAGCACAGCTTCCGTCAGAGGGCACTGAACGGAGTAAAACACACATTTTGATAGCTCAATTTGAAGAGTAGGGCTCGAGAAGTTCCCCGCGTTGCCTAGCAGCGTCGGCGCGTCAGCCGCCATCTTAAGAGGATACCATAGTCATCAGATAGTAGCGAAATAGTGTTTCAACACGTTTTTCTTCAATTTTCTTCCTCTTTTGGAAAACAAACAGAAACAGATTGTGGTGAGCGGTTTCCTACAGTGATGGCAAGACTTGCTGTTATTGCTTATAGTACGTCAGGACTTTCCTGACATTACAAAACACAGCGATTTCCCTATAGAGCGCTTAGTCCCGTATCCTCACAAGATGGCCGCGATGGCGTGATGACGTCAGCTTCCCGAGCCCTATATCTGCGTGTATTCCGCCAGAGCTGCTGGCGTAATGCATACTGTTACACAGAAAAGAGTATAAAACAGGGGTTAACCCGTGTAACCCCGACGCACTACAGCAAGAGATGGATCGACCATGATAATTCAACTGTAGTGCTGTATTCGCTTGGCGCCTGACGGCGCCAAGTGAATACAGCACTGCAGTTGAATTATCATGGTCGAGCCACCTCCTGCAACTGGTACAAAGTCGCTAGGTGTCACCTCCCCAAAATTTGGTAAATGCGGCCATGGGGTTAAATGGGTTAAAGTACAGATATTAAACGTTATAGAGATACACGACGAAATGACATTGTTTCTTTGTTTGTTTGTCCAGTGAAAGTGCATTTCTAAGTAGCTAATTCGTCAGCAGCCACATAACGACCCAACCAGTCAACCAACAACCAATGAAAAGAGAGAGAGAGAGAGAGAGAGAGAGAGAGAGAGAGAGAGAGAGAGAGAGAGAGAGAGAGAGAGAGAGAGAGAGGAGAGAGAGAGAGAGAGAGAGAGAGAGAGAGAGAGAGAGAGAGAGAGAGAGAGAGAGAGAGAGAGAGAGAGAGAGAGAGAAATAACATGAAATGAAATGAAACTTTATTTCGCAAGGATAAATTATTAGGTACATAGACCTGTTTTTCAATCATGTCCTTGCACACACGCACACACACACACACACACACACACACACGCACACACACACACACACACACACACACACACACACACACACAAACATACACCACACACACACACACACACACACACACACACACACACAAACATACACACACCACACACACACACACACACACACACACATACACACAAACATCACACGCACGCACATTCGCACGCACGCAAGCACTCACTCACACACACACACACACACACACACACACACACACACACACACACACACATACACACACACACACACACACACACACACACACACACACACACACACACACACACACACACAATGCCTGGAAAAGAAGAAGAAAACGTAGTTAACCCCATCCAAGTCTCCAGGGCAGACCCGGGTGGGGAAAAGTGCAAAGTAATAATACATTTACAAGAAAACAAAAGTGTAAACTGAAATCAATGTTTGCATGAATACATATGTGCATCGGGCATTTACAAGAAATTACATGGTTAAATTAAAAAAAAAAAAAGAATACACTAATATAGCTGTGGGGGGCAAATAGGCGCTTACAAAAATAGCTTCAACAAGTCTACGCTATGTACCTATTAATGGTTTACTATACCAACTTCAGAAACGAAAAGTCTTATTCACACGTGAGAAACGAAAATCCATAGTCACATGGATTACTCTTAACAGCATTTCAAGTATTCCTGAGATACTTCAGCAGCTGGGTTTTAAATGTTCTAACCGATGCCGCTGCTCTAATATCTGCTGGAACAGAATTCCATAATTTGGCCCCAGAATAGGACATAGATGAGTGGTAAATATCCAAGCGGGGGATTGGTACTAGCATATTGTTTCCTGGTGTTCGGCTGAACCTATGGGCAAAACGAAATAGATTTGTGAGATAAGTAGGAGATTCTGAGAGGGAGACTTTGCGCATAAATATCAGTTTATTATAAATAAAAAGTTTGTGAAGAGGTAAAACAGTTAGCAGCTTGAATTTGTCATATGTACTAATGCTTTCTGTGGGTCCGTCAACAATTAGGTTAATGGTCGTTTTGTGGAGCGAGTTGAGTCTTTTAAAGTTAGCATCACTACTATTACTACTTACGTTGAATGGAGTATTATTTAAATGAAACAGGAATTTATCTTGGTTAAAGTTCTTGAATGATCGATATGTTATAGCCGTTCTTTTTTGCTTTCGGAATTAGTCCATAAGCCAGTCCTGGCTACCGTGCACACCCGCCCCCCTTCCCCCCCCCCCCACCCCCTCCCCCCAGTACTCAATAAGGTGGGATTTAAAGTGTACCTTAGTATGTCCTGAGATGTTTAAGCCATGTGCCTCTAAAATCCTTAGGACCACACCAGAGATATAGCCGATGGCGCAAGGGTACCCCCATTCACGCTCTCTTCGCGGATGCTAATATGAGGTTGAGAAACATTTTCCTCTAAATAAATCAGAATTCGTTCCAGAAGCCCCAATCAGGCAATATTATGTTAAGGCACACCTTCTTCATCCTCTGCAAAAAAACAGAATGAAAACATATTGAATCTCTGGCTCACAGTGAAGGTATTTGTGCACCCAGTAAACGGCCATTTCCGCGAAATCGCAAAAAAGACAAAAATGTGTCAGATGCCTTCAGACATTTTCTATAGCACTGGCGGTCCATTTTCAGGCTTACATCATTACAACAGCATGTTACAATTATTATAAACTTGATTAGGTGATTCTGCGATCACCATGAGTGCCACAGTGGTTGATTTTGTATCCCTACCCCAAGTTGTAAAAATACACAAAATTAATTAGAAAAAAATTACTAAAGTTATTCCATTTCATTTTAACCTCTCTTTACCTATTAAGTTTCAATAATGTGAGCATAAAGTGCAAGAAAATAAGGAAAGTCGGCATTCTTTACTGTACATTCGTGGTGAATGATAGCTTTTCCCCATTTAGAATTTGCCAAATTGGGAAACGTATGTTGTTTCCGATGCCCTCAGAAATTTGTTATACAACTGATAGGTCTTTGTTAGGTTTTATTGGTTAGGATAGAGTACCACAGTTACTCCCAACCTGATTTTACGATGCTGTGATGCATTTAGGGCCCACAGTATCTATATCTGCTGCCCTAACCCCATTTAGGGCCCACAGTGTCTATATCTGCTGCCCTAACCCCATTTAGGGCCCACAGTGTCTATATCTGCTGCCCTAACCCCATTTAGGGCCCACAGTGTCTATATCTGCTGCCCTAACCCCATGTAGGGCCCACAGTGTCTATATCTGCTGCCCTAACCCCATTTAGGGCCCACAGTGTCTATATTTGCTGCCCTAACCCCATTTAGGGGCCACAGTGTCTATATCTGCTGCCCTAACCCCATTTTACCAGTACGCAAAGGAAGGCAAAATGATCATAACATTTTTTTTTAATGTCATACTCCTCTGTTTAAATATTTTTGTTTCCAGTTTCTTAACAAAGTATGCATATGGAGCATAAGAATGTGTGATCATTTTATTAATTTCAGTGTGACCCATCAATTTAATATTTGTTACTATTTTTAACTGGCTGGTCTTTTAGGTGATATTTTACCTAGCGTAAGGCGGGTCTAGTAAGGTCTCCCCTTTTCTTTTCATTTATTTTCGTCTTGAAATGTGTAAATATGAATATGCGTAATAAAGTTTCATAGTTTCTAACAGCCAAAACAATGTTATCAAAATACTTAGTTTCCACATGTCCACCACGAGATCACCACTTCCACCCCCATTTTTGGCCTTCTTCTTCTGCAACGTTCAATTCCTTGATGGCCGTCTTTAAATCTTATATTGTTCTGGCTGCCAATAAGTGAGATGTCAAGGGCACGGCAGCAGGTTTTCAGAGTTTGGTGTACATGGGCGTGTCTTCTGGTCAGAACTGCCAGCGGACCGCTTCTCTGTATGAACAGGTCTGGAGAATGTGCTAAGGAGACTGATTTTCTACGCCACATTCACATAGGGCCGTTTCCGCATGACCCAGTCTCACAAGGTGAGCCCAGAGTGATCAGTTCGTAGATGAACGATGGTGGCCTGGCTCTCCCTGTTCAGCTAGTTGATGTCGTCTGCCCACGGGCTGCAGCCGCCATTTTGCTGTTGCCAATCACTTTGTTGCTGTAGTGTCTTGGTTTCTTTACAGGAGGTTGTGATATTGAGGTAGTCTGGCCTGCTTTGGCCAGGCTGTCATCCTCTCCATTCCCAGCTACTCTAGAATGCACTGGAATCCCCTGCAGCACTATTTTGTGGACATGGCATCCAGTCTATCTTGAAGTTTTCCGGTGAGGAGATCAGTGGATCAAACTGCTGCCTTACCCTAGCTAGTGCTCTGCTGCTGTGTTGAGCACCTGCAGATCTGTACGATAGTTGGAGCTGCTTCCGCCAGCTGGTAAGGATCGGGAGGTAGTAGTGCGGTCTGCACAACAGATGTACACGCCACTTCCTTCATTCCGCATGGTGTCTTGTGCGGACCCGCCTGTGTAGATGTGAGCACAGCTGCTATGAGGGTAGAGCTTGTGCATAATCTCCAGCGAGATGGCTTTGTGCAGTGCCGCCACCTTTGGCAAAGAGTCCTGGAACATCGTTTATTTTGTCTAGAAGGCTCTTTCGAGATGTCCAGGTATCTGAGAGGAGCTGTTCACAAATCTTTGGGCTTGGTTCCAGGACGTCAGTGTTCGCCCTTTGCAGGACCTTCAGTTGGTGGTTCAGACTTGTGCGTTTCTGACGGTTCTTGATCTGCTCCTGAAGTCTCCAGTGCTGTCGGTGTTTAGTAAGTCTCTTCTGCATTCCAGTGGCTCTAATGTCGTCCATTTCCTAAATTGGGGTGCTCCAGATGGCTCTAAGAATGTCACTGCATCATGAAAATGAACCATGTTCTGCATCGTGTCAAACCTGGCTATTTTGGTTTTGCAGGCAGTGTTTCATGTTGTCGATGTATATTGGTACCGCACAACTGGTCTGACCGAGCTGGTGTTTGCTTGCGCCAGGATGCTGCAATTTGCGCCAAAGTGGTCCCCACCAGTTTCTTCGTCAGAGACTTTTTTCGCACGGCTTTGATGTGAGGCCTTCACGTGAATCCAGAAATTTATTTGTTGCCAGTAAAGTTCGCCTGTATGTCTATGGTACTGGAAGGTCTCCAGTCTCAAGGTGACCTCTTCCATCTGATTGAAAGAGATGGTCTACCTCAGTTTGAGTGGCTATCTTTTAGTCCAGCTGCTGACTCTATTGGCAACATCCTGGATTCTGTAGGATGCTATTTCTTTATGTTCTGCTGTACTCTACACTGGAAAGTCATCCGCATGCAGGATGTTCGAGACGAACCTTGTTACTGCTGTACTGATGTCTTTAATGGTGACAACAAACAGCATCAGACACAACATCTCCCTGAGGTACACCTTCCTCGAGTTTGACAAGTCTGCTGAATGTGCAGACGGTAAAAGCTTCAGCGGCAGCCAATGTTAAACATGCCTTAACTAAAAAGAATTACAATTAAATTGATGGGTCACATTGAAATTAATGAAATGATCACAAATTGTTATGCTCAATATGCATACTTTGTTAAGAAAACTGGCAACAAAGATATTTAAACAGAGGAGTATGACACAAGCAATTGTTATGATCATTTTGCGTTCCTTTGCGTACTGGTAAAATGGGGGTAGGTCAGCAGATTTAGCCACTGTGGCCCCTAAATGCATCACAGCATCGTAAAATCGGGTTGGGAGTAACTGTGGTACTCTATCCTAACCAATAAAGCCTAAAAAAAGACCTATCACTTGTATACAAAATTTCTGAGGGCATCGGAAACAACGTACTTTTCCCAATTTGGCAATTCTAAATGGGAAAAAGCTATCATTCACATCGAACGTACCTTAAAGGATGCCGACTTTTCTTATTTTCTTGCACTTTATGCTCACATTATTAAAACTTAATTGGTAAAGAGTGGTCAAAATGAAATCAAATAACTTTAGTATTTTTTTCTAATTAATTTTGTTTATTTTTTCAACTTGGGGGAAGGGATGCAAAATCAACCACTGTGGCACTCACAGTAATCACAGCATCACCCAGTCAGATTTATACTAGTTGCGATATCCTGTTTTAATGATGTAAGCCTGAAAATGGACTGCCAGTGCTATAGAAAATGTCTGAAGGCATCTGACACATTATTTTTGTCTTTTTTTTTTTTGCCATTTGCCGGAAATGGCCGTTTATTTGGTGCACAAATACCTTCACTGTGAGCCAGAGATTCAATATTTCTTCATTCTGTTTTTTTGCAGAGGACGCAGAAGGTGTGCCTTAACATAATATTGCCTGATTGGGGCTTCTGGAATGAATTCTGATTTATTTAGAAAAAAGTGTTTCTCAACCTCAATTTTGCATCCGTCAAGAGCGTGAATGGGGGTACCCTTGTGCCATAGGCTATATCTCTGGTGTGTTTCTAAGGATTTTCGGGGAACATGGCTTAAACATCTCAGGACATACTAAGGTACACTTTGAAACCCATCTTATTGAGTACTGCGGGGTTGGGGGGGGGGGCGGGGTGAGGGTGCACGGTAGACCGACTAGCTTATGGACTAAATCTTTGTCGACCATGAACAAACAACTGGATAGTGATCACTAACACTTAGATTTGAAACCTCAACATTACAGACGGCTTTGGGTTTATTAGTGTATATGTGGTCTATAAGTGAGGACGTATTCTGAGTAATTCTGGTGGGCGATTTTACTAACTGGACTAGACCAAACAATGAAGATATTGTATCCCATGCAGTGTGATTCTTAAGGGAGTCTATATTAAAATCTCTCATGAGAAGAAGGTCGGCATTTCCTTTACAAGCTCTGTCAAGGATCTGACTAAAATGGTCATACCATTCAAAAGTGGCGGCAGGGTTTCTGTAATGGAATCCAACTAGTAGCGGTGTCGATTTAGGGCATTTCACTTCCAGCCACAAACACTCTACGTACATCTACTGTTTCCAAGTCCAAGCGTCTACGGACCAAATGCTGAATGGAGAAGTGAATGTAGACAGCGATGCCTGTCAGACCTCGGGACGAGGGGTCTCTCCTAGTCACGGAAAATTTAGGAATACTAATGGCTTCATTGCTCACACACGAGCTCAGGCGCGTCTCACTAAGCCTAAATAAATGAAACGGTGTAGGATTGCTAATATAGACAGATATATCGGTTAGTATATCGTACAAATGAAAAACATTGAAAATGCCCCATTCGCATAACTTTCAAATTTATGTCTGATTACGGAATAAGGCAAATTTGTACAGAACAAACAACAACAAATGTCAAAAGAAGAGAGAGAGAGAGAGAGAGAGAGAGAGAGAGAGAGAGAGAGAGAGAGAGAGAGAGAGAGAGAGAGAGAGAGAGAGAGAGAGAGAGAGAGAGAGAGAGAGAGAGAGAGAGAGAGAGAGAGAGAGAGAGAGAGAGAGAGAAGCAAAAAAACTAATTCTACAAGCGCGATAGTAAAACAGAATTGACATTAGGCTTCTGGAAATAAGTGTCAGAATCAGTTGTCTCATGTTGCAATTAAAGGCTGTCTGTACACTAAAGGTACACCAGTTACATCTTCTATAAGGGTTCCCCACCAATTCCTCTCTCTCTCTCGCTCTCTCTCTCGCTCTCTCTCTCTCTCTCTCTCTCTCTCTCTCTCTCTCTCTCTCTCTCTCTCTCACTCCTCACTCTCTCTCACACACACACACACACACACACACACACACACCACCACCACCACCACCACCAACACCAACACCACCAGCAAAGAACTAATTGGTGATTAGAGCAAAGGTTGAAATGTCGACCCAAGCAAATAGAAGGAGATGAAAAAACCCACGTGAAAAGCAAGCACAGACCTTGATCAGAACGTCAAGGAGAGAGAGAGGGTGGAGAGGGGGGGGGGAGGGGAGGGGAGGGGGAGGGAGTCTTCTTCTCTCTCTCTCTCGCTATCGGATTACTTCCAACCGTTGACAAGAAAAACTGTCTGCGGCAGGTCTGCCGCGCCTAATTAAACCCTGGGGACACATTTTCGGGACATTTTGCAGGCTTCATCGTGATACAGACATTATTCGTCACGATGTTTAGGTCGTCGCGTACAGATAAATACGTAATCAAGATTCCTTTTAGAGGCTTTCTTTAGTTAACGAAATATTTTGCACAACTGCTGTTTCTCACACCTGGGGGCCTTTGTACCACTGACATAAGCTGACGACGACGACGACGAGGACTACGACAACAACAACAAACAGCAACAAACAAACAAAAAAAAAACATAAGTTATCTTTAAACCATCAGAGGCATTAACTCATTGGAGGCGTGTCGTATCCGTAATCGCTGCGTCTCCAATGAGTTAAATCTGGGCGATGGTAGTGCATACCATAATGTTCGCTGCGTTGACTTGATAAATTTATAATAATAATAATAATAATAATAATAATAATAATAATAATAATAATAATAATATTAATAATAATAATATAAACGTACTAAAAGCGCCTAAACTCACAAAAGAGCTCTAAGCACGTTACAGTTGACTAACACTGCATCCAGCTAATATTAACAAAATGACAGTACATGCAAGACAATATTACAAGTGTCGGTGTTTACTTTTAGCTTGGAATGTTGCATTTCGCGACTCTAGTTTGCGTTACATATCTACAACAATGAAGGTTTCAAGTTATAGGTTAGTGTCTTTAGCCTTTTGTACTCTATGCATCGCTTTTTACTGGTTTCCACGTTCAATGCGAGTGCCGAAGCACACGATCACAGCGATGGCACTTACACGGACGATAAAAGTATTTTCGGCATTGATGAAGATCGGCAAGTTTAAAATTAAACAAAGTGTTAACGTTGTCATAGTTGAAAATGATGCATTGGTGTTGCAGCAGAACAGTATTTTGTGATTTATTTCGAAAGACACTGGCCCGAGAATCCAACAACTTTGCAGGGCCACGGCCGCAAGGCTTTTCGGGAAGGAAAGTATATCGAGCAAGCTCAAAAATAATTAATTTGCTTGCTAAACAATATATCAGTACATGTGTCAAAGAAGGGGAAAAATATGGAGTGGGTACATATGAGTATAAAATGCACTCTGGAATGGTTACATGCACTCTAATCATGAGAACAATCAAACAGACACGCCAACTTTGATCTTCTCGGATAACATGCCGCGAAGATCAAAACTGGCGTGTCTGTTTGATAGTTTACCCGTGGCATGTTATCCAAGAAAATCAAAACTGGCGTGTCTGTTTGATAGTTTACCCGTGGCATGTTATCCGAGAAAATCAAAACTGCGTGTCTGTTTGATAGTTTACCCGTGGCATGTTATCCTAGAAAATCAAAACTGGCGTGTCTGTTTGATAGTTTACCCGTGGCATGTTATCCGAGAAAATCAAAACTGGCGTGTCTGTTTGATAGTTTACCCGTGGCATGTTATCCTAGAAAATCAAAACTGGCGTGTCTGTTTGATAGTTTACCCGTGGCATGTTATCCGAGAAAATCAAAACTGGCGTGTCTGTTTGATAGTTTACCCGTGGCATGTTATCCGAGAAAATCAAAACTGGCGTGTCTGTTTGATAGTTTACCAGTGGCATGTTATCCTAGAAAATCAAAACTGGCGTGTCTGTTTGATAGTTTACCCGTGGCATGTTATCCGAGAAAATCAAAACTGCGTGTCTGTTTGATAGTTTACCCGTGGCATGTTATCCTAGAAAATCAAAACTGGCGTGTCTGTTTGATAGTTTACCCGTGGCATGTTATCCAAGAAAATCAAAACTGGCGTGTCTGTTTGATAGTTTACCCGTGGCATGTTATCCGAGAAAATCAAAACTGGCGTGTCTGTTTGATAGTTTACCCGTGGCATGTTATCCTAGAAAATCAAAACTGGCGTGTCTGTTTGATAGTTTACCCGTGGCATGTTATCCGAGAAAATCAAAACTGGCGTGTCTGTTTGATAGTTTACCCGTGGCATGTTATCCGAGAAAATCAAAACTGGCGTGTCTGTTTGATAGTTTACCCGTGGCATGTTATCCTAGAAAATCAAAACTGGCGTGTCTGTTTGATAGTTTACCCGTGGCATGTTATCCTAGAAAATCAAAACTGGCGTGTCTGTTTGATAGTTTACCCGTGGCATGTTATCCTAGAAAATCAAAACTGGCGTGTCTGTTTGATAGTTTACCCGTGGCATGTTATCCAAGAAAATCAAAACTGGCGTGTCTGTTTGATAGTTTACCCGTGGCATGTTATCCGAGAAAATCAAAACTGGCGTGTCTGTTTGATACTTTACCCGTGGCATGGTATCCAAGAAAATCAAAACTGGCGTGTCTGTTTGATAGTTTACCCGTGGCATGTTATCCGAGAAAATCAAAACTGGCGTGTCTGTTTGATACTTTACCCGTGGCATATTATCCAAGAAAATCAAAATGGCGTGTCTGTTTGATAGTTTACCCGTGGCATGTTATCCGAGAAAATCAAAACTGGCTTGTCTGTTTAATAGTTTACCCGTGGCATGTTATCCGAGAAAATAAAAACTGGCGTGTCTGTTTGATAGTGTACCCGTGGCATGTTATCCGAGAAAATCAAAACTGGCGTGTCTGTTTGGCTGTTTATAGTGTTATCCTCTGTACTTCGCGGCGGTATACGAACTATATCGATGGCAGCATGCCCACGGGAGGGTGAGGGGGTGGGAGGGGGGGAGGAGGTTTTTTTTTTTTTTGGGGGGTGGGGTGTCCTTTGACGCCTGAGGAAACCCCATGAAATGTTGCAAACTGCGCAATTTGGCGAATAAATCTAATTATTTGATAAGGCACCTAGAAAAAACAATCACCGACACTTTTGTTCCTGAGAATGTTTCCCTCTCAAACCTAACGTCTTTGCACAGGCTGCAGATCGGACGACAATTCAGACGCCTGACGTAAGTTTGTTGATTTTGCTTATTTCTGTAATTATTCTTTTTCAGTAGTGGCCGATGTTCATCCTTGAATCTAAAGATTGCGAGAGAAACGTAAGGAGCAGAAAAGGCAGTAAAAGAACAGAGGCAATAATATACAAGAAATAAAAAGGAAAGAAAACACGGAAGGGGGGGGGGGGGGGTGGAAAGAAAAAAAAAGAGAGAGCAGAAAAGACAATAAAACAAAATAAAATTAAAAGCGAACAGAAAATAATAGCAAAAAAAAAAAACAAAAAAAAAAAAAAACAAAAAAAAAACAAAAACAAAAAAAAAACAAGAAAAGAATATACAGAAAAGAAAAGAAAAAGAAAAGAAAAGAAAAAAGACACAAAACACGAAACCAGACTCCAACATGTGAAAATGACGCTTTGTCTCTGATAGCTGACACTTTCTAATGATCATTTTTTACTTCGATAGGGGAGAAATCAGACGAAAGATCACACGCGTGCTCTGCCCACGCCAGTTTTCATTGTTGAATTCTTGCATGCACATACAATCACGTGTTTGAATAGCGCCAAATGCGCCAGCACGAGAGTTTTTATTGGGTAACGCAATCTCGGTGTCTCCAGCCCCAAGTTTCGGCTAACCTTTTGCTTCAAAAACGACACGTAATTTGATTTGGCGGCTCGTTCAATGCGTGAGCGATCTTATTGCAAACCCACTTGATGTTTAACATGCGTGGGCTCCTGAGAATGCACATTTATAGGCTGATCTTACTGAAGCATTATGCACGACTCAGAGGAACATTGTACGCGGCCGTTCCCGCCTGAAGTACACTCTATCGCGACTGCAATGTCCTATGTCTTGAATATGTTTAAAGCTGTCCAGCCGGAAAACATGTTTGTGTGCTTGTCTGTGATTTTGGACCTTACGCCCTGTGGCCGTAAGGTCCAAAATCACAGACCAGCACACATTTACCCCTGTGCTCTAAACATTGCGAAGGCTGAGGGATTTCAGTGAAAGACTGTCTTGTGGAACTCGTTTGCACGCCATTTGTTTCCCTGTTGGGTCTACTCGAGAAGAATAATGTTTGGGTTATGAGTTTTGCCCTCCAGAACTTTTACACACACAGCGCCGTCTTCAGCTGACAGCTCAAGGGTGAACAAGAACAAGAACAAGAACATTTATTGTCGAGGGGCCCATTGGGGCCAAAGGACACATATGGATCGGACTAACTATCATGTACATTGCTTTATTTCATTCTTTAAGCTTTTTCAGTCCACACGGAATTTTGCACTCTTCTGTCGGCAGTAAGTCAGTTCATTGGTGTTCAGCGCGCGGCGTCTGTGTTCGTGGAGTCCCGTCTGTATTATTCCTGTGACCGCCGATGATTTTCGCGTGGTCCGTGGTTCCGTCCGGTCTTGTAGCGTCTCCGACGGTCCGGGGCGTAAAAAAGAAGAGAGAGGGGGGTACGCAGTATCAATGCTGTATGGTCGTTACGTTTCTCTCCCTTATGGAGAAGCAGTCAAATACGAACTTTGCTAGACTGCATTGTGCATCCTCCCTGACTAGTAGTTGGCTTGGCTTATGGCAGTCTGTACTTAAAGCTAGCTGAGTTCTGAGCTGATTATATAAGGTACAATCGTCTAGCATGTGAATTTCGTCCTCTACTACTCAACACGCGCGACATAGTCTATGTTCCCGGGGTGTGTTTGTATACCTTCCTCTTTCTACTTCTAGCATGTGGGCACTTACTCGTAACTTGGTGAGGGCTTGTTTGTGTTCTCGTATTTTCGTGTGCATAAGGTAGCTTTGTATTTCGTATTTATCAGTTGCTTCGTTATAGAATGTCAGTCTAGATGTGTTGCTCCGCTTAATTCTGTTCCAGTATCTAGTGTATTGCTCTTCTAGTTTTCTATGGAGGGCTGTTTTAAGTGAGGTTCCCCTGAATGTACACTGGTTATCCCACACGTGGCGAAAGCCCAGTGCCGCAGAGAATTTGTCTTGTAAAAGCGACCCACGGGGCGGTGGTTTCGAGCTGTTCGTGATACGCCTGTTTGAGGTAGAAGATGCTATCAGAGTTTAGCATGTGAAGCCAAAAACCTATCACTTGGACCGATACTCTGACGCTCACAGGGAACTGTCCGATCTCATCTAGGGCCGGAATATTCATAGCATTTATGTGGATGCCTAGGATAGACTTAGCAAATTTCAGTTGAATGCACTCGTGAGGCATTTGTCCCTTCATGCAGTCATCATGTCCCTTCATGTGTCTTTCTCACCATGTTTATCTGGTTCTTGGAGGGTTGTTTAGTGCGTGACACGGTCATTGTGTGTGTGTGTGTGTGTGTGTGTGTGTGTGTGCGTGCGTGCGTGCGTGCGTGCGTGCGTGCGTGCGCGGTGCGTGTGTGTGTGTGTGTGTGTGTGTGTGTGTGTGTGTGTGTGTGTGTGCGAGTGCGTGCGCGCTCGTGTGCTGGTGGGAAATTAGAATTGCAGAAGCGTCAGGTCAGTGCCACGTGTCTGGATCGGCAATGACAGGCCCGGTAAGGGTTGTGCCAACACGCAACCAGAGATTTCATTTGGCCCGTTTTGGTCATTCCGGACCTCGTCTGTACAGTGCCAAATGATAATATGATAGCAATGTTGCTACTGCTACTTGTACAAATAATAAAACTATAAATATATTAATATATTATTATTATTATTATTATTATTATTATTATTATTATTATTATTATTATTATTATTATTATTATTATTATTATTATTATTATTATTATTATTATTATACACTGAAAAACAGCACGGGCCTACGACGACCGAATAGGACCCGCGCACGGCTGTGCGCGGGCTCACTGCGACCGTAGTGGGCCGAAGACGTTTTGCTACTGGGGTTGGCTTCAGGCATGAATCAAATACTGCTATTTCTGCTTCCTGTATTGACAACCCTGACGCAAGTGCAAGCATTACGTGAAGCAATCACAGAGAAGGTGGACATAGCAATGATTGGAAACGAAGAGCAACCCTTTAATTTGAACTTTTTGTATGTGTCTTTCTCACCGTGTTTATCTGGTTCTTGGAGGGTTGTTTAGTGCGTGACACGGTCATTGTGTGTGTGCGTGTGTGTGTGTGTGCGTGTGTGTGTGTGTGTGCGTGCGAGTGCGTGCGCGCTCGTGTGCTGTTGGGAAATTAGAATTGTAGAAGGGTCGGGTGGCTCATTTCAAGTCCAATTTCAAACCATTGAGAGAGAGAGAGAGAGAGAGAGAGAGAGAGAGAGAGAGAGAGAGAGAGAGAGAGAGAGAGAGAGAGAGAGAGAGAGAGAGAGAGAGAGAGAGAGAGAGAGAGAGAGAGAGAGAGAGAGAGAGAGAGAGAACACCAGGTAACAAGTTTTCCGAGGCAGTGTTTGGGAACATTCTCGAGACAGGGAAGGCAATTATGCGCTCGTTTGTTCGCATTACCGTCCTTTGCATCGCTTGGCGGCGCTGTCAGCCTTCCGGCACGTGCTTAAGGGCCGAAAATACAGGAAAAGCGTGAAAGACAAACAAAAAGCGTTGCAATCGAGCTATTCCCATGTGTGATTATTTCCAGCCGGTCATTTCAAGACCAGGAAAAATCAATAGAGACCATCATCATCATTCTCTCATTTTTTTACACTCGGGTTTTTTTTTTTTTATTGTAAAAAGAAAACAACCTCAGTACAAACTATCAAACTATGATGGAATGATGCGGTTGAGGGTGAATGGTTGTTTGGGGAGACAGTATTCGTTCCAGTTTTTTTCTACTGATGATATAAAAAAAAATTAAAGTTTTAAAGAAATGCGGTCCTGCGTATTTTTTGTACCTGAATTTTTATTCTGCATTTAAAATAAAATCCTGAATACAAAAATGAGCGAATAATTACCGGGGGGAAAAGGGGGGGGGGGCAAGAGGTGGGGGGGTGGGGTAAAGTAGTAGTAGGGGGAGGGGATGGAGAGAGTGACAGGGGGGGGGGGAGGGGAGAGAGTGAGGGGGCGTCTACTTTATCTTTCCATTTGTCACGTCTTTTTAACATAAGCCACATGGCAAGACAATTGGCTTGAAGGATAACCCATTTAGTCCCGAGGCACCATAGCACGAGCAGGACCGACCATGATAATTCAAGAGTTGTGCCAGATTATCTTGGCGTCTCAGTAAGGGCGCCAAAACTAATCTGACACTACTCTTTGAATTATCATGGTCAAGCCATATCCAGCAACTGGTGCATACTCGTTAGGTGACACTCCAAAATTTGGGGAATGCGTACTTGAAGTTAAATGGGTTAATGAAGAATAAACAGTAAGCAGTTTCAAGGGTTAGATGCACGACGGTGCAAGCGCAACGAGAGGTGGCAACATTTTCCACAACCTGTACAAATGTCCGACCTGGAGATCAAAGATGTATTATGCCCAACGCGCAAAAGCCCTCGTACCGACGTCGGCCGACGTCGGTCCGATGGCTTTTGCGCACTGGGAGGCAGGTTTTCCTCGGTGTTTGTCGGCTGCTTACCCCCACATCGCCTGCTCTCGCGCGCATCATCCGGTAGAATCCTACAAGTTTGCCGGAAGCGGACAGGAAGCAGAAATCCCTTGTCATTTTTTCCCCGATACATTCCCCCCCCCCCTCACCCACCCCCGCCTCTACCATTCCCCATGACCATTTTCCACCAGCCACAAACCTTCAATTTGCCTGCTTGTGTACAGGCGTTCCCTGACCTCAGATGAATTGCGTTTTAATTTGTGGTTGACAATCGAAGCTGCCTCTTTCTCTCTCCTTGTCTCTCCCCTCCATTTTCCCTTCACCCGCTACGTTATCTGAGTCTGGACAGTGCGATTTCTTGCCTCAACTTTTTTTGTTAGGCAACAATTTCCACATGCGGAATTAATAAAGTATTGTATTGTATTGTATTGTTTTGTATACAGACCAAGGGGAATTACTCAGCGCTGGACAGACAAACAGTTAGATCCCGTGTCCCCGCCTATCAGGCATCCAATCGCCAGCCCACAGCAAAATACAAAAGTATAGAGCAAGACGATCATCTACATCCTCAAAAAGGATGCATCAGGTCTCGCTTATAACCCATGTCTTTCTCCGGAACTTAGGAAGTAGGCAGGAGAAACATACATACACAAACACGAAGGTGCACTACTAAATGTGGTCGGGTAAATACCCTGATTTCCCACAGTAGATGCACACGACAATACACAACAATGTATCGTTATAAATTTGCCTCGAGTTATAAATACTCACAAACCAGATAGGTGAGGCTAGCGCTGGCAGAATTGTATGCAGACCATTGTATTGTATTGTATTGTATTGTATTGTATTGTATTGTATTGTATTGTATTGTATTGTGTATTGTATTGTATTGTATTGTATTTCAACAAAACGTTCCACTTCCTGACTGATCCACCTGATGACGATGATGATGATGATGATGGTGATGAATGATATAAATCGACCACCAACCACCCCTAGTGGTCGGTGGTCGATTTATATCATCATCATCATCATCATCATCATCATCATCATCATCATCATCATCATCATCAACAACAACATCATCATGAGCAGCAGCAGCCTTACATACATAATAATATTTACCAGCGAGAGCTGGTCAGTGCTAGACCATCCTGTTGCGCAGGACCTAGAATTCCTTCGTGGAAGGAATTCTAGGCCCTGTACAACAGGATGGTGCCAGACACGCCTTCCCTAGGACGACAAAAGACGACCATTCCATTTTTTATTATTATTATTTGTTGTTGTTGTTGTTGTGAAAAGCGAGGTTTCCTTAGTAATACAATGAAAATCTCGGTTTTCTCAAACAACAGACACTCTATCTTTTGCCTTCCAAACCTGCAGACTATCTGGGCCAATTATGTCTGGCGCTATTTAGGACGCACGCAAAGGATGACGTCAGTTTACGCTAGGCTCCGACGTAATGTCTCCTAACTACGTCATTGTGAACATAACCTGTCTGTACAGAGCTTCAATGGCAGCCACACAAGACCACTGAATACGCTATGCAGAATAAGAACCATGTGAGTATCTCTTGCGATTTTGGCTTGCGTGCGGAAAGAGTTGGTGTCCTTAATATTAGGCGGTTTGAAGTTGTGCATTCATAAAGCAGGATGTCGGTAAAATGCAGGCATAACTACGCCTGAATCCAGGATTTCATGTGCAGTGTTATCATGTAAAAGAAAATCCAAACAAAAAAAGAAACACGCCTAGAAAGGACAATTGCAGCACGATGTATTGTAATTATCTTTTCTAATGGCGTTTTTCTCTTTGTTGCGATTTTTGTTCGTCATTTCAGGCTGTTGAAACTTACATTTATTCTGGTCTAGATTTAGGGTTCACATGTCCAGAATTCTTAGTCGTGATTTCACTACAGAGATTGGAACAAAAGACCGATCTTTTTGACATGGCCGCTACTTCAGCCTGTGAGAGCACACATCACAAGTCCCAAACGTTTCATAAGCAACGAGTCCCATAGTCCTACGCTGTGTCTGTCGATCAAAAAAGTACCCAACGGAGAAAGAAACACGCTTAGAAAAGACGGGTACAACACAATTTATTAATATTTCGGGTAAATACCCTTTGTCAATAAAGACAAACAAACAGAGAAATTAGCCGCTACTTATCTTCATTCGCAGAAGGAATGTGGCAACTCCTTGCTTCTTTCTCCGTTGGGTACTTCCTTTCATTTTACACGCTTGGCAGTCACCTTTATGGTCTGGATTGTCGATCAAAATCATTCGGCACCCAAAGCAAATACCAACAAAGAAAGAAACACTCTTAGAAGAGTAATTAAAGCACATTGGTGTGGCAATCGTCCTTTCTAAGCGTCTGTTTTTCTTTCGTTGAGATTTTTTTTTTTTTTTTCATTTCACACGCTTGGCAGTCACCTTTTGGTTCTGGATTTCCTTCAGCACCCAGGCACGCACAATGACCGACGAATCTTTTGATTTTCTTGTACCTAGTTTATTCTGGTATTATAACAGATCATTTAGGTTGAGTAACCCGTTAAGTCCTGATACGCTCTAACGAGAAATAAATTTAACCATGACAGTTCAAGGGTGGTGCCAGGACAGCTTGGCGCCCATGGGCGCCAAGCTGTCCTGGCAGTACCCTTGAACTATCATGGTCAATCTATCGCCGGAACTGTAATGCATAGCCTTTATAGGAAACTCATCTAATTAAAAAAAAACAAAAAAAAAAACCCCAAATAAACAAAACAAAACAAAAAAAAAACCAAAAAAAAAAAACAAAAAAACCCCCAAATAAACAAAACAAAAAAAAACCCTCAAGATGTAATGAGTTAATGAGCGATACGTCGCAGCTGGTACCCAATAAATTGCTGCCTTGATCTGGTAAACTGATCACTTTGGATAAAAAGCGAGGTTTTCATTGTTTTTCAATGAAAATCACGCTTTTCTAAAAGTTTGAAGAAAAAAAAATCGAGATAATCATTGGTAATCAGGGCAGAATGTTTGTCTGTTGAGCTGTGTTATTTTGGACGTTGAGTAACACAAAATGAATCGAAAACGTTAAACGTTCAGCGTTTAGGGATTAACGCCTTTTGTCCACCACGAAGGTGATTTCAAAAACTGGACACCGAAATAGGGTCTGAACAAATTTTGACCCCAGCTGGATTTGTACCCGGGACCTTTTGGAGTCGAAAGCTCTACCACCGAGCCACCCAGCTCTCCTAAAATGAATCGAAGTAGAACGCTATACTTTTTCTTTTGTGTGTGTGTCTAGAACCGCTAGTGACTGTGCGAAGAAAGGCGAGGGATGGCCGGGGTATGCCCTGTCACCCTCTGACCCTCGTCACGGCCTGGATCCTCATTTGCCACTCACTGGTTGACGCAGGTGACGTTTTGTGTCACGCACCGTGTCACGCTTGCAACAATAGTTTGTCACGCGACGCATGACGCTGTGCTAGAAACAAAGGAGATTTCCGGTTTGACGTGGGCCAACGAAACATCATCCCCTTCACTGATAGTGACGCAGATCGTGTCTTTAAAAATCATTGTACAAACAACGTGAAAGACTCGCAGCCAACGGATCATGGATACAAAAGTGATTTCAGCAAGCGGCGTAGATCCTCATGAGCCCCCGCAATTGCGGGGGCTCATGAGGATCTACGCCTCTTGCAGCTGGGTAGTGTTCGACTTTTGCCACCAGCTAAGGGATGTAGAGGGAAGAAAATTAGGGTGCCTGGTTGTCTAGAGCGTTGGGAAACACGCCAACCCGGTCCACCCCGATTTTTCACATCAATCTTTACCACACAAGTCATGCGACGATTTTTCACATTATTCTGTGTCATACAAGTCATACGCGTGTTACAGACGTTCCAACGCAGGTAAACGGCATCTGCTCTGTCACACACGAAAGCTTCACCTGTGGGTCCGAGGGGGAGGGAGGGGGAGGGGAGTCGGGAGGGGGTGGGGGTGGGTGGGTGGATGGGGGCGGTACCGGTCCCATGGGAGGTTTGAGGGACAAGGAGATATATAGCAGAAGTGAGTGTGTGTACTCAGCTATCCTTCGTCTGTTTACTGTGTGTTTGTCCGTCCATGCTTCTTAATCCATGGTAGGGAGCAGCGACTACTTGAACCATGCACGCGGCCTTTTAACTCTTTCGAGACGGCAAATTAACCCATATAACCTCACGGCCGCATTTCCCAAATTTCGGAGGCGTCACCTAACGTCCATGTGCCAGTTGGAAGAGATGTGTTGAATATGATAATTCAAGGGTAGTGCCAGATTAGCTTGGCGCCTGAAAGGCGCCAAGCTAATCTGGCACTACCCTTGAATTATCATGTAAGTTCAGCACCACATTACCGCAAACACCATTAATGCAATCTGACTATAATTATGGGCTGCCAGGTATGGTGATATACACTGGAGAGCAACAGAAATGCGACTTATTGTTTCCGATGATTCCAAATTTGTCGCATGTCTGAGGCTCGTCTGTATATAAAGAGGCTGATCTTTATGGACACTACTCTCACAGGGTACGCCATGCCATCTGATCGTCGTATCGGTGTGCAGATATTTTATATGGAAAGTGTGTTGTGACCGGCCGGTGCAATATCGACACAGGCTGTTGAACGGGCTACAAAGAAAGGTTTGGGGGGGGGGGGGTGGGGGTGCAAACTACGTGAGTAGAAACTTTACCTCACTCCACCCTCGCACGCCACTATAAGCCCACATGCGACTTGTCGATAATGATGATAATTCCAGGGTTGTGTCCGATTAGCCAGATTGGCTTGGCCCCTGAAGACAAAGCTGCATCCAAACTTATCTATCTGGGAAAGAGAGAGAGAGAGAGAGAGAGAGAGAGAGAGAGAGAGAGAGAGAGAGAGAGAGAGAGAGAGAGAGAGAGAGAGAGAGAGAGAGAGAGAGAGAGAGAGAGAGAGAGAGAGAGAGAGAGAGAGATTGACTTTATTTTCCAAGGAAAGAGGTTTTAGTAGTGAAGGCCTATTATTACAAACCTGTCCTTGCTATAACTAATGTACATAATCAAGACAACAACATACGAAACAACGTATTGGACGTGAAGAAGAAAACACACACACACACACACACACACACACACACACACACACACACACACACACACACACACACACACACACACACACATACACGCATGCACGCACACACACGCACATGCATATCTATGGGTTATATACACAGACACGCACGCACGCGCTCACGCACGCGCGTGCGTGTGTGTGCACGCGCAAGGCTGGTTACATTGTAACATCAGTAGCTGTAAGCCACAACAACTTGAGGTATATATAACTGACCGTTAAATGAATAAAATGAAGTACGTCAAGGTCTGAAGAATAATTTGAGGAGAGCATTTATAAATGCCTTCTAAAATTTAAGAGATTTTACTTTTGTTGGCAAAGAGTTCCATAAGGATGCACCCGAAAAAGAAATGCTAGTCTTTAACAGATCAATTCTAGTGCGATTCACGACAGGATTGTTCCTCTGGTTTATGTAGCGAGTTTGCGAATGTCGGAACATTGTAGGTAAATACTGTGAAGCTTTGCCATCGACGATTTTGTGCATCAGCATCGCTTTATTGACGAAGAACTGCTTTTGCAATGGCAACATGCTTAGTTGGACAAGTGTTTCGTCCGTGGTCAAATTTGAACATGGTAGTATTAGCTTTACTTGTACTCACACTCCCACCCTCCCTCAAACCCAACCGTCCACACACCCATTCGCTCACACATGAAGCATCTCGTGAATAGAAGTGTACTTGTGACGCAAACCCCGGGTGTGTGTATATGGGGAGTACACCCGCGAGCGGTACATGGTCCATCTAGCAGCAACCAACGAAACAGGCGCCAAGACAGAGTTACGCTGACAGAACTTTTGAACTATATCCTGAACTGTTCGTAATGTTGAAGACAAACCACAGATTTCAGAATTTCGACCTTTGGGCTCAGTGTGTTAACACATTTAACACCAAAGATCATCTCAAAATTGTGAAGTTGTCCTCTGAGGGTTGTATTACAATTCCAGAGACAGATCGAGCATTTATAGTTCAGGGGTGGTGCCAGGATAGCTTGGCGCCTTTGGGAGCCAAGGTATTCTGGCATCACCCTTGAACTATCATGCTCGATCCATGTCTTACTGTGGTGTGTCGGGGCTGAATGAGTTAATGTGACGTCGTTATGCGCAGAGCTATATTGTCCATGCCAGTTTATGGGTGACGCCAGAATAGCTTGGCGCCTGTATTTCCCAAGCTTTTCTGGCACCACCCTTGAACTATCATGGTCGATCTGTCCCCTTACCTATAACACATTCCAACTCCGATATTGAAAAATTTCGAGCCTTGGCTTCAGCGTGTTAATATGACTTTATTATGTGATGTTATATTATGACGTCATGTCCTGTGTTGGTCAGCTTGCGTGGCCAGTGAAGACTGTGAAAACCCATGCAGGTGCCCCACCCCGTGTATGTGCGACCTGCAGACACTCATCTGTACAAACAAACGTTCATGCGCAATCGACAGCATTACGACGGCATGTGAGTCTATTGCATTGTTCCCCTCTGTCTGTCTGTCAACACAAAATGTCACGTTTTGAGTAAGCAGTTTGGCTTACGTGCGGCGGCAAAAGTGTTTCTATATAATGGGCCAGTTGTCGTCCGCCGGGCGTCCTTCGTCCCTCTGCCGTCGTCTGTTGTAAAGTGTAAAGTGGACATTTTCTAGGGGAGGCTTTTCAAGCCTTAATCACCAAACTTGACCCACGAATACTTTGTGGCAAGAGCTTTCTAAATATATCAATTTCAATGATCTCTCTCAAAGGTTAAAGAACGTCAAAGGAAAATGGTGAACAAATACAATTTTCTGACAAAAATTGTTTTTTCTCAAATACTATGCACAACCTCAGACCACAACTTGATACAAAGATACCTGGTGGTCTAAGACCTTTAACCCTATCAGCTCTGACGCACTATACCATGATAATTCAAGGGTAGTGCCAGATTAGCGTGGCGCCTGTCGGCACCAAGATAATCTGGCACTACCCTTGAATTATCATGGTCGAGCCACCTTCTGCAACAGGTGCATAGTCGTTCGATGACGCCTCCAAAATTTGGGAAATACGTGCGTCGGGCTGAATGAGTGATTGATTGATTGATTGCTTGTACAATGCTTAACGTCCCGACAGCAACAAGGCTTTCTCAGGACGTGCCTGCACTGCTTCAGAGAAAAAAAAAAAGAATACTGAATGAGTGAAATGCATATTAATTTACATAAAACCTTTGGAAAGGTCCAGGGTCATAAGAGATGGGCAAATGAGTTAAACAAATGGTAGAATTTCAGCTTTTATCAGAGTATTTGGAAACCTTTTAATTAGTTTTGGCACTGGAGTAGCTGATGAGAAGAGATATAGAGATATGCATAATAATTTGGTTGACCCCTCGCAAAGGTCAAGGGCCATGGAAGTTTGACAAAAGTGTGAAAACAGCCGAAATATTTTGAGACAACATGGATTTCACAAGTTCAAAAGCTAACCCTGTACTACACTTGAACACATGGCACAAAGATCAGATAATTATGTGGTTCCGGCGGTTATGCGCGTGAGCCTTACGGGCTTTGCTACGCCATCTAAATGCAGCACATCTCCAGTACGTTAAATAATGTGAAAATTGTAAATTGTTAATTAAAAATGAACCGGCTATTTAAAGTTATATTTCCCAGGATCAAGCATCTCAACACAATCAGAAAACTGTCTGCAACAGATACTGCTGACAGTATGTGTATGGGTCCTTTGTGTACTATCTTAGAGCTTTATGATGTAAGTACAATGCCGAATGGCGAAATTTATCTGCAGGGTGTATTGTTTTTCTTTACCCGAGTCGCGAATTTATCATCTACATCTGCCTCGTTTTGAATTAATATGCCTTATGAGCCTACGTCACAAGGCAGAACCCAGCTGATTAACAGTGTATCACAATACTGCAGGTGTCGAGGTCATCGGTGTGATGTACACACGTGTCAGTGTACACGTGTAATGATGTTTTCCGGCATCCCTTTGACCTATGTTTTTTCACGAGAAAGTAGAATAAACCTTCCATACTCGCTACGCTGTCAACATCACAATGCGGGTTCCGCTCGATCTGCTAGTATTTACTAGTAACGACTGATCGTGCGTATTGCACCGAGGGCGTGCGTGTTTGGCGCTGGCAAAGGGAGTCCACGCTGTCTAGTTTGACCTTTGATCTTTACCCCTCGGAAACACTACCGTCTTTTATAACTGAAACAGAAGATTGGTACTGCAGTCAGTTTCACATCTCACACATCGAGGTCTACGTAAAACATCACTGGAAACGACAAATGCACCATCGCAGCAGAACCACTACCTCTCTGAATCGAGTGAATGAAACAGCACAGACAAAAACATGTTACGACCAACCATGTGCGACTTTGGCTCACACCGTAGTTTTCAGATCTCTGCAGCATAAACTGTGATAAGACAAAGACCGTGATTACTTACTGATTCTGCAGAAAACTGACAAATTCCGGGTGGGCGGTCAAGCCAAGCTCTTGCTTTAGGCCTACGTGTTGCCACATGTCCATGTTCCCTTGTCCGATGGCAGTTCTACTTAGGGGTATCTTGTCTCTCTTCCTCTTTCTTCTCTTCCGCAATTTCAAGTCTGTCAATGTCGGCGCGAGTCGATGATTCTTTTTTTTTTTTCTTCGCGGGTTCATCCGCCATCTTGTCTCTAATTGGTTATAATTATGCAGATGACCTAAGGTCGTACAGAAAAGTTATGACGTCAGCTACCATCGCCTATCACTAGAAGCAATATTTTTTGAGATCCCACAAAAGATTCCGGTGGGACTTCAGTTTTAAGTCCCTTCTGTTTATAGAAGGGACTTTTTAGGACGTGTCGTGGTGGGGCGAATTTAATAGCATGTCCATTTGTCAAAGGCGGTCAAACCTAAACCTCTAACGATTGAAGTAACAAGATAAAAATTATGTCATGTCTAGTTACGCTAACCTCGCAGCTGAACGTACATTTGGCGCGAAGCGCCATATGTGCGCATGTATGTGTGTGTGTGTGCGTGTGTAAACAAGAGAATCTCCGATATTTCTGTACACACAAGCTTGAAACTTAGCGAAATACTTTTTAAAGAGGTGGCCAAGAGAGCCTCCGAGCATATTGTAATTGAATGTCTCATTGAAGACATAAACAAACAACCGTTTATAGGAAGTCGGTTGACCCAGATTAGAGTCTGCAATTTTTGTCATATTTACTTGAACTTTTGGATATAGCTAGTTTGGATAAAGTCATTAGATAAGTTCGTTAGCCAGCTTTGTATCCTTTCAACTTCTTTAGTAAAAAATTGATTCTTTTCAGAAAAGAATTAAAACAGTAAAAAAAACTTCACTTCTAGAGAAAGTCAGACAGTGGCGGTGACGGAAATGAGGCAACTCCGTCACCACGCAGACATTGACATAATACTCTAAATATGACGTAATTATCTCTCTCGCGCGCGCTCTCTCTCTCACACACAAACATGCGCGCATCTCCAGGAGGAATAGATCCTCATGCGCCCTCCGGGCCTCTATGCCTCTTGGAGATGTTTGGAGCGCACGCGCGCACACGCACGCACACACTCATCGACGCGCTTTCAGAAGAGCATGCAAGTGACTCGTGTACTTAATATATCATGTAGCTAGGTAAAGTCAACCTGCTTTGACACAAATTATAGCAAGACTGAAATTGTACCGTGATTTCTAGTTTTGTCACTATTTTCTCAAACCTATGAAGCGAAAGCGAAACTCATATCACGTAAAATATAAAATTACGTAAAAACTAAAACTTACGTCATGACAAATGACGTTGACAAATCAGTGACGCGTATGTCCTGCGCCCCTTACAGAACTCACCTACGTATTGGCAGATCTGCGAGACTTTTTCAATATGAGATAATTGAACATCAGAATCAGACCAAAGACAACGGGTAGAGACCCTTGACAGCGAGGACAGCTCTCATATAAAAGGGACTTTGTGGGTTATAGTTCATCCCATCTTGTTTCACTTTGAACGGACGAAAGAAAGCATTTGGTGGGACAATAGTGTGGTGACTGTCTAAGTGGGTATGTATACTGAATCCCAGTAAAAGCTTTTTGCGAACTGAAGCCTTAAAAAAGGTCGGGTGTGCCCTTTTAAAACAGAAACCTGACAAAACTCCCGTGCTGAAAGACATGCTATTCAGATCACTCCAGTATCTCAATGTGCAAAGACCATCAGCCCGACGTCATCCGCCCTTGGCCCGCGCACAGCCATGGTATATGCCGACGTCGGCCCGATGGTATATGCGCACTGGGATAGTCGTTATTATTGCTGACTGTGTGTGTGTGTGTGTGCGTGTGTGTGTGTGTGTGTGTGTGCGCGCCTTTGAGCGCGCACATGTGTATGTATGTAACTATGCGCGCGCGCGCGCGTGTGTGTGTGTGTGTGTGTGTGTGTGTGTATGTGTATGTGTGTGTGTGTGTGTATGTGTGTGTATGTGTATGTGTGTGTGTGTGTATGTGTGTGTGTGTGTGTATGTGTATGTGTGTGTGTGTGTGTGTGTATTGTTGTGTGTGTGTGTGTGTGTGTGTGTATGTGTGTGTGTGTGTGCGTGTGTGTATGTGTGTGTGTGTGTGTATGTGTGTGTGTGTGTGTGTGTGTGTGTGTGTGTGTGTGTGTGTGTGTGTGTGTGTGTGTGTGTGCAGCCAAACCATCCAGCCAGCTGAACCTCCTTGCTCCCGGCTGCGTGACAGTGGCTGCAGTGGGAATATTCATGGGCGCGCTGCTCGTCCATACCAAGTCAGTTTCTTTGTCTGTCTGCCCGCCTCCCGGGCTGTCATTCAAAGTCCGTGTGTCTAATCTGGCTCACCGGCAAAGCAACAGTGAGACTATGTTCTGGGCCAGTGGTCGACCGTTCGGCGTCGTCCGGTGTAAACTTTAACTCATTCAACCCTACGCACGTATTTCCCAAATTTTGGTGGTGTCATTTAACGACTATGCACCTGTTGCAGGAGATGGATCGACCATGATAATTCAAGGGCAGTGCCAGATTATCTAGGCGCCTGTCGGCGATCGGTCGATCCATCTCCTGCTGTAGTGCGTCAGGGCTGAATGGGCTAACGTCGACATTTTGTTGTTGAGACTATTGAAACCACAGACGTCGAGACTATTGAAGCCACAGACGTCGAGACTATTGAAGCCACAGTCGTCGAGACTATTGAAACCACAGACTTCAAATTTGGCCCAAGGATAATTTGCGCCAAGAACTTTCTAAGCACACCGATTTCATTGACCTATCTCAAAGGTCCAGGTCACAGGGGACCAGGAAATCAGTAAACCCCCCCCACCGTCCCCCCCCCAAAAAAAAAAAAAAAGAGAAAGGAAAAAAAGTATATTTTGACATTTGATATTTTCTCAAATACTATTCACAACTTCAAACCTAAAATTGGTAAAAAGATTTTTGCAACAGTTAATAGGAGAGTACACGACAACCTTGACTTCCAAAAGGTATCCGCAATAAGGATATCCCATCTCTTGACAGAGGCTCAGATGAAACTGAAAGTTAACCGCTTAGTCAACTGAACATGTGATGTCATCACTGAAGACGATACTTGCTTATTCTGTGTAAACAGACCGGTCAGCTGTGCATGGTCTTTGATGAGACGAGACTAGCGGCACTTTTGTCAGATTTCTAAATTTGGCGTGAACAATTTCCCCACGTTTTAAAGCTTAGAGGTCCATGTCATTTTAAAAAAAAATATTTTACCAGTGGAGCACGCTGTAAATGTTGTGTTGGGTTTTTTTTTTTTTTTTTTTTTTTTTTTTTTTTTTTTTAAGCGGTGAAGTCTACACGTGAACAGAAGCCAGCTCTCAATGGCCGAAGGGCCTAGTTTTTTCTTGAAAATGCCAGTGACCATAAAGTTAAGCCCAATGCGCAAAAAGCCATCGGGCCTACGTTGGCCGCCGTTGGCCCGCGCACGGTCGTAATGGGAGGCCATGTGTCCTACACAGACATAAGCATACAGTCCTTGCCTCGACCAATGCGACTTTTGATTCTTCCCTAAATGCAAGGAGAGACTGGCAGAACATAGGTTTTGATGCACCCAGGACCTTTGTGTATCAAAATATAGCTGTAAATTCACAAAGCCGACTCTTACCCACATCAGAATACCGTATTGCCTGTTAATCTTGCCTGAAGCGACTGAAATTCTGTCAGAAGTGGAGGGATAGTACTATTAAACAAGATGAGATTTCATCCCAAAGTCTACCGTATTGTTTTGAGCTGACATGCGATTTTCTTCAGGAATATTCAGAGTTGTTACTATTTTTGATGTTTATCCTTCTGATCCATCGCTCTCCACCCTAACCTACCATACCCCCCGATCCGAACAAACACACACACATGGCGCCAGTTACACGTTCTGTGCCCTGGCGTAGCCACAGACTGTCTTCCTAATCAAATTGTCGGAAACAGAGAGCATTGCTTCAACCCAGACAAATCAAATTAATAGCACTAAATGTTCGTGCTCGTTATTCACGAACATTGTACAACACTTGCGTGCTTGACGATTTTACGTCACTGTCATTGTCCGAGTCGTGAAAGGCACGCAAGGGTCTCTTCCACGCAGCCTCTTCCAGGGCTGATTCTTTGGTGGGAGTGAAACGTGGTTCGAAAATGTTCAAAAATAAATTAAATATCACTCAACAAGTTGAAGAGGTACAATGGTAGCTAACAAACTCATTCAATGTCTTCCTTTAATCTAGCTATATGCAAAATACCTAGTAAGAATAAGACAAATTACGCACTCTAATATGGGTCAACCGGTTTTTGTGAAACGGTGATTTTCTCAAAAATGTGTGAATTAATTAAAAATTTAAAAAATAAAGGTCTCGAGACTCGTAATTTTTTTAAAGGCGATATCCTAAAGTTTCAAGCCTTTATCTGCGTTCAACAGCAATGCTAACGTAGCTAGACGTGACGGAATTTTTTTTTGTTACTACACGTTTACAGTGTGACGCCTGCTCGCCTATGTTATCGCCTACTAGGTGTTGAACGGGTTGAGGCCAGCCCCATTTCAAAGTCTACCGTATTTTCAACACGGTAGACAAAAATGTGATAATATCAAGTAAATTGGGGGTAATGGTTTCGGTTTTATGGCACAGCTATCGTAACCTTTTGATCCTACCTCGTACAGGCAAAGGCAGAAAGTCCATTTTTGTGAACACAAGAGTTTTATTGTACTTTTCACAAAAATGGACTTACCGTCTTTCACACTGCTCGTTGAGCCTCCACGCGCTACAGCGGGAGATGAATCGACCGTGTGAATTCAAGGGTAGTGACAGATTAGTTTGGCGCCTGATGGCGCCAAGCTAATCTGGCACTACCTTTGAATTATCATGGTCGGTCCATCTCCTGCAACTGGTTGCATACTTGCTACATGCGACACCGCTAAAAATGTGTGGTGTGGCTTTGGGGCTTAAATGGGTCAGACAAACTGGTGAATGACTTTTGTTGCGTTGCAGGAAGAAGCAGCCTGATTCATCACTGGGCGGGCGTCATTGTTGTTTTTGTAAGAAGGACAGCACTGTGGATGATGAGGACGACGAGTAAGGCTGTTTACATATACCCAATGCGCAAAAGGCCATCAGGCCGACGTCGGCCCGCGAAACGGCCTTGCTCGGGCCAACGGCGGCAGATATCGGCTCGATTGCCTTTGCGTACTGGGTAGTTGCGCGACAGCGGCGCGGCCGGCGACACATTAATTAAAAACCCCAAAAACAAACGTAATTGAGCGGCAAGAGGAAACTGAAATCGCTTTGCGTTTATAGATAGCGGCACGACAAGCGGCATGGCGCCCCTATCTTGACGTTATTTAAAATGTCTTGCGATTTTGTGGTTTCGTGCTGAAAGCCAGGCTTGCCTCAGTCCACAGCGAGATCGCCTTTGCAACACTAGGTGGGGCGATACAATTTTGTCTCGCCACTGTCGCCTGTCGCGCCGCGTATCGTTAACCGTTTTATCCCCACGGGTGCAGTTCCCAAATTTTGGAAGTGATACTGAACGACAATGTACCAGTTGCAGGCGCCTAAAGGCGCCAAGCTAATCTGGCACTACCCTTCGATTATCATGGTCAATCAAATCACCTGCTGTAGGGTGTTGGGACTAAAAGGGTTAATAAAAAATACTTCTTCTTTATTTCTGTGTTGTCGATTCACTTCGCTGTCGCCACCGTTTTCACGTGGCTGTCGCGACGATACAGCCGCATAAAGAAAGAAGAAGGAGAAGAAGAAGAAGAAGAAGAAGAAAACAAAAAACAAAAAGAAACTAATTGCAACAGTAGGGAATGGCACCGTGCTCTTTCTTGTCGTCAGTTTCCCGAGTTAGGCGAATGGCCGTTGCGTCGCATTCACGCTTCAACTTTAAAAACTAGTGAATGCTCATATGATTATCGTAATGAAGAAATGACGTCTTTGAGCTAGGAAAATACAAAAAAAGAATGACTGACTGCTAATCCGCTGACGTCATAAATTGGGATGTGTCGTCTGTGTTGTGCATTGTTTTGCAGGTAAGCTTTAGTGAATGAGTGTGTTTGCGCGCGCGCGCGTGTGTGTGTGTTTGTGTGTATGTGTGTGTGTGTGTGTGTGTATGATGGTGTGTGTGTGTGTGTGTGTGTGTGTGTGTGTGTGTGTGTTCACAACAGTTACAGAAAAACTGCCACTTGGAAATTTCTGGAAACCAGCGCACTTATTACTCAGGTGTCTTTGAATAAGTTCCATATTTTAACTCCAGTGTTGCTATTACTAGTATTAGTTTCTTTGTTCAGTGCAACGATTTTACAATTTGCTCACACTGCAACAGTTACAAAGAAACGGCCAGTGGGTATTGTCTGAAACCTGGCCATTCATTTTTAACTCATTCAGCCCGACGCACGTCTTTCCCAAATTTTGGAGGCGTCATCTTAGCGACTACGCACCTGTTGCAGGAGATGGATCGACCATGATAATTCCAGGGTAGTGCCAGATTAGCTTGGCGCCTGTCGGCGCCAAGCTAATCTGGCACTACCCTGGAATTATCATGGTCAACCCCTCTCCTGCTGTAGGGCGCCAGGGCTGAAGGGGTTCATTGTCACTGAATAAGTCGTATAAAAACGCCAATGTTGCAATTAGTTTCTTTTATTTGTTCAGCGAAAGGATTTTAGGATTTTCTTGCAACATTATGGATTATATCCGTGTGTTAAGTAGACATTCTGCTACCTCTGTACCAAATTTTTGGCAAAAATATTGATATTTGGTCAACAAACCACAAACAGTATTTGGGAAGAAAAATCGCAAAAATCATGGTAGAACCTGGCCTTAAGAGCGCTCAAATGGTACGGAGCCACCGCGCGTCCGTCTGTGTTCGTTTGTACCAGTGTGTGTGTGTGTGTGTGTGTGGATCAGCGGGTGGGTTAAGGCGGATGAGAGATGTATCAGAAGAATAAGATCCAACAAAGGAACGATTCTGGGCTGGGCATTCGATCTAGTTTACTCCATAACCATAGTCCTGAAGCCCTAAAAGCATTTTGTCGTTTTGAGCCAAACAAAACGAGGAACATTTATTTTCCAGAGTAAATAAGCCAGACTGATGATGACGACGAGGTTGATGCACCATTAACCCCGTTCGCTGCCATTGACACTCTGACCGACATTCGCGTGAAAGAAACGGATGTAAATGGGACCAAAACTAGGCATAAAGAACACAGGGCTAACAAGAGACGTAAATCCTCATGAACCCCCGCGACAGCGGGGCCTCATGAGGGTTTATGTCTCTTGCAGCCGGGTGGCGCTCGCATTGCCCCCAGCAGTGAAGGGGTTAAAAGACAGGCAACCGAACTTATGGACGACCCAGCGATTACCGATGATGATGTTGACGATGATAATGATGAGGACGATGATGATGATAGCTGATCTGGCTGTTGTTGCAGAGATGGGCCGGAGGCGTCGACAGGCAGTATTGATGACGACGATGACGATTTCAGGTACTTGAGCTTTGATTAGACAAAGAAACGTGCAAACAAATACACCGAGCAAGCAAGCAAGCAAGCAACATGCGAACATACATCATGGACTTGGACGTTTTGCCGGTCGCCCAGTGTGTCTGTCTCCGTGTCACAGACAACCCCTGGTTGTTTCATTCGGGCAAACATACACGACACAGACCGGTTAAACGTGAACAGGCTAATACATTAACCCCTTCGCTACAGAGAAAACTGTTAACACCAGCCAGGCGCAAGAGGTATAGAGCCTCCGATCTATACCCCTTGCTCAGGCCCATTTGAATGCGTGTCCGGCTTTCGGTCGTTGAGTTCAGAAACAAAATATACGCCCAGTGGTAGGGAAGGGGTTGAGGAGATTGGACTGTAAACTTCGCAATTTCAAACCCAAGCAGGAGCTCTAGGAATGACTTCTGTGAGTTCCAGCCCTTCATTAAACACAATGCTTTGCCCGCCCTTCAAGCCCTCCTAACACTCGCTATTGCCGTTTAAGCCGTATGTATAGATTCGTCTTTTTGTGCATTGACAAAACAGTCTCTCTTGTCTGCATGCTTGTGAAACCACGAGCATGTTTTTAGGTGACAGTCAGCCAAGGATTCGGGAATTCCAGCCATTTATTGCACCAAACAGTCAAACTTAGATTGACCTTTGCTCGCGGGTTATGATTATAAGCAGTCACACAAAATGTAGTCTCATGCCATAACATTTGTTCTTCAAAAGCGGGGAGCTCGGTGGCTCGCTGGTAGAGCGTTCGACTCTCCACCGAAAGGTCCCGTGTTGGAATCCAGCTTGGGTCCAAATTTGTTCAAACCCTATTTCGGTGCCCCGTCGTTGAAATCGCCTTCGTGGTGGACGAAAGACGTTAAGCCCTAAACGTTTGAACGTTGTTTTTTTTTCTCCCAAAGCTTTTACTGATATTAGAGAAGAAGCCCAACGAAGAAAGAAACACACGTAGAAATGTCAGTTACAAAACAATTTATTCATATTTCAGAATAACTCCTTTTTTAAACAAGACACAAAACAAGTCCACTATTTGCAACTTATCATTTCTGATGAGGAAGATGCAACACAAATTGTGTTATTGTGTATTTGCTTGCATGGAAGAACCCAACGGAAAAAGAAACGCGCTTAAAAAAGACAGTTCCAACACAATTTATTATGCTGAAAAGACATATGCAAACAATTACACGAGTATAATATATTAATAACTTATGTTGCTAACCGTTTTTTTTTTCTAACCGTGTTTGTTTCTTCGTTGGTTTTTTTTCTGCATTTTAAACTCTTAGCAGTTTAGTCTGGAATTTGTATTTAAGGTCATTAGCTCTAAGAATAGTTTTCCTAGTACTGCACTGTCGTCATTCTGGTCAAGCTCAGTGTTCTCAGACAGCCTGTTCTAAATGACTGTAGTAGGCATTCCTAATTTTGCGAGCAGGCTCACAATAGGGCTCGGGAAGTTCCCCGCGTTGCCTAGCAGCGTCGGCGCATCAGCCGCCATATTAAGAGGATACCATAGTCATAAGATAGTAGCGAAATAGTGTTTCAACACGTTTTTCTTCATGTTTCTTCCTCTTTGGAAACAAAGAAAAACAGATTATGGTGAGCGGTTTCCTACAGTGATGGCAAGACTTGCTGTTATTGCTTATAGTACGTCAGGACTTTCCTGACATTACAAAAACAGCGATTTCCCTATAGAGCGCTTAGTCCCGTATCATCACAAGATGGCCGCCACGACTGGCGTGATGACGTCAGCTTCCCGAGCCTTATATTCACTACACGTATCTTGAAACTGTACTTCGCTGACGTATTTATATATAAACTCAAACTATATCGCCGTTTCAGGCGGTAGATAGGCATACGCCATGGTCTCTCCCCAATGCGCAGCAAAAGGCCATCGGACCGACGTCGGCCCGATGGCCTTTTGCGCATTGTGGCCGAGAGACCATGGAGTAGCGCCCTTCATTGGGTCACTTTGGTCTTGTGTTGTCGAACAACGCCTGTTGTGGCTGTACAGGAAATGACAGTCTTTGTTACAGCGGCGGCACTTAAAGAACCGTGTCATGAAATAATCGTAAACTGAACTAATTGTAAAATCAGTGTGTGGATACTCGCCCGTTGCTAGATTTTTCACAAAGAATGTAATCAGTGCGCCAAGACAAGAAGGACGCGAAAAATCATGGGATAGAACTCGCACTTCCTTTGCAAGGGTTTATGACGTCGTACGGTGACGCAGTAACGGAAAGTAAACAAACACGTCACTAAAAATCTTTTTGTTGCAACATATCAAGAAAATTCGCGAAAGAAAAATCAGTGCTGCTGTGTTTGATAAAAGATGGCTCTTCCTGAAGTGTCCAGTCTGTGATTACCTTTAAAGATTTCGAGTGTGCCCTGAACCTATACTGTGAGGTCGGTGTAAACCTTCTTTCTTTCCCATCTTCTTGAATACATTCATTTCCGGTTTTCGCTTTTTAATGACAACATTTCCAAGTGATGGAGGCGTCTAAACTGCGGCTGCCTGATGGTTGGAACATTTTTGCCAGGGCCTGTAGACAACAGCAAACTAGTAGATGTTTTCAGAGGGCAGATTCTGAAGGTTTCCTTTCAAAATCATGCATGCCCAGTCAAAGAGTGTCCACTTTGTTTGTAATATGAAATAATTGCGCGCGCGCGCGTGTGTGTATGTGTGTGTGTGTGTGTGTGTGTGTGTGTGTGTGTGTGTGTGTGTGTGTGTGTGTGTGTGTGTGACTGCACTTTATTTACTTTGAGAAGCTCAAATTATAGTTACGTGATTTTATGTATTAATAAATTTAAATGTTGGACAACTGTTATATTTAACTTTTGTACTTATTTAAATATTTTTGTTTGTTTGTTTTGTTTTTGTTTAACTCTTTGTGCCCGAGGTACGAAATACCCACATTTTGAAGTTATCCTCTGAGGACTGCATTACAATTCAGGAGACAGATCGACCATGATAGTTCAAATGTGGTGGCAGAATAGCTTGGCGCCTATAGGCGCCAAGGTATTCTGCCATCACCTTTGAACTATCATGGTCGAGCCATATCTTGCTGTGGTGTGTCGCGGTCAGAATGAGTTAATACAAAAGATGTGATCCTATTTTATTCAGTGTCCTCAGTTTTATTTGACAGCATTGACTGTTCAGTTTTAGCATGCAATTAGCGCAGGTACTATTCTTTACTGTTGCAATTAATTTCTTATATTTTCTTATACGTCTTTATTCAGCTATGCTTATGAAAACCTGGATACAAGCATTAGTCTATTACTACAACACAATGGATACAATATTATAGATCTAACTCTACCCGTCTAAATATAGCTCATTGGTGAAGAACCCTAATGACCTCGTAAAGTTCTTCAGTAAATGACGTCTCGCTGAAACATGTCAGATGACGTCAAAGAATGGCTATGCGAGTCCGAAGGAATGGTATGTGTCTGTAAGATGTGGGAGGCCAAAATCAAAACGCTGGCAATGTAGGTCGCTATTTTATTTCCGCGTTTCGATGAAGAAGGAGGAGGAGGAGGAGGAGGGGGAGGATGACGACGAAGAGTCGGAGTGGGAGGAGGATGTGGAGGAGGAGGTGGAGGAGGATAAGCATCCGGAGTCCGGTTCGGACGATAGGTATCACACAAGGCCATACATCTTTTAATAGTCTTGCTGTCAATTGACTATTATGCGATGCGCAGTATGAGCACAGAAGAGTGACAGAGAGATAGAGGAGGAACAAAAGAAAGAAAGACAGGTCTATTAAATCGTTTTCGATACATAGTAGTAGTAGCAGTAGTAGTAGTAGTAGTAGTAGTAGTAGAGTAGTAGTCAGTAGGACTACATGTAGTAGGCTCGTAGTAGTAGTAGTCAGTAGGACTACTTGTAGTAGGCTAGTAGTAGTAGTAGACTAGTAGTATTAGTCAGTAGGACTACATGTAGAAGGCTAGTAGTAGTAGTAGTAGTAGGCTAGTAGTTGTAGCAGCAGTACTAGTTGCAGTGGTAGTAGTAGTGGTGGTAGTAGGTTAGTAGTTGTAGCAGCAGTAGTAGTAGTAATATATAGTAGTAGTAGTAGTAGTAGGCTAGTACTTGTAGCAGCAGTAGTAGTAGCTGCAGTAGCAGCAGCAGTAGTAGCAGTAGTAGTAGTAGTAGGCTAGTAGTTGTAGAAGCAGCGGCAGTAGTAGTACTGAACAGTAGTAGTAGTACTATTTCAGTTACTGTGATGCAGATTAAAATGTCTGCCCGGTGAGGAGACGATTCACTGACCGACACCGGCCTTACCTGGTCCGCGCTTATCCGTGCGCTTGCCAGCTACGGCTGAAGTCGACCAGAGTACAACTTGCAAACTGGGTGATTTTTTTTTTACCAGCACTCATCAACACGAACCCCAGTCAGCAAAGGCCCTCTGGCTGACATCGGCCGCACTGGGGCCCGCGCACTGCGGCTGACGTCGGCCCGAGTATGTCTTGCTTATCGGACGCCAAGAATGTGCGAAGTGTGCTGTGAAAATGGATATCTCATTCTACCCCAAGACCGAAATCCCCAAATTTTGCCGTTGTTCTCTGAAGACTGCATTGCAATGCAGGACACAGATCGACCACGATAGTTCAAGGGTGATGCCAGAATAGCTTGGCGCCTATGGGCGCCAAGCTATTCTGGCATCACCCTTGAACTATCATGGTCGATCCTTATCTTGCTGTGGTGTGTCTGGGGTAGAATGAGTTTTTTAAGGATTTGTGTGACAACCTTGTTGCGATTCCGAGTGATGCCACTCTAAAAAACCTTGAGCATTTTGTTCTGCAGGTCATGAAAGTTTGGGTGTGAGTGCCCTATTTTTGCCCCTCCAATGTCGTGTGTCAGCATGGCCCATTTTCAAAGTAGGGGTGTCGCAACGATGATGACTCGTCAGCAACATTACCAGCTTATGTGCGTCGACCTGTGCGCGGCTCTGTTTACTCGTCAGGTCGCTCTAGTAGTCCGTGAGCCAAGGCTCCCAAATTGGCCAACCGGTACCATTCAGGCGGGCAAATTCTCATATAGATTTTTGGTATGCTCAATGTCCCTAGGGATAGAAAAATCACGGGAGACTTCTGGATCGAGTAGCTTTTTGTCTGTTTACACATGATCTTTAGCCCCACTCTCCGCTGCACAGACGCCGATTTCAAGTCCGCTGTCTTATTTTATCATTGACAATGATATGAATATAATGATGCCAGTGCAAATTTCCTATTGAAACGACATGCATAGGTATTGCTGAATCTAAAAATATGATTAAGTCTGTGTTTAGTTCATTATCCTGCCAGTGAACTCCCACCCACTCCCCCACCCCCCAAAAATGCTGAAATTCATCATAAAAGTTATCATTATTTTCATCACTGAGCATACCCTTTTGTTTTGATTTGGATTTGTGGCGGGTGGGGGGGGGGGGGGTAATATGTGGTGTCACAGTACATCTACATAAAACGCCATGTGTTGTTTGTCATGTCAGTCTATCTGTCCGGCTGTCCGTCCAATTGTCCGTCACTCCTTGTCATTCTGCTATGCTGTTATAGTAAATACATAAAATAATAGTTCTTTGAAACTGTGCATTCCAATAATGTCAGACTTGGCATCCGGGTAACTGATTGTAGTGCAATTGTACACAAGTATTTTTCGATGACCTTGTGTAAAGGTCAGGGTCACAGAGGTTAATTAAGGAGGGACAAAATGTTGTTTTATTGTAAAATATGCACCCTCTCGTACAGTATGACAAGATCTGAGCAGAAATTGTGCACAGTTGTACCCAACACTATTTCCTTTGCATTTGTATTTCCTTTTTATATATTAAGCACATTAAATGGGCACTAGGAGCAGATTTGAAAATATGCACGAAAGAATAAAAAGTTAAAAATCAGTACAGTTAAAGCTGGGCATAGAGAAAGTTAGTACCATACACCCTTTATCACTGAAGATTTATTACAGTGTTTACCTCACCATTCATCACAAGTTTGTGTGCCTGGAACAGCATTTGGTCAGAGCAGTACGTTGGAACAACATACATGCGCTATGACAAAGGTCCTTCAGGAATCATAGGTTCCACTCTGAACGAGTGAACTCTTGCCAGATAACTTACTCACAGAGCGTTTTCTCCCAGATCTTGAATGATGTGCATGCTTTGAAGGAAGAGGATGCCCAGCGCGCTATCACTGTTCACAAAGATCAACACGCTGCAACAAGGAGCATGCTGAGGACAGGGCGAGGATAAGAGAGATGCTCTCCACCTACATTGATGTCTTTGAGACAGAAAACACCCAACTGGGCTCATCAACATACACACTGGACGTATCGTGGACGAAGTTGCTGTCCAATATTCACAATGGTCTGGAAATTAAAGCCTCGCAACGGCAGCAGTTTGATGCTTACCTCTCGGTTTTCACAGCAAGATCAACAAGAAATGAAGAAGACTGACAAGAAAGGTCGTGGAACCATTGATCCTCAGTTCATTTATGCAATGGTTCCAAAGATCATGGCTGTCTCAGGAGACACTGTCTTCCTTTGCGAGTTAGTTATTGACGAATAGAGCCAAATGCGCACTACAGCAAAGACTGTTCTGAAGAGCAAGTTACAAGTCATATCATGGATGCCAGGTTAGGATCACCCAGGAGTCATTATTCCCTATGCATGTGCTTTGTTGTGGACTGTGCCATGGCCGGCCCCGCCAGCACGGGTGGATGACTGTCAGTGAGGCATCCCGACAGTGCATCTGCAGTGACCCATGTGGTTTTTGACTGGTATTTCGCCGGTAGCACCAAGTCATGCTGCCGGTCAGTACGACAACAGGGCACGTGGCGTGTGTACAGTTGATCCTGATCCCACCAAAGCAGACAGTCATTCTTTATGTCGTTGAGAACAAGACATAGATCATCACAATGTCGTGACGAAACTCAGCACAGTGGTCCCTCCTTCTGACAAACGCATCATAGTCACTGGTCATATCCTATACTCCTGCGCCATGCTGTTCTTCCAACTGCCCTCACTCATGAAGAGGCCGGCATCCTGATGGCATACCCCGTTATTGAGGAAGCCAGGGCCGGGCACTCGAGCATCAGGGTTGTGTCAGATGACGCGGATGTGTTCGTGGTACTGGCGCATCACCTGCACCACAGAACAAATGGAATTCCTCCAACTGTCGCTGTCACAATGGAATTAACTTCCATGGGCGACAGCTCAAGCGTGATGAACGTGAACGATCTTGTGCAGCAGCACCAAAGTCATGCCCAACATACCCGTGGTACATGCTCCAGATGACAGAACTCCTTTGTTGGGCAAACGACAGTAGTAAAACAATATTGAGTTGTTCGATAGTGTATTGAAGCTAGGGAGCATTTCTGACAACGAAACAAGATGTGATTCATGCCTGTTTTCGGTATACAGCTATGTTGTAGGGCCAGGAACCTGACATAAGCTTGACAGAAATACGGGCCAATATCATCAGAAGGAAAACAGCTGGTAAAAGACACGTTGCGCCCAAGCTCTGTAGCCTGCCACCAATGACACCCAGCTTCGAAGCCCACTTCGTGCCCGTCATCAGATGTGGCAGGCCGCCAGTTCACCATCGCCACATGACATTTACCCTCTGGACTACGGGTGGAAGGCAGAAGGCTCCGGTTTGTACCCGCTGTACCTGCTGAGGCTGAAAGGTAAACCAGGACTGCGGAATGTCAGGCTGCACCTGCGTCAAGCTTCAGCTAACTTGCACAGTCTTCTGCAAATGCAAAGGACATGAACCGTGTTGCAATCCCTTCACGGAAATGATCCAGGACACAGGAGATGGACTCAGAGTGAAGCACGTGTAATCCATGACACAGGAGATGGACTCAGAGTGAAGCACGTGTAATCCAGGACACAGGAGATGGACTCAGAGTGAAGCACGTGTAATCCAGGACACAGGAGATGGACTCAGAGTGAAGCACATGTAATCTTGGTTTACAAAAGCAGAAACAGTTTATAATGTCGATAAGCAGTACAACAGGCTGATTTTACATTGACCGAACTCACGTTAAGAACATTCAATCAGTGAGAGCCTATCTCATGAAAGAAGTAAGCACTCACATATATTTGTCATACATTTATGGGTGTGTGATCACCTAAACATACAACTCCAGTGGAACTGTATGTGAATATTTTGCCATATATACATAAACCATCAGTAACAAGATAAAAATTACGTCATGTCTAGTTAAGCTAACCTCAGCCCTGCAGCGCATCACGTCTTGCTTCGCAGATGCTGCCCAGCTCTTTGGACTCGAGGTCAGTCTGAAAAAGACAGAGGTCCTCCATCAGCCGGCACCCAAGACAGTGTATCGCCCTCCTCACATCACCATTGGCGAGTCTGATCTAAAGTCAGTGCACCAGTTTACTTACCTTGGCTGCATTATCACGTCGGACGCCAAGCTGGACAAGGAGCTTGACAGCAGGCTGGCAAAAGCGAACAGCGCTTTCGGGCGACTTTTCAAGCGGGTGTGGCACAATCAACAGCTGAAAACAGGCACCAAGATCAGCGTGTACAGAGCTGTGGTCCTCACCACCCTGCTGTATGGTTCCGAGTCCTGGGCCCTCTACCGCAGCCAACTACGACTCCTCGAACGCTTCCACCAACGCTGCCTGCGCACCATCCTGGGCATTCACTGGAGTGACTATGTCACCAACGTCGAGGTCCTTGAACAGGCTGAAACTGTGAGCATCGAGGCTTTGCTGCTGCGGACACAGCTCCGCTGGGCGGGGCATGTCTCCAGGATGGAGGATCATCGCCTACCAAAGATCACCCTGTTCGGCGAGCTTGCTACTGGACACCGTGACAGAGGGGCACCAAAGAAGAGATACAAAGACTGTCTCAAGAAGTCACTTAGTGCCTGCCAAATCGACCACCACCAGTGGTCTTCGCTTGCTGCGGACCGTGACACCTGGCGCTCCACCATTTACAAGGCAGCTGTCTCCTTTGAGGACTCTCACAGAGCTAGCCTTAAGGACAAGCGGCTCAGGAGAAAAAACAGAGATGCCGCAGCTCAGAACCCCGGCCATACCTTCCCCTGCAGCCACTGCGGTCGAACCTGCCTGTCTCGGATTGGCCTCCGCAGCCACGAACAAGCCTGCAGACGTCGTGGGCAACTCCTATAAAATCTTCGTTCGCGAAGTCAAGCCAAGAGAGAGACATTGTATATGCGCTGCGGCCATCTTGGAACTTGCGTTATATAAACAAATGCTAAAATAAATAACAGAGTGGCATCATTCAGCTTTGAAATGAGTATCCGAAATCATTAGGAATCAACTCAATCAGTTGATAACCCCTTCACTGCACGTTTAACTATCATTTGACCCTGGTGACTTGACCTTTCAGTAGGTCATTCAAATGTGTGACCTTGACCTTTCAGTAAGGAAATTCAAGAAGATATAATAAGTAAGGTCTTTCTAAGAACATTCATCGCACCAAGTTTGAACGCTTTCACCTTAATTGTTACTGAGAAAATGTCCATAACACTAATCTGACCGTTGATCTGGCGGCCATCTTGGAGTTAGCTCTGTGTACAGAAATGTTCAACATTCATAAAAAAGAATCACGTAGATTCAGATTGAGCACCCACAATTATTTGGAATCAACTCAAGGAGTTCTAAATACCCCCTTCATTGTAGGTCTCCAAATAGGGCACTTTTAGCCGTTACCTGACCTTTGATGACTTGACCTTTAAATAAGGTCATTCAAATGGGTATGAAAAAAAGATCTTACCAAGAACATTCACCTTAACGTTTGAACGCTCTGGCTTTAGTTGTTATTGAGAAAAATCCCTTAACAATAATGTGACCTTTGATCTGGCCGCCATATTGGATTTAGCTCTGTGTACCAAAATGCTCAACATTTACAGAGTGGCATCATGCAGATTCGAATTCAGCACCCCAAAGTCATTCGGTATCAACTCTTTCATTTTATTCCCCCTGTCACTGCAAGCTGGGTCTCAGGTATTACAGGACTATTGCCCCACGTGTGTTCTGTCAGTGACGACGAGGAGTCAGAGTCCGAGAAGGCGGCAAGGTCACAGCACCAGCGCATGTTGCGGCGTCTGAACCCGGACTACGGCAAAGCCCCGAACAAGAACAAGGGCACTGCAGCCTCGGGCTACAGATGGAAAAAAAAATGGCGAGAACAGAGGGAGCGGAGCAAACAGGTGATCTGCCCTGCAACAGCGACAGCCATCATGTCCATCGTTGTGAAGTGCGAGAAATATCACAAATATGGACACAATGGCTTTTGTCATTGCAGGGCATATGGCAGTACTGAAACCTTCAAACGGGTAACATCATCACCTATCAGCACTTTACTTTACCATCTTGTTTACTTTTGCAGCGATGAGCAACCAGCTGTTGAACACTCAGCATGCATACATTGTACGTTTAACCAGTTCAGCGCCAGTTGACATAGGCTGTGTTTCTGCAACCTTCGTTAACTGAACACAAATTCCACCTTGTATAGATGACCCAGAACACATACCAAGGGGAGTTACTCAGCGCTGAACTCACAGACAGTTAGATCCCCTACCCGATCTTATCAGGCACCCAGTCGCCAGCCCACAGAGAAAAACACGCAGGTAAAGAACAAGATGATCATATACATCCCTTACATGTCCCGCGGACATGGATTCAAGGTGATATCAGCAACAGGCATATGCAAGTGGCAACCGGGCAGTGTTCACATTTTCTTGGCACTAACAGGTTAGTGATTGATGGTCGATTGCTCATCGCTCTGAGCATGACATAGATTTATCAACGGCGTACCAGTTTACATTATTTTGAGTTTTGACGTCACTACATGCCACGAAACCAAGGGAGATCTGTGTAGCACTGTGAAACAATAAAATGAGGAAAATTGTAAAGAATGATCCAGAGTGAGTTCTGTAAGTCAGTCGCGGCGACCAAGACGAGCCTCGTTTTCGCTCGCGTGACCTTTGTCAGCTCAGCTCATTAAGAATACGCAATCCAGATCAAAAAGGTGACTGCCAAATGTGTCAATGCAGAGAAGAACCCAGCGAAGAAAGAAACGCGCTTAGAAAAGGCAGTTACAACATAATTGTGTTGTGTCTTTTCTAAGCGTGTTTCTTTGTTTGTTGGGTTCTTCTTATGAGCTCTTTGTGGCCCAGGTAAGAAATACCCACATTTTGGAGTTGTCCTCCGATGACTGCGTTACAATGTAGGAGACAGATCGACCATGATAGTTCAAGGGTGGTGCCAGAATAGCTTGGCGCCTATAGCTATTCTGGCACCACCCTTGAACTATCAAGGTGGAGCCGTATCTTGCTGTGGTGTGTCGGCGCTGAATGAGTTAAGAATCATGAATGTCGTGCTGTGTTTTGCAGAAGCGGAAGGTAAAGCATCAACAGCGGCTGGAGGCGCGCCGCGCCCGAGAGGAGGAACTGGGGCGCAGACAAAACCGGGAAGGTGAGCCCTCAGCCAGTACCACTGCACCTCCCGGGCAGGAAGTCCCTTCGCGACCAGTCAGTACCGTACAGAGCGTCATGTCCTTGTCCAAACGCCGACTTTCCACGGACATTGACTCGGGGGAGCGTAGCGGCAGCTTAACTGACACCACCAAGAAGGCTGCCTGACCTCTTGGGTAGAGCTGTGGTAAATTTGTTGGACGCAGGCAGCAGGCGATTTTATTATAGGGCTTGCACTATTCCGGACACGCGCCCAGGGCTCGTTATTAATTTGACGCGGCCGTACCGCGGTCCTGCCGAGTTTCAGCAAGGTCTGGGCCACGCGCTCTGGCGCGGCAGATTCTGGTTTAGCTTTCAGATCACAAGCTGTTAGCGAGAACGAGCTAACCGGCGAGTCCGCTGCCTAGTGCGCGGGCCGACAGCGACCGACGTCGTCCCGAGGATCTTTTGGTTAATGGGTATAGAGACAGGGCAACCAAACTGTCCAATTGCTTTGCAGAGTAATGATTACCAATCAGCAAGACTGGTCAGGTTTCGTTTGCTGTGAACGACTCCTAACGACGAACGCGAGCGAAATCAGGGCAGATAACCAGCGTGTATCATAAGCATAAACAACAGTCCACACATCGCCAAGAGGCAGAGATTATAGGCAAGAGATGCAAATGGTCCATCGTATTGCTGCCCGTATTGCTGCCCGTATGTCTATTTTGAAAAAAAAGGGTTTCACCCGAAAATGTAACTCATTCAACGGCCTCTCATCAATAGCTGCGGAAGTATCGTATAGTGTTGCAGCTGTAATCATCGCGACAAAAAGCGCTACCGACAACCAAAGGGATAACGTTTGTTGTTTTTTATATTTTAATATTTTTTATTTTTAAAGAGTCGGTCTAGCTTGTGCATAGGGGACACATTTTCATGGGCTTATGTCTTGTCGGTTTTCTTTTTTTTTTTTTTTTTTTTTTTTTTTTGGGGAGGGGGGGGGGGGGGTGTCTTGCTGTACGTCTTATCTTACGAGTCTGAGCTAGCTGCGTCCTTCCAATGTACTCTGTGTGCTGGTCAGGCTAGGCTGACATCGGCCGAAGGAGTTTAGGTAGCGAAATACGGATACCATACGCATAGACAACACCCCAAACACCTCCAAGAGGCATAGGTCATCTTGAGTAGTCCGGGCCCAGGAGGATCTATACCTCTTGGACAAGTTGGTTATCCGCCCTGACGTCACTTTCGGTCGATGTTGGGAGTCGTTCTTTGCAAGCGTAAAGTCACTACTTACATCGACAAAAGCTAGACACTCAATCTCAGAGAAATTGTCAAGCGGTCGTTGAATGCTGTTTCAGTCTTCGTGATTGCTGTACTCATTCTCTGTGTGCCAGTTTGCCTTTAGGCGACTAAACGTTCAGAGCCAGTTTAACCCATTTAGCCCTGACGCACTACAGCAGGAGATGGATAGACCATAATAATTCAAAGGTAGTGCCCGATTAGCTTGGCGCCTGTCTGCGCCAAGCTAATCGGGCACTACCCTTGAATTATCATGGTCAATCCATCTGCTGCAACAGGCGCATTTGCAAAGAACGCCTCCCAAATTTGGGAAATACGTGCGTCGGGCTGAATTAGTTAAATGTTTCATGACTGAACTTTCGTTTCTGACACCCTTGTAATGGGCGAGAAATGCCGGAATCCCTTCTTCTCGAGCGCTGGTTTAAAGTACCTTAATAAAGCCACGCAGCCAGAAACCTGGGACCACTTTCAGCGTGTCCGGAATAGTGTATGCCGATGTCACACACAAAGCGCACGCAGCACTGTCACCCCACGTGGACCACTGCAGTCGTAATTATATTTGCTGAGTTAAAATGCATTTTGTTTAGCTGCGCACAAAAAAGCCAAGAACGGTATACGACGTAAGAAGAGTTTTTGCATGTTTGAAGACATTGTTGAAATGGCTAGGTACCGCTGTGTCCAACTCACGCGCTCACGTTATTGTCACGAGGTGTATACAAGATCCTCGCTGGACCACTCTGAAAAGGTTCCAGGTCTCCTGGTTGGTTGTGAAGGACCTCTAGCCATGCTTAGGAATGGTGAACAAGTAGATAGCGAAATCCAGATCAAAATGATGACTGCCTAGCGCGTAAAACGAAAACAAACAAACAAAACAAAACAACAAAGAAAAAAGGGAAAGGACAAATACAACACAGGTTATTATACTTTTCGGTTTACCCTTGGTAGCAATCGTCGTCACTAAAACCGCTACCGTTGTTTTTTTTTTTTTCAAAATAGACATACAGACAGGACACAATGTGCAACTTATCTTTCTTTTTTTTTCTTTTTTTTTTTGGGGGGGGTAGGGGGGGGGGCGGGGCAAGGGGAGGATGGGTTGGGGGGGGAGGATGGGTTGGGGGGGGGGGGGTTGGCAAGAGATGCAAATGGTTCATCGTATTTGTCTAGTTTGAAAAAGGGGTTTCACCCGAAATTTAACTCATTCAAGGGGCGACTCATCCATAGCTGCGGAAGTATCGTATACGTTGAAGCTGGCTGCAGGGATGATTGTGACAAAAAAAAAATCGCTACCTACAGCCAAAGGATTAACTTTTTTAAAGAGTCGGTTTGGCCTGTGCAAGGGGGACGCATTTTCATGGGCTTATGTCTCGTCAGTTTTTACTTGATTCGGTGTCTTGCTGTACGTCTTATCTTACTTGATGCGGTGGTTTCTGTACGTCTTATCTCACTTGATGCGGTGTCTTGCTGTACGTCTTATCTTACTTGATGCGGTGTCTTGCTGTACGTCTTATCTCACTTGATGCGGTGTCTTGTTGTACCTCTTATCTTACTTGATGCGGTGTCTTGCTGTACGTCTTATCTCACTTGATGCGGTGTCTTGCTGTACGTCTTATCTTACTTGATGCGGTGTCTTGCTGTACGTCTTATCTCACTTGATGCGGTGTCTTGCTGTACGTCTTATCTTACTTGATGCGGTGTCTTGTTGTACCTCTTATCTTACTTGATGCGGTGTCTTGCTGTACGTCTTATCTCACTTGATGCGGTGTCTTGCTGTACGTCTTATCTCACTTGATGCGGTGTCTTGCTGTACGTCGTATCTCACTTGATGCGGTGTCTTGCTGTACGTCTTATCTCACTTGATGCGGTGTCTTGCTGTAGTCTTATCTCACTTGATGCGGTGTCTTGCTGTACGTCTTATCTCACTTGATGCGGTGTCTTGCTGTACGTCTTATCTCACTTGATGCGGTGTCTTGCTGTACGTCTTATCTCACTTGATGCGGTGTCTTGCTGTACGTCTTATCTCACTTGATGCGGTGTCTTGCTGTACTCTTATCTTACTTGATGCGGTGGTTTCTGTACGTCTTATCTCACTTGATGCGGTGTCTTGTTGTACCTCTTATCTTACTTGATGCGGTGTCTTGCTGTACGTCTTATCTCACTTGATGCGGTGTCTTGCTGTATGTCTTATCTCACTTGATGCGGTGTCTTGCTGTACGTCTTATCTCACTTGATGCGGTGTCTTGCTGTACGTCTTATCTCACTTGATGGGTGTCTTGCTGTACGTCTTATCTCACTTGATGCGGTGTCTTGCTGTACCTCTTATCTTACTTGATGCGGTGTCTTGTTGTACGTCTTATCTCACTTGATGCGGTGTCTTGCTGTACTCTTATCTTACTTGATGCGGTGGTTTCTGTACGTCTTATCTCACTTGATGCGGTGTCTTGTTGTACTCTTATCTCACTTGATGCGGTGTCTTGCTGTACGTCTTATCTCACTTGATGCGGTGTCTTGCTGTACGTCTTATCTCACTTGATGCCGTGGTTTCTGTACGTCTTATCTCACTTGATGCGGTGTCTTGTTGTAGTCTTATCTTACTTGATGCGGTGTCTTGCTGTACGTCTTATCTCACTTGATGCGGTGTCTTGCTGTACGTCTTATCTTACTTGATGCGGTGGTTTCTGTACGTCTTATCTCACTTGATGCGGTGTCTTGCTGTACGTCTTATCTCACTTGATGCGGTGTCTTGCTGTACGTCTTATCTCACTTGATGAGGTGTCTTGTTGTACTCTTATCTTACTTGATGCGGTGTCTTGCTGTACGTCTTATCTCACTTGATGCGGTGTCTTGTTGTACTCTTATCTTACTTGATGCGGTGTCTTGCTGTACGTCTTATCTCACTTGATGCGGTGTCTTGTTGTACTCTTATCTTACTTGATGCGGTGTCTTGCTGTACGTCTTATCTCACTTGATGCGGTGTCTTGCTGTACGTCTTATCTCACTTGATGCGGTGGTTTCTGTACGTCTTATCTTACTTGATGCGGTGTCTTGTTGTACGTCTTATCTCACTTGATGCGGTGTCTTGTTGTACGCTACGTCTTATCTCACTTGATGCGGTGTCTTGCTGTACGTCTTATCTCACTTGATGCGGTGGTTTCTGTACGTCTTATCTTACTTGATGCGGTGTCTTGTTGTACGTCTTATCTCACTTGATGCGGTGTCTTGTTGTACGCTACGTCTTATCTCACTTGATGCGGTGTCTTGCTGTACGTCTTATCTCACTTGATGCGGTGGTTTCTGTACGTCTTAACTCTTATCTTACTTGATGCGGTGTCTTGTTGTACTCTTATCTTACTTGATGCGGTGTCTTGCTGTACGTCTTATCTCACTTGATGCGGTGTCTTGCTGTACGTCTTATCTCACTTGATGCGGTGGTTTCTGTACGTCTTATCTTACTTGAAGTTTTGTCTGAGCTAGCTGCGTCTTTTAAATGTACGCTGTGCGCTGGTCACTCTGGGCAGACGTCGGCCGGAGAACTTTAGTTCACTAAGGTAGCGAAATCAAGACCAAAAAGGTGACTGCCATGCGTGCGAAATGCAATAAAATGTCCCACCACCACCCCCCTCCCTCCTCCATCCCCCAAACCCCCCCCCCCAAAAAAAAAAAAACCACAAACAAACAAACAAACAACAAACAAACAAACAAACAAACAAAAACAACAACAACAACAACAAAAACGCATAGAAAGGACAATTACAGTTGTGTTGTAATTGTCCTTTCTTAGCGTGCTTTTCCTCTTTCTCTACTACGTAGTGAGCCAAGACTGCCTTATCCCATCCCGCCGTGAGTGGACCTTGGTCGCCTGCTCGGCGTTAAACCCAAATAACTAACTAACTTCCTCATCCCATTTAACCACAACGCTTTACGACAGGAGATGGGATCGACCATGATAATTCCAGGCTAATGCTCGATTAGCCGGCTTGGCTCCATCAGGCGCCAGGCTCACCTGGTACTACCCTTGAAGTCGATCTATCTCCTGCCACAGGTACGTGGTCGTCAGATGACACCTCAGAAATCTGGGAAATGCGGCCTTGGGGTTCAACTGGCTAACCCTTTGGCTGTCGGTAGCGCTGTTTTGGTCGAGATGATTCCTGAAGGAATCATCGCGACAAAAAAGCGCTACCGACAGCCAAAGGGTTAAACCAAGTGCTGGGTAGAGCAGGGTTTCCCTTGGGTAAAGCCGTGACCTTTCTGTCCTGCTTCTTATTCCAGTCATTTCATGGGCCGGTCAACTTGAGTCATTTTACATGCCCGTTGATACCTTTCTGCTTCCCCTTGGGGCAGGGCAGGGCACCATCCAACATTCTCTACAGCTGAACCGTACTCGGAAACAAATGCTTCCCCTTGGGGCAGGGCAGGGCAGGGCAGGGCACCATCCAACATTTTCTACAGCTGAACCGTACTTGGAAACAAGTGCTTCCCCTTGGGGCAGGGCAGGGCACCATCCAGCATTCTCTACAGCTGAACCGTACTCGGAAACAAATGCTTCCCCTTGGGGCAGGTCAGGGCAGGGCACCATCCAGCATTCTCTACAGCTGAACCGTACTCGGAAACAAATGCTTCCCCTTGGGGCAGGGCAGAGCAGGGCACCATCCAGCATTCTCTACAGCTGAACCGTACTCGGAAACAAATGCTTCCCCTTGGGGCAGGGCAGGGCACCATCCATTTTTCTCTACAGCTGAACCGTAATCGGAAACAAATGCTTCCTCTTGGGGCAGGGCAGGGCACCATCCAGCATTTTCTACAGCTGAACCGTACTCGGAAAAAATGCTTCCCCTTGGGGCAGGGCAGGGCAGTGCACCATCCAACATTCTCTACAGCTGAACCGTACTCGGAAACAAATGCTTCTCCTTGGGGCAGGGCAGGGCAGGGCAGGGCAGGGCACCATCCAACATTCTCTACAGCTCAACCGGACTCGGAAACAAATGCGGGTTGGGTGAAACTGCACTGCGGCGATGATCCGTCCCCGGGGAAAGCAACCCAAATTTCCCCTCGTAGGACAATAAAATAAACAAAACAAAACAAAACAAAATGTCTGAGCGCGTGCAGTGTGCCGCCTAGCTCAAAGTTGGCTGTTGAAGGATTAACCGCTTCAGTGCTAGCTGACGCAGACCGGGGGCTCATGAGGATCTATACCTCTTCCAGTTGGGTGGTGTTCAAATTTTCTCGGCACTGGACGGGTTGATTTTTTTTTTTTTAATGTGATGTTTAAATACGGTAAGCTTCTGATTAAAAAAAAAAAAAAAAAAAAAAAAAAAAAATGGCCGTGGGACCCAAATGTTGGGTCCGAAGTTTGTAATAAGCGAAGTAATTTGTACAGCTGACTTGTGTTAAATCCGGCCTTCTCCTAAGAGATGTCGACTGTACCTTGTTTAACCCATATCATACTGAGGCTAAAAGCTTCAAATTTGTACGCTGCCATATGCAAGCTACATTATAATAATAATAATAATAATAATAATAATAATAATAATAATAATAATAATAATAATAATAATAATAATAATAAGCGCATTAAATAGGCGCTTTATCCCAATTGAAAATCGGCTCAAAGCGCCGCCGCGAACTGAACCCAACAAGCACGCTCACGTGAACCACGCGCATTCACTCACACACTGTACGTAAACACAGAACATTCACGTGGTGCTAAGGGCAAGCTCAAGCGAGCTACTGTAGTTTTTGGAAATTCAAAATCGTTTGTATTTGAAATTTGATTAAGTGGGCTGAAGCTGATACCAAAGTGGAGGGGGAGGAAGAGCCGGAGTACCCGGAGAAAGAACCCCCGACAGTCCGCCCGAATTAACGGTGACACTTACTAGAGGAGAAAAATCCGACGCCGGAACCCGTAATCGAACCTCGCACCTTTAGCATTGGTGGCAGGCGCCTTAACCACTGCGCCACGGACCGCCCCAGATAAGGATATAGACTAATGGCTTTAGTTCAAGGGTGGTGCCAGAATAGCTTGGCGCCTAGAGAACTATTTTAGTCAAACTTATTTCACACACTGATGTATTCCGAATGATTTTGGTTAATAGTTCAGAATCTTCAAATATGCGGGAAAACGTCATGTTCAGCACAAAAGCAGAATTTGACTCATAACCTTCCAAGGACTCTTAGTAGGTAGCGCATACAAAAAAACCATTCCATTTTGTGCGGCAAGATGGTCCTTGTCTTTTTGTGCGAAGCTCGGTATATATTCAGCACTTCTATCAGTTTTCGTATCATTCTAGCGCATGCCATGAAAGTCTACCGACGAGCAAAAGGAATGAGACATTTTTGGAATCAGCGGAAACACTAGTGTTTCCGATGATTCCACAAAAAAGTCGCATTTCTTTTGCTCGTCAGAATAGGACGTGAGCTGCTTGACGATTTACAAGTATGTGTATTTGGGGGGAAGGTGTGTGTGTGGGGGGGGGGGGGAGGGGTTGGGGGGGGGGGAAGCTTGTGTGTTCTAATCCTCGTAGATATATAAATTACAAATTGACAAACCAAGACACATGGACCGGTGAGGTAGCTGCTTGTAAGTCTCGCCCTTCCGACGCATTAACCCCTTCGTTCTCATCGGACGCAGTTTGTGTTTTTGAAACCTTCGCCTGGTCCATGTCCAAGATCCCCAGCCGCCAAAAGGGGCCCGCACACAAAGTGGTTTCAGCAAGAGGCATAGATCCTCATGAGCCCCCGCGACTGCGGGGGCTCATGAGGATCTATATGCCTCTTGCAGTCAGATGGCGTTCAGGTGTTCTCGGCAGTGAACGGGTTAACTGTTGAACGATGTAGCACTTTTCAAGCGGCCTGACGCGCCGAGGTCAGGCTTGCGAGGCATAGCAGTCCGAATAAAAGGCTTCCCCAGAAGCACGACAAGCCATAGAACTGAGCTGTCGCGTGCATCTAATTCAATCCATCTCTCGCGCCATGTACAGTGTACGCAGCAATCGATCTTTAGAAAGTGCTAGGCGTTAACCCTTTGGTTGTCGGTAGTGCGATTTTTATCGAGGTGAATCCTGCAGGAATCACCTCGATAAAAATCGCACTACCGACACTGAACCAAAGGCATGTACCCAAAGTCGGCCCGACCGGTTTTTTGCGCATTGGGAAGTGGACTTGAAAAGTGCTATGGCAGGAAAAGCCGAAGCACTCGCAGAGAAATCCCTGTCACAGCGAGCTTTGTGAGAATGTGACAGTTGTCACAAAGTTGACACAGCCAGAACCAGGTTTCTGACTGTGCTGACAGTTGTCACAAAGGTCTTGGGCACTTCTTGGAGCCTCTCACGGCCGTTAGCCTCGTGACAACACGCCACTGTAGAGTTCTGCTCTGTTAGAAGACTATGAAACAAAACCACGTGATCTGCATCTTGAATACCATTGGCCTGGCCCGGCTGCTAGCACATCGTAGTGTGACTTTTCAGTAGCCTGTTTCCAGAATCCACCTAATGTGAAAATCGTGAACGCAGCTAGGTCGCACATCGTGTAGCTTGTTTACTCGAAAATTTTAGAGCGCTGCGCATGCACGAAATCCATTATGGCAGCGGAGCTCTATAGCAATCTGTTGTTGGGCAGGATTTTATGACAATGACTACCACGACGACGACGAATTTGTGTTGATACCGACATCACGGATAATGATGATGATGAAGGCTGTAATGTAAATGTTGAACGGTAGACAGTTATTTACATGTTCTGTGTGCGGTCTGTGAGCTTAGACCTAGTCCTTAACCCATTCAGCCCTGAAGCACTACAGCAGGAGATGGGTCGTCCATGATAATTCAAAGGTAGTGCCAGATTAGCTTGGCGCCTGTCGGCGCCGAGCTAATCTGGCACTACCCTTGAATTATCAAGGACGATCCATCTCCTGCAACAGGTGCATATTCGTTAGATGACGCCTCTAAAATTTGGGAAATACGTGCGTCGGGCTGAATGAGATAATGTCTCAAACCACCGATCAGCTCGCATTTAACTCGCTTTTGCAGGCAGCCACCGACACTGTCAGCAGTAACATTGGCTGCACGCAGCCACCGACACTGTCAGCAGTAACATTGGCTGCACGCAGCCACCGACACTGTCAGCAGTAACATTGGCTGCACGCAGCCACCGACACTGTCAGCAGTAACATTGGCTGCACGCAGCCACCGACACTGTCAGCTGTAACATTGGCTGCACGCAGCCACCGACACTGTCAGCAGTAACATTGGCTGCACGCACAGACAGGTTAACCCTTTTGCTGTGGGTAGCGGGTTTGTTTGTCGCGATGTTTCATGTAGGAGTCATCGCGACAAAAAGCACCACCGACAGCCAAAGGGTGCATGTCGTTGGTAAAAACAAAATTTCTGTCCCAAACAGGTGGCAAACCGCAGAGTTCTGGTTCCGGTGATCCACGCCCGAGGTCCCAAAGCAAGCCCCTCATACGCACCTTGACGCCCCCACCCATCCCCGCCCCAGCCCCTGCCCCCACTCCCACCCCAGCGAAGGAAACACCCAGTACAACACACCAGGAGAAAAAGGACCAGCTAGCACAGCGACGGCCGACCGGAGCTGCAAGCGTCGCTCAGGGGACCAAAAAGGACGACGATTTTGTGGACGAAGATGATGATGATGACGATGATGATGATGACGATGATGACGAAGATGATGAAGACACAGCGCCAAAGCGGCCAGATAATCCGACACAGAGCAAACCACAGCCTCCTGGTTCGGCTGATCCAAGCACGAGGCCCCAGTCTGCCCAAAGCACTTCCAAAACCACCCCCATCCCTACCCCAGCCCCAGCCACAGCCCAAAAGAGAAAGCGTCAGCTGGCACAGCGAAGGCCGACCACATATATAAAACAGAACGATGAAGAAGAAGATGCTGATGACGAAGAGTCGGAGAAAGATGGAAAGTCTTGAGAGCGTATCTTGAGAGACTTACTTCACAAAATAATTTGAGAGAGAATAACTTGAGAGAGAGTTTTTTTTGGAGAGAGTAGCCTAGAAGAGTAAATTAAGACGGTAATTTGAGCGAGTAACTTGAAAGATTAAGTTGAGAGAGTAACTTGAGTAAGTAATTTGAGAGAATAATTTGAGAGAGTAACTCGAGGGCGTAATTAGAGAGAGTGATTTAAGAATAGCTTGACAAAATCACTTGAGAGTTGCGAGGAATAGAGTTGCTTCAGAATATATCTTGAGAGAGTAACTTTAGACATTAGCTTGAGAGAATTACTTGAGAAACTTCAGAGGGAATAACTTCAGATTAAACTTAAGACAATAACATGAGCGAACGTGTTCATTTGTCAGACGTGATAAAACTGAGGAGAGAATCAGAAGTAAATGTGTACTGGTCTGTGATTTTGGATTTTACGGCTGCAAACCGTAAGATCGAAAATCACAGACTATCACATATTTATAAGGTCGTATTGCGCGGAGCACACGAGATATCGTCTCATCTCCGCGTATGACGTAGTGGTGTACAAAGGTACGTCAGTTTTGCGTATCACGTGGTGTGCGAGAGATATCATCATGCCTTTGCTTGTCGCGTGGTGCATGAGAGATATAATCGCATCTTTGCGTATCACGTGGTGCACGACTTTGTGTATTATGTAGTGTGCACGAGATATCATCGAGTATTTGCGTATCACATTTGTGTGTGTATTTAACAACTCCCTTTAGATCACCACAGCTCTACTGCGTATCACGTGACGCAGAAGATAATAATATAACTATCATCGCATTTCTACGTATGAAGTATTACTCATGAGATAATAATAATAATAATAATAATAATAATAATAACGGTATTTATAATGCGCTTATCTTATAATAATTATAAATCTAAGCGCGCACTCACAACTCGCGCACGCATGTTCTGTCAGTCTGGGTACTTCAAGACCTTCTTGCCATTCCTTGGGCCAGTTTCTTCAAAATAAGCCATATGACACTTACTTCTAGGCACCACACGGTTATTGTCATGGAAACAGATTATTTGGTCCTTTGACTGCAGAAAAAAAAAAAACACGACCTAAGCACAAGAGACATAGATCCTCGTGAGCCCCCGCAGTTGCGAGGCACATGAGGATCTATGCGTCTTGCTGTCCTCACTTTGAATCCATGTTACTGGGACGGTTTGGGCTCCTTGGCGTTGAATTGCAGAAGATTGCAGAAACGCACTGTACGTCAAATGGCAGTCAAAGGGTTAATCACATGCAGCCACCGGTACAGCGGCTGTTTCTACTACCGGTGTCCGTATGCCCGTGACGACAAGCGAGACCTGCCACATCCGGATACGCGAATGTCAAGTAAAAAAAACTATCAGCCTCGCTTTGGATGTGCTGGTGAACCGCCATAGGTCGTATTGGAACTGATTGCCTAGTCAGTCTTGGCCGGGACGGTTTCGATGTTTGTCCGAAGTATGCATATGTGTGTCTGTGAAATGCATTTCATAGAACTGCCTCGGTGTTCAGCGAAAATAAGAGCTCAGCTGTGTTATCCGGATCTGCCCGCTGGACTAAAGGTACTCGGGGGGGGAAGTCGTTGTCCTGTCTGGCGACGGACCTACTTGTGTGCATAGCGCGGAACCGTAGACTAATACGGAATTCGACATACTATTGGTGACTCGTGACTCGAGACATTGTGAGTTTTATCGTCACTGTGCATTTAGTTTTGTTGACGCTCACGCTGATTTGCCTTTCTCCATTCGCCACCGGCAGCAAATCGAGGGAAGCAAACCAGTGTGGTCGAGACTTTCATCATTTTTGTTGTGCTGACTTCTACTGGTCGACCTACAGTGTATCTCTGGTCGAAATGTGACGTCGTCTTTGTAGATTTTGAACTTTCAGACAGGATGCAAAACAACATAATTTGTGTACTGATCTGTGATTTTGGACTTACGGCCGACGGTCGTAAGGTCCAAAATCACAGAGCAGTACACCTACTTAGTTACCATTTCACCAAATTATTTATCAGTGGCTCTTTGCCTACGGATGTCGACTTCAGCCGCCGCTAGATTGCTTACCCTAGAACGGCATGAGACCCGGCCAAGCAAGGTTCGCTTGCAGTGCGTGTGCTTGGTTGTTTTTAGCGCTGAATGTATCCTTACAAGAAGTCACTTGGCATGCGCACCAGATTCACAAATGAAGTCTTAACAGAATTATTTAGTGACTGAGCAAACATAATACAGAAGGGTTACCGAAAGAGGCAAAGAGTTGTCAAGCAACCGACAGTTAGCCGCTAATAGACGCACCTTCTGTCCCCCCCCCCCCCCCCCCGACTTCCCTCCCCACGCATGCGCACTTTTCCAAAGCAGATCAAGCAGTAGTTTCGATCTGTGATTTTGGACCTCTCCTGCGGCATGAACGTTGTTTTTATGTTGCTCAGGAAGCAAGTAGAATTCTACATACGGTGGAACTGATTTGTTGAATTCGACATACAGTAGAACTGATTTGAGTAACCATTCGTCTTGAATTTTTGTTCGCAAGAAACAATTGTTTTAAATAACAGGTGCTATCTCAACACAGGTCTTGAACGAGAGAAAGTGTCACCTGTCATTAAAGTCCTTCAGTCAGGTGTCCGCAACCACCTTAAGGATGGTTTAACTCTTTCCGAGACGTGCCGCATCTGGATTCGCGGCGTAAAGCCGGCTCCATATGTACACACAGCGTAAAGCCGGCTCCATATGTACACGCGGCATAAAGCTGGCTCCATATGTACACATGGCGTAAAGCCGGCTCCATATGTACACACGGCGTAAAGCCGGCTCCATATGTACACGCGGCGTAAAGCCGGCTCCATATGTACACGCGGCATAAGGCAGGCTCCATATGTACACGCGGCGTAAAGCCGGCTCCATATGTACACGCGGTGTAAAGCCGGCTCCATATGTACATGCTGCGTAAAGCCAGCTCCATATGTACACGCGGCATAAAGCCGGCTCCATATGTACACGCGGCGTAAAGCCGGCTCCATATGTACACGTGGCGTAAAGCCAGCTCCATATGTACACGCGGCGTAAAGCCAGCTCCATATGTACACACGGCGTCAAGCCGGCTCCATATGTACACACGGCGTAAAGCTGGCTCCATATGTACACGCGGCATAAAGCCGGCTCCATATGTACACACGGCGTAAAGCCGCGAATCCGGATGCGGCACATCTCGAAAGAGTTCACTTTTTTTCATCCAGATACACTATTGTATGGCTTGAAATAGGTTTATGATAGTCCAAGGGTGGTGCCAGAATAGCTTGGCGCCTCAGGCGCCAAGCTATTCTGACACTACCGTTGAACTGAAATGGTTAATTTATCTCTTAATCTGTAATGTAGCCTTCGTGGGACAATAAGCAATTTTTTTTTTAAAAAAATCAGTCTCAGGATGTAATGGGTTAATGACAGGTGATCTGTGATAAGGGCAGTCGCTCAAACCAGTTCCTACTGTGTTCATTATTTAGAAAAGAAATTGTCAGTAAATGAATATTAGTATTTGCAAATTCGCACTCGGTAGCTGAATATTTTTAGTGTTTTGATCTATGTTTGTATACAGTGATTTCGCTCATGTGTTCTAATGTGAATGATAGTACATCTGTATGCGTGTGTGTGTGTGTGTGTGTTTGTGTGTGTGTGTGTGTGTGTGTGTGTGCGTACGCGAGTGCAAAAGCAAGACCCCGGTAGCAGAACGTCGTCGGGCCCCCAACGGCCGCAGAGGGCCCGAGGACCTCTGCATACTGGGGAGAAGGAAGCGATTAAGACTGAAAGACGCGAGTATGCTATATGAGATGTGTAAAAATAAAATCAGGCAAATTACGTATATTGCGAGTCTACTTTGCATACCGCCATTCAGACAATCAACAATAACAAAAACAAACAAATTCAGAAAAAATATGATTTATTTTGTGTATTTCTTTTGGTCTGCCTCTTCATAACGACACATGACAAAGAAACTTTTACAATATAGGTCCCGCGAAAGAGTCTCATGCCGCTGTCGGAAGAGCTAACTTGCTCAGGTTCCCTTGCCCTGTGTCTGCAGATCAAAAGACTATACCTAAACCTTTTACCTGGTTACACGTGATAGTGACATTTTTCAGCACAGAGTGCTGGCATTTTTACACGCATTAAACACATGGTCAAACACACACACTACAAATGTTTTACATCACAGGCTCGGCACTGCTTGGAATTATGTAAACTGTACACATGTAGTGCAATATATCAGCAAAGACCTAATGCTGACTTTTTACGCGCATTAAAATCTGATAAAAACACGCACACTACAAATTTTCCTCATCACATACCTAGCACTGCATGGAAGTTTGTAAAATGAAACACTATTGGGTTTCTGATAATGGTTGGAATGTAAGTCTGAAGCTTGTTTCCACATTGATTTCTAGCCTATTTAACCCCACATTTTAGAGATGTCATCTATTGACTATGTACAAAATGGAAAATATGGATCGACCATGATAATTCAAGGGTATTTACCTGAATTTACCTGAATTTACCTGAGTGGCCACTGAGCGCGGCCGACGGGGTAGGAAGTTTGAGAACTTATTTTAACCCCCTTAACTGTCTCTTTATCATGGCGGTTCTTGAACTGGTTCACAGTTTCAGCTTCGACAATTGTTTGTTTCAGAGCATTCCATGGGTTCACAACTCTTTGGGAAAAAAAGTTTTTTCTAAGATTCAGTCTGGACCTCCCTTTGAACAGTTTGCTGCTATGACCTCTATGGTAAAATGATGACTGGCATGAAGTAAAAAATATGTCCGCAGAAACTTTTTCAAGTCCCTTTATGATCTTGAAAGTCTCGATGAGATCTCCCCTGTCTCTCCTTTCTTCCAATTTCTGCAAATTGCAAAAGGCCAGTCTCTCCTCATACGGCAGGTGACCAATCCCTGTAATCGATCTTGTAGCTCTCCTCTGCACCTTTTCCAACTCTGCGATGTCTTTTTTGAGGTAAGGTCGCCATGCTTGGATACAGTACTCTAAATGTGGTCGTACAATTGTTTTGTAGAGTGGGACAATAACTTCTCTAGTTCTGGCTGTAACTGTTCGCATGATCTGCCCCACTGCTCTGTTGGCTCGTTTTGCTGCCACGCAGCACTGGCGACTGACCGACGGCGCCAAGCTAATCTGGCATTACCCTTGAATTATCGTGGACGATCTATTTCCTGCAATGCGTCGAGGCCAAATGGGTTAAAAAGAAAATCGTACCACCAGCTGTTTTTATATGTGGAGGGGTACGGCTCAAGGCTTATTAAGGTCTCAAATGACTGACCGTTACACTGTCACATTCTGGCATTTTGTAAGGGAGAAAAGCACACTGGCTTTACCGGTGTTGTTCAAGGGAGATAAAATCACGCCTATAAGTTAAACAAGCGGTGAAAAAACAAAACAAAAAACAAAACCCCCTATTTTTCGAGTTATACAACCCGGAAACAAAACATCGTCATTTGTGTGACTTAATCATGAAAAAAAACACACACACACACACACAAACACACAACAAATACTGCCACAAACTGACACATGACATGCATTTTTTAAAGCGTTGGTCTGTCACTCATGACATAGGTTAGTATATATATATATATATATATATATATATATATATATATATATATATATATATATATATATATATATATATATATATATATATATATATATATATATATATATATATATATATATATATTCTTTACTTTTAACAAAGGCGTCGCCCAAAGCCAAAAGTGCACTGAATCGGATTAGCTCCAAGGGACGTAATTTTTCATTCAATTCTGAGAATGCTGTGCTAATGCCATGGAATTTCAGGCTGGTAAGCTTGCATTATGTCATCAGGACATCAGCTGTCCTTTTTGTGACTGCATCGCTCACTAGATCTAGAAAAAAAGGGTAGTGGGAGCGAAGGAATGACAGACCTATCTTTTTAGCCTTCCACTGAACACCTACTGTATATAGCAATAGGGACTACCCCCAGGCGCCCCGCAATCCGCTGGAGAATATCCTGACCTCCCCGGAGAGGGGAGTAGTACATGAATATTCCCAAACAGATCTTGGACCTGCTGGGTAGATTTTTGTTTTTGCTGCCTACGGCCGGTTTAGCCCCAAGAGGAGGGGGGGGGGGGGCGGGGAGGAGGAAGGGGGCCCTTCAAGTATATATATATATAATATTCATGAGCTTGCTAGGTATACTTTCCTTCCCAAAATCCCTTGCGCACCAAGAAGACTCGATCTTGTTGATACTTGGATTTTCAAAACGGAAACGCGAAATATGCTCACACTGCAACATTAACGCGCTCTTTATGTGTAGTGGTAATGACATACTTCTTAGTGTGTATTAATGCTTGAAATTGATATCAAATCTCTTGGCTTGACTTCGCGAACGAAGATTTTATAGGAGTTGCCCACGACGTCTGCAGGCTTGTTCGTGGCTGCGGAGGCCAATCCGAGACAGGCAGGTTCGACCGCAGTGGCTGCAGGGGAAGGTATGGCCAGGGTTCTGAGCTGTGGCATCTCTGTTTTTTCTCCTGAGTCGCTTGTCCTTAAGGCTAGCTCTGTGAGAGTCCTCAAAGGAGACAGCTGCCTTGTAAATGGTGGAGCGCCAGGTGTCACGGTCCGCAGCAAGCGAAGACCACTGGTGGTGGTCGATTTGGCAGGCACTAAGTGACTTCTTGAGACAGTCTTTGTATCTCTTCTTTGGTGCCCCTCTGTCACGGTGTCCAGTAGCAAGCTCGCCGAACAGGGTGATCTTTGGTAGGCGATGATCCTCCATCCTGGAGACATGCCCCGCCCAGCGGAGCTGTGTCCGCAGCAGCAAAGCCTCGATGCTCACAGTTTCAGCCTGTTCAAGGACCTCGACGTTGGTGACATAGTCACTCCAGTGAATGCCCAGGATGGTACGCAGGCAGCGCTGGTGGAAGCGTTCGAGGAGTCGTAGTTGGCTGCGGTAGAGGGCCCAGGACTCGGAACCATACAGCAGGGTGGTGAGGACCACAGCTCTGTACACGCTGATCTTGGTGCCTGTTTTCAGCTGTTGATTGTGCCACACCTGCTTGAAAAGTCGCCCGAAAGCGCTGTTCGCTTTTGCCAGCCTGCTGTCAAGCTCCTTGTCCAGCTTGGCGTCCGACGTGATAACGCAGCCAAGGTAAGTAAACTGGTGCACTGACTTTAGTTCAGACTCGCCAATGGTGATGTGAGGAGGGCGATACACTGTCTTGGGTGCCGGCTGATGGAGGACCTCTGTCTTTTTCAGACTGACCTCGAGTCCAAAGAGCTGGGCAGCATCTGCGAAGCAAGTCGTGATGCGCTGCAGGGCTCTCTCTGTGTGTGCAACGAGGGCAGCATCATCAGCAAAAAGCAGCTCACGAATGAGTTGGTCTAGGGTTTTCGTGTGGGCCTGCAGTCGTCTGAGGTTGAACAGGCTGCCATCGAGACGATACCTGATGTACACTGCATCGTCATCATCGAGGTCCACTGTGGCCTGCTTCAACATCATGCTAAAAAAGATGGTGAAGAGGGTCGGTGCCAGCACGCAGCCCTGCTTTACGCCGTTGAGAATAGGGAATGGTTCTGAGAGGTCATTGTTGAGTCTGACCTGGCCTTGCTGGTCCTCGTGTAGCTGGACAATCATGTTGAGGAACTTTGGGGGACAGCCAAGTCGCTCCAGGATCTGCCACATGCCTTGCCTGCTCACAGTGTCGAACGCTTTTGTTAGGTCGACAAATGTTACATACAGCCCTTTGTTCTGCTCGCGGCACTTCTCCTGTAGCTGTCTCAGCACAAAGACCATATCGGTGGTGCTCCTGTTTGCTCTGAAGCCACACTGGCCCTCTGGGAGTTGGTCTTCAGCGATGGCAGGTACCAGCCGATTCAGGAGCAGCCTTGCAAGGATTTTCCCAGCAATGGACAGCAGGGTAATTCCCCGATAGTTGGAACAGTCAGACTTCTCGCCTTTGTTCTTGTAGAGGGTGATAACGACTGCATCACGGAGATCTTTTGGTAGTGTTCCTTCCTCCCAGCAGCAGAGAAAGAGGTCATGGAGCTTGTTGTGCAGTGCTGTGCCTCCATGTTTCCAGATCTCTGGCGGTATTCCATCAATGCCTGCTGCTTTGCCACTCTTGAGCTGGTGGATGGCTGTGAGGGTCTCTTCAGCGGTGGGCGGTTCGTCCAATTCAACCTTTACTGGGAGGTGTGGGATTTGTAGGATGACTGCTTCTTGAACAGTGCGCTCAGCGCTGAAGAGGCTCTGAAAGTATTCCGACCAGCGGTTCAAGATGGAGGTATTATCTGTGAGGAGTGCCTGGCCATTCGCGCTTCGCAGGGGACTTTGTACCAGGTGCCTGGGGCCATACACTGCTTTCAGTGCTTCGTAGAAGCCCCTGTAGTCACCATTGTCAGCACAAAGCTGGGTCCTCTGTGCAAGTCTGGTCCACCACTCATTCTGGAGATCTCTGAGCTTGCGCTGGAGACTGCTGCAGACGAGGCGGAAGGCAGACTTCTTCACAGGGCAGGAAGGCTGGGCTAGGTGGGCCTGATGGGCGGCTCTTTTTTTTGCTAGGTGTTCCTGGATCTCTACATCGTTTTCGTCAAACCAGTCTTTGTTCTTCTTTCTGGCGAAACCCAAGACTTCTGCAGAGGATTTTGCAATAGCAGTTTTCAGTTGTTCCCAAAGTGTTTCAGGGGAGGAGTCTACTGGGTCCGCTGTGTCTTTGAGCCTGCGCTGTAAATCTGTCTGAAAGGCAAGAAGACTCGATCTTGTTGATACTTGGATTTTCAAAACGGAAACGCGAAATATGCTCACACTGCAACATTAACGCGCTCTTTATGTGTAGTGGTAATGACATACTTCTTAGTGTGTATTAATGCTTGAAATTGATATCAAATACACACACACGAACGGAGAAAAGACGCCAGGAAACGTGCGAGTCGCTGGACTGACAAGTGAAATTGACGAGATGTCAGCCGGCGATCCGGCGACAACCTGAGAAAAGAACAAAATAAACAAACCTGCTGACATTTTCCGCAATTATGCGTGATCTAGTTACAAGTAGAATGTACTCAGCAACACGCACGGTTACACAATGCAATGATGTCTTCCTGTCAATTGAAATCTACGCGCCGAGTCGACAGCGACTTGCGGCCGTCTGCCGTGCATGTGTTTTGTCTGAACACCGCAATCAGCCGCAAAAGGAATGACGCGAGGCATAGTTTTGTTTTGGACTGGCTACATAAATTATCTTGAGCAACAATTGTGTTTGATACAGTGCCGATAAACAGACAGATGTGATTACTTGACTCGAATCAAACGTCCTCATCTTCGACTCGGACATTTTGATTCGAGTCTCGTAATCACATCTGCCTGTTATCGCACTATATCAAGCAAAATGTTGCTCAATATAATATAATACAATATATTGTAGGTTCTATCTAGAGTGAATTTCCTGGAATGCAATTAATCATAGAAGAACCTGTTTTGATCAACCGCCTCTTTTGCGAGTAAAAAATGGTCTTAAGCGACAGGTGCTCTCCCAAGAGACGTCATGAAGGGCAACAAAGTGTCATCTGTCATGAAAGACCATCGTTCAGGTAGCCATACAGCCACCTACCTGTCATGAAAGACCATCGTTCAGGTAGCCATACAGCCACCTACCTGTCATGAAAGACCATCGTTCAGGTAGCCATACAGCCACCTAAAGGATAATCTTTAACTCATTCAACCCCACGCACGTATTTTCCCAATTTGGAGGCGTCATCTAACGACTACGCACCTGTCGCAGAACAGGCGCCAAGCTAATCTGGCACTCCCCTTTTATTACCATGGTCGATCCATCTCCTGCTGTAGTGCGTCAGGGCTGAATGGGGTAACTCATTCGAGACGCGCCGCATGCGGATACGCGGCTGAAAGCAAAGGACGCTGAAAGCCGCGTATCCGTATGCGGCGCGTCTAGAATGAGCTAATGACATGATCTCCCATATTGGCAGTCACTCGAAACAAATGGTGCTGTACATCACTAGTGTCACACAACGATTGTCAATAACACGAGGTCACAAACATGATCGCCGCCGTGAGATGACCTTAGTCGCCTTCTTGGCGTTAAACCCAAATAACTAACTAACTAACTCACAAACATGATCAGATTGTCACGACAAACACAAGATTTGTCATGATGTCAACTTAAAATCATTCAGCACAACGCCAATGAACCCCTTCCCTGCCGCTGGACGCAAATTCTGATTCTAAAATCTCTTTTGACTCAACGGCTAAAAGCCCCAATCGTCCAAGGACCACGGATATAAACTGGTCTCGGCAAGAGACATAGATCCTCATGAGCCCCCGCGACCGCGGGGGCTCGTGAGGATCTGTGTCTCTTGCAGGTGGACTTTATCTCGGGAGAGAAAGGGTTAAGCAAGGACACAAACATCGTCAAAGGTTGAAAAGTGGGGGTAGGGCTGGGTACAATTGACATCTTTTTTTGAATTAAATTTACAGCACAATCAAACCTGTTTGGGCGACCACCTGCACAAGCGACCACCTAAGGGGAGTGAACATTTTTCGTCACATTGTCTTTTTACTGCACTACTTACATGACCCTGTATAACGTGACCACTTTTTTTTTTTTCTAACAGTCCTTTGGGTAGCCGCCTTATGCAGCTTTGACTGTATGTAGGGGAAAAGACTGATATGCAAGAAGCTCACACTGGTTGGATGCCTCGTTTCGCTACCGCTGGTCAGCGGCAGCGAATCGAGGGAGATAACCAGTGAACAAGAAGTCAGATATTAGGATTCAGCTTGCAACTCAGTAAAGTCAGTAAAGGTAAGTGCATTTCTCTTATTACAGACCGTCGAGATTTATCTTTATGGCACACAGTCTGCATGCGGCACAGTCTGCATACGGCACAGTCTGCATACGGCACAGTCTACACACGGCACAGTCTGCATACGGCACAGTCTGCACACGGCACAGTCTGCATACGGCACAGTCTGTATACGGCACAGTCTGCATGCGGCACGGTCCCTTTCGGTACACTGATCATACGGCAGAGTTTGCATAATGGGCAGTTAAGAGAAAATCATGTCCCTTGATGTGCATGAGATCAATCAGGGGAAGGATTGGACTAGGGGGGGGGGGAGGGGGGGGGAGGGGGGGGGGGAGGGGGGGTGGGGGTGGGGGGGGAGGGCAGGGGGTGGAGCAGGAGGGTGACGGGACGTCATGATGCTGACGATACGTGTTCGTGTCATTTCGTAACGCCAGACACAAATCGGGTAGGGAAGTATTGGGTACCATATCACGCTGAAGAACACGAACATAGTATACTGACGAGCAAAGGAAATGCGATGTTTTTGGAATCATCGGAAACACTAACGTATTTCCGATGATTCCAAAACTGTCGCATGGTTTCTTTTGCTCGTCAATATAGAACCTGCTGTGAGCAATCACCGTTTTTGCAAGAAAAAAAGTGTCTTAAACGACAGGTGCTCTCTCAAGTTAAGTCTTGAACGGAAAACAGTGTCACCTGTCACTAAAGACCGTCATTTAGGTAGCTGTAGCCACCTCAATGATGATCGTTACTGATACTGACCTCTCTATAGCTCTCTTGGCTTGACTTCGCGAACGAAGATTTTATAGGAGTTGCCCACGACGTCTGCAGGCTTGTTCGTGGCTGCGGAGGCCAATCCGAGACAGGCAGGTTCGACCGCAGTGGCTGCAGGGGAAGGTCTGGCCAGGGTTCTGAGCTGCGGCATCTGTTTTTTCTCCTGAGCCGCTTGTCCTTAAGGCTAGCTCTGCGAGAGTCCTCAAAGGAGACAGCTGCCTTGTAAATGGTGGAGCGCCAGGTGTCACGGTCCGCAGCAAGCGAAGACCACTGGTGGTGGTCGATTTGGCAGGCACTAAGTGACTTCTTGAGACAGTCTTTGTATCTCTTCTTTGGTGCCCCTCTGTCACGGTGTCCAGTAGCAAGCTCGCCGAACAGGGTGATCTTTGGTAGGCGATGATCCTCCATCCTGGAGACATGCCCCGCCCAGCGGAGCTGTGTCCGCAGCAGCAAAGCCTCGATGCTCACAGTTTCAGCCTGTTCAAGGACCTCGACGTTGGTGACATAGTCACTCCAGTGAATGCCCAGGATGGTACGCAGGCAGCGCTGGTGGAAGCGTTCGAGGAGTCGTAGTTGGCTGCGGTAGAGGGCCCAGGACTCGGAACCATACAGCAGGGTGGTGAGGACCACAGCTCTGTACACGCTGATCTTGGTGCCTGTTTTCAGCTGTTGATTGTGCCACACCCGCTTGAAAAGTCGCCCGAAAGCACTGTTCGCTTTTGCCAGCCTGCTGTCAAGCTCCTTGTCCAGCTTGGCGTCCGACGTGATAATGCAGCCAAGGTAAGTAAACTGGTGCACTGACTTTAGTTCAGACTCGCCAATGGTGATGTGAGGAGGGCGATACACTGTCTTGGGTGCCGGCTGATGGAGGACCTCTGTCTTTTTCAGACTGACCTCGAGTCCAAAGAGCTGGGCAGCATCTGCGAAGCAAGACGTGATGCGCTGCAGGGCTCTCTCTGTGTGTGCAACGAGGGCAGCATCATCAGCAAAAAGCAGCTCACGAATCAGTTGGTCTAGGGTTTTCGTGTGGGCCTGCAGTCGTCTGAGGTTGAACAGGCTGCCATCGAGACGATACCTGATGTACACTGCATCGTCATCATCGAGGTCCACTGTGGCCTGCTTCAACATCATGCTAAAAAAGATGGTGAAGAGGGTCGGTGCCAGCACGCAGCCCTGCTTTACGCCGTTGAGAATAGGGAATGGTTCTGAGAGGTCATTGTTGAGTCTGACCTGGCCTTGCTGGTCCTCGTGTAGCTGGACAATCATGTTGAGGAACTTTGGGGGACAGCCAAGTCGCTCCAGGATCTGCCACATGCCTTGCCTGCTCACAGTGTCGAACGCTTTTGTTAGGTCGACAAATGTTACGTACAGCCCTTTGTTCTGCTCGCGGCACTTCTCCTGTAGCTGTCTCAGCACAAAGACCATATCGGTGGTGCTCCTGTTTGCTCTGAAGCCACACTGGCCCTCTGGGAGTTGGTCTTCAGCGATGGCAGGTACCAGCCGATTCAGGAGCAGCCTTGCAAGGATTTTCCCAGCAATGGACAGCAGGGTAATTCCCCGATAGTTGGAACAGTCAGACTTCTCACCTTTGTTCTTGTACAGGGTGATAACGACTGCGTCACGGAGATCTTTTGGTAGTGTTCCTTCCTCCCAGCAGCAGAGAAAGAGGTCATGGAGCTTGTTGTGCAGTGCTGTGCCTCCATGTTTCCAGATCTCTGGCGGTATTCCATCAATGCCTGCTGCTTTGCCACTCTTGAGCTGGTGGATGGCTGTGAGGGTCTCTTCAGCGGTGGGCGGTTCGTCCAATTCAACCTTTACTGGGAGGTGTGGGATTTGTAGGACGACTGCTTCTTGAACAGTGCGCTCAGCGCTGAAGAGGCTCTGAAAGTATTCCGACCAGCGGTTCAAGATGGAGGTATTATCTGTGAGGAGTGCCTGGCCATTCGCGCTTCGCAGGGGACTTTGTACCAGGTGCCTGGGGCCATACACTGCTTTCAGTGCTTCGTAGAAGCCCCTGTAGTCACCATTGTCAGCACAAAGCTGGGTCCTCTGTGCAAGTCTGGTCCACCACTCATTCTGGAGATCTCTGAGCTTGTGCTGGAGACTGCTGCAGACGAGGCGGAAGGCAGACTTCTTCACAGGGCAGGAAGGCTGGGCTAGGTGGGCCTGATGGGCGGCTCTTTTTTTTGCTAGGTGTTCCTGGATCTCTACATCGTTTTCGTCAAACCAGTCTTTGTTCTTCTTTCTGGCGAAACCCAAGACTTCTGCAGAGGATTTTGCAATAGCAGTTTTCAGTTGTTCCCAAAGTGTTTCAGGGGAGGAGTCTACTGGGTCCGCTGTGTCTTTGAGCCTGCGCTGTAAATCTGTCTGAAAGGCAGCTTTCACATCGTCACGCTGAAGGCTGGCAACATCAAGCTTTTTCTTGGGGGGCCCCCATTTCTTGGGTTTTGGCTTGAAGTGGAGCCTGAGTTTGCAGCGGACAAGGCGGTGGTCAGTGTGGCACTCTGCGCTGGGCATCACTCTGGTGAGGAGGACGTCACTGCGGTCCCTCTGACGCACTAGGACATAGTCGATAAGGTGCCAGTGCTTGGAGCGAGGATGCATCCAGGTGGTCTTTCGACTGTCCTTTTGCTGAAAAGTAGTGTTGGTGATGACCAGTTGCTGCTCCGTACAGAACTCCAATAGTAGGCGGCCATTGTCATTGCAGTTCCCCACGCCATGCTTGCCAAGGACTCCTTTCCAGGCTTCAGAGTCCTGGCCCACTCTGGCGTTGAAGTCGCCAAGGATGATGACTTTGTCGTCTGCAGGGGTACTCTGTAGGAGGCTGCGCAGGTCAGTGTAAAACTTGTCCTTTTCAGCAGGCTCTGCCAGGAGGGTTGGGGAGTACACACTGAGAAGGGTGACGTGCTGCTGGTGTCTCAGTGGGAGGCGCATGGACATGATGCGGTCTGAGTGACCCGTTGGTAGGTTTTCCAGCTTAGTCGCAATGGAGGTCTTGACCATGAAACCCACGCCTGAGAGCCGTCTTTCTGATTCAGGCCTGCCTGACCAGTATGTACATACATACGCACATACATACGCACATACATACGCACATACGGCGCTTCGTTCCAAATGCACGTTAAGCAGCGAGGTTAGCGTAACTAGACATGACGTAATTTTTTATCTTGTTACCTCAATTGTTAGAGGTTTAGCCTGCCCGCCTTTGACATCATGGACATACTATTAAATTCGCCCCACCGCGACCCGTCCTGAAAATCCCTTCTATAAATAGAAGGGACTTAAAAACTTAACACCTCTCTATAGAGTGGTCGCTTAAAGCAGGTTCTGCTGAACATCAAACCACTTTCAACTGAGCACAAAACAAATCTCACCATCACGTTAGTTAGACACTAGCACTGGAATGTCTAGCAAAGCTGTGCAATCGGCAGCAAGCACTACCTCGCGGCGGATCTGCCGTTCATCAACAAGCATCTATCAAAATGATTGCACACGTGTACGCGCACACAAACACTGATTGGCAATCAAAACTATTCGTAGTCTAATCATAAGTTAATGTATTCACATCACGTGGTCATACGTCGGGCGAAGACTTCAGCTGTACTCGTCGTTCATTGGTTGGACTGCGGCGGAAGACGGCAGCGAATGCACAGCGTTTGCGCGGAAATTGCTCGGTATACAAGGGACGATACTCCTTCAGTGACGGTCCCCATGTAGGGTCGGGTTGCACGGACTGACGAAGACGCTGTTGGGGGGAAAAAAGTGTTTTATTTCTCTGACCGTTTTGGAAAATTTAAACAGGAAAAGACAAGAAAATGGAAAAAAAAAACTGTGTAATTTTCCGTGAAGGCAGGGAGAAGGGTCTTACGAGGACGCTGCTGAAACAGTGTCTCACAAGTGTCTTGGATTGATTGATTGATTGTACATTGCTTAACGTCCCGACAGCAACACGACTTTCTCAGGACATGCCGGCACTGCTTGTGATAAAAAAAAAAAAAAAATTATACAGAATATTGAATGTATGTCGCCAGCCGGTCTAATACGTTAAATAAACCTACGACATTGGGCCTAAATAAAGCTAAGACTATTTAGCAACACACATCCAATATCAAGAGCTACAGGCAGCGCAGACAGTAGGGAGAGTTTAAAAAGGCAAATACAGGTGAATGGACCAAGGGTAGACAGAAACACATGCCCCAGAATAGAGGGGAAAACCCGCCCTGTGGGGGCTGACCAGGGTGACCCTGGGAACTAAAAAGTAATTAATTCCACCCAAGTCCCCCAGGGCAGACCCGGGACAAGTGTCTTGGAAAAACATTAATCTTTCAAACATATTAACCCATTCAGCCCCGAGTCCTTACAGCAGGATATTGATTGACCATGATAATTCAAGGGCAGTGCCAGATTAGCTTGGCGCCTGAAGGCGCCAAGCTAATCTGGCACTACCCTTGAATTATCATGGTCAATCTACCTCCTGCAACTGGTAAAATTTGGGAAATGCACATGTGGGGCTAAAACGGTTAATCATTCAACCCTGTGAGTCAGTGTGGTCAGACCTTCATGGAAATTTATACAAATTTCATGTGATCAATTAAAAAAAAAAACAACAATTCCCGTTGCAGGGCCCTGCGTCGAAAAATGCACATTTTTTTCATCAAATTGATATGGCCAGCAGACAAATAAGACACATCTGGACTATATTTTTAACTCATTCAGACCGACGCACGTATTTCCCAAATTTTGGAGGCGTCATCTAAAGACTATGCACCTGTTGCAGGAGATGGATCAACCATGATAATTCAAGGGTAGTGCCAGATTAGCTTGGCGCCGACAGGCGTCAAGCTGATCTGGAACTACCCTTGAATTATCATGGTCGACCCATCTCCTGCTGTAGTGCGTCAGGGCTGAATGGGTTAACAGGTAATTGAGAGGTCACAGTCACAGTAAATGTACGTAGGCCTAATAATAATACATAGTATTTATATGGCGCATTTCTCATATTTATAATATGACTCAATAAAGTAAGTTATGGTAGCTTAACGCCGAGCAGGCAACAAAAGCCATCTCATGCATCTCGTTTGAATAGAAGTGTACTTGTGGCGTACTCCCCGAGTGGGTCTATCTAGGGGAGTATTCCCGCAAACGGTTCGTGTTAGAAAAGTCTACAGTCAAACCTGTCGCTAGCATGGCGCGAAACCCTACCTGCATGAACGATCCCTTATGTGACAGAAGTTCCTTGACCATGAAGAATGGAATGGGCAGGATTGGAATGACAGAGATGAAGAAACCCAGGGCGTTGGCCTCTGCTGGGTACACGTAACCGTCGTACGTGGGTAGGGTATAGGTGGCGCACGTGAAAATAAACGCCATCTGTTGGGAGAAAAAAAAAATGCAGGCCGTTTTCGAGAAGCATACAAACACAGGGGCAGGATGACACACGAGTGATCTGAAATACACGTTACAGCGGTTTCGATCTCACATGACTACAGGCGTGTGAGACAGAGACGAGGAATAACGTGCATTTCACTTCAAATCATTCGTTTTTCGGCATTTGCCTGTGGAAGAGAGACAGTCACGAGTTTCATGCTTTAGTGAACGATAATGAACGACCTCAATCCTCCTCCTCCCCCCCCCCCCCCCAAATCCCTTAATATGCACGTATACGCCCCTTCACCCCAGCGACCACAATAAGCACCCCTCGTTTCTTGTTCTTCTATGTAGTTTGATTCGCTTGACCATTTTAGCCACAAGGTCCCATTTCTCACATTTTGGAGGTGTTGCCTAACGACTATGTACCTGAGTTACAGGAGATGGCTTGACCATGATAATTCAAGGGTAGTGCCTGATTAGCTTTGCGCCTTCAGGCGCCAGGCTAATCTGGCACTACCCTTGAATTATCACGGTCAATCCATTTCCTGCTGTAGGGACCCGGCGGCTAAAAGGGTTACAACAAACCTTGGATATAACAGCAACATTTTCTGCGCCCCCTGGCTTGTTGTAATATCCCATGGTCACCGTACTTACCAGCATAAGGAAGGGTGTGATGAAACACCAACACAGCTTCATCAGTACAGACGGCCGTTTGCCCAACATTAGCTCTATGTCCGAGCTAAATCTATCCACGCCTGAAAAAAAAAAAAAATGAAAAAAAAAGAGAAGATTTTTAACCCCTTCGCTCCCAGTGATCGCGAATTACGCGCCTGCGGCCACTGCACACTTATCGACCTGCGCGTGAAAAAAAATCAACAAAACAAGATGTGATGAACCATAACCCTCAAAGTCCCTTCTATATGACTGCTGACCTCGCTGTTAATGGTCTCTACCTCTTGTCTTTGACCTGATTCTGCTGTTGAATTATCTCCTATTGAAAAAGTCTCGCAGATCTGCCAATGCGTCGGTGAGTTCTATAAGGGGCGCAGGACATACGCGTCATTGATTTGTTCAAAGTCATTTGTCATGACGTAAGTTTTAGTTTTTACGTAATTTTATATTTTACGTGATATGAGTTTCACTTTCGCTTCAAAGGCTTGAGAAAATGGTGACAAAACCAGAACTTCACGGTACAAATTCAGTCTTGCTATAATTTGTGTGAAAGCAGGTTGACTTTACCTAGCTACATGTTATACTAAGTACACGGGTCACCTGCATGCTCTTCTGAAAGCGCGTCGATGTGTGTGTGCGTGTTAGTGCGTGCGTGCGCGCCCGCTCCAAACATCTCCAAGAGGCATAGATCATCATGCGCCTGGAGGGCGCATGAGGATCTATTTCTCCTAGAGATGCGCGCATGTTTGTGTGTGTGTGTGTGTGTGTGTGTGAGAGAGAGAGAAAGAGAGAGAGAGAGAGAGAGAGAGAGAGAGAGAGAGAGAGAGAGAGAGAGAGAGAGAGAGAGAAAATGACGTCATATTTAGAGTATTATGTCAGTGTCTGTGTCGTGACGAAGTTGCCTCTTTTACGTCACCGCCACTGTCTGAGTTTCTCTAGAAGTAAAGGCTTTATAGTGGGGTTTTTTTCTGAAAAGAATTATTTTTACTAAAGAAGTTGAACGGATACAAAGCTGGCTAACGAACTCATCCACATTTCTATTTTCCAAACTAGCTATATGCAAACGTTCAAGTAAATAAAAAATACGGACTCTAATCGGGGTCAACCGACTTCCGAATTTATGTCTTCAATGAGACATTCAATTACAATATGCTCGGAGGCTCTCTTAGCCACCCACTTAAGAAAGTATTTCGCCAAGTTTCAAACTTGTGTGTACAGAAATATCGGAGATTCTCTTGTTTACATACATACGCACACACATACATACATACGCACATACATACGCACATACGCCGCTTCGCGCCAAATGTACGTCCAGCAGCGAGGTTAGTGTAACTAGACATGACGCAATTTTTATCTTGTTACTCCAATTGTTAGAGGTTTAGCCTTCCCGCCTTTGACATCTTGGACATGCTATTAAATTCGCCCCACCGCGATCCGTCCTAAAATGTCCCTTCTATAAACAGAAGGGACTTAAAAAGAGACGTGCATTGGACCAAAATAGGCGTGAAAAACAGAGGACTAACAAGAGACATAAACCCTCATGAGCCCCCGCGAACGCGGGGGCTCATGAGGGTTTATATCTCTTGCAGCGGGGTAGCTCGTCGCTTTGCCCGTGTTGGTCGGTGATTTTAAGGGGCCTTACGGCCTGTAAGGTTCAAATTCACAGACCAGCACACACAGTTGAGAATTAATTTAACGCGCACGGCGCACAATCTTCAAGTGCACGCCGTCAAATTTTATAGCCCTCTAATGAGCGCACAAAGGCGAATAAATTTGCCCAGCCCTTTTCTCATACTATTTCTTGTATTTTTCCCACGAAACAAGTAGCGAGATGTTTATCAACCATGTCGGGCGAGATATCCTGGGGGAAATTGGTTAGAGAGCTGGCTTCCGGTGGCAATGAGTGATACTTAGGGAATGCAAAACTAAATGTTTCTTGTATTTAGTATGCTAAATGTCCCCTATGTAGCTCTGTGTCTTTCATGTATTTTCGGAGGAGGGTTCAGCTATAGTAGAAGAAGTACATTATAGCTGGAAAAGTCCAGAAAGCAGTATTGGGAAATGAAATTTTGAGTGTTTTAGCTCACACCTGCTCCACAGATTTTGCCGTGCACTTAGGGGGTGCGCTGCTGTGCGTTTCATAGTGGCAAGTTTTTTTGACTGCGTGCGTCGAAGAGTTTTAAAGAGTTAGTGGTTGGGATTTTACGTCCAGAAGGTTATTTGGGCCATCTGGAACCCGCTGAAAAAAAACTGAACTGCGTAATCGGCCCACGCTGTCCCAGTTCAAGTCTCACATGTTGTCAGGCCTTAAGCATGCAACACTTTCTAGATCTCCCTTTACCAAATTGTTACCTGACATTCAGATTCTGGACTTCATGTTACAGGAGGGAGGATGCAAGGTGTGGGCAAGGGATGGGGTGGTTTCAAGTAGTGCATGCTTTTGTGTTGTGTGTATGTTTTTTTTTTCTTTTCTTTTTTCTTTTTCTTTTGCGCAGTGTTTTCTGGAGGACAGCGCTATAAAAGATTTATGCATTATGCATTATTATTATTATTATTATTATTATTATTATTATTATTATTATTATTATTATTATTATTCAGGCTTTCCGTTTAAAGGGAAATTCTCCGTGTTTCACAGACAAACTTTGACAGAAAATGGAAGGCCGTCCGTTCCCAGGACGGACTTATCTTGAGAAAAAAAAAAAAAAGAACTTATCCCTGCTGTGGTTTAAGTACGCGACGACTGAACTGTACAGCACCTGGGACGGATTTTTGTCTTGCATCTCCATGACGGACAATTTTAAATTCTAGCGGAAAAACCTCTTATTATCTTACAGCGGAGATATTGAGGGAAAAATAAAACTGTCACCGGATGGCCCATTTACCGCGCACACATCAACTTTGCTATCGCGCGAGACATAAACCAGTATTTTGCACAGGTGTTATTGCGCACGCTCTGACGTGCCCACGTAGGCAACGACGTAAAAGGCACTGCACGCCTAACAACATGGAGTACGTGCACGCACACTTGTGAGACAGTTCGACCATGATAGTTCAAGGGTGGTGGTGGCAGAATAGCTTGGCGCCTACAGGCGCCAAGCTATTGTGCCACCACCACCCTTGAACTATCATGGTCGAGCCATATCTTGCTGTGGTGTGTGGCGGGCAGAATCAATGAGTGAAATGTTTCAACACGAAACGCAAAAATATGTCTACACTGCCACATTAACAAGCTCCTTATGCCCGCTAGTAATGAAATATTTACTTCTTAGCGTGTACGTAGTCGCGAAATTTTCTTTTCCTACAGACGACTCGTCGAATGAACGGAGCCCAGTGTTTATATTGTCCAACGTCCACACTGTCAACAGGGACTTTAGATGGCGTTAACCCATGCAAAAAGCAAACAGGTTAACCCCTTCACTGCCGAGACAAAAGTGAGCACGATCCAATTGCCAGCGACACAGACCCTCTCGCCGAGACCAGTTTGTATCCATGTTTCTCGGACGATGCTGGCTTTTTTTGGTCGTTGAATGAACCAAGATTTCGCAAATAAAAATGTACGGACAGTGTGCGTACAGCGGCAGGGAAGGGGTTAGCGACGTGTTTTATTGGTTTATAACATGCGCACACATGTGGTGCCCATAGACTGAGCAAGCAAAACCAAACCGAAAAACAATTAATTTCATGGGTAGTAAACACACTGCGCACGACAGGTAAAATATAAATGGTTTAAATAGCCACATGTTGCTACATAATGCAAGCGACAGCTTTTCCAATTACTGCGTTGCTGTATCAAGGACCCCTCCCCCCGCTAAACCTGCACCCACCTCTTCACCCCCTTCCCCGCCCCCCCCCCCCCCCCGCACACACACACCCCTCCCCCGCCACCATCAGGAACGCTATCTGGGTACGGCCTGCAGTCGTAAGGTCAAAAATCACACACGAGTAAGGGTAGTGCCAGATGAGCTTGGCGCCTTCAGGCGCCAAGCTAATCTGGCACTACCCTTGAATATATTAGGACTTATCCACTGGTGTGTGTGTTTAACCCTTTGCGTGTAGGTAGCGGTTTCAGTCGCCTTTAGATTCCTGTAGGTACCACCGCAACTAAAACCGCTACCGACACGCACGGGGTTGAATAAAAATCAGGAACAGCGGATAAAAACAGCAAAGCATAACAAGACAGAACAGCCTGGAACAGAACAAAATTAAGAATAAATCAGTAAAACCAAACCAAATCAAACCAAGCCCAACGCAACAAATCCAAACAAACGAACGAAGAGACCCACAATTTTACCAACCACCAAAGCCAACCAAGCCAACCGAGCCAACCAACAATCACCCAAATTCGCTAACCCACTAAAATGAAATGAAATGAAACGAAAAGAAATCAAATCAACTGAAATTCAGAACAACCAAACAACCACTCAGCTATTCTGATTTGTTCACCATATATCCAGCCGACGATGAGGCACTCCAGGAATGACGTCAGTATAACGCAGAATGCGGCGACGTACCAGTCTAGAAGTTGGAACACGTAAATACCGCCCTGAAACGAAACACCATGAGGATCTATGCTTGATAACAAGCGACTAACGGGTATCTGCAAGGGGCACGGATTAACATGAACCCTTTAACTCTTTCGAGACGTGCCGCATCCGGATTCGCGGCGTTAAGCCGCGAATCCGGATGCGGCACGTCTCGAAAGAGTTAAACCAGCATGAGAATCTGTACCCCGTGTTGTCAGACTGACTGATGTCGGCCAATACGTGCACAATGTGAGTTATGTATTTCGCTCCGTCTTGAGCAGACAGGTCAGGGCTTCCATCAACAACTCCAGAATGTAGGGTTTTCGGCCGCAGGGCACGATGGGTTAACAAAGAGATAACCCTTTGGCTGTTGTGATGAAGCTCTATGCTTGTGCATAGTGCTCACACAGTAGGATTAGTACGGTACGGTTTTTGTTAACGGTTTGTTTGTGCCGATAGTCCGTGTGGCACTAGACGCACGTGGAATTTCTAAGGAACGGTTAGCACGGAGTTTAGTGAGTTCTGTTTAGTGAGTTCTAGGCGGAAGCTGTGTCTGTCAGTGGTCTAGATCGGTAGTGCGGGGATTGACTGTCATTCTGGACAGACGTTATGCGAGATACCTTAGCCCGCATTCCAAGACTCTGAAGCCTAGATTTCAGGTATGTTTCTATAAATGTAGTATTGATAGTTGTTTAGTTGAAGACAGTATGCGTTGGTAAGAGTAATGTGGTTGTATAGCTGTGTTCCGGTTTGGTTTAGTTATGTATGTTTAGAATTCGGGGAAGTAACCGGTGTTTTTGTATAGTTGTTACCGAGATAGATAAATAAAAGAATGCGAGGTATGTCTAAGCCGCTATGAAGATAGTACGTGGTTGGTTAAGCATAGTCTTTTCCAGTGTATAGAGTAATGTATAGCAAGAGTGTTAGGCTATAGTCTGTTTCAAGATAGTGACAGAGATATAGGGGTGTTACGGAAATAGACAGTTTATGAAGCACGTGTGTGTGTGTGTGTGAATGAACGTGTGAGTTATGTATCAGCCAGGTTACGTGACGTTTCTCATTTATCCAATATGTGGTGTGTTTAGCAAGTGTTACGTTGGGACTTTTGTTATCTATTCAGAGTTCTTGTAAAGAGTGGAACGACGGACGCCGAGACGTCGAGTCACAGGTGGGACCTACGTGAGGTCATCCCTCCAGCTCTTCACTGAGTGAGTCTGACCGGGACCAAGACACCCGAGTCAAAGCGAGAACTGCGCTACCGTACGAGAACGAGGACGTCCGTGCCAAAGAGACAGGACGGCAAGAAGAAGCGTACGACGAAGGACTTTCACGCCTAGACGTGAGAAGGACCAACGTAACCAGGCAATAACATCAAACAGGTTGGAGACAATGAGAGACTAAAACCTAGCCTGGCAAAGATATTGTGATTTGTGTGTGTGTGTGTGATAGTAGAGCAGTGTATATAGTTTGATAGTCTTTAAAGCATTTCTTTTCTTTTATATTGTATAAAGGTTACTTTAGAAAGGGAGCCCGTGTGTTGTTTTACCGCATGAATGCGCCCGTCTGAGTCAGTGGCGGTGTATGCGTCTGTTGCGCGAGTCTGTACGTGCGACTGTGGGCAAGTCTGCGTGCGTTACACTGTCCCGTAGCGCTTTTTGTCGAGGTGATCCCCGCAGGAATCACCTCGACAAAAAGCGCTACGGGACAGCCAAAGGGTTAAAAGGTTAACCCTTTCAGCCCCTAGGTCCCATTTCTCAAATTGTGGAGGTGTTGCCCAACAACTATGTACCAGTTGTAGAGATGGATTGATCGTGATAATTCAAGGGTAGTGTCAGATGAGCTTGGGTTGAACGGGCACTCACCTTTGTAGCGACGGGCAGGGAGACGAGGTAGCTTGCAATGGCCAGGGTGAGGGTGAGCGGGGCCCGCCATCTGGACA